>OX453285.1:2203998-2698431 GCA_949710005.1 Ricordea florida
TCATTTTACGCTTTATCCAGGCTAATTATTTCAAGAAGTATGTCGCGGAGTATGTCGCCAAGTTGAGGAAGCTACTAAAGCCAGAGAGATATTTGATTATGGCAGGGATTTTAGGGGAAACGTTTTATACAGTAGGAAAAGAAAAGTTCCATAGTTTCCCCTTGAAAAGGGAAATGATCGAAGAAGCAGTAAAACGCGAAGGATTTGAGGAGCTGAACATGCAAGTAGTGCAGCTTTTGCCCGGTGCTACAAAGAACCCGTTGAGCAATAGCAAAAGTGGATACTTTCTTAGCGCACAGCTGCCAAGAACCTCAACTGAATACAAGGAATGAGGGAACAAACCGCAATATTCGCCCATCACAACCTATATATATATATATAATAATAATAATAGTGGTAATTTCTCGTAAACACCGACGAATAGTGCTCGATACACATATGTGTAGAGCGGTATAGACTTAGTAAGGTATTCAGGAGATGACACACATATTCGCTGCAACTCTGAGTTTCGTGCTCACGCACTCATCAGGCAGATTTCAGAAATCTGCCTGATGAGTGCGTGAGCACGAAACTCAGAGTTGCAGCGAATATGTGTGTCATCTCCTGAATACCTTACTAAATCTATATATATATATATATATATATATATAGGGTCTCTCGAGCCAAAAGCGCATCTTTGCCCACAGGAGGATCACAAATGAATTCACAGTCCAAGCCTCGGTGAAATGTAATCAATTGCAGAGAAGTTAACTTCTGTGGGCAAAGATGCGCTGTCGAGAGACCCTTGTAACTTATCTATAAATTGTCTTCTCCTCTCTCGTCCGCCTGTGAATCGTCGTTCCTGTCGATCCAGTGTCATCTAGTTGGAGTAAAACATTAGCCCGGGAGAACCACGTAGAAAAATCCCCACTCGCTATCTAAATTGGTGATGTAGCCAGCATGGTTGCTCTGACAGTGTAGTGGTGATCCCACCCAACCGGTAATCAGGGGGACGTGGGTTGAAATCCTGCTCAGGGCACAAAAAGTTTTTCTTAGATTGTTTTTCATCCAAAAGTTGTCTGTCCTTGGTCCCTTCTAACTTCTCTCTCTTTATATATTTTTACCACAATTGCTACTAATCTCGCAATCTGATTGGCTAATTTGCTGTTGTCGATAAGAGTCTAGACGACGCTGCCACGTCAATGTGTCACGCAAAGCAATAGCCAATCAGAAACGCTCATTTTGGGGAATAAACCAATCAGAAAGGTATAGACAACGCTTGCTCTTTCTTTGTGTCACGATCTTGGTCACGCTCTATAAAAACATTTTCATTGACGCTCTTTAACTTTGTTATTGTGGTAAAAAACAAATCGAATGTGGTTTTAGTTTAGCGTTGTCTGTACTCTTATCGACAACGAGTAGGCGTCATCACAGTGGTCAAAATTTGTCGCAACATTTTGACCACTGTGATGACGCGTACTCGTTGTCGATAAGAGTACAGACAACGCTAAACCACATTCGATATGTTAAATGTAAAACAAACAGTGCCTCAGTACAGAACTGTTTAGTGATTTTACAATAAAATGTTTTACTAAGGTTCTTGCTTCAGGACCCTTCAGGACTAAGAGATAATGATAATGGTTCTGATTGGCTTCTAACGGTCTTCTAAGTTTTATTAGAGGCCTCTCAAAAGGCCCCTAGTAAGACTAATATCAATTCCGTCAATAAATATTTGCCTACACACAGTGATTTAGTGATCTTAACGTGACCTAAAATAAGTACAGCGAACTTCGCTACCTCGGACTCAAACACATTTCCGTTGGATTGTTTTCTCAGTCATTTACCATCTCGAGTCCTTGCTATCTCGAACTATTTTTAGAGTTCGAGATAGCGCTGTTCCACATTTTAAGCCGGCTAAAATAGTTACTTTAAATCAATCGCAGCAGAGGCTCATAATCTGGTGAACCACTAGGAATGCAGACCAAAAGATTTTACAAAAAGCGCAGGAAAACCCCGTGCGACCTCGTCACGACTGGTTTTAGTTTTACTTTTGATTTGTTATAAAAAAGTGCGGTATTCTTAGCTTTAGCCAGTCCCCTTTCATAGCAAAGAAAAACCAAACCATCTGGGCTCCTATTCCGTGTACCAGCACAGATGACGAAAAACAAGGCCAGACAACAAAAAAAGCTGTTATTGAATAATTTACACACAATGTCGTGAGGTGGCCTCAACTATAAGCCTGGTGGTTTCCAGAGGTCACCTCGCCAACCATAGAAATATATATAAAATTAATTGTATTACGTAAAAAGGCAAATAAATTGATTGATTGATTGATTGAATGCACAATGTTACCTGTTCCGGTACATGGAGTAGGAGGCACCATCTGCACAACGACTTTCGACAGTGAACTGAAAAGCGCATTCGCATAGCTCCAATTTCGTCTCCGGGAGGCGAAATATTAAAAATGTCTTACGTCACAAAGCGCTTCCACTGTTTTTGATATTGTAGCAAGGTTTAGGCGGAACCTCTAGCCACGCTTGCTTGTGGTGTGCGCCGCTGTTTTCCTCTTGTAGTCTGGAAGATCCACAATTCATCCTTTCGTCTGGGGATTCGAGCTCCAACGTAGTGTTGTTGATCATGAGTAAACTTGAAGGTGCGGTGGCGTGAGCTTTAAAGAACAGTCTTTTAAACTCACGACGGAAGCGAATATTAAGCGATATCAGTAGACAGGGGTTGATGGCGGTGTTGGCGTGACCGATAAGGTTCATAAAAACCTTGATGATCAGCGGAACCTCCACGTAAATATCACGGCGGTAAGAAATAATGATGTGTTGCGCATGCGTGGGGAGCCAGCACAGTGCGAATACAATGATGATGGCAATCAGCATGGTGACAACTTGACGTCTGTGAATTGTCTCGTTCAACTGGCTGATCGCTGTCACGTGACCAGGGGCGTGGTGCTTCCAAAGCTTGTGACAAATGACAGCATAGAGTATGCCCATTACGGACAAGGGACCCGCGTACATCAAGACAAACGTGGACATGTAGAAGGCTTGTTGCCCTTCTTTGGGATCTCCGAACACAGCCCAGTTTCTATCGCATATCGTCCTGTTGTTTTGCTTTCCAGTTGAAGCGGCGAAACCAACTGGAATCATCAGCAGAACGGAGCTCAGCCAAATTATGACCGTGATTAGTTTAACCTGTCTGAAGAAGTTAATCCGTCTGTATGGAAACTTGATAGCGAAAAACCGCTCAAATGCGATGAAAGTTAGGGTAGTTGTAGACCCTGCAATGGGCAAGTGGGACAAAAAGAAGATGGCTCGGCAAGAGAACTCCCCAAACGGACCACCGAGCCACAGGTTACCAACGTAAAAGCGGATTGTAGCCAGCGGGACCATGAAAAAAGCGAAGAGGAGATCTGCCGCCGCCATGTTGACAAGAAGCAGATTTGTATGGCTCTTCATCCCGGGTCTTCTTAATACCAGATACGAGACGATAACGTTTCCAATAAGAGCAAAGATGAATATCACCGTGTATACTACAGTGAGAGCAACTTTAGGGTCCATGACTTTGACGATATGAAAAGATTTTCCCGAGTTACCAACACCCGAAATGTTCTAGGATTTAAAAGATAATTTTAGTAAGAATTTAGTAGCAGAATGATTGGCTCTTTCAAATTTACGAATGACGAAGATCAGAATAAACAGAAGGCTGAACTTTAACTGTATACAAAAATACATTGTTCAGCAGCTCTCCAAATAATGCCGGGTTACACTTCAGAGTTTGACCATAGATGAAAAAGATAGAACCACACTGTATAGTAAAACAAACAGTACCACAGTACACTACTGTTCAGTAGCTTTACAAAGAATGGTCACACTGCATGGTTTGATCCACAGATGAAAACGTTAGAACCACACTGTATAGTAAAACAAACAGTACCACAGTACAGTACTGTTCAGTAGGTTTACAAAGAATGGTCACACTGCATGGTTTGATCCACAGATGAAAAAGATAGAACCACACTGTGTAGTAAAACAAACAGTACCACAATGCAGTACTGTTCAGTAGCTTTACAAAGAATGGTCACACTGCATGGTTTGATCCACAGATGAAAACGTTAGAACCACACTGTATAGTAAAACAAACAGTATCACAGTACAGTACTGTTCAGTAGGTTTACAAAGAATGGTCACACTGCATGGTTTGATCTACAGATGAAGAAGATAGAACCACACTGTATAGTAAAACAAACAGTACAAGGGAAGGGAAGCCAGGGCTTTCCAGTGTCTTTGGAAACAAGCATTCAAATTTAGAAATTTCATCGAGACTGATGAAGGATGCATATCAGAGCTGTTAGAAAGAGGGGACATGTGCACCTAGAGTGATTAAATGTCAGTGTGCTATAGACACTTGGAAAACAATGAACGTAGTTGCGCTGACAAATCAACCAAGACTTTTGCTCAAGAGGACTTTTGTAGGTTTTCAAAGCATTTGCAGGTTTCAAAGCATTTGTAAGTTTCAAAGCATTTGCAGGTTTCAAAACATTTGTAAGTTTCAAAGCATTTGTAGGTTTCAAAGCATTTGTAAGTTTCAAAGTATTTGTAGGTTTCAAAGCATTTGTAGGTTTCAAAGCATTTATGTGCTTTTTGTTGTTAAGTTTTCTTTCTTAATAGTTTTCAAAACAGCTAGCTCAGTTTAGCCAGCTATAATATCTGGTCACAATGAGTTCTTTAAGGCGTCTGCCATTTCCTATTTCCTACGCACCTCTGACTTCTACTAATGCGTCCTGGTTTTTAGAACATACACCATAAAACAAATAACACGCAATTTCGTCCGTGGATGTAAGATAAAAAAAAAAATTAAAAATTAAAACGTGACGTGAATAACCAAGATGGAAAAACGAAAATGTTCTAAAGAATGTTTAGAAATTTGCCGTTCTAGTAAAAGCTATTTAACTGCGTGCTTAATTTATGCAGAATATCCAGAAACACAGTCATGATATTAATTGTGGACCAATAAAATTGCTCAATTTATTCAGTTAAGTAACTTTCGATATTCTATGTCCATTAAAAATACTCCCAGCTGCTTTTAGAGCGTCAATTTTTTTGATAGCCTCGAAATATGGCAATTTGGTTTTTTGCGATCTTTATTAAAGAAATCTGGATGCTCGATATTTGTAAATGATATTTTCTTTCTGGTGGCACCGGCGTGTTCGGTCGGGTTTCTATTGTCGGCAAAATCCCAAAGGTTTAATATCATTTTTATACGCCCGGTGGTATATAAAAATGAGTTCAAATCTTTCTAAAGCACGGAGGAAATTCTTCAAAAGCTGTGAGTTGCTAATTCATTATCGCTTCGCTTTTAAAATAAAACAACAGTTAATGATCATTTCCAAGCCTTGAATTAATATATACTGGCAAAATTGTTCATGTTTTCATCATTAAAGAATCTATGAGTGCCAGATGCAAATCAGTGGCGCCTTTGGTCAAATCGCTAATTTTTCGTTTTTAACATTTTTCGCACAAGCCTCATCCAAAATTTATTTAAACATCTCCCTACAGAGGCAAAAATTCAGAAATACTATTGTTAACGATGTAAGTTTACCGTGTCTTAAACAGCGCCATAGAAAAACACTTTCTATGACTTTATATACTGAAGTACCAAAGTCTAAAACACACCTAAGAAAACTGTTTAACAGTATAATCCTCGGTTCTATTTACAATTCTTTCAAAGCTGACTGTGTTAGCTAAGTTAGACATTTACTTAATTCTTTCTTTCTCCGCATAAAAGATTTCGCAGACATGATCACTGAGTCATATCTCTCTAGAAGTGTTAAAGCAAACACAAAGACTTGACGAAGTGAGAATAGAGAGCTGATAAATTATGGTATGGACTGACTTGCCTGTTTAGAGTCACCTTTTGTAGTTTTAATTCAGTCGGTTTTATCACGTTTTTTGTCGCCAGTGCCCCAAAAAACTTGTTCCCTTACGTTGTCTCAGTCTGTGTCTAATGGAAGGCAACCAGATTTCCACCGCTTAAATTAAAGCTTAGCTCTACCCATCTGTTTACACCTTGTATTTCTGTAGGAGCCTCGTCATACAAATAACCGGATACACTGCCTGCTTTTACGCTGTAATGCGTTAGCCGGTGACGGCACATTTTATATTTTTGAGTATTTAATGGCTTTAAAAGAGAGAGGTTTATATTTTCGATCCAATATTCAAGTAAAACTCCTAATTGCACGGTTGCCTCTCTCATTAGGACGAACAGATGTCTTAAAAACTGAGGAACGTTGACGACCAAAGTCGGACGATAGTAGTCTCCTACACTATAAGTCTGAATGCGACAAGCCGCTCAACTCTGTTTTCTCTTCCGAGAACGTCGCGAAAATTCGCCGACTATGTCCGAGAATTTTCGTTTTACTCTGTCATTTTAGTACCAGTACCGCGCGGTTACTTTCACGAAGGAACAAGCGAAATCGATCCAGTTCTTTTAAAAAGAGGATAAAGTGCGCGATGAGAAGTTTTGTCACAACATAAAAAATGAGATTGCGACATTGAAACCCAATCAGTCTTGAATCGAAGTCGCAAAGTTTAGAATTTTAAGTAAAGCTTCATCATGTTAATGCTTCTCGAATCCTTGATTTCGTATAATGTTCATCAAGAGAAAATGAGGGACAGAGTCCTCATTTTCATATGAACAATATCGGTTACCAGCTGTCGAGATGCCTTATGTTGAAGAAAACGAGAAATTGATGTTGTTTCTCATCAAGCCTACGCAAACTGACACTGAAGACAAACCTGATGGAATTAATCAAATAAATTATATTAACCACACTGCAGAAAAGTTAAGTACAATACTGTATAGTAAAACAAGCAGTACCACAGTACAGTGCTGTTCAGTAGCTTTCCATAGAATGGTTACACTGCTTGCTTTGATCAAGAGATGATCACGCTAGAACCACACTGTATAGTAAAACAAACAGTACCACATTCGCTCCGACGAGGGGCTAACGCTCGAAACGTCAGCACCTCCCCTTTACCTTAAAGTGGTATAACTTACTTTATTACTATTCGTTTGATTATCCCAATTTCTTATGATTGTCTAGATCTTGCATTGAATGAAGCGGTTCCAATTTCTTGTGCTTCAATTCCCCACCGACGCAGCACCAGTTTCTTTAGAAAGTATCTCCACAAAACAGTACCACAGTACAGTACTGTTCAGTAACTTTCCAAAGAATGTTTACAACGTGGTTTGATCCCCGTAAAAGATCCATTGTAAAAGGCAAAAAGGTTTTGAATAGTTAATATGAAGAAAGAGAAATTTCAATTGTGAAATCTTGTCAAAAGTTATTATGGCTGTTAAGAAAAAAAAAGAGCAACATCATTGATGATGTGTGGTATCCTCGTACTCAGAGGTTTATTGTGTGCCATTACGGGCACACGTCGATGAAATGTCGCCATGAATTAATAGTTTTATAACAGAAGTGAAACTCCGTCGGTCATTTAAGAAAAGACTACTGCATACAGAAGAACCATTGATCATTGAACATTCATTCTGTAACTCAAGTACACTCTCCCACGACATCACAATGTGACAAACTAAATCAGTAATGGAAGATGTTCAATGCCCATGTTAAAAGCATTTAACTAATAGATAAATTATCTCGTTAATGATCTGATTGGCTCATAAAAGATTACGCCTTTTCGGAAAACGTCGATAACAATGAATATTGCTTGCTCCAGCCACTCATTCCGAATCGATTTTTATTCTGTGTAAGTGCAATGAAGAGAGCTGTCTTGACATAATGCATAAAGCTTTTTGCCGAAACACTTTCTGCCGTTTTTTGATGATGAATGAGCGCTTTCCATCGCTTAAGTCAGAACACTTTGCTTAGCTTTATGCACTGATTGTGCCTCTGCTTTTGTGTTTCATCGTCTTTTAGGGGGGCGACGTTGGGCAGCGTTTCCGTAAACATTAAATTGCAAACCCAGATATTTCGCTTTGCAAATGCCGAGAATTCATAACGTTGTCTCCCCCAGGTTGTTGTGGTTAAAAACGAATTATAATAAGCCGTTTCCCAGGTATATTATAGGGTAGCAACAAACAATGATAAAAAAAAGACAAAGGAAAACGTTGCCATTTTCTTTTGGTTGTGAAAGTCAAGTTGATCAGTAACAAAATAATTATAATAACATAATCGTAAAGATCGTTTAACGATAATGTCACTCCTATTCCTATTCTTAATTTTTCAGCAGCTGTAGAGTTCACGCAAGCTAAAACCACCCAAAGAGTGGTTTTCGGCAAGGGATTAACCTACCACTTCCTCGGGAATTCTGGATATACGTGACCCAGCATCCATCCCTCCCTCTGTCATCTCCCTTATTCTCCACCTTTCAGGTGATTTCTCACGCGTCATGAAACGAAGGGGCCACAACAAGTTTAAGAGAAGGCAATTAGCGCTTAAGCTTTTCCCTGAATTTATCATATTTTTAGAGTTTATCCTTTAATCCCTCATCATGATCAGCATTCAATTTCTCCCGTTCATTCAATACAAAGTACTAAACATCAGCGATGAGAATATCAGGAAATGATCACCAATGATCCACTATATGCTGATTTTCTGACACATTCTCCTTACTATTGTTGCATGAAACTAATAGGGACCACTAATGAGAATTTGTGTTTTGACACCGAGGCATAAGGGTTTAAACATAACAAGCACAGTTTATATACTTACGTTTTATTACTTATTCTCAATTATCATATCACATGCTTATTACAGTTAGTACAATGGCGTCAACTAAAAAGATTAAAATTCTAAAATCAAAAGGATCACAAGGCTGATCGTTAAAATATTTTAATTTACAACATACTATTCTTGAAATAACAGGTTTAAGTATTGGCACCTAACTAGAGAAACTATTTGTCGTCAATCTCTTGCTTGATTTTCACTCCGTTGCATTGTTTGCATTCAACGGATCGGCATTCAGGATTTGCACCGTTTCCATTTTCTCCTTCCGAAAGATGTATTCTGGGGTTGATTCTGGGTGGAACCTTGGAAGCACGCGTATGGAGGACAGAGACTCGTCTAGGAATAGTCTAGACGATCAGGAAACTGGAGATCTGGTTCTTGAAACTGGGTTTGGTCAGCTGGACAACATGGACAGGCGACCTCCATCGGTGTAGCACTGTATGAGGCATTACGTAGAAGGAATCTCGGATGAACGAGACCAAACTGTTTGTAAGGATAACCAAAAGGAAACACTGGCTGATCGACGTGATGATTACTGTACACGGAGGGCGAAACCTGTTCGAACCGGCTTGACGGGTTGGCAGATTGAGCCGTGGCAGCCTTTTTTTCTTCTCTTCTCAGTTTGGCGCGGCGATTCTGGAACCAAAACTACAACAACAACAAAAATAAATGTGTTATAGAAAAGAAACTCATTTCTTTATTATGATTAAGTGAATTAGATTTTCTTTTGTCCCTTCTCCTTCTGTTACCGCTGTGTCCTTTCACAACATGTTTCACGTTGATTATTTCTTGCCAAAGCTCTCGGGTCAAAGATTTACTTTGGACAATTACTGTTTTAACAAAATTGTCCCACTCTCCAGCGGAAACAATGCAATCGATAAATAACTGAAAAATCAAGAAATAGCTCACTTACCCGAATATTTCGTATCGTCAGTCCAAGTTTCTTTACGAGTTCCTCCTCGTCTTCAGCCATAAGGTACGGTCGTTTGGCAAACACTTGCTCTAGTTCCCAAACCTCGATCGGTGAAAAAGTAGTACGTCTTTTTTTCTTCCTTGGTCGCTCGGAACTCGGCTTTACCCGGCCAGCTTCGTTCTCTCGGCCACTGTCGACATCTGAGCTCGGATTGTCGGAGTCCAGGCTCGGAGAATGGTTGGGTCTTTCCCGGCTTTCACTGTGCTGACAATTAGTTTTTTCGCCTGAAAATCGTACAATAAATAATTAAACATTGGCTTAAATCCGTTTAATGCAGCTGGAACAGAATAAACAGTGCTGTACTGTGGTACTGCTTGTTTTATTATACAGTGTGGTTCTATCTTTTTCATCTGTGGATCAAACCATGCAGTGTGACCATTCTTTGTAAAGTTACTGAACAGTACTGTTCTGTGGTGCTGTTTGTTTTACTATACAGTGTGGTTCTATCTTTTTCATCTGTGGATCAAACCATGCAGTGTGACCATTCTTTGTAAAGCTACTGAACAGTACTGTACTGTGGTACTGCTTGTTTTATTATACAGTGTGGTTCTAACTTTTTCATCTGTGGATCAAACCATGCAGTGTGACCATTCTTTGTAAAGCTACCGAACACCATTGTACTGTGGTACTGTTTGTTTTACTATACAGTGTGGTTCTATCTTTTTCATCTGTGGATCTAACCATGCAGTGTGACCATTCTTTAGAACGCTACCGAACACAGCATTGTACTGTGGTACTGTTTGTTTTACTATACAGTGTAGTTCTATTTTTTTCATCTGTGGATCTCACCATGACCATTCTTTAGAAAGCTACTGAAAGCTACTGTACTGTGTTAATGTTCGTTCAACTATACAGACTGGATCTAAGCTATGGACACGGAATAGTGACAGTTTTTGCTTTTTCCCATAAGTATATATGTTGTACCGCTTATTATAGCTTCCCTATAACACATCAAATAGTAATAAATAGTAATAACTAACGGGCAAATGTAACTTACCTGCATTAGGCGAACTTGATCTCGTTAAGTCATCTTCTAGACCCAGGATTCGGCTTATCGAGAAGGACAATGGCTGAGTGGGTTCTGGTAACAAAGACGATCCAATCGTAATAGGACTGGGGATTATCACCGATGGTGACGCCGTGAGCGAAGCAGAAACAAACTTTCTATCATGAAAAGCCATTTTAGATCGTTAGTTGCAGCGTGTTCGTAACAATTTGACTGAAATACACAAACTGAGAGATTGCGCTGTGCACTTGGCTATTTTATACAAATGTGTTCAAAGGCGGCCGACTTAGTAGCGGCCGTCAATCAGATACCGCTCGCTTTTTGAAGTTTTAAAAATGGCGGCTGTAGCACTTACTAAAACTACCGAGAATAACCCGAAACGCTTTACAGTATTTTGGCGGCACGGCGATATCGGCAAAAACACGGCTTGTTCCGTAGTGTTTAGGATATCCTGCCGGTTGAAGGTAAACGAGTGCAATTAGAGAAATTAAGCGGTAAGTCTAAAAAGAAACTGGTTCTCCGTTGGTGGGAAGTTGAAACTAAAAAACTGCGCGTATGAAATGAGTTGATAAATATAAGTTGTATCAGCGTAAGACAAAAGAGAATCTGTCATTCGAGCGTTTGTAAGCTTCGACCAGCCCTCTTTTTCTTCCGGCGAAAGTCTGTTACAACTTGCCTCCAGAACTGCATCGCTGGTGCCATTAATAAACCTCAGTGGAGAGAGAGACTGTGTGGGGTTGAGTTTCTTGTCTATGGACACAACACAAGTTCTCCCCAGCATTATATCAGTGTTACCACATGATACCCACAAAGGTCACAGAAAGCCTACACCTGAAACTATTGATTACTCCCTCTTTCACGGGATGCAACTCCATTTCAGGGTCTCACCCACAGCACTATATCGTTGGTACTCATTCAAACACCTTAGTGAAGAGAGATAATGTGGAATAGAGTTTCTAAGGGACTAAGACAATGTAATGCTTACTAATCCTTCACGTACATCGGGTCGACGAAAGATTCGCTGCGAGCAGATTTGGAGGGCTCTTTTGTGTTTCCGCTGCGCCGCCGGTGAACGTTGCTAGAAAGGTAAGGCAGACATAGCGCTCATTCAGTTCACATGGTCCGAGCCGCACTAGAAGCAATGAGTCGGCAGTCAAACAACATGCTAACACAACGGATCGCAATCTCTCTGAACTTTCTGTGCGCCTTCCGAAGCGCCTTCCAGGAATCATCGATTACGACTTCAGACTCTTCCATGAATCAGGGAATTCCGTTTTCAAAAAATATCGCTTTAAATGAAGTGACCCTAAAAACAGTTTTAATAAATAGTATTTTAACAAAAACATATTTAATTCCAGGATCTGTCTGTTAATTCTCATTAACGAGCGTCTTGCACTTCTTTCATGTTAGTTTTGAGTGTTTGGTGTTGGATCAGTTAGTTTACTTGAGTTGATCCGCCCTTTTCTCGATTCTCAACATCTGTTTGCTTCACATCACAGTACATTGATATTGCTGGTAGAAGTCAGAACATTGATCGCTTCTCAGGGTGAACCAAGCAAGGGTGTAAGAGTGGGATCAATATAAATATCTAGGTAACTGTGCACCTACCACTCCCCTAACTTATCATAACTTGTAGGGTTAGGGGAGGGGTAGGTACACAGATACGTACACTGACTGATCCTAAGAGTAGTGCTGATGTTTTGTAATGGTTTAAGAAAAGGAAACGCGCTGTACTAGATCATAGAAACAGAAATGGTTTTCTCTTATAACCAGCTATAGAACAAGGCAACCTTATTTATTTCTGTATAGTTACCACACATTATTCCATGCCCCACGCCTCTGCCCTACATCGACCAATCGGAGTAGACACGATATATAATTCGCACCCCGTTCCAACACCATGACAACGTTTACTTTTGTTCCGTTTTAAATTTACCCAAATATTCTCCAAACTTCATTGACCTTGTCACCATGTGCTTTTCCTTGTTTCGTATTTATGCAAACGATTTTTCATGCTGTATGATTCTTTTTCAATATGATGCGTTCGAATAGCAAAGTACGAACCGATCTAACGCTTATAATGAAACGGTCTATTTTACTGTTGACTGTTGCTGTGACTAAAACAAACTCTCACATTTTACCTGTCGTAAGTTTTACGTTCGGTTTTCGGTGAGGGCTAATTAAGGCCTGCTCCTCCGAACGTGTGAAATTTTATATTGTTCTATGTTATTTTGTCATGAGCTTTCGCTATTAGAATAAATGAAAGACAAATAGCCGTAGGACTTGCACTGTGTATGTAAAAGCAAAATTTGAACAGCTTTCGCAACTAAACCCATGTGTAAGTGTTTATGTTTCTGAATGAACTAAATTTTATAAAGACAGTGATGAAGTGCAGGAAATCCTTCAGGTTTCTTGAGTCACTTTTCATGGTCGCTTTACTTATACTGATGATGGTCGTAAAAAGTTTTGGTTTGAAACGTTACGATGGGTAAGTAATCTTCACGATCTTTAAAGATATTAAAACTAGTCTAGTTCAACGCTTCCTTAAACAAACAATCAGTGAACTATGTAAGCTAGACCTATCGATCAGAAAACGCAAGCTACTTAGTTATATGTTTATTTTTGCTTCCTTTAAAATCTCGCTTTTTGAGCACTTTGGTTAAATTTGTGTACACAAAAACTTTTTCAGTTTGTTACTTCAGATATATTCTGGCTCCTACCCCCGGGGGGGGGGGGGTACTCTTTGGACTTTTTGGTGGGGGTGTGCCGCCCGCATCTCAAAATCCAGACCCAATTTCAGACCAAAACATGCCATTTTTCCCACCCGTTTTCAGACCTGACATTGAAAATATACACCCGTTTTCAGACATGGCCTTAGAAAGTCGTTACATTATTAACAACTCTTTATTATATATTATATCACACTGGCTTTGTAGTACGTGATTAAGCATAGCATATGCGCCAGTGCTGAACGGAAGTCAACGTAACAAAGATGAGTAGGTAAAATTTAGCTGGAATGATATATTACATATTCAATTTCTCTTTCTCTCTCACCAGTTACTCGCCCCGGTTTCTGGGAAGAAAAATAAGTTTATAAGCTTTCGTGAATGTTCCCCCGATAACCATACCCAATTTCAGACCAAAATGTTCAAAATCTATACCCGTTTTCAGACCAAAACGGCTCAAAAACCATACCCTTTGGGGCGGCACATACCTATATACCTGATATAGGGGAGTACCCCCCCCCCCGGGCTCCTACCCTAATATTCTGCAGCTAAATGTTGTTCGTATTTCACTATAGCTAAAGCCTAATGGCTTTCTTGCCCTCAGAAATATTAGTTTGAAGGTAACTGTATTAAAACGGTGAACAAAGAGCATGTCTGGTTGTGTTTAGCGTTATTTCAATTCATTCCACCGACTGACAAGCAAAAGGAAACTTTATTGTTATCTCAGTGCAGTGTAGATTATAATAATAATAATAATAATAATAATAAATAATAATAATAATAATAATAATAAATAATAATAATAAATAATAATAATAAATATTTAAAGAGGATATTCCCGTCACGTTATGTGATTTTCAGGGAGGTCCTCTGACAAAAAACATAACTAAAAAGATAAAAAGATAACAACTATAAAATATATGAAGATCATCAGGCTACAACTAATTATTAAAAGTCCGATCTAAAAAATATTCATTCAAATGTCTTTTAAAAATGTTTTTTGGCATTGGCTGTCTAATTGAAAGTGGCAAATTTTGCCATTCAATAGTTGCTTGATAGCAAGTTAATCTTCGTCCAGATTGTCAATTTTGAATAACGACTGCTTCATGGTAGGGCAATGATTCACCTTGTTCTCTGTGTGTTCTTGGAATTTCTTTCAAGCTTGCCATATATTTTTCTTGATTTTAAAACCGAAATACCCTAAAAGTACTACTGCATTATAACTCAAACACATGGGTTAACTGCGATATCTAGAAATATAACCAATCAGTTTGCCTTGCATTGGATAACTAAGAAAAGCACATTAATTTTACTATGATTAGTCTCATGGCATTTGCAATAGCGTTTCACAGTTTCTTAAAACAAAATGACGTCTGGACTCGTTGACACCGTGATACAACTAAAATATTGACGGTTTATTTTGTTATCTAACAGCGTTCAAAAAAGCTGGGTTCGTATTAGTAACGTTATTTGTTTTTTGAATAAATAATGGAGTGGCTGTGGTTGCCCAACCAGCGATTTTAAGGCAAACAGTGAGGGTCTCCCAGGGGGGGTCCTTGTTCCCTTCCAAAATTGCCCTATGTTCCCATGTTCCCACACATTTATATCAGAATGTTTTCGCACTGTAATTTTTCGAATTTTGTTCCCAGTTCCCAAAAATTGGCTAATGTTCCCTTGTTCCCTTCGATATTTTGCCACTGTTCCCTTGTTCCCGAAAACCCCTGGGAGACCCTCAACAGTACATCGCATACTGCATAAAAACGTTTGCGTTAGGTTTGGCCATCCAAGATTTCTGATCAGAAAGAGAATGCTAAATATGTCAAATTGAATATCTAAAAAAGCCGTGTATTCTGCATAATAAGCTAATTAGGATCGCCACCGTCTTTTGCCGTTGTCAGTGTATGTATGAGTCTC
The DNA here is from genome assembly GCA_949710005.1 of Ricordea florida. Classification (NCBI taxonomy): domain Eukaryota; kingdom Metazoa; phylum Cnidaria; class Anthozoa; order Corallimorpharia; family Ricordeidae; genus Ricordea; species Ricordea florida. Next base: position 2,219,355 of record OX453285.1, read on the forward strand.
TTCAATTGGCAGCTGAGATCAGCTGTTCTCGCGCGAAAAGCTGATAAAGTCAACTTTCTATACATTTCCATTGCAAATTTTTTCTCGAGTTTGAAAGATTGATTTAAAACCAAGCGTTACGACACAAGGGGATTGAAACACGGGTACCTACTTGGTGTAGGCATTCACATAGTGGTTCGAGAGGTTCATCATTAATGGACTGGTCTGCGTTACAAATATAGTCACCAATCTTTACTTTAGCAACCTCAGCTGTACTCTAGCCGTACTCATCCCTAGCCGTACTTCAGAGTCCTAAACCATCCCTAGCCTTACTTTAGTGTCCTTGCTGTGTGAGTGCCTACAACTAGTTACCGAAATACGATAAATACCATTATTGCCAGCGCACGCTTAGGTCTTGTTGGTCCCGGAGTTGAATTGCGCATGTTCACACGATAAACGGATGAAATGCAATTCAACCGAGCGGAAATAAAGTAACACAATAAGGCGCTGTTACGCCGTGCAATGTCGATTCTACTTTCTAAAATGGTTCGTGTAACTTGTCCCCCAACGATTTGGCTGTTACAAGGTGTGCAATGTTTCGTGTAACTTGTCTCGCAACGATTTTGGCTATTACAAGGTGTGCAATGTTGCGTGCAACTTACCTTGCAGCGATTTTGGCTGTTACAAGGTGTGCAGTGTTACGTGCAACTTGTCTCGCAACTATTTCGGCTGTTACAAGGTGTGCAATGTTTCGTGCAACTTGTAATGCCGTTGCGAGACAAGTTGCTCGAAACATTGTACAGTATAACAGCGCCTTCAGGTTGCTCAGTCGTTATAATTTTTGATTTTGTAACGCGCAGATGAACATTCGTTGTTTTGGCATCTGCATAAGATAAGTAATAAGTTTATTACCTTCTTTATCATCATCATCATCATCATCATTATCGTCAACATTATCAATATTGTTATTTATACATGTCATTCCTCCATTTCATTGACTGAAAATTAAGGTTATCGACAATAGCCACAAATACACACATTCTCTGATATCTCTTTCAGCCATAAGGTGATTCGAGTGGTCCCGGAGAACGACGACCGCGCGACTCGTCTTAGAGAGCTTATTAGTCCGCGCAAGGAAGTAAGTCACGTGAACACAGGATGAAATGACATATTTAATGTTTCTTAAAGGTAACTTAAAGATACAGTAAAGAAGCATTTGCTGTATCTTTACTTTTGACTTAAATATTTTAAGTGTTAGTTTCCTTAACCTTTAAGGATAGCAAGTAAACTGATTAATGAACGACTTAATCATTATTTAAGATCTGTTCTTAAAGAGTCATTAATGACTCCTTTAAGAACACCTTAAAAATACAGTAAAGCATCATTTCCTGTATCTTAAAGAAACATCTTAAAGATACAATAAACCATCGTTTCCTGTATCTTTAAGAACATCTTAAAGATACAGTAAAGCATAATTTCCTGTACCTTTAAGTTTGGCGAAACATTTTAAATGTTTGTTTCCTTAACCTTTAAGGATAGAAAGTAAATTGATAAAATGACTTCTTTAAGAACATCCATCTGAGTAATTAAAGGTCAGGAAATAGTCATTTCATTTGCTTTCAAATAGTAAATGTTTATTAAATGTAAAGGAAAGTATTCTTTATGTATCTTTAATGACAATTTAAAAGGAAACAAGTGTGTTCAATGATTAATTAGCTATAATTTCTATGGTGAGTATATTAAAAACTGTTCTTTAGTATCTTTAAAGTCTAAAGGGAATAAATACTAAGAGAATTTAATTTTTTTTATAACATTTAATTAAGTGGACAAGGTAAAATTACTTCCTGCAAACTTTCTCTTCACCATCACCTTTTACATTTTTGGATATAACATCTGCTGCCTGATTTGCCCTGTCCGAATACAAGCGCTTGTAATCACACAACTCATATAAGACAGTATTGGAGTTGCAACAGCCACATCAAGCAATACATGTATATTATGGCTGTTAAGAACCAATTAGATTTGAGCATTTTGTTCTTGACACATGTACAATTAACTTTCCAACTGAAACAATTATTGAACTAAATTTCTATATTTCTATTCTTCTCTGGTACTGATTCAGTAAGAAATATAACGTTTCACTGCATTTGTTTTGTATATATATATATCTATTTGTATTTCTTTGAATAATTTTTTTTTTCAAATAAAGACTGTGTCACTTAATCAACCCCTTCTTTTCATAGTTAATTTACCAATTCAAAAATGTAAGTGAAAATGCATCATTCAGCAAGGTAACAACTTATAAAAAATCTGAGCATGTGTTCTTTCTAAGTAATTAGTTAAACATTGCTTGTATTTACTGCAAAATGTTCAAACTGCAATTCTATACTTTTCTGGTAATGATTAACTAACGTATATAATAAAATTTCATTCACATATACAGCTAATTATCTCTATTTTTACTATAAATACTCAGGTGATTATACAAAATCACGCGCTCTGATTGGTTCGCTATCTCGGATTATGAGCCGATAATCACCTCAATGAACAACATGGCTGACAGTCGTTCGCGTGCTTTTGATGAAATAAATGTTTGTCACGTTATACAATGCTTTTTCTTTCCTTTTTTGAAAGAATCACCTGTGTACTTATACTAAAACAATTATTCACCTCAGGCTCAATGATTCTCAGTGAATATTCCCAGAGAATCACTAAGCCTGAGGCGAATAATTGTTAAATAATACTACAACTGAAAATTGTTTCAAAATAAAGTAATCAATTCTAAGCACATGCCCATTCTGGGCAGTTATCCGGTTTTGGACGGACAGAGATCATCCCTTCATGCCTAACTCTTTTTATAAGTCGCTGCCTTGAGCGCTTGGACTGGTTTTTTTCACGTGTTTTGTCCAAGACTTTTTTCCTTTTTGTTAATCTTTCACTTTCCCATGTGATCGTCCTAACTATGTAGGTTAGTTGATCATCTTCATTTGATGACTCCTCTGTGGACATGTAGTCCTCCGTTAAAACTTCAGCCACTTGCCCTTTCTTTTCTTTGCTCCAATTTATCACTTCCAAGGCAAGTGTTCTTCTACTAAGTTTCTGCAATGAAATTAATATTAATTTCATTAATATGATCCAAGTTGTCCTAAAAAAACAACAAACAAAGCCAAGGAAGAGCAACAACAAGGACAAGAACAACAACCAAAGACAAAACAACTTGTAATATTATATATATACATACATACACACACACACACACACACACACACACACACACACACACACACACACACATACATACATACAATAGGGAAGGAAACCCCAGCTATTTTTTAACAATACCGGTAACTATTGGTCAAGCTGTACCAATGAAAAGCAAGGGATGATTCTTGATAGACATAGCTGTTAACAAAAATTATTTTAAACAATATTTCAATATGAACTCACTTCTCTTTTTCTAGATTGCCGCCTGCACTTTTGCTTGTGGTCTTCATATTTGCCACTACTTCTTTTCTTAACAGTTTCGTAAGTTGAAAGAAAGTACCGTCTAAATGCCTCTATGGTAATCAAAGAAAAAGAAAGAACATGTATGAGGAGCTGAACTGGAGTCAAATACCAGGGTTATGTATGACTAGGGTGGGAAGTGGGGATTGATTGCATTTGGAATTGACTGATGCATTGACTTCTATGACCTTCTACAACTGGAAGAATTAAATTCAGAGACACTGATCTCTGTTATTTTCACCTGTCCTTTTATTAGGGTACATCTTTTCAGCTTTATTGATAATGAAATTTTTGTTTTTGTTTTGTTTTGGTTAGTGCATGTCTTCTTTGAGACAAATCATTTGAAGGGATTAAAGGTTTGGGTCTTTGAGTAAATGAATTAATGTTCATGATCATTAATATTGTAATTAATACCAGTATTTGTTTCCTGTACTTCATGGTACAGGATCAACCTGCCAACTACATGTAGATATACATCTTGATGAAAGTGCACAAAAACCCAGACTTGTTACTAAATGTTTTCAATACTAATACATCAACATTATTAGGACTACAGGGTTTTGATCTGAAGAACAGCTCTTGTAGTCACTTCGTCTTGTGAAGACTAATTATTTAATTTAATTTGCACAAATGTTACTTCAACTCTATGCAAACACAGACCATGCTTGTGTGTCTCAAAATGATTATTGTTAAGCTTTGATGCAAATTTTCAGACCAAAATTCACTTACACACTAGGTTACACTTTTATCAGAATATAATATAAAATTATGTATATATATATAATTAATGCAATGAAATTAACCTTACCCTCAATCTGTGCATCTGATCATGCACAACGATCTTGCCCGCCTACATAGTGATAGATTTCATCCTTGACACTTTTGAATACCTCACTATTTGCAGCTGAGTTAACACTAACAAAAGAATCAAAAAGTAAGAAAGAAATGAAGAAATACTTTACAAATAAGACTAATTTGGTTTTAGCACTGTACATCAACAAATTAGTGACTAATCATCCACTCATACCTGCATCTGTCCATCATGCCATTTACAAATTCGTCAAAAGTGACTGATCCTTTATCAATCGGGATATAGCTAGTGTCTTGCAAATTTTACTAAAATGTTACAACTCTTGTGGTCAATAGCAAGTTTACATCTAAAGTCCTAAAAATCATGAACTGTCAAAGGTGATAACAACCACAGACTTTATGGACTGTTGTTATTAAAAGTATCTCAAACTTGATGAGTGATTTGCTTATGAAAAATTAAACTTGGCATGAGCTTCTTTACCTCTCTTCAAGATGAAAACCACTGAAATCCTCTTTCTCAGATAGAGTGCTGTACACTTTTCGCAAGGTACGCTTAAAGAGAAATAAATGTCATTAGAATGTGTATCATTTATCTTATTCATTGTATTGGTAAGTGCAGAAAGTCAGTAAAAATCAAGCAATTTGATTGACTTGCACAGTTAGGACAGTTTCACTTATCTGCACATTGATACACTCAGACTGGTCTCCAACACAAATATTTCAACCATGCAGGTGACCTACTGGTCTCATTTACAATGTATAGTGACACCACTAATCTGATGCATAAATGCATAGGATAGTATTTTTTACCATGGCCTAATCTACACATTAGAGAGAATCAAAATGTACTGGATAGGTAAACATATGCATGTACATGTATCTGGTTAGCAATGATTCCTTTTTCCTGTCCACTTGCAATACAAACCTTTATATTTTTCACATGGCAGTTAACTCGATTACCCACGATGCATTTAATGCCTGGTCTATTTCGCTCTCAAGACAATTTAAGTTGACATTATATGATTTTTTTGATATATTTTTCTTATGATTAGGCGAACTTAAAGAGAGCATGTTGATAACGACAACAAGAAGATGGAAATTTATTTAAGCTTACAGACACAAGCTTTAGAAATCGGGCATATGATCGAGAATTGCAGCTTGAATAAAAAATAACTGGCGTCAACAGCGTAGAACTAACCGTAGATAACGAAGCCTAGAGTTTGCAATACCCGGCCACTTATTCTCAAAGTGCTTTACTGCGAAACACTTACCCGACAACTAGGGGGAACTTGTACTTTATCCTTCTTACGTGACAGCCGTGACTGCCCTTGGTTTCCAAAATTTCGGTTTTGTTTTAATTCTTGAAGCTCCTTTAACACATCGTGAAGAACTTTATTGTGCTTCTCGTCCCTCGATTTTATCTCATCTTGGAGTTTCTTATTCTCCGCTATAACTTCCTTGTTGGTTTGAAGTGTTCTCTCCAGAAGAACAGCTTGATCGTCGGTAATGCCCGCCATTTCGTGCTTGGTTTCTTGTAAATTAAGCTAAGGTTAAAATTTTTCCAACCCTTTGAACTGGAACTGCTCTGGAAAACGCGCGCTAGCAATAATTTATGCAACCTATTTTGGCGCGCAAATACTAATTGCAACTTTGGGTACGGGAGGTAAGGGAGAGGTGTTCATGGCAGTTGAGAATTGTTTCGTGTTCATTTTCATTGTAACCATGTAATATTAGCTGTGAAGCAATTATTTATGTTTAAGTGTTTGTTTAAGATAAATTTTCCCTCCGAAAGCAGAGTAAGATTGGAGAAATTGTATGTATTGCAGACTAGCCACCCCTAGCCAGTGAATCAGTCACGCAGCGACTCACGCAGGCTCACGTACATGTAGCTGTCAAATAATGCGCACGCACACCTGATCATTGCCTGCAAAGATCGTGACCACTGTTATGATAAAATCAGGGCAATCTTAGCTTTAAGCAAGCTGTGTACCTGAAGCAAAAATTTCTTATTCACTTCAATTTTGCTATCATTTTTCTGGTAGTATTTTTATCTCATGCGTTCAAAACATAGCCCACTTCAGAAAAGAGTGATGACCCGGGCCGAGAGTCGCAAAGTTGGCCAATGACGGCAGTTAATTGTGTCAGCGGTTGTCTTGCGGGCGGGCGCGGGAAATTTTCTCATGTTGAGTGGGTCTAGCTTGTAGCTTGCTTTACAGTAATTTGCCATGAAAAGACGTAGCAGGAATAATACTATGGAGGAAAGAAAGCGAATGCTCAAAGAACGAAAAAATAGAAAGCGACGGCAGCGGCTTTTAGAACGAAGGAACCGAGCAGAGGCGCGACTTGTAGCCGAATTGAAGGAAACAACGAAGCGTATGGAACGCCAGCGGGAAATTTACGCCTATCTTTCAAGAAAGTACTACGATAGGTGGCGTTCTCTTCCCAAAACAAAAGAGAATTGTGAAATTCGGAAAACAATATTCATGCCTGAACAGCGAAAGGTAAGAATCGATCGTCCTGTGTTTATAATGAGGACCTGCTTGTTGAATGTTGATATCAATGTTGTTGAGCTGCTGTATAAGCTTATGTTAGGAAAATAAGCTTGCTGCAATCGATTCATTCCTCTCTTTGTAGTCGCTAGTTTTCCTGTGTTTGGAAGAGCAGCGATTTTGCAAGGGTTTATTAACTTTTCAATAAGCGTGGGAAGCCGGGTCAAATAACTCTTTCCTGCAAAATGACCACCATTTTGAATCAGATAAAGGACTATGTAAATTTATCAGGTACATGTAGCTGATTTTATCTTCATCAACTACAGGTGTTTAAAGAGAAGCCTATTCAGGCACATATTGCAGAGATTGACCGTAGTCTATTAGAGACTCCAAGCGATAAAGATGAGAGAAGCCACCTTGGTTCAGGTATGTTTGGTTCCTGCCAGAAAGTTTTACCGAGGTACACCTGTAGCTGTCAAGAGCTTTTCCTCTGCTACTTCAGAAGATGTTAAAAGAGAAGCCATGATAATGATGTCATTGCAACACCAAAATATTCCCTTTCCTTTAGGGATCTCAATAGAATCAACTCCTAAATTATTAGTCATGAGTTATTATGACATAAACAACAAAGCATTTACAATGTACACTGCCCTCCATAGCAAGTCACTGCATCTTTCACAAGCAATTTGGTGCAGCATAACACTGCAGCTGGCTCAAGCAATTTCATATCTGCACTCTAGAGGGTTTATTCACCAAGACATTAAATTGGACAATGTTCTTGTTTCATTTTGGAATAATAAGTACAGAGCAGTCTTGATCGATTTTGGGAAGTGCATAACAACAGCTGCTGGGTCTGTCAAACACCTCTCACATGAAGAGCAACAAGAATACCACAAGAAGCATGCTCACATAGCTCCAGAAATAGTATCTAGAGCAAGTAAACCTTCTGCTGCTAGTGATATTTACTCCTTTGGTAGAATAGCTTCTGTAATTGCCAAAAGTGTTGAAAGCACTGTCCTTAAAAGTATAGGGAACAAGTGCACTAGCTTCAATCCAAATACAAGACCACATTTAAATGACATCATTAAGCAGCTTGGTGCTGTTACCGAATAATTGTTGTGGATTGCTGGAAATTGTTGGTAGGAGTTTATTAGCATGACATTTATATTCTAAGAAAAAATTATTCACATTGACAAAATTAAAGGAAATATTTCATTGTTTTAATTATCAGATCCCATTGCAACTGCTTTCAAATGCAATTTAGATAGTGACTGAATCCAAATAAGTATTGGTACTTGCAAGTTTGAATTATTTCTTGAATAATGGAGTAGCTCACCAGAGTACTGAGCCGCTTTCTTGATGGCTCATCAAATGTTAGCAGGTGGCGAGATGGCGCATCTTGTCAGTCAGTTCTTTGGTGATGCTAGCTTTCAGAGTTTTCTGAAACCTACCCAAATAGTGACATTCATAGATGTGTGCACAGATTATAAGAAAAAACCATTAATTTTCATTTTTCTGCTGACATGGCTCCATGCATAGCAGTTTCTTGGGGATCAAACCAGACAAGATTATTAAGAGGGCTTAATGGACAAATGAATTATTTATTGTTTAAATTTTAAAATATTACAGCAATAATTAAATTTAAGTATCAGTTCATGTTGTGTTGATTTGCCAATAGAGTGAGAACAAGAGTAAATGAGTACATTTATCATCATGTTTATTTATAAATACATTTGCTGAATATTAAATATACATTTACTATTTCAACAGAGATTTTTTTCTGAAAGTAACATACATGTACATAATTAGTTTCATGTGTGTAGATTATATTTAAGATGAAATAAGCTACATTATTTTGCTGACCTTGCTTATTTTATAATGGATTTAATAGACAAATGAATTATTTATTGTTCAAAAATATCACAATATTCCCATTCAAATTAAACTTACGTATAAGATCCCATTTATTGATGGAGTAAGAACCTAAATAAGCAGGTGTAGTAAAATTCAGTAACAAATTTGCATTCCTGTATGATGGCGTAGCTCACCAGTGTACTGAGCCGCTTTCTTGATGACTCATCAAATGTTGGCAAGTGACAAGATGACACATCTTGTCAGTCAGTTCTTTGGTGATGCTACAGCTGTAGTTTCAAGAGGTTGTTATGAAACTTAGATGCAAATACCTACATACAGGTATGTACAGATTACAAGATGAACAAATTTGATTAATTCTGCAGGTGTTGCTTCATGCATTGCACTTTCATAGGGACCAAACAAATCAAGATTAATAACTCTTTACCCACTAAGAGTGACTTCATAGATTTTACTCTGTCTAATGCCAGACGGTTTTACTTGTCACAAGGAGACCTCTAAAAGACAAAATATTTTTTAAAAATTTTTAAAAATTTCCCAGCATTACAGTTATAAATGAACTTAAGTACCACATCCCATTGTTTCTAGTTTCGAATATTAGAGAGAGCAGTGTTTATGGAAACCTTAGACTTTAATCATCACCTTTAATTTCAGGAAAGAAGTTGCTGATATGTAAAAGGAAAAGTAATAAACTGTATTGTTTTGGTGGGTTGACTTTCACTCACCACTTTTGTGTCTTCATTGTCAAATTTAGGTCTTTTTCATGGTAGAGATCTATCAGTCACATTATTCATCATGTAAACACAAACTGGGGGTCATATGCCATTTAGCAAGTCAATCAAGTCCTGAGTTATGTCATAACGAACACAACAATGGGCCCAACCCTTAAACAACATAATATACTTCACACAATAGAACAACACAGTAGTGTATATACATGTATTGACTTGGTATATGGAGCATCACCCGAAATTGGTGAATGGAAAAAAGGGCTTTTTTGCAATAACTGGTAAATTAATATTCTCCATTGGTTATGAGTCAAAAGCTGATAATGAGGTCAGTTTCAACCATGTGGAAACCCAATATCATACTGATACTGTAGAGAAGAGTGTGATGTAGTTAGGTTGGGATGTATGCAATGAGGTTTTAATCGTATGGAGCACATGAAGTTAATGTTCATTGCCGCATACTGAGTAAGGGACTGAGTAATTTGTTTAATTATGTAATTTGATATAATATTTTTGGAGTATAAGCTCAGAGCATTTTATTTAAATCATTGGTTCCTTTTGTATTGCCTTGTGGGGTAGAGAGCTCATGGTTTTTTCTCAGCAACTTTGGTAAATTGGTTTCGTAAATTGTACTGGTACACTTGAGCTGCACTGTTCTTTAATACATGTAGCATGTCAGTTTGTTTTTCTTTATTTTTGTCGGTTTGCTTTTAACTGTTGTCTTTACGAAAATTTGAGTGTTACCGCTTAAATACTGTAGTACATTTACTGGATCATGTATCTTATGGGGGTGCCTTGACCGATACATCGGTCGACCCATCGTTTGAGATCGGTCAATGTCTCGACCGATATACTCGACCGATACTCGGTCGTCATATCTACCATGTATCGGTCGAGCACCGATCGAGACATCGACCGATATCTTGATCGATGTGTCGACGGATGTATTGGTCGAGGCCCCCATAAGGTACATGATCCCCATTTTCTTAGTTAAAGGCATATTTCAATTTAACTTTTTTTCTGAGACCTCATTAAAGGCAGTAAATTCATGTTTGTTGACAAGTACATTTAATAAAACTTAAATGTCATTAAAGACATCTTAAAGCGTTCCTTACCCTTTAAGAAGCTTTAAGAAGCTTTATGGCTTAAATTAAACATTCTCATCAGGTTTAAGTGCCATATAAATCTTTCCTAAAGATTTATAAATGTGATTTTTAACTGTTGTCTTTACGAAGATTTAAGTGTTACCACTTAAATACAGTATTACATTTACTTAACCTTTAATGGGAAAATTAAAGTTAGTTAAAGGCACATTTCAATTTAAGTTACCTTTCCAAGACCCAATTAAAGGCAGTAAATTCATGTTTGTTGACAAATACATTTAATAAAACTTAAATGTCATTAAAGACATCTTGAAGCTTTTCTTGCCCTTTAAGAACTTTAAGAAGCTTTACGGCTTAAATTAAACATTCTCATCAAGTTTAAGTGCCATTTAATTTTTTCTTAAAAGTTCATAAATGTATTAATTCGCCCTGTGGAAGTAACCATTTACAACTGCGTCTGGACAGAAAACGTTTTATTACCGAACTGTTATCGACTGGAATTCTTTGGAATCGATTTTAAAACTTTGTAGTAACGAAACAATCTTTAAGAAGCGTTTAAGGGCAAACTTCTAAGGGATTATTTAGCAACTAATTAATATAAGTAAGGAAATGCTACGTGAAAATGAAAGGGGAAATCTTGACGACAAGTTTATGTACCGCGAGCACATGGTATAGACCATAACAATAAACGTGTACATTGCCACGTGCCGACAAACGTGACGTTTTTTAACCAAGAAGCATCATTTATTTGGTCAGTTATGCAAGCGAAACTTCTCTTCACGGCCTTAAACGCCTTTAGTTGAGCTTTGGAGGCTTCTTTGAGAAAATTCCGAAGCATATTTTAACAAAAATCGAGGCTATATTTTTGACTATTCAAATTCAAGATGCCCCCTTGCTACTTTTTAGGGAAAAGCGATGAAAGCTGCAGCGGATGCAATAACTAAACAAAGTGGAAAAAGGTATATTTACGTTCCAGCTTCCACAACTATATGTAAGTATTAATACATTTAAGTATTCCTACCACAGCACAGTACTGTTCATTAGCTTTACAAAGAATGGTCACACTGCATGGTTTGATCCACAGACTGATCAGTGAAAAAGATAACTCCACACTGTATAGTAAAACAAACAGTACCACAGTGCAATACTCGGTTTAGTGGCTTTACAAAAAATGGTCACACTGCATGGTTTGATCCACAGATGAAGAAGATAGAACCACACTGTATAGTAAAACAACCAGTACCACAGTACAGTACTGTTCTGTAGCTTTACAAAGAATGGTCACACTGCATGGTTTGATCCACAGATGAAAAAGATAGAACCACACTGTATAGTAGAACAAACAGTACCACAGTACAGTACTGTTCAGTAGCTTTACAAAGAATGGTCACACTGCGTGGTTTGATCCACAGATGAAAAAGATAGAACCACACTGTATAGTAGAACAAACAGTAATACAGTATTTTACTGGCTATCTCTTTACTTCTAATTATTTCTAAACAGTAACAGTAAAGGGAGTGGCTTTATAGTGGATCCTTCACAAATCATTCCTACAGGAGACGAAATCATGGCGGTCTTAAAGGCGATGACACCTCTAATCACATGACAAAACGGACATTTTGCAGTGGTCTAATATAATTTGTAACGTTACGTTTATCTTACAAGAAAATGTACACTATTTTATTGCAGAAATATCTAAGGTGTGCTTGTAGGTGTCCCTGGGGTTAGTGCACTATTAAAGTTTTGTTAAGTTGTCCAAGGGCCATTCGAGACATTTTTTTCAAGCTTGATATTTTATTTTTCTTTACTTCCTGTTGCGATTTCTCCAAAGTCTATGATGCTGTTAGGCAGTGTTTGTTATGCTACAACGCTTGCCTCACATTGTGCGTTAATAAATGAGCATCGATTAATAACGAGATGCCCGCTCCTATTCGGTGTTTTGTGATTAATTAGATTAGTTAAAAAAACCTCAATCGTAACAATGTGATTGAAGTAAAATATTCTTTTAGTAGAAACTCGCATTCTTTTAGGAATCTGCAGTCTGATTGGCTAACGTGCTCACTATACATTCTGCGATAGAAACTAGTGAAAAAAAGACGCGCTAGTAAGATTAAGACAATATATTAATAGTAATATTAAGATAAAAAATTAATTTAAGGGCTAATTTGAAGTAAACAAGGTTTTTGTAAACAACTGTGCCTTATGTTCCGGCCTACGTCATTAAAATGATAAACAGTTGGGTTAGGAAGAGAAAGATATGAAGAATTATCTACATGAAGTACGATGCATGCATTGAATTTACAACCAAGAACAAGAGCATAATTCTTTTTATTATCTAGCCACGAGTACTTCAGTAGCTTGGAATGGCCACACTCCATGTTTTGATCCACAGACAAAAACGTTAGAACCACACTGTATAGTAAATCAAACAGTACCACAACACAGTACTGTTCAGTAGCTTTACAAAGAATGGTCACACTGGATGGTTTGATTTACAGATGAAAAAATACTTTCGACGGTTAACTCATGCAGGCATACTGATATTCGACTTCGGGTCCCGGGTTCTTATGCACCTTAAAGAAACTATCAATCAGTGTAATAAAAATAGAAATGATAACGATAACAATGATGATAATGATAATAACGGAGGTTTGAATTATTCAATTTAAAGTAGAGACAAACTCTGGTGTAAACCGGCGATCGTGGTATTTAAGCAACGCGAGTTGTTATTTTATGCCATTTATGAATTCCAACCTTTTAGTTTTATGAGTTTTTTTTTCAGTTTGTGCAATCACCGCTGACTTATGGTAACTACGAACCGCGACACATTCTCACAACGATCGATGGCTATGAGTTTAATTACGTGACTGAGGACAATCCTGTTCACAATAAACATGGTCTGTTCTTTCAAGCCTCTTGAATATTTCTAGGTTACATGATGTGTGTTAAAGTATCACAACCTTACAGGGTGAGAGATGTATCGCAGTGGTTATGGGTTCGAATCCCGTTCAGGTCTGAGTTTGTTTTCAGGCTTTAATTTCACAGCTGCTTAAGTTATGTATATAACTGTGAAGATCAATTAATGGCATCACAGAGATGGGTGACAGCTCCGTGACAGCTGTGACCCTGACACGTCATACAACGATATAGCTAATAGCAAGAGAGGTTCTATTTCAGCCCATAGGCTGTGATGAATTACCATGGAATATAACAGAACCTACCATTGGCCAATGATATACTTGACGTAATAGGTCTTTCCTCTCTGAGAGGTCACTTGTAAAACTCGTCTCAAACAGCATTTGCAATATCAGTGATGTCATCAGCAAAGACAATATCTCAAGCGATATTTCAATGACGTCACCGGTAAGGACAACATCGCAAGAAACACTTGCGTCATCATTGACGTCATCACTAACAACCCAGTACGATCAATCGACATCATTTGAGTTTTCATTGACGTCACAGATGCTATCAGCAAGTGCAGGATCGCCTGCACTTACGTTGCACGTGTCGTCACCTACAATGTGCAAGAGAAGCAGCTTCAATGACGTTTCAGTTGACATCGCTGACATTAAAGCCATCTTAATTGACGTCATTTCAACTTCTTCAAGACAAGGTAGTTTGTGATATCGCTTGTATTGTTACAGAACGTCCTAAGAAGAATATATATAGTTTTAATTATCTATGATTAGTAATGGTAATAGGACTAAGTGGAGTCCAATTCTGTCTGTAATCATACGAGTGATTAACAAAATCAGACGACCGCGTAGCGGGAGTCCGATTTGTTTAATCACGAGTATGATTGCAAACCGAATTGGACGACACGAAGTCTTATTACCAATTAATCATAACTTTAACAAAATTCTTGATACATAAACTTTTTTAATTCAAAACACATGAAATTCCAAGACTTTTTTTGCTAGCAGTGAAAAAAAAGCCATTAAAGAGCGCGCGTGATGGCGCGTACTGTCCAATTACTTAGGTATGACGCGTACTGTCCTATTAAAGTGTAAAAATTAAGGCTGAAATCAGGGCAGTTGATAGCCAATCTGATTTGAGAATTTTATTATAGTTATGATTAAATGTTTAATTATCTAATATAATTAATTTTTAACTATCTATATATCTATTATATATCATTTTAATTATCTTTAATTATCTGTATTACATTGTCATTGTTTTTTTAATATGAATTCTGATGAATTAATAAGGTTAGAAGCCTTCTTATTAAGTTCTTTTCCTCGATTCCTACTTGTATAGTTTTGAAGCCAGTGCTGTAGCGTGCACTTGTTCCTTAGTTTTAATATTTTGACTTAATAAATTCTATTACTGAGTTTTTTTGCGCAGTTAAATTTTGCGCCTTAAATTTTGCGGTAAAACGTTGAGATTATATTACAAACAGAGTTTATGTGAACGTGCATTCTTCATGCCAGTACCCAGGGTTTGTAATGGAGGCTAGCACAGTTACACTAAGGGAGGATGCATTCTGTTCTCAACAGGTTCTAAATCGAAACGCAAAGCAAAAGTTGCCTGTGCAGCTTTTGGGGGAAATTTTGTCAAAATAACCTCTGCTGATGGTAACAATAGGATTGTCAACCTTGTAGTGTATTGTATTTTTACACATCCCCAAGTACACCTTGCGGACCTACTCTATGTTTTTCCCAGGATTCCGTGTGAGTGAGTAATAGGAGAGATCATGGCGTGGTGGTGCAATTGGTAGTTATTTGGCGTGTTCCGAATATAATCTAGTTTATGGCGTGCGATCTCACGGTTGAGCCACTACAAACCTGGCTCCCGAAAAAGGTTTGTGGCCATCCGCCATCAGGATCTAAGGGACGGACCATTAGAAAAGTGATGGGGGGGGGGGGGGGGGGGGAAACCATAAAAAAAATCATGCAAGGCAAAATGCCAAGAAAAAAATTCATGCAAAGAAGAAGGTAAAAAAAAAAATTCATGCAGAAGGAAGGCCCAATTGTGACTTTTTCACACGTAGTAAAAAAAATTCGTGCAGAGGTGTTCACCTAAAAAAAAATTCCTGCACAAGCAGTGAGCGAAAAAAATAATTCGTGCAAGCTGAAAATTCCCCACCCCCCCCCCCCATCACTTTTCTAATGGTCCGTCCCTAACAACTGTGTAGTGTACGTTGAACATTAACAGCGACATACATAGTGACTATATAAGTTGGATGACTATTCACTGCAACCAAAGTTGGCGATACGCGCGCCTGATTTAACTATTACTTATTGTACAGACATTAGTGATTAAATGGAAAATACACAACTTGTAGAATTCATCTCAACCTACATCCGGGGACTAGGTGACGTATTTCCCATATCCTCACACCGTGAGCTATCGATGGTGTCGTGGTCGAAATATCAACCATCCGAACTTGCGAAATGACAAGTTGTGACGTACCGTGTTCTCCATTCAATACCGTTAGCTATTTCTGTGTTATTACTTCCCTAAGTCGTTCCGGTCCACGCTTGAATGATATGAGTGATAACAATTAATGGTCATATCATTAAACGTAGTTCCTTCCGCATTTTCATTGGTCCAGGGCCTATCATGTGATCAACACTGGAAGGATTATTACAAATAATGTTCTGCTTATGCGCACAACCATGTAACTGTCACTTAGCTTCAAATAATATTGGGAATGGTCGCACGTAGTTCTGCCTAACTGCTACCTTGATTAAATGTATAATTTCTTGAAAGTTGAGGGACGGTCACGTGGTGAATTCGATATCTTAACAGCTCTGTCTCCAAAGGAATGACTGGCCCCTCGGATAGGCGTCGTTTTTATAATAATTATATAATAATAATATTATAATAATAATATTTAATAATATAATAATATAAATATAATAATATTTAATAATATTATAATAATTATATACAGGACACAGGTTGTGTCTCTTGAAAGAAGAAAAGATTTAGAGAACTGATACATATCCCGAGATGACTCTGCGACCAGTAATTGGATCAAGATTTTCCTCACCTTGAACCATGTCCTTAATGATAGGAGGGCGAGTTGTCGGTAACGCGATTACCAACCGCGGATCAGTCATGTCCAACTCCGCAGGACGCTCGAATGCGGCCATTGCACCAAGAGCTGGCCGCTCTCGATTGATTGTAATCTCCATATGGTCGTTTCTGATTGGACAAACAGCCGTTGTCCTCCAGCCGTTTGCCGGCTTTCGTCCAATCAGATCTAAGAATGCTTGACGATAAGTGTTGTTGAAAGTGATGTAAAGCCAAGGGTTGATGGCGCTGTGCGAGTGGCTGACCCAGAAACACAGAAACATCAAAATCGGTGACAGTTCAACCTCGAATAAGTTTGACTCGAAATGAAAGAAATGCGTAGGAAACCAGCATAACGCAAAAACAATAACAATGATGATGAGGAACCTAACGACCCTTCGATTTCTGGCACGAAAGACAAGAAGACTGTCTGTGCTTGGATCACCTGGGTACCTCTCAATCCATAGTTTATAGCAGACCATAGAATACAAAGAGCCCATGACAAGTAGCGGAACCAGATAAAGGATCACAAATTGCCAAGTTGTTAAAAGCATCGGTCCGATTGAGACACTGATGTTCACTGCCTCCCAGTCCAGAAAGCAGTCTGTAGACCCTGATGAAGAAGGCACAATAAGCAACGGGATCATGCAGGCTGCAGCACTGCACCAGATACCTACAGTTGTCATCTTGCTGTTCCGCAGGCAGCCTCCTCGCCTGAAAGGCAGAATCACTCCTTCAAACCGCTCGCATGCCACTACGGTCAGCGAAAAGATTGACACAGCGACTGATGTTTGTGGCACAAAGTACACCATCTTGCATAGAACTTCACCCGCAGACCCTTTAACCCATCCTTCGCTACGATAGTAATATGAAACGGACGTAGGGTATATGAAAAGGGTGAAGACAAGATCAGAAACTGCCATATTTACGAACAGATAGCTGATAATGGTTCGGGCAGCTGGCTTCTTAAAAGTGATGTACAACAACAAAGTGTTGCCAGTAATGGAGACAAAGAACATTATGGAGTAACACAAGGACACTGCCACTTTGAGCCCTGCAAAGCAGCAAAAGAAAGAACAGTAGAGTACTTTGACCACACTGTATAGTAAAACAAACAGTATCACAGTACAGTACTGTTCAGTAGCTTTACAAAGAATGGTCACACTGCATGGTTTGATTCACAGATGAAAAAGTTAGAACCACACTGTACAGTAAAACAAACAGTACCACAGAGTAAAGTACTGTTCAGTAGTTTTGCAAAGACTGGTCATTCTGCATGATTTGATCCACAGGTGAAAAAGGTAGAACCACACTGTATAGTAAAACAAACAGTACCACAGAGTAAAGTACTGTTCAGTAACCTCTCATAGAATGGTCACACTGCATGGTGTGATCCGCAGATGAAAAAGATAGAACCACACTGTAGATAGTGAAACAAACAGTACAACATTACAGTACTGTTCAGTAGCTTTCCAAAGAATGGTCTCACTGCCTATTGAAGTAATTATAAGTAAATATTAGAAACAAATCTAATCATTCAAGGACTGCATAATAATTTTTTTTGGTCTGTTATATATGTTGCGGTTCAATTTTATCCTTGGTTGAATTTTCCTTTGTTTCAAATTACCATAACTAAAACATAAGAAAACCAAATTTGAACCAAGGTAAAAATTGAACCACAACATATGTAATTTAAAGGAGACATTAAAGTTAAACCAACAAATTATTTCCGACATTTCGTGTGTTTAATTTGATCTATTAAACTGTTCTTTCCAATCCATGGTTATCTAATTCTACTTAATGAGGGGGACATTGGGGTCTATTAGAAACCGAAAATCCGCACAAAAAATTAGCCCAAAACCGAAAAACCAAAGTGAATTTCGATTAAAACCGAAAACCGAATACAAAACCGAGGTTGAAGCTTGTCACGCATTCCTCTCTATCACAACGCCCTCGTTTGGAGGCTATTTGAGAACTCCCGCGGCACGAGGTCGCGGTGAGCCGCAGAGTTGCCGAAAAGAAACCAGAAACGAAACAAACAAAACCGAAAACCGCGTTGGATACCAGATCCGAAAAACCGCTTATATTTTGGCCGCGTATGTTTTTTGGTGCCAAAACCGGAAAACCGAAAATCCCAATTTATTTACTTAACAAACCGGGCTCACGTTGCGCTGTCCTTTTGAGCTGCGTGATCGCAGCGCGCATTGGAGTCGGCTTTCAAAAATAAAAATGATAGACCCACACTGATAGTAAAACAAACAGTATCACAGTACAGTACTGTTTAGTAGCTTTACAAAGAATGGTCACACTGCATGGTTTGATCCACAGGTGAAAAATATAGAACCACACTGTAAAACAAACAGTACCACAGTACAGTGCTGTTCAGTAGCTTTACAAAGAATGGTCACACTGCATGGTTTGATCCACAGATGAAAAAGTTAGAATCAAGTTGTAAAACAAACAATACCACAGTTCTCAAATCCCACTTTCCCACCCATTTGTCTTGTTAATCACCCCATCCCGCCCTTTGTTACTTGGGAATTCCGATTCCGCCCCATTTTCAAAGACGTTTTTTCCTTTTAAAATTAGTAATTTGTTGAATAATAATACTCGTACGGTCTCATACTAACGTGAGGTAAGCGATAATGGAAACGCCTGACAAGTCCTGACAGGGTTCAGAGACGTTGCTATTCATTACTTGAAACATGACACAGCTACACGCACAAAAAGTTCATTTCCGCTAGCTTGCGGTTTTTGCGATGGTCAGCTTGGGATGAAGTCACGTATCCCGCTCTGTTTCCCTTGCCAATCTCGCAACCTGGTAACGAGGAATACAACACTCCAAGCCAGGGAGATTTCTTTAATCTTTATTAAGGAAGAGATTCTCAAGAGTGGATCTCCTCAGCTTAAAAATTCACTGTTCGACGTAGAAACCGGAAGTGCACTTATGGCCGGCGCTAAGGCAGGGGTCGCACTTGGGACAAACTTAGACAAGATTGTTTTGATAACCATAAAATCCGTCAAATTCCTGTCATCAGTTGACCACGCCAAGTGCGACCTACTTGTCTCGACGCGGCCATCAACTTGTCCACGGAGACAAGTCTTCAAAGGCGCCGTCGTCCTGCCTCGGAGCACGACTTTTTGCGGACAACAAACAAAAAATGTTTTTCTTGTGATAAACTTGTCAGTCAATTCAGTGAACCTTAATTTTTTCCGCTTCACATTTCACTTTATGATGCGACCTTCGTATCGTTCACGGCTAATCACGAATCCAGGATTTCGAAACATTTTCAAGTATTTGTCAGACATTTCAAGTATTCAGACATTTCAAGTATTTGTCTCAAGTGCGACCCCAATAAAGCAACTGAACTCCGAAATATAAATGTTCATATTACAAGAGAACTGAAAGATTTATTCTTAACTGTTATATCTGTCGGTAGGATCACGTAATCGTTCGCTTTTTAACCCTCTCCTTTTTTTTGAACCTTAATAGTGATGCATTCTGGAAAATGTAACGAAACTGTTCAAACCACGAAAAAAAAAAAAAAAATACGAAATCCCGCTCCCACTCGAAACTGAAATTCCCGCTTCCCGCCCCTGTTCAAATCCCGAATATTACCACGAAATAAGCCAAATCCCGCATCCCGCCAAACTTATTGGGGACCCTCGGTACTGTTAGTCAGCTTTTCAAAGAATGGTCACACTGCACGGTTTGATCTACAGATGAAAAAGATAGAATCACACTGTATAATAAAACAAACAGTACCACAGTACATTACTGTTCAGTAGCTTTACAAAGAATGGTCACACTGCATGGTTTGATCCACAGATGAAAAAGATAGAACCACACTGTATAGTAAAACAAACAGTACCACGTACAGTACAGTACTGTTCAATAACTTTCAAAAAATGGTCACACTGCACATGGTGTGCATCACAGATGAAAAAGACCCTAAGATGATATTTCTCTGGACCGTTTTATCCCATGCAAACTTGATTGTACTAGGCCTGTGGTATAGTTCTAATCTTAGCCAGCTTGCAAAGGTGCTAGTGGGAAAAAAAACATAATGAATTTTGCACGTAACCTCTTTTTTGATCGCGACGAGTTTAATAGAAGAACCGTAACTGAGATAATCTTAAATGATCATCATAGGCATGTAATGTTGTAATAAAATATTGCGGCAAGGGTAGTTTCTGGGTCAGTGTGTGGCTTCAAAAGTTTGTTGATTAAGCTGTGTACCAAACTAGCGAACATAACTATGAGATGGAAAGCTTCTTGTTTCTGTTCTTTATTCTGTTGATGTTGTTGTTTTGTTTTTTTATAAAGTCATGGGCAAACGTATTCGACATCTCACAAAATGGTGATTTCAGTTGTAAAAAACGTACGCTAATGAAAATATGAATGAACGTTTCTTTCCTCTTTAACATTTACATTTTTAGCGACTGACTTGCATCGTTTAAAATATATCCTAATTTCTAAATCAATACAACATTTAATACTTCAGTCTGCATTTACCGACAACCCTTCAATCTGAGAACCGAATCTTCTCAGATTGAAGGGTTGTCGGTAAATGCAGACTGAAGTATCAAAGATGAAAGTATTGCCGAGACTTAAACGAACGTTTGATTTTGTATCTAACTACATCAGATATTGAACAGACGCGAGAATTCGAACTCAAATGTTTCGAGCTCTTGTTGACAAGCTGAGAAACTGCCGAACGAGGAAATATAACTCAACACGAACGTGGACTTTCAATTTACATTACCAAGTTGTTAAGTACTTTAATCATATCAAAATGAGCGTTATTTTGCCTTACCATGTGTGATAGAGCTCATCCTCTTTCAGTCAATCTAACGGTCGTGTTATTCTTGATTCGGGTCAAACAAAGTCAGGGAAAGTCACGCTTTACAGCAAGCTATATTTCATGTTATTACATAATGTAACTCGTTTTTATCGCTGCTAAATGTTTTTAAAATGTACGTATTTGATGACGTGAAAACCCGCAGGTAAAGCGCGGTTTTGTGACGGGTTCCAATGCAATATGACCTGGGAAGTTAACCACCCTTTAGGGATAAAACTTTAATACCCTTTAAGAGATTGTAAACGCTGTTTTCTATAATGCGATTTAAAGTGTACGGTCGACGTTCGAGATAAAATATCAGGCAAAAAAACTAGAATATAAACAAACGTGACAAACGATGTTTTTGGTTTGGTTTCAGGCTACAAACAATTATTTTATCTAATCTTTTACCTTGTTATTATAAAAACTGAAATAACAAAAACAAAAGTGCTTTGCAATGACGTTCACAAGATTAAATAGGAATTGTAAAGGTTTAATTCAAACCACAATTTGTCAATAAAGAGTGGAGGTGGTACGCAATTTGCACATAGAACGGGTAATTAAAGAGACTGGCGGAAAGCATTATCTTAAGGCTTCTCAAAAACACTTGAATATTTAAAGTGACAAATATATTCTTGGCGAATAATCCCAGATAACCCTTGAAAGAAAGAAAGAAAGCAATAAAAACACCACCGAAAGGGTAGATAAGCAGCTCGGAAGTGTAAATCCTCTTATTTTGCAGAGTAGATCGATTCATTAAGACATTATAGCCGTTTATCCTACGGCAGACAATTGAACAGTACTAGTACTGTACTGTGGTATTGTTTGTTTCACTATACAGTAGGTTCTATTTAAACTTTTTCATCTGTGGGTAAAACCATGCAGTGTGACCATTCTGTGGAAAGCGTGGTTCTATCATTTTTATTTTTGAAAGACTCCAGTGCGCGCTGCAATCAAGCACCTCAAAGGAACAGCGCAGTGTGAAATCCGGTTTCATTGAGTAAAATAAATTAAGTAGATCTAGATAACTTTCGATTGCATAGAGCAGTTTAATAGAAAGAATTAAGCACAAGAAATGTCGGAAACAATTTGTTGGTTTCACTTAAATGTCTCTTTTAATATACATATATATATATATATATATAGATAGATAGATAGATAGATAGATAGATAGATAGATAGATAGATAGATAGATAGATATAGATATAGATATATAACAGACGAAAAAAATTTAATCATACAGTTCTTGAGGGATTTTCCTCGCAGGGGGGTAGCTAGGATTTTTCAAAGGGGGGTGGGGTAGGGGGATCACACTCTGGGTTCTCACAGGAGCGAATCACGGTGATTCGCTCCTGGTACTCACCAGATTGGCATGTCGACATCCACACCGCGTTTTACGAAAAGTGATCTTTCTTAGGATGATCAGAGAGCAATTATCTCGCAAGGGTGAGAAGGGTCAGCGCCAGGTCAGCCCCAGGACCCCTACTGGCCACGCTCCTGCCTCGATAATTCGTTTGGCCATCTCTTGGCTTTCTGGTTTATTTATGGCTGTCACAGGCGCACGTTAATTGAATGCTACGAAAACGTTTCAGGCTCGATAAGGTATTTGTTGATGTATATCAATCACTTATTCCACAAACCCGTGGTTATAAACGTGTTGTTAAGAGTGTTAAGTCTTTGATTTTAGTTAAAATTTGTATCCTCACTCTGAGTCCAGCGCGATTTGCTGGGCTTGCAACTGGACAGAAAAGTCGCGTGTCTTTCAAAGACAAACCCTTAGCGTGCGCTTATCGCACACTTTGACAAGCAAATATTTATAACTAATGATATCTTCACGACAGTAACGTCTTGTATTTTGGCAAAGTTAAATTGGCACAAACACTTTTGTTGACGAACTTAAGTTCGAATTATAATATTGCGTGCAAAGTCGCCACGAAAAGTCTTTCGGGAAACGCACGCATCGTGATTTATAGAAGCGCGATGATTGGTTGTCAGTTGGGAGTGACGCTCCAGTAACTCGGTGGTGCGTGCAGATGCAAACTGTTTAATGTTCGGTAGGCAATTCAACTTGTTACGGCTGGCTTCAGTTTGAACAGAAATTATTCCAGAGGAATTTAGATTCAGTTTCCATATGGAATTTGGGACGCTCGTTTCGTAAATCAGGTAAGTTTGTAAAACAGCGAAACAAAAAGAATGGGCAAGGAGAGAAGTAAATAGGAAGATATCGGAAGGAGGCAAGGCTGAAGAAAGGAGGAAGTAGAGGGGTATGAGGGAGAAAGGCAGGCAGGGAGAGGACAAGAGAAGGAGAAACGATGGAGGCTGTATGAAAAGGGGGAGAGGGAAACGAATGCTAAGAGGAAGACAGTAAAGAGGAGTAGAGGGAGAGAAACTAATGAGGGAGAAAGCGGAAGTGTAGAACGTAGCCGAAGTGTGGGAAGGGGAATATGGGCGTAGTCTCCTGACATGCGCAGTTAAAAAAGTAACTTAATGTAAAACACAATACAATTTCACGCGTCGGTTTTTCTCGGTAATCCTCGTCGAGTTGGCGTAGCTTCGAATTCTTGCTCGTACTCGCCAATTTTCGGTAGCGTTGCGAGTCCCTCTCGGTTTTCTCTCGGAAAGACGAAAATAGCAAAAGTTCTACTACGAGTTTTGGTTTTTTAAAACGCCGTTTCCAGTTGAAGTGAGCAGTAT
The DNA here is from genome assembly GCA_949710005.1 of Ricordea florida. Lineage (NCBI taxonomy): Eukaryota > Metazoa > Cnidaria > Anthozoa > Corallimorpharia > Ricordeidae > Ricordea > Ricordea florida. Next base: position 2,243,397 of record OX453285.1, read on the forward strand.
TGGCGATCCCTTGTTTCACCATTCTGCGTTTTAGCCACGGGCGAGTTTTCAGCAACTTTGGTATAACCTGTTCTTATCGTCGCGATGGATTGTAATCGCGACCTTCTTGACTTGCCCGAAACGATGTCACGCAACGCCCTACGCAATTTGTCGTTCAATGTCATGCAAAGCCATGGATTTACCGCGCTGTTGGCATGACCAACCCAGAAACAGACCAACATGACATAACGTGGAAGGACAAAATGCAGCTCCAAGTCGAAGGCAAGAATCATGTGATACACTTGAGCAGGCAGCCAGCACAAAGCAAACACTGCGACGATCAAAACAAGCCTGCAGACGACTTTTCTCTTCGTTGTTTCGTTTCGACTTTCAGTCTCACTTATGTGAACGCCAGGAGTTTTTCTTTGCCATAGTTTGCCGCAAACCAAACCGTACAGAGCAGTTATCACTAGAAGAGGCACCAGGTATATGAGTAGGAAGATGTAAGTATAGAAGCCTTGCATTGACTTCCGGATTTCTCCGAATTGCGAAAATTTGAATGAGCAGTGGGAATCGTGAATTGACATGATCAATAGAACGGGGATCATAAAAACCATCGAGCTTAACCAAATCACGGTTACAAGAACTTTTGCACGTCTGAAATTCTCAAAGAGACGAAACGGGAACACCACTGCTAAATAACGATCAACCGCCATTGCTGTAAGACTCAGGATCGAGGCTTCTAGAGTAACAAAAAAGCTGTAATAGACAAACTTGCAAGTCACGTCACCTATCAATCCCGATATCCACTTCCCTGCGGTGTAAGGTGTTACCATGGATACAGGCATGACAACGAACGTCACTAGAAGATCAGCTGCCGCCATATTGACGAACAGAAAGCTTGTAAGTGTTCTTGTTTCAGGCCTGCTTCTCACAATAAAAATAAGCAGCGAATTTCCAGTCAGAGCCACAAGTATCGTTACTGCGTAAGCAGCTAAAAGACCAGTCTCATGGCTAGTCAGGTTGCCTGGTTTAGCTGAAATGCACGACAAATGTTTTAGTAAGTATTACATGGTTTGATCCACAGATGAAAAAGTGAGAACCACACTGTATAGTAAAACAAACAGTACCACAGTACAGTCCTGTTCAGTAGCTTTACACAGAATGGTCACACTGCATGGTTTGATCCACAGATGAAAAAGTTAGAACCACACTGTATAGTAAAACAAAGAGTACCACAGTACAGTACTGTTCAGTAGCTTTACAAAGAATGGTCACACTGCATGGTTTGATCCACAGATGAAAAAGATAGAACCACACTGTATAGTAAAACAAACAGTACCACAGTACAGTACTGTTCAGTAGCTTTACATAGAATGGTCTCACTGCATGGTTTGATCCACAGATGAAAAAGTTAGAACCACACTGTATAGTAAAAGAAACAGTACCACAGTACAGTACTGTTCAGTAGCTTTAAAAAGAATGGTCACACTGCATGGTTTGATCCACAGATGAAAAAGATAGAACCACACTGTATAGTAAAACAAACAGTAACACAGTACAGTACTGTTCAGTAGCTTTACAAAGAATATAGTCACACTGCATGGTTTGACCCATAGTTAAAATCACACTGTATAGTAAAACAAACAGTACCACAGTACAGTACTGTTCCGTAGCTTTACAAACAGTATCATAGTGCAATTTACTTCCTTTCAAACTGGTGGTCTGGACGAGTAAGAACTGTTTTCGATAAAATCTTCGTAAAAAAATTGAACTATAATGACGACACACGAATTAGTAAAACTTCGCGTTTTGTCTTTTCGCGTGTCCAATCAAGCATTTCAGTGTACTGACCTATTAGACTATTAGGGAATTTATGGTGGCGTCAGAAACCTTTTAAAAGCTCTCTACGACTTCCTGTGAATTCAGTTTTCACTCCAGCAGTCAAAACCATTTATTTGACAAACAAGTCTGAATTTGCACGCAAAACTAAAACTGCTGTTTTTCTTGAATTTGCAGAAAGACACGTTTTGGCGTTAGCGGCTTCAAAGTTGCCGAATACAAAACTTTTTAATTATAGCTTAATAAGAGAGAATTGTACAAAAAAAAAAAAAAATGAACAAAGTAAACAATAAAAAGGAAGATAAAGTCAAATACCAGGATTTGGAATTCTAACGCCCACGGAAAGAGATTGATGGCGAAAATAAACGGCCTCAAAAATTAATTAAAACGTGCTGAAGCCGCCCAAAAACAATATTTTTATTTATAAACAGACAATAAAAATCAAAGTTTGCCTTTTCTAACGAAATAATTTTTTTAAGGTGGGAATGCTGCAACAAGCTGAGAACAAGTCACTAGCGCCACTTTGAATTTCTCTTAACTGCGAATCTTGTTCAACGCTGTGATATCGCTTTTACAACCATAACTCGAGCTGATATCTATAAAAGTTGTGTTCAGTAGCTTTTCAACGAATCTCCACACAACAAAGTTTCATCCAGCTATGAAGAAGATAAAAGTACAAAACACTAAAACATTCAATTCTGAAATTGTTGCATTCAGCCAAAGAATACTCTCACTGCATGGGTGCTTTCTCTACAGTTTAGAAACTTAGCACCACAAACAGTACCACAAAGCAGTACCGTTTAGTAGCTTTCCAAAGAATGGTCACATCTGCATGGTTTAATCCACAGATGAAAACGTTAGAACCACAGTGTACAGTAAAACAAACAGTACCACAGTACAGTACTGTTCAGTAGCTTTACAAAGAATGGTCACACTGCATGGTTTGATCCACAGATGAAAAAGTTAGAACCACACTGTATAGTAAAACAAACAGTACCAAAGTTAAGTACTGTTCAGTAACTTTCCAAAGAATGGTCACACTGTACAGTTTGATCAGTACCACAGTACAGTTTAAACTAGTATAGTTTCCCAATCAGTGGTCATGTTGCTTGGTTTCACTGAGAGACGAAGTTTTTTGAGCCACACTGGACAAGCAAGGAAACACAGTACCAAAGTACATTACTCTATATTTAAACAGAAAGGCCAGTATCCCCGTTGCCGGCATATTTTGTTAATTTTATTGAGGTTGACAAAGAGATGTTTAGAAACTTCATGCAAGACAATGATCGACTTTGTATGCAATATTGGCTTTGTATAAAAAACCGCATACCGTAATTTTCTAGCAGCATGATAACTCACCGGAAAAAACCATTGTAGGTCAACCGCAAACGTTTGCGGAAAGATTACTCGATGCGAGTTTAAGATTGACGCAGCGGGAGAGAAAAAATGTCTGTCTCAATTAAACCGACTGAATGATTTTGATTATTGTTCGAGAAAGGTTTAGGACTCATATGTGAGCAGGCCAAACCGACGAGGAATTGTTAACTCTTACCAATTACACGGATAATCTTGAAGGTCATGTGCAGAGATGTTGCGAGTTGGAAAGGAAAAAAGATCGTCGAAACGCATGACGTGTTTTTACCGACATGTGATTCGCTGTTGTACTCTTTGATAAGAATATTATTAACTAGGTCTTCTTTCAACCAGAAACGTGGAACATTTCTCACCTAGCAACTTTTCTCATCAGATATTCAAAACGAATCCTTACGTAACGGGCCACAAGAACCATGAATGCTCCAATGTATGCAAATCATTTCTTATTTAACTTACCATCAGTTATATTCATCGAGCACGATATTCTTTGCCACTTATAGCACGATCCGAATGGTATCGAAGCGTATTTGTCCTACCGAAAGGTTCAGATATTTCAAGTTATCGCACGTCTGGGCGTTGTATATCACAGAGGAGCGCTGCAAGCACAATAGTTTACAGACTGAAACTGTTATCTCAAATTCTCGAACTTTGTGTAAACCAACTGTTCCCTCTGTGAAATAACTTACGTTCTAATTGGATCTTAGTAGCTTCAATTTCAAAAGGAAACAAAGATGTCCGTTACTTATTGGTTACGCCAACAATCAAACAAAGAGGAGTTTATATTTCAGCACAGCATGGCAAAGAAAATGAGATAGGGGAAGGGAGGGTGAGTCAATAGGATGCTGCCTTTGTTCTCCAACCCCACCCGCCGGGCAAAATAATTTTACGTATTTCAACCGAAACACCAAATATTTACAAACACGTTCGACGGCCCAGTCACACAAATGCGTTTTTTTTAAAACCTTCGTTTTCTGTTTCTTCGAAACGTACACGATTTTCGCGATTTAAAACTATGGCGAACTAAAAGCGACGCGAAAAAAATTCGCGCGAACTTTAATGTCGCGAAACTAAATACCCTCCTATATTTCTTGTTTTCTCAATTTAATGAAGAAACACACCTCTATGTATTGCGTATAATATGTAAAAGATCCTCTTCATCTGTATCGCTATCGTCATCTTCAAGTCTTTTCAGCACCTCTTTTGCACAGGCATCAAAATGGCGATCTATCCCGGGTTCTTTGCAATGGCATGTACTAAAACCAGGGCGATGGACGATATAGTCACGTTAACTCAAAATTGTCAAAAGTGAGCACACGAGGCGATGAACGATGAACGATGGACTACGTCAGTCACCAATATGGTAACGCAGGGTGGTCACGTACGCGATTTTCACGATTTAAAAATATGGCGAACTAAAAGCTACGCGAAAAAAATTCGAGGATCAAAGGAACATAGATAGTGAAAATTTGATAGAGCTTTTACATATTATACGCAATACATAGACGTGTGTTTCTTCATTAAATTGAGAAAACAAATACTGGAGACGAAGTTAAACCGAGATTTCGGAATCACCGGCACTCTTCTTGACTGGTTAAAGAGCTATTTACACGGAAGACAACAATTTATTGTATTAAATGGAGTCAAGTCGGAATGCTCACAGGTGTCTTTCGGTATTCCTCAGGGTTCAGTGCTGGGACCGACTTTATTCACGCTTTTTACAAATGACCTTCCTGCTTCAGTCAGCTCGGGGTCCCTGTACAGTCGTACGCAGACGATACAACAGCCTATTGCAAAGGAGAATAAGTAGACATCGCTATTGCGCAGCTCAACAAGACCTTAAAGGAAGTATATATGTGGTGTCTAACAAATAGCTTAACACCTCATCCAGGAAAGAGTGAAGTGATGATACTCAGTAAAGGAACCCCGATGGGGCCACATGCACCAATACAACTAGGAACCTCAATTCTTAGATGCGTTACAAAAACGCGCCTGCTGGGCATGATTGTCGACCGCAATCTAAGCTGGGTACCTCATGCACTTGAGACCAAGAAAAGTTTTGCTAATAAGCTGAACTTACTGAAACGATCCAGATTCCTTCCATAGGGCGTGCTAAAGGACTTTTATTTTAAAGTGATATTACCCTCTGTAAAATATGGTTTAGTTTTGTGGGGATCGTGTTGTAACTCTGACATACTTGATTCCATAGAAAGGCTACATTGTAGGGCGGCAAGAATTATTTTTAACTTGCCCAAGGACATGCCGACAAATGATGTGCTCAAATGTGTTCAATGGCCTACCTTTTCCTTGTATTATAAGCTCGACATACTTAGGCTGTTTTATAAGGTAAACAACGACAGCCTGCCCGAGCCCCTGATGAAATCGATTCTTGACAACTCCAGTCACGGCTATTCGCTACGAGGGAAACAATTTTCTTCTATACCACGATTTAACTAGCGATTTATGAAGGACTCACTTAGATATAAGGGTTCTGTCCTTTGGAACATTGTTTTATACCAAGAAAAACATAAAAGATTTTCAAGCTTTTTCGAGCTGAGAAAGCATGTTACAAATAGATCCTATTTTAAAGATTTCAATTTTAACGCCCTGTCGGCTTCAATAACCCGCCATACAAATAGTGATTTTATATACAACAAGACGATCTAAGATCGTAAGTCGGACAACAGGTAGACGTGCTGTTATGGGAGCAACTTCAGAATACCCGGCCACGATTGCGTGACATTAATCTCGTGCTCCCGTGGTGCCGCAGTCGCGATGTCAATCATGAAATTAAAAAAGAGAAATGGGCCAAAAATATTTTAAAAGAAATAAAGTGGATGGAGTGGGTATAGAACTAGTGCTCCCGCAGTCCCGCAGTCCCGCAGTTGAAAAAAAAAGGTATCGGCACATCGATTATAAAACGATGTATATTCATGTGTATTGTGCTTATTTTCGGCACATGGATTATAGAACGAGGAATATTCATGTGTATTGTACTTGTTTTCGGCACATGGATTATAGAACGAGGAATATTCATGTGTATTGTGCTTGTTTTCGGCACATGGATTATAGAACGAGGTATTTGTTTCCATATGCAAATATTTATTGACTGCGGGACTGCTGGAGCAGGACTTTAATGTCACGCAATCGTACGTGGCCGGGTATTCTGAAGTTTAGCCCCAACGGAGACGTGGCATCTTTGTTGTCGTTTCCTCGAGTTTCATCGCGAGGCACCTTGTCTAATGGATAGCATTCCGGACTGTCGAGCAAATAGCTCGAGTTCAATCCACAGAGAGGGTATAGACTTTCTTTTTTTGTTCTTTTTTTAAACTGAATCAATTTTCTTTTCTTTTTTTTCAAAGATACCCTTGTCTATATAGAATGTGAAGCTCTATGCAGGCCTTGGCTGCCTATTTTTTAAATTGGTAAATGGAACACGAGATGGCAGAGCCCTACAGGCCTTTCTTGATTAAATTATTTGAATGAGTTCTGAAATCTAAAATTCTCCTCATGTGTCACCGAATGCATTCATGAGTTTGTTCATAGGACTGATAGGAGCCTTTGATTAACTCCTTGTACACTTCTCTTATTGAACACAACTGACACTGCAAACTAAAATGGATTGACAAAACAGTTTCAAAAAATTGAGCCGTTTGCGTTAAGGGTTCACAAAGGCAACCCAGTGAAGGCTTTTGAAGCCTCTTGTTTATGCATTAAATCCGCATTAATTAAATGTGAATTAAACAGGTTCTCCCCTATCTCCCCTGCTAGGTTTGGTTTCGTCCACAAAGTCGTGCAATAGCGTCGCGCACAAATGACGTCACCAAAATTGAGACCCCCCACTTGACTCAGACAAACAAACCACTCTCAGTGCCATTTCGACAAGAGCGGTATGTAGAAGTTATGTCGCTCGCAAGCACTTCGCTTCGGTCTTTGACCGTTCTCACGCAAGATGATGGCGTTCCTGGCTCGAAATTTGAGAGTGAAGCAGAGAACTACACTGTGGATCAGTTAAAACGATGGCTGAAGTGCAGAGGGCTAAAATTAAGCGGAAAACGTGACGACCTTATGAAACGTGTTACGGAATGTGTAAAGGCTGGAAAGCATCACACTCTCGATCCTAGTATCGACGAAGGAAAATGGTTTGCGGCGAAAGTGATCAAGGAGAATTGTGGCCTGGATCAAAGGTGTAATGTGATTTCGCTTCCAGAGATTCCATCGAAGGGATGGCGAGATTTTCCATCTTGTAACATCCCGCAACTCTTCAACTACGGGCATGTTCATTACTATGTCCTGGAATCGATCCGGAATGTAAATGCGAACGAAGAAGACGAAGGGCTTGGACATATGACTGATAGACCGTTGAAAAACGGAAGAAAGTACGTTAATTCGGGTTTTGTTCACGACCTTATGGACTCGATGACTGCCGAACATTATTTAGTGAGGGCCCACGTTTGGCCACCGATGAAAAATGTGCTTCCGCACAATGTTGTTGTTGTCTTGTCTGTGAACAGTGGTGCCGTGATTCATGCTTCCTGTGAACCATGCAGGGTTTCCTCTTTGGGTCGCTGCAGTCATATGTACATAGATGATATTAGACAGTTGTTTAAGTATCAAAATAGAACCCTTTCTCATAGGAGCAATATTTTACACTTGGAATAATTGCCCTCATTAGAGACAACATTGAATGAATACATACATGTACCAGTAGAAACAGTTCATGACCAATAGTGATCCCCGTCGAGCAAGTTTATCCTCATACCCCATTGTATATTTCCAAAATTGTGTCTCTTATGGTTCAATATCTCAGCTTGTTTTTCTTGCAATAATTGTAAGACAACAACTAATTTTTTGCAAAAAAACTATTGTAATCCAAGAGAAAAATAAGATTAAGGAATACCGATGGTTCCGAAACCCGAAAAGGGTTTTCACCGCCATTTCAGTTAATGTTTGCGCACAATTATTTAGAACCTGGCCACACAGTTTTTGGTATCAAAAACCCTTATCTATTGTTTTCACATCAAATCATTTTGGGAATTACAGAGAACTGCATGGTACTCAATATCAGCCTGTGCCAAAGGCCAGGGCCACACATTTGTTTAAACAAAAAGAACTAACCCATGTATACTTTCATCTTTCATATTAATGAATATCAATGAAATAATTTTTTAAGTCTTGGATCAACAGACCCAGTATATTTTAATAATGGGTGGTTTTATAGTTTCTGTCACAGCCGTTACTTGGGTCAACATGCATTGATTCTAAATCCAACCTACATTTCTTTGCATGGTTTAGCCAATATTAGTGTTTGGTACATATTATCCTGAGTACTGACTAAGTCACAAACTACATAAATCGAGTGGTGTCCTCTTGTGACCTCATAATTGACAGAAATGTTGATTAATACTGGATATGAAGAAGGCTAAATTAAAGGTTTCACACCAAATCAAGTGTACACCATTTGAGTTTGTACACATGTATTACACTGGCGTCAGATTTGCCTTGAGAGGATCGGGATGTTCATCCGTGGGGCCTTTTTCACCGGGCCAGTGCAGAGCACAAATGTAGGTATTCCTCGAAACATTCTTTTCCGTGAAGAATTCCCGCGAGCAAGCCACTATCCACCTCCTGCACTTTTCAACATCTTGTGACGGTTTGGGAAATGGAATGAAGACTTTCTTCCCCGATTACTCCAGCTCTAAGAGCGATTTTGGCCAATGTTCAGGATACCTTGAGTCGGTTTTGCTCTCACCATGACAGCAGAGAATATTGACAGCAACAAGAAAAGTACATTCAACAAACATCGGCTTACTGTGGGACTAAGAAGCATGCATTTTCATCAGTTGGTTGATTTTGTCACCCGACCAATTAGTGGAACTATTCTTGATCATGTTTACACAAACCACTCCCATCATATTGTGAATGTCTGTTTTCGTGACATTGGATTGGCTGATCATTTGCCTGTATTTGTGACCAGGAAATATCATCGTTCAAAAGAAGCTATTGCGAGGAAAAGAATTACATACCGTAACATGAAACGGTTTAATGAAAATGACTTTCTATCAACTCTTAATGACGTCCCCTGGGATACACCTTTTGTTTTTGACGATATCGACGACGTTGTTGCTGCATGGGAACTCCTGTACAATGAAGCTGTAGATAAACATGCTCCTTGGCGTTTTAAACGTGTTGCTCGCAGATGTCAGCCGTCATGGATGACAAATGAAATTCTTGAACTTTTGATACAAAGAGACAATCTGTTAAAGATTGCTAAGCGAACGGGGAACGATAATTCATGGTTAGATTACAAGGCTGCAAGAAATAAAGCTGTTAACAAACTTAAATATGCTAAACGAAAGTTTTACAAGACTGCATTTGAAAAAGATAAAGGCAACACCAAGGGGATTTGGAGAACAATAAAACGCCTAGAGGGAACTGGAAAAAGACAAGAATCAATCATGCGTCTTAAAACAGATAATGGTTTTATTGAGGATAAACAAGAAATTGCAGAATTTCTAAATGAACATTTTACAACCGTTGCAGATCGTTTGAGATCACTACTTCCTGATGTTTGCTACGATCTCTCGAAACTAAGAACCTTTGTTGCTTCAAGAATAGACAAAGATGTGAAGTTTACGATTCCACCCGTGACAACAAAACATGTCTTAGGTATCCTAAAAGATATCCAAGCTAATAAATCTACTGGCATCGATAACATTGGCGCTAAAATACTAAAGATAGCTGCTCCAGCTTTAGCTCCTTCTATCACAAAAATTATAAATTTGTCCCTGTCATCTGGTATTTTCCCAAGCAGATGGAAGATAGCCAAAGTCACTCCAATCTTTAAAGATGGTGAACGTGACGATGTAAAAAATTTTCGTCCAATTTCTGTGTTACCTGTTATGTCCAAAATTATTGAGAAGCACGTACATAAACACGTCTACACATACATGAGTCGGAATAGCTTGTTGTATAGTAAACAATCTGGTTTTCGATGTCATCACAGCACTGAAACAGCACTTATAAAGATCATTGATCAGTTGCTGTTTGAACTGGATAACAATCGTGTAACTGGCATGGTAACGGTAGACTATCAAAAAGCTTTTGACATGCTTGATCATTCTCTGCTTTTATTAAAGCTGAAGATCTATGGCTTTGATGAAAATGCTATTGCTTGGACAAAGTCATATCTGCATCAAAGGAAACAGTGTGTTCAGTTGTCTGGAGCACGATCAACTATGAGAGAAATCTGCCACGGGATTCCACAAGGGTCCATATTGGGGCCTCTATTTTTTATAATCTTCATAAATGACCTTCCCTTGCACATTGGTAATGCTGAGCTGGATTTGTATGCAGACGATACTACTATATCGAAGTCAGCTGATTATAAAGAACTACATCAGCTAATAAAATCCTTGGAGGAATCTGTTGTCAATGTTCAAGATTGGGCTGCTGGTAATAAGATGCCACTGAATGAAAAAAAGACAAAGTTTCTACTAATTACTGGGAAACGTCTGGCTTCTATGATTGGTGAACTGAGTCCACCAGTACCGCAAGACATTAAGCGAGTTTCAAGTACAAAGTTACTTGGTTTAGTTGTCGATGATAAACTTAGTTTTAATGAACATATTGATTACATTTGTGGAAAGCTTGCGAAACGTATTGGAATACTAAAGAGGATCAGAAACTGTTTGTCAGTTAATCAAAGGCAATTATACTATAACGCTATTATTAAGCCTGTTATGATGTATGGATTTATTACATGGTCTATTTGTAGTAAAGCAAATCAAACTAGGGTATTACAACTGCAAAAAAGGGCTGCAAGGGTGATTTTAGATTCCTCAAGACTATCACCGTCAGTTGAACTTTTTAATAAGTTGGGATGGCTTCCTTTCTATGAAGAAATTAAAGTGAATAAATGTAGTTTGACTTATAAACGTGTAAATGGTGAAGTTCCATCATATATTTTTGAAGCGTTAAAATTGAATAGCCAAATGCATGCTAGAAATACCAGACATGCAAATTTAAACTTGATTTGTCCTAAGGTTAACAGGAAAACTGAAAGTGGCAAAATGTTCTCTGTTACAGTGGCTCAACTTTGGAATAGTTTATCATTAAATTTAAGAAGGCAGGCATCGGCTAGCTTGTTTAGAAAGAAATTTGAAAAGTTGTTATTAGATGAACAAAAATTTTTAGTACATTTTTGTCCGTGATTTGCAATGCATTAGCTTTTATATACTTTTTAGGTCTGTATTATTACGTATTTAGTCGATTTTTAGGTGTTTATAAATTTTAATCTGTATTTCGTGAGGGCTACAAGTTTGTTAGTACTTTTGTACTATTATGTACTACCCTCGTTAAATAAAGCCGTTACTTACTTACTTACTTACTTACAGTGCTTTGTACTAACCATTCTTGGCCCTTTGAGAAAGCGTACACTCCGATTTACCTAACTTTTCACGTTTTCTTCACGTATTGACGCTCTCTCGCATACATTCGCTTATGGCCGACTGCAATGTTTGTCTGAGTTACACGGGGGGTCTCATGAGACCAAATCTATTTTTAGAATTTGTGCGCGACGCTATTGTTTTATGTTCACATATGTGGAGGGAGGGAGTGAGACAAAGCGGCAGCACATGTTTACAAAATAGCGTCTGTTGTGTTGAGGCCGACGCAAAGATTGTCAAGGCGGGTTTTCGTTCCTTTCGCTCCATCCTTGATCAAAATACGCTTTTGAAGATCTCGCGAACGAACAGGAAATGCGTTCAAGAATGCTCGAGAGCAAAGATATATATACGACGCCTTAGCCCGAAGCGGGCGAAGCACATCAGTGGAACAGATAAACTCAATCACTATAATATACAATAGTACAAGAAAAATAAAAAAGTTCATTTAAAGAGATCACTTCTTTGGTGCTGCCTTCTTTCTGTTTTCTTTTCTTCTCTCATATGCCTTAACTCTTTTTTGATTGAAATTGTTGCAAGTTCTGCGAATTGAAGCTCTCCATGAAGGACGGTCTAAAACAGTCGTTTGCCATTCTTCCATAGCCTCCCCGCATTTTAATGCACTTTTGCAGTTATCCTTAAATCTAAGCATGGGGCGCAAGAAAGCAAAGAAAGAGAGCAAAGAAATGGGTTTTAAAGTCTTAAAAGTGATGATATCTCCAAGTTGGACGACGAGTAATCGATCAGTCGTGGCAAGAGTGCACAAAACGAACTTCGGAATGAACGCTTTATGGTCTGGGGAAAGAACAGCACTTCATGGAATAATTACCACATACCATGAGGTAGCTCGAAGGAACCTTTGATTGCTTTTGTTTTCAACTGAAAATGGCTGAGATTCGCGGAAATTTCCGGTAAGGAAATACACGAAGCTCGCCGAAAAAGCAGTAAATAAAAATACAGTCAACACTATTAAGACATGGATGAATGTTTGGAAGTCGTGGATAGAAAGCAACGGCCTCGATTCAACGACGACATTGTCAGATACGAATCGAAAATTCCTCGGCTTCTATTATAAACAAATAATAGCATGACCTGTACGTGATGTTTGGCAATAATACCGGCTCGTAATACTTCAAAATTCCCCAAATACCACTATTATACCACTTTTATTACTATTATGTTACTATCGTCCATCATCTATCGTCCATCGTCCATCTTCCAGGTTTCAGTACATGCCCTTTGTAATTTGAAACGACAATCTGTTCAGTATACTTTTCAAGTATTGCCTTGGCCTTTCGATAAGAACATTAATTAACAATTATTCGCCGAAGGCGAAGTGATTATCGGTGAATATTCACCGAGACGAAGTCGAGGTGAATATTCATCGATAATCACTGAGCCTGAGGCGAATAATTGTTTTAGTATAAATACATAGGTGATTATTTCAAAAAAAGAAAAAAAAGCATTGTACAACACGAAAAAATTATATTTCATCAAAAGCGCGCGAACGACTGGCAGCCATTTTGTTAGTCGAGGTGATTATCGGCTGATAATCCGAGATAGCGAACCAATCAGAGCGCGCGGTTTTGTATAATCACCTGAGTATTTATACTAATTAAGCATAAGCATGTCTTTGACTATGCGTATGGTACACGACGTGGTTTCTATAGTTTGGTTTAGTAGTTGCAAAAGGCGGGTTCTGGCGCACGGTCTTAAAGACAAACATACAAAAATCCTGCACGCGTGCTAATTCCAAAATCGATCCTATCGTCTTAAAGAATTGTTACTATACATTCAAGAACTCATCATGCCAAATCAAAATGTCAAAGAGCTCCGCGCCATCGCCAAGGAACGAAAGATACCAAAATATTACAAGATGCGTAGAAACGAGTTACTAGAGGCGCTGGGAATGCCTGAAGAGGTACCTAGTGTTAGTAGCCTGGGGGAAGATCGCATATTCTCGATGAGCCTGTACCAGAAATAAGCGTTCCGATTCTTAGGCCTACCAAATACGTACCTCCAAGTGCCCCTAGTCGGTTGAAAACACTTGTTTCGGATTATAAGAAAAGAGTACAGAAGAAAATAAACAAGTTTGCAAATTGGATTTTGAATTATGTCCCAAAGAGAATCAAAAAGCCCGCTAACGAAAGAATCAGGAAGTTGAAGGAGGAAGTAAGAAGCATCTGGGCGATACTAGAGCCGTTCAGTGTGAAAGAAAGAGAAAAGGCACTGAAAGGGTTCTTCAAGACCTATCGGATCGATGGGAAAAGGGGGTACGGTCCTCAAGACTTCATCAAGAAAATAAAACCAAAGGTTGTGGAGTTACTTTATACTAGAAGTAAACCCATCAAGGTGAAGTTTGTATTAACTTGCACATTCATAAAAGAGAATCTCGCTACGACTAAGATTGAAGAGACTGAGGGGTACTTTCATACTAAAAATGAAATAGTAACGGATTCAACTGATCTATCTGAGTTATTCGATGCAATGACGGAATTACAACTTGAAAAGGTTGCGAGATTTGAAGGTGAAAAGTCTGGATGGCGATTTGATCGAGTTGACTACTTTGATATAAGCATTAATCCATTTGAGCCTATCTCTGGGACTTCTTACATACCTCTACCAAAGGTTTTGGCTGAGAAGAAGGCTATAATCAATGTCAAGAATGAGGAGGACAATGAGTGTTTCAAGTGGGCGGTGACATCTGCTGTATTTCCCAAAGAGAAAGATGGTCAAAGACTGAATGATGAGATGAGAGGGAACTCTGAGAAGTTTGATTGGTCGGGAATGGAGTTCCCTGTTACACTAAGGGACATTGCTAAGTTTGAGAGGCAAAACCCTTACGCCATTAACGTATATGGATACGAGTCTGAGGTAAGCGTTTTGAGAATTAGTAAGCAGCGAGATGTGACAGTGATAAATTTGCTTCTATTATCCAACAGTAAAACGAACCACCACTGTTGGATTAAGAATTTGAGTAGATTATTAGCTTCACAAGTCAACAAACATAAATCCGTAGTACACTTCTGCCATAGATGTCTTAATCCATTCAACTCACAATCATCCCTGGACAAGCATCTAGAGTATTGCAACAATCATGAAGCAGTTAAGATGGAAGTCCCTATGAACGAAGATGGAAGCCCGCAGTTCTTCAGTTTCAAAAATCGCAACAGAAAGATGGAGGTCCCGTTTGTTGTGTATGCGGATTTTGAGTGCTACACTGAAAAGATAGATACGTGTTACCAAGATGAGAGTAGAAGCTTTACCAATAGATACCAGAAGCATAAGCCATCAGGTTTTTGTTACCTGATCAAGTGTTTTGATAACGCTATATTCGAACCCAAACTTGTAAGTCACACAGCTGAATCACCAGACGAAGATGTACCCAAGATGTTTATGGAGAGTTTGGAGTCAGATGTCAAACAAATTTATGATAGGTTCAGGCTACCCAAAAATCCTCATGTTAGTGAGGATGAAAAAATAGACTATAAAAATGCCACACACTGTCACATTTGTGGATCGATGATTGGCCATGATAAGGTATTAGACCATTGTCATCTTAGTGGAAAGTATAGAGGCGCCGCGCATGAAGAGTGTAACTTGAATTATAAGGCGCCTAAATTTGTACCAGTTATATTCCATAACCTATCTGGATACGATGGTCATTTATTTGTGAGGAATATAGGGGAATCGAAAGGTAAGCTAGATTGCATACCACTCAACGATGAAAAGTACGTTTCGTTCACGAAGGAGATTGTTGTCGATTCTTATAAGAAAAAGGAAGGGAACACGGTTAGCATTAAACGGGGAATTAGGTTCATTGATAGCTTTCGGTTTATGGCAGCGGGCCTCGGAAGGCTGGTTGACAATCTACCACAATCTTCTCTGGTGAATGTAACGAGTTGGTATGAAAGGGTAATGTCACAAAAGGAGAAACTCAAGCATGAAGAGAGAATCATTCACAACATCTTAGGCAATGCTGATTTAGATGTTATAACAATGCGTATGGTCATGGAAGAGTTTTATCATCGATTGGATCGTGAGGCTGTAATGAGTAGGAAGGAAATCAGAGCCTTTGTGGACGGAATCCTTCAAAAAGAAATACACGATGACCTTGAGGAAGAAGATGGTCCAGATCTGCAGTTACTCACTAGGAAGGGGGTATTTCCGTACGATTGGTTTGATGGGTTTGATAAGCTCAGTGAAACTCATCTCCCACCAATTGATGAGTTCTACTCAAAGCTCTACGACGCTGAAATATCGGACGAAGATTACCAACATGCTCAGAATGTGTGGAAAGCCTTTGGGATTAAATGCTTCAGGGAATACCACGACCTTTACCTTGAGCTGGATGTGTTATTGTTGGCTGATGTCTTCGAGAACTTCAGAGATGTTTGTAGGAAGAACTACGACTTGGATCCAGCTTGGTACTACACTGCACCTGGATTGGCGTGGGACGCGGCCCTGAAAATGACCAATGTGAGTTTGGAACTTTTGAATGACCCTGACATGCTTCTCCGATGATTGAGAAAGGTATTCGAGGGGGTATCTCCATGATCTCAACTAGGTATGGTAAAGCCAACAATCCATACATGAAGGATTATGACCCATCATTACCAACAAAGTACATCACATACATGGATGCAAACGGTTTGTATGGATGTGCAATGAGTAAACCTTTACCAACACATGACTTTCGATGGTTGACTGAAGAAGAGCTTGTATTGAAGTGGAAAGATATACCATGCATACTAGAGGTTGACATGATGTACCAAAAGCACCTTCACAAACTGCATAATGACTATCCATTAGCACCAGAGAGAGTTACGGTGAATGGTGTGGATAAGCTAATTCCAAACCTAAGGCACAAACGAAAATACATTGTTCACCACGAGACACTGAAACAATATTTAAGTCTCGGGCTAAAAGTCTACAAGATACATAGAGGCATCACATTCAAAGAGTCCGCGTGGCTGAAGCCCTATATCGACTTGAATACCGAACTAAGGACGAAAGCAACAAACGACTTCGAGAAGGATTTCTTCAAGTTGATGAACAACTCAGTCTTTGGGAAAACTATGGAGAACGTAAGGAACAGGGTGGACGTTCGTTTGGTCACTGAGGAGTCAAAAGCCAAGAAGTTAGTATCGAAGCCGAATTACCACCACAGCACGATCTTTTGTGAGAATCTAGTTGCAGTACAAATGAAGAAGACAAAGTTGGTGTTGGACAAACCCATTTACCTAGGCTTTTCAGTCCTTGAGATAAGCAAGACTATAATGTACGACTTCCACTATAACTACATCAAGCCCAAGTATGGTAGCAAGGCCAAGTTGTTATTTACAGACACTGATTCACTGGCATACGAGGTGGAGACGGACGACTTCTACAAAGACATTAGCCTAGATGTGAGAGACCGGTTCGACACCAGCAACTACCCTGAAGATCATCCATCTGGCATTGAGGTGGGCGTGAACAAGAAAGTCGGGGGCATGTTCAAGGATGAAGCGGGTGGTCAACAGATCATAGAATTCGTAGGTCTCAGGGCTAAACTATATTCATACATAATGGATGAGGGAAAGGAGGAAAAGAAGTGTAAGGGTGTGAAGAAGGCGGTCGTGAGAAAGAGCATAAGCTTCAACGACTACAAGGATTGCCTCTTCAATCAAAAATCACAGAGGAGGACAATGAATATCATCAGGAGTCATCTACACGACGTGTACACAGAGACTGTGAATAAGGTGGCACTATCATGCGAAGACGACAAAAGGTTGATCAAAGAGGATGGGATACACACATATGCATATGGTCACTTTAGGACGCTAACTTCGGTAAAAACTTAAGGATTTATTTATACATATATCCAACTAGACAAAGCTGGTATGGATTACGATTCAGAGGAAACTTATCACAGCCTTGCCGAACATTTTCAGTCTATGTTCAAGAAAGCTGATGAAGAGGACGAACAGGTTTGTAAGCATGAAAGTGTGTATAGGGATAACTCAGGGATTGTTCTTTGTAGCTTCTGTAAGACTGAACTAGAATCGATGGACTACTCTAAACGAGAATGGATGTATGACTTTTCAGCTAGTAGGTGTGATCTTCGCAGATCAAGACTAAAGGGAGTTCGTAATGTATTCGAGAGACATGATTTGAATGTGTCTTCTATGATGATTGCTATCATAGAAGCCAAGTATCAAGAGATTATAAAGTTTAAGTGTAGAAGTCGCGGTAAGACTCGTACGTCTTTAGTGGCTTCATGCTTGTTTTATACATACCAAGAATTTGGTGAATATCGTACGTTAGATTACATTAGAAATTTGTTTGGACTCAAGCAAAGAGCCATGATATATGGTTTAAAAATGTACTTGGAAGCATTCCCAGAGGTGAGAACCAATCACGTCACACCAGAGAAACTTATTCCCTGGATAATGAGAGTTACTGGGGTTGATGAATCTCATCAAAGACGTATTTTGTCCATTGTCAAGTACTTTGAAGCAACATCACAGATTCTTGAGCGCAGTACTAGCAGCACAATTGCAGCGAGTATTGTCTTCTTTTACTTATGTATGAACCAGGAGTATAAAAATCAAATAGGTATGACAAAGAAGATCTTTGCCAGCAAAGTTAAAATTTCGGAGATTTCATTGATCAAGACAGTTCGTGAAATGGTGAAAATCTCAATGTCACTTAAGTACTCTACCAGGTGGTAATTCAGTATCATCGGGAACAACTTGAAGTTCCTCACCTACAAATCCTCGCTTCGATACTCCATCTAAATAATACACCACTGGCTGATCTGGTGAAATTACAGTTCTCGCTATATCATAAACCTCAAGGCTCCATATAGGGTCAGTGGCTCTTCGTTTGTCACCCTCTTCACCTTCACCGGGCGAATACAAATACCTAACCTCAACTCCCGGGGGTAACCTCTTCTCATTCAAGCCTACAGCTCTCTTGTACTCCATAGGCTTAATATCAATCTCTTTCAGTTCCAACGCTTCATCGGGTTCTTTACCTGTGATACGTGTGGGTTCAGAATTCAAAGTCTTCATAATAGCGGGAAGCCTTTTCACCCAAACCCTGGACCTAACATCACTCACCATCTCCTGTGCATATTGATGACTAAATAATTTCTCACCAATCGTTCTATTAGCCCTCTCTACAAAAGCCTGCGCTCGATGATTACCAGCTTTACTTCGCTGTATGTCTACTTGATGCTTATTCATCAAGTGACTGACATTGCCCATGAATTCTTTACCGGGATCCACCATTAATGTCTTTGGCCACTTTAGCTTCCGAGCATAAATCCTCTCAAACGCCCTAGCCACTTCACCACTATCTTTCGAGGTCAGTGCCTCAGCATCCTTGTACCTAGAAGCGACATCAATCACAACCAGCGCATAGCGGTATGTTTTTCTTCTCACTGTATCGTGAGGAAGAAACAACAAGTCCGCCTGATGAATTTGATTTGGTTTGCCAACGACCCAATGTGGTCTGGGTATATACCTCGGGGGTGGAAGATATATTTGCCATAATGCTTGTTTCTCCAACCACTCTCTAGCAACACTTTCAGTTACTTTGGCTGCACTCGCCAACTTTGGTATGGCCGAGTATCCTTTCCAGTATCCATCAGTAGAGTAGTATAATCGACTTAAAACATCATCAGACATTTACAACAATATTCAGTGCATTTAAATGGCTGGAATATCAGACATTCTTGATCCTAATCGTGTTCCCAGGATGCGTAAAGGTTTGAGGGCCGAGGCCTCATTAAATCGAATCACGCTAAATCCATCATCAGCCAATCCTGGTGAGACATTATACATTGAAATACCAAAACTGACTGACAACCTGGTGATTGTACCCGGCAGTGTGTACATCACTTTCGATATGAGTGTAACAGGCCACAAGAACAACACACTTGTTAACAACTTGGGAAGGAACCTCGTTTCACGATTCAAGGTTCTATTCGGAGGTGAAATCATAGAGGACCTTAATAGGTTTGATTTATTCAAGACTTATCACGATTTGTTTTTGTCAGAGACCGATCGCAATAACAGATTGAGACAGGGCATATCATCCGATAATGTGAGGAAAATTAGAACCAATGCCGGGGACAAAGTTACCTCAAATGCAGCAGAAAATACTATAGGTGCGGTCCATAACACCAGGTACGAAATACCATTGGACCACACAGTACTGAAAGATCATGGAGTCTTCTATCCAAAAGCCTTATTTGAAATAACTCTAGCTCCAGTTTCTGATGTCGTCGTTTATTCAAACGTTGAAACACCACCTGATTACAAATTAACAAATATGAAGCTGGAATATCATTGCATATCAAGTGACCGATTAGCCAGTCAAGCTATTGCCTCGTATCAGAATGGAAGGGCTTTCTTATACGAGAAGATACTTCTTCACAAAACGTTTCCAATCTCTGAGAATACTGATGGTGTGATTAATGAGCATATTAACGTGCCTAGGAAATCCATGACTGGCATACTATGTATTTTCACAGCTCCTTATGCAGCAGGTGCTAGGGACTCTGAGAGTTTTGCAAACCCAAAGATCACATCGGTTAAGATTGACAAAGATGGAGTACCAAACAAACTTTATTCGAAAGGCATGATACCAACTGATTTATGGCAGGCCATAATTAAACGAGTTGGTATCGATGATTCCATCAAGGAGGCTGACTTCTATACGAACAAGTTCGCTTTGTGGATCGATCTGAGGAGTTACCCGGATAATCATGTTCATGGAAACGGTTTGGAGCTAACTAGTACTCGAGATGGCATAAGACTCGAGATTAACAGGGAGAAGAGAGGAGGCAGGGTTCTTACTTGCTACATGTTCGTGGTTGCTGACGCCGCCATGAAAATTATTAAATCAAACTTAAACGAGATAGCGTACTAGATATAATCCAAGTATGAATGAGTTAGTGGACAAAATCCCATTCAACTGTATCATTACGGGACCTACGAATTGTGGAAAGACTCAATACCTGGTGGACCAGCTTCGAGGACACTTTAGGGGCGTGTTCGACTATATTGTCTTGATTTGCCCCACTTATAGCCATAACAAGACTTACAGAGGCTTTGCAAAAGGGGACAAGAGATTTTGGGTACTCTCACCAGACTCTAGTGATGAGGACGAAATTGACTATTTTCTAACGCTTTGCTCAACGTTATTCTCGGGTGAGAACACACTCATAATACTGGACGATTGCGCTGTTTCGAAAGACTTGAAGAACCGGTCAAACAAATTCATCAATCTGGCGTTTTCCGGGAGGCATCTTGGCATATCTGTGTGGGTTCTCACCCAACAACTCACATCGATCTCGAAACCGTTCCGAGAGAATGTCGCATGTGTGGTATCGTTTTACAACCCGTCTGAAACCGCTATGAAAATGTTATTTGAGGAATATGGTGGTGCTTTGGATGTTGATAAACGCAAACGGTACAAGAAGTTGCTCGAAAATGAAAAATACGCCAGACTTTGCTTTTCACTACGTTACCCGTTTGAAAAATATTTAGAGATACCCGCATCTGGGGCATAAACATGGCTAACCCTGAAGATATATTGAACGGTGAAGCATCAGTTGGTGCAACAACACCAATCATTGATTTGGAGTCAAAGAGGGAATCTCTTTCAATCTTGGCGTGCCTTGGTTCAACGAAAGAATACACGGGTGTGGTTATGGACCTCTCTGACACAACCAAACTATCGGATAAGGATGTGGAGAAGTATTACAAAAGGTACCAAGTAGTGTCCGGCAAGAAGATTGCCGATGGCTTGGCGGACTCTTCTTTTCAATTGATAGCTAAGGCTGTAGATCGGGGTTTGAGCAATTTCGGAAATATAGATGATCAAGACGCCCTTGTGAGAGACTGTAAGAACGATCAATTGATAATGAAAGAGATCTCAAATATAACTGGTTTACTTGTAATGAAAGGTGGAAGAGCCACAGCATTACTTTCAGCATTTATTCACTTTGCAAAGCACTTCAAATTAAGAGAGCATGGATACAACACTACTCCAACACAACTTGAGCAAGACCTAAGCACTACTCCAACACAACTTGAGCAAGACCTAAGCAATACTCCAACACAACTTGAGCAAGACCTAAGCACTACTCCAACACAACTTGAGCAAGACCTAAGCAATACTCCAACACAACTTGAGAACTAAAATGGATTATGGGAAAAGTGTCTTCAAGATTGGTTGTACCATAAGCATAAGCACAAAAAATAAGATGCAACAAAACGAACTTGAGTTTCACGTATTTACCATATATGGTGAGAATGACTCTGACTTTGAGAAGTTATTCGAGAGAGTAAGACCAGAGATTGTTAATGCCTTTGAGTTAATCAACCCTAGTTTCACAAGACTTGAAGTTAATTTCAAGCGAGACCCGGATCAAGAACCATATCAATCCATAGTAGACCATTATGATGATGAGACTGACTCTGCAGATACCCTAGTCGCACGTACTGTGAGAGTTTTGAGATCGAGATTGAGATATAGTTTCAGGGATGAACTTCAACCCTGTTTTCATTATAGGTACAAGGACATCTATGATAGACGCTTTGATGAATCTATTAGCCCCGAGGAGAGATTCAGAGCAATGGACAATGGGGATTGGGATGGGGAAGAGGGTTTGGAAAATACTGGTCTGTATGGCCCTTTTGTCAAGTATTTTGCAAAAGATATGGAGTCTGAAGTTTCATACATTACAATCAAAATGTTGAATGCACACAAGCACTACCATAAATCGAACTTCTACAAACGTCTGTGGGATGAACTAATGCCTATAGCGTGGCACCCCGATCGTGTGTGGGATTGGTGTTTCGATAACGAGCAAAAGAGAGAAGCCGAGCAATTATGGACGTAATGACCCAACTTTCATATGAAACACTATTGTAAACCTCTTGGTAGAAGACCTACTAAGAGGCTTAAAGATAGGTATGTACTATGTCATAACCGAAAGGTACTTGTTGAACATGATGACTGATCCAATCTTCATTTCACTTGACTCTGATTTTGACTGGAACACCATCGTTGTGTCCGAACCTAAGAAGAACTCTTTCACCAAAGGCAAAAGTAAAGTACCAAATGAATGGGTTAGTTCAGATGTTTATGTAGAAGAATGGCCAAACGGTCCAAGACGCCCAGTATTCATTGAATTGGCCAAGCAATTCTTTCCAGGCATATCTGGCGTATGGCCATTTGGAACCGAGAAAAAGGATCGCAGACTTGAAACATTGGAGGGGTTCCAGATTTTCTACCCAATGACATCGATTGAGACTATGGATAGCCCCACAACCGAAGAGATGAAGACTCGTGAAGCATTGGATAAAGTAATGGAGATCACATTGAATTCACTCAAAAAGTTTTGCAAAAAACCTAGGTCCGAGCGTTTAGTACCACCCGCCACTTTCAATGCATACACAACTTCCAAAAGTGAAAATGATTGGTCTTATGCTGTAAAACCCATATACGATTACCCAAACATCACAAACCAACTAACAGGTGAGAAGACAAAGGATAAGTCCAGTCCAGAGCGTGCCTATCTAAAGTTCATTACCTGGGGTAAGGGTAAGGACATAAGATTCAAAACTTCTGTATATGGCCCAGATGATAAAATAGTTCACCCACTTGAATACATGTGGCAGCCTGATAATTATGTAACCGGTTTTGGTCATCCTGTTGTCCATTGGGATGGTATATTCTGGGGATCACACGGGCAGTCCAGTTATGGCGCTTCAGCTCGTCTTCGTGTTTCTGAGATGAATTTCACTCCATGTGACAACAACAACAACATGACTCGTTTTCGCATGTTGAGCCCCAATAAGGCACCAGAATCAGAATCAGAATCAGAATCAGAAGATGAAATTATGATAGAACACTGAATAATTAAGACTTACTTCTCCTAATAGACACCCTATTAGGAGAGTTAAAGGTAAGTGATAACAGGGATACAAACATGGCTAACACAAGAGTTACTGAAGTTATTGATAGAGCGACTGTGGATGAATATTGTAAAGAATACTGTGTAAAATACTGTGAAAAATATGTAGGTTGGCAGTGTCGGAGTATAATACAAGAAGATAAAGATAAGGAGTTGGCTGGTATAGTATATTCACATTTGAAAGGTGCGATGCTAGGATTTGGAATATATTGGTTGTGTACCTGTCGTTGGTTTCGGTAGATGTTAGTTCAAAAAAAAAAAATCCCCTAATAGAAACCCTATTAGGAGATTTAAAGTTAAG
This sequence comes from Ricordea florida, assembly GCA_949710005.1. NCBI lineage: Eukaryota > Metazoa > Cnidaria > Anthozoa > Corallimorpharia > Ricordeidae > Ricordea > Ricordea florida. The sequence continues at coordinate 2,267,308 of OX453285.1, forward strand.
TGATGACGGGGATACATAAATGGCTGAGCAAACTGTTGAGCAAATCACAAGTGAGCCCACTGTCAAGGATAGAGTGAAGGATCCTAAGAAAGTTGAGGCCGGGAAGAAACTGGCCGACTACCACAAGAAGGCCAAGGAGGCATTGAAAGAAAAAGAGCAGCGGGATGCATTGATAAATAATCAGAAAGAAAAAGAGCAGCAGCAGGATGCATTGGTAAATAATCGGAAAGAGGATAATGAAGGATCTTCCATGGATGTTAATGCCTGGATACCCAATTTATCCTTCGAGAATGTGTTTGTAATAGGGTCCATAATAGGAATAACTGCTTATTCCTTATACACGAGATACAAAGACAAAATAGCCGACTTACACATACCTACTACAACCTTCGAACCACCTCCTGTCATGAACATGAATGAGGTCAAAAGCGACCCAAACAGAGAAAATAGTTTAAATGATGAGTTGATGTAATACACAAAATGTCAGAAAATAAGCTTGTAAAGACTGTTACAGATTCTGCATTTCTCATGGGACTCTCCGCTGCTGTGGGCTATGTTGGTAAGAAGGCCCTGAGAGAATCGTTCATTGGCGATCCATCGTCCAATATCATGAATTATGTCAAATGGGTCGTTGTTTTGTCCACGAGTATGTACCTCAAAACTTATTTAGAAGATCAAAAAGCTCTTACCAAAGAGCTTTGAGTAATGAGTACAGTGAAATTTGATCATACAAGATTCAAAGTGGCATTGGATAGTCATATGAGAGACGAACCCATTTTGAGGGACTTCATAACTAAAGATGGCAATGGGTCTGTAATATCCTTTGACGAGAAAGGATTCAGTATGGCTGTACTCGATCATTTGAAGAACACTCCCAAGTTGGAGCAATTCACGATTGAATGAAATGTATTAAGAAATCCTACAATAGATTCATAAATGGCGAGTATAGCGATCATGCTTGGAGGCGCAGTCCTCAATGCAACGGCTTTCATTGGTGGGAATTATATAGCAAAAGCCCTAAGTGGCTCATCATCCGCTGATCTCCAACTCGAAAGGGAAAGACATGACAAAGCAATGGAGAAGTACCAGAAAGACTATGCTGCGTACCAAGAGAAGCGCTTGGCATATATTGACTTTATGAATAAGAGGAAGAGTGATGCTGACCAAGCCTCTGAGAACATATCAAAGACGGATGAAGCGCTGAAATTGTACAATCAAATGGGCAATCCTCCTAAATTCTCTGACTATTACAGACCGAATGGAGACCAAAGAATGGGTGAGATGGTCTATGTCTCAGGTGGGATGTTAGCCCTGGGATATATAGCCAGCAAGTGGGTGTGATAAATTAACTTAGAAGTTCCCATATTCGACACCAAATATGGCAACTGTTGATGAAAACGATACTTTCGGGTTGGGGGAAGAAAACAAACAAGAAGATCCTGATGATTTTGAAAATACCCCACTACTTGGTAGGCAGCCCACACCAGACAAAGTCTTAGAAACATCCACGACTAAGGGTGCTAGACGTAAATCAGGGTATATTCAATTACCACGTGAAGATATAGAAATGGAGGCTATGGAAGAAAACAAAGATGCAATCTGGGCTAAGATTGTAAGTAAATTCCCACATGCCAAACCTAAGTTTCTTTTCAATTACGATGAATGGGGTAAAATCGTTGTTAAAATCACTGGTAGAGATCCAGACAGAAATGTATGGCATCAATTATTCGATGCGTATGGTGATGCGAACAAAGGATTACCCAAAACAATTACAAAAGAGCTAGGTCCAAGCGCGGAAGAAATTGTGGAAGCCAACGATGGTGAGATAACTAAGAAAAAAGGGTTCGTTAGTAAATTGAAAGAGACGGTAAGATTCCATCGAGATAAGGCATTGAAAACCCCGGAAGAAGTAAGTCAAATAGAGACTATCGAGAGACAAATTGGTGAACAAGAGCAAGAGATAGCTAACTTGGAGGGGGAAAATGAGCAAATCCAGGAACGAATGTCATTGCGAGACCGGGTGAAAGCGATTTTCAAGAAATATGGGTTCACAGTATTTGCCGTTGTGAGTGCCGTTAGTGTGGTCATTGGCGTTATCGTGTCTAATCTTTCCAAAGGCCTATCCAAATTGGGTAAAGGTGTGGGGGACGGGCTGAAGACCATCGGTAAGAAACTCGGTGAGATATTGCCCGGTATGGTGGGGGCGATCGTGAGTTTCCTGTATAAGACCGCTGGAGAGGTCATTTCATTCCTAGGGAAGAACGCTTGGCTATTGATCCTCGCTGTTGTAGTGTACTTTGTAGAGGAATTAAAGAAGAGGCGTCGTTGAATGTAAATGTTGAGCATTACCATGTACGAGTCTGAAACTAGGGTGTACTTGGATCCTCCCCTGGAAAATGTTCGAGAGATACAACTCCTTGATTGTAGTATACAAACCAAACGATGGATTAATTTCAAGGATCGCCAAAGCGTACTCAGAGAGGAGGATAATCATTCCTTAATAACATTACGACCAGGCACATATTCACTATGCAACTTACGTGAGATATTTCTCAACGGTAATGATAAGGCTAAACTTATAATCATTGAGACTAAGACTGGTTACTATCTTTTCTCCACTAAGAACTTCAACATTAAACTTACAAGAGGGCTACAAATTGCTCTGGGGGTGCCTGAAATCATAACTCCTCTCAAAATGCACACCATAAATCTACGGATCAGGGAGCCCCTGAAAATTATGTGCAGTCTAGTGGATAATCTCTCATCCTATATGAATAAGGCCTCATCCGTAGGCTCTGTGAAGATCTCCCCATCATACCTCCTTGCCAACATACCCTCAAAAGATTATCCAGTCATACCAATTCAGAGATTGAAAACTCCCATAAATCATTTTGATCTAAGCATTATCGACAGTGAGTGGAACAAGTTGGAAATGAAGGGTTCTCCCATCACCTTGAGTTTGAGATTCAGATAACATTTTAAAAATACGTGAGAACTGTAACTAAACATGGGTGAGTACAAAGGAATCTATCCCAACTTGCCTGCAACGGCGCCTCCCCCTGATGGTCCCACTTTCAGAATACAGCAATGTTGTGACATTTTGAATAAGCTGAAGGCTGAATTGAAGCATCACGAGATGGTACTCAAAAAGTACAACCGGTCCAAAGGCGCGCTCATAAACGCAAGCTCGACCTGTGGTATCCTATCTTGTATTTTTGCGGCTGGTGGATTGGGTACATCTCTGAGTGGTGTGGGAATTGTGGTAGCTATACCCTTTGGAGTTACGAGTGGAATACTTGTTTGCGCATCCATAGCGTGTGAACAAATCTCCAAGAGACTGGTAAAGAAAGCGGTCAAGCACCAAAGTACAGTTACGCTGGCCAAAGCCAAAATAAACACAATCGAGGAGTTGGTGTCCAAGGCGCTTCGCGATAATAAGATCTCTGACGAGGAGTTCTCCATGATAATCCAAGAGTCTAAGAAATTTGAATTACTGAAGGCTCGGATCCGACTCAATGATCAAAAAAATTCAGTGAAGGAGTACGATCCTGCGGTTGTGAAACAGAGAGTACGAGAAGAGCTTCTCAAACAACTAAAAGGAGAGTCATAACCATAACTTATGATAAGGTGTCTTATTGAGTTAAAAACTATAACCCTTCTACCCAAACACTGGATAGAAGATGGGCTTACTCAATGACTTTAGGAATAGGTATCCAAAGGCTGATTTGAGTCAATTCACATTTGTGAGCGATATCTATGGAGGTTACATTAGGTGGAAACATAATGGGATGACGATCATGTCTTATGATGATCCCACTGGTAAGACATGGACTGAAGGTCTCAAACCCGGTTTGAAAAGACTACTGTGGTTAGGTTTAGGATTGAATGATAATGCATTGAGTTCATGCCCAAAGAGTTTGACCATGACTGATCGCTCGTACCCAATACCTGCCATTGACTTTGATGACTTCACAAGTGATACCACAAACATGCTGACCTCATTGGATATATACGTGTCCAATACCAAAAAGTTCACCGCTAAGATGCGAAACGTGTTCACATCTCAAGTTGTCACGTTCAAATTTGGAAAGCAAGGCCGAAAGTGGTTGAACGCACCTGATATGAATTATTGGCCTCAACAGCTTAATTTTGCAGTATGGTGTGCAACCTCTGGATGTGGTGTTAGCCCCTTTGAAAGTTTGAACTACCCCAAAGTGGTGGCCGGTTTCATTAAGTTTCACGTCTACTTCACCATAAGGCGAATACTGTATGAATTGAGTGTGCCTTTGCCCGATGAACAACCATTTACCATAGCTAACAATCCTTACAGTAAGGTTGCTTACCAAAGATTGTGCGCTGAATTCGGGATCGCTAATGATTCTGATTTTAGATGGAAAGGCGGGCGAAACCATGGTTTGGGTGATATCTTCCTTGATTATGGAGCCGGTTACCATGGACGAGGTGGGGGATTTCAAAATGTTCATGTAATTCGAAACTATGATGAAGATGCAAACCAATGGCCTGGTGATGGTGGTAAATTCTCAGATGATGGTGGTAAGAAGGAAAAAGGTAACCTCATCTCATTCATTCGTAATGATGACTTTGCTGGGTACAAGTATGCTTGGTTCATTCCAACGAGTGGTCATGGACTCACCAAGGCTGGGCTGGGTAGACTGAATCGATCTGCTGAGGCATTCGTTTACTGTGTGTTGGGATCACAAGTTAATACACGAAACTCGATTGTGGGCACGGGTGGTGGGGCAATTGAAACGCAACAAGAGTTCTTGGCTCTATTTGAAAGTAGTGTGATCGAGAATGATATCTCAAGCTCAGTACAAAGGTACCAACTCGCAACTCAAGAAGCGAAGTTAAGATTGGATCTGGCAATTGCGCTTGGAGTTTGGCTAATGCCTAGTAATATGATCATAAACACAGAGAGTGTGGTTGGATACAACAACAACCTAATGAAGGCTACAGGTGACATGAAGTTCGGAGTTAACTCAAATGTAAACCTGGAGACGAAGACTGTAGGGATAAGCCATAACTTGGGCTCTTCGAAAGTTAAGCTACCACATGCAGTTGCCAGAACTGAAGCTGTACAGGTGAAAACACCAATGATGGATGTTAAACCTGAAATCAAAGAGCCTGAAACCACACAACATGAAAATAATATGATTGCATTGACAATCGTAGCTGGTGGATTGGCTTGGGCTTTGTTCCGTTGATGGACTCGATATAATTTTTGTAACGTGGTTCGCGTTACAAAGATGCACACTATATTACTACAACTTAATAAAATCACGGCAATCTTTACAACAATCTTTACGTTTGTAATGAACGCATATGCCCTTTCCCCAACACTCTTTGCATCTGTACCTACTTTTACCATGAGAACATACTTGGGACCCACCACAATCTTTGCAATAGTACTTTACTTTACCATGAGTACATATACCCTTACCACCACACTCTTTGCAAAATGCTATCTGTCTTAGATGAGGGCATATTTGTGATCCCATACAATCCTTACACTGAACCTTACGTCTCGTTTCTACGCATCTTGTAATATTTTGGTATCTTTCGTTCCTTGGCAATGGCGCGGAGCTCTTTGACATTTTGATTTGGCATGATGAGTTCTTGAATGTATAGTAACAATTCTTTAAGACGATAGGATCGATTTTGGAATTAGCAAGCGTGCAGGATTTTTGTATGTTTGTCTTTAAGACCGTGCGCCAGAACCCGCCTTTTGCAACTACTGGTTTTGTTATGAGTTGATGACTATGCCTATGGTACACGACGTGGTTTCTATAGTTTGGTTTTGTTATGAGTTGATGACTATGCCTATGGTACACGACGTGGTTTCTATAGTTTGGTTTTGTTATGAGTTGATGACTATGCCTATGGTACACGACGTGGTTTCTATAGTTTGGTTTTGTTATGAGTTGATGACTATGCCTATGGTACACGACGTGGTTTCTATAGTTTGGTTTTGTTATGAGTTGATGACTATGCCTATGGTACACGACGTGGTTTCTATAGTTTGGTTTTGTTATGAGTTGATGACTATGCCTATGGTACACGACGTGGTTTCTATAGTTTGGCTTTGTTATGAGTTGATGATTTTCAGTAATAAGAAGTGTAAAATAATAAAATTCTCAAAATAATTTTTTTTTCATTTCCGCGAAAATTAATTCCCTAAGAAATTAATTTTGCACCCAAATCGCGAAAATAAAGACCCCCGCAACACGCCGACCTTTTCTCGCGAAATTTAAAAGCAGGCCACGCCAACAGCTCCTGCAGCTCTTTTCAAACCTGTCAAAACCGCAATACAACAGAAAAAGACGCACAGAAAATTTCCAGCCCTCGATTTTTGTCGTAAATGGGTTAATGATAAACTGGAAATTTGAAGCAAAATACAGATGCTTTGATAGCAAACCCAGAAACAATCGAACATGTGGCACTATGGAATCTGTTTAGTCTTTGGTTTGCAGCCGCAATGTTGACTGTTGTTTTTAGATTTTTTAGACTTGGAAAAATACGTTTTGGTACTTAATAACGGTTTGTAGAAAAGGCCCTATAATTCCCAAGCGTTCAAGATGAAAATGTTTTAGTATCACGTTATAAGAATTCGAGATTCGCGGTGCGTTCCTTTGGTACGATCCGGATCTGGATTTGTGATCCGAGATCACACGCATGATGGCGCGTCAAAGGAACCGATGAATCCACTCTGAAAGCTGAAATTTGAGAGCTGAAATTGTTTTTAACTACCTTATAAATTATAAATCCGTAATTTAGATTGTATATGAATATAGAAGAGGTAACGGCTTGATTTTGATATTACCCCATACTTCATTATGCATGCGCCCACAATTCGATGGCTGCACAGCTGCTGCGTTTACCATTTCTTTTATAACACAAGACGTCACAACTTCACAATCTGACGTTAGCATGCAACCCATGGGCAAATGAATCGCGCGTGTTAGCCAATCAAAGAGCGCGCACTCACACAGCTGTAATAAAGTATTTTGTGAACAAACATACCTCTTACAAACCTCGTTTTCTCGATACGTACTGTACGTAAGTTACGGACCGATTTTTTTTTTTGCGCGCGTACTAACTGAGAGATATAAACAATAGAATTAAGAACGGAAAAAGTTGGTATTTTTACCCTGCAGTGTTCTTGCTTCCCTTTAGTGACGTTAACATACCAAACGTATTTCGCATATTTCTTGGGTACATACAACAGCGATGACCATGACAAGGAGAACGAAAAACCTATTTTAAGAGCTGGAAGAAGTGGTGAACCGCCATCCACTACACAAATTATCATTTCGTAATTATTGAAAGAAGCTCTGTGAAATAATTGGCTGAGTTGGTAACGTTTGTTTCCAATAGTCGTGAAAGAATTTACAGTCCAACTTCTGCGCCAACTCCACTCACCATAAAATTCTAGCTATTTTCCCTTGTCCTCATTTTCCACTCAGTCCTTCTCTATTGTAGTGTTTTGTCATCTGTCAATCATGCAAGCACATGGTCAGAAAGGAACTCCCACTCTTCTTGTAGGCAGTTCGTGCATGGAGTCAATAAATCACAGTTGAGTTTTGACTTCCTGTGGTTTTACTTAAACAATACAAACACCACATCTATCTGCTACCTTGGTATATTTTTCGTTTCACTTGAGAGTGCAAGATAGTGAAATCCACTGTTTCATTCTACTGGGTATGTTAATTAACATACCCAATGCGCAACCAATTGGAATCTAACTCTGACGTTAACAGCTTTTGTGTTGCGTGTCAGTAAAATTCAAGGGCTAGATTGGATGGACGATAAAAAAACATACTGATATAAAAATTAGGATCTTAACAGTAAATTTGAAATTAAATCTCCTTCTACGAATACAACTCATGATAGCTCTATTGTCACCGTAAATGCAACGTTTCACTGTCTCTTATCAGTCAAAGTTCCAGCACTAAGACGAGATTTCATGGATGGTAACCCACATTAGAAAATTAAGATACGAAGTAACTGCTTTGAATGAAATGATCTCAAGTACATTAAAATGCACCCCATCTATTCACGCAGTGTATGATATCTCTAATGTAATCTTAAATTACTCGCGTCACTGTCTCTCTCAAAGACTGAGTTCTGAGGTGAGTTTTCGTGAATGGTGAAGCAAAAAGGAAGTGAGATAAGAAATAAAGACGTTGTGGGGAATTAAATTTAGAACTAACGCAGCGATAGTTCTAATAATTTCACGTTTCGCCTTCTGTTATCTCTAAGGCTAAGTCTAAGAAGACACTTTATGGATGGCAAACCACATTCACGGAAAATTAAGATTGAAGCGAAAACGTTGTACGAAATCAACGTTAGTGTACTTCAAAATAAATGTACCAAATCCATCAAGCCAGTGATACCTCTGATGTAATCATCCTTTCACAGCACATCTCCAATTCCGTAGTGCAGTTCTAAGATGTTTCAACTGGAGTAACAACTGTACCAACATATCTCTAGCGATAAACCGGTTCAGTGAAGAATTTCTCTGACACGAATTAACTCTAAAATCTAGATTCAAGTTGCTTACCCATTCCCTACCGCATGCTACAAATTCGTCTTATAAACTGAGATGTAAAATAACGAACAAAACATAGTCGGGTGGAGAATTTCTCCGATGTGAAGTAACTCAAAAATCTAGACCCAAGTTGTTTAAGCCATTCACTGACGCATATTTAAAAATGTAAAATAAATCGAGGCATGAAATAATGCACAAAACAAAGCTAATAACAAGGTACTGTGTGTACAAGTTAAAAACAGAAAGGGAAAGTCAAGATACAAAAATAAACTCCTTAAAAACCACACTCAGCTCCAGTTTAAATCTTTCATAAACGATAAATGAACTTTTGCAATTATGGTTTCAACGGTGAAAAATTCGAGCTTATGGGAATAAAATACGTGGTAAACCCTCTTCTTGGACTGATCGAAGAGACTACCTCCAACAGCCAAGCAATTAGCTAGAGAGAGCTTCTTAAAGTGTTTGTGATTTACATGAACCAAAAATTACGTGATACCCATTTCAAAGCACTGAGTGACGAAATTATCGCTGATGAAGTTAAGCAATTAGAGAGCTTCTTTAAGTGTTTGCAATTTCAATGTACTATGTAACGTATTTTGTACCATAAATAAAGATAAACCAAAAACCCGTATTACACGAGGCAAGAGAGAATTTTATTTAGATTATGAATTAGCGTTTTCTGATTTAGTTATTATCAAGATCCTAGATGCTTCCGCGATTCATTTCTCTCGCTTCCTTTAAATTTAGCCTTAATTAAATATTAGGCTTCTTTTACATAAATTGTCTGCATTGTGTTTACCCTTTTATGAAATATATTTATATTTCAAATAGAAAACCTGTTTTTCTTCTCTTTGTAATTTATTTTTAGCTACACACTGTGTCAATTATAAATTTATTTGTTTTGACCTCAAAAATTTGTCACCCGTCTTTCCTTCACCGCAGCCCTAGTCAGCAATAAGCAAGCAGTGAGCTCTATAATTGCTTCATAAGTCTTTTGGTTTCTTTCTGGGTTTATTCATCATCTTCACATTCCATGCAACCATGTTATCGTTTTTTTCTCTTTTTATTTTCAATTATAATACGAGTGGTGAATAAGATCGACAGGTGCATTACCGCCAAAATGACGATTCAACTCGGAAATTTAAATCGAGTCGTCAAATTGTTCAAATAGAAAACCACAAAACCTTAATAATCTTAGTTTTTACTAATCTGTTTCATTTTTCCTTAATTTATTTATTTTTTCGCCAACTCAATTTCTGACACCTAATGGACAGTGACAGCGTTAGCCAATCAGAGTGCTGAATTCGTGGTACGTATAGTATGTGGTTTGGGTTCGAGCACAGTTATCACACAGTGTGGGATATTCCGAGGTCTTTAACTCGGCAACAGTATATACGGGATTCCGTCTGCATTTTTGTACATGAAACAAAGATCGAAGGACTTTAAGGAATTCGTGGTAAGGACAAACTTAACCATCATCATAGTAACAGTATTGTGCCTAGTTGTATTCATCACAAAGCAAGGCGTAGTTTAACTAATATTTGATCCAGTCGCAACAAAAAACCCCAGGCATTTAGCCATTTTATTTTTTCATCTAAAACGCGTTTGAATAATAGTATTTATCGGCAGAAATTTTTGCACAAATGTATGTAAGGCATAAACGTTCCAATTCGAAACGTTTATCACTCTTCTATTTGAACTGAAACATTTTGTGTTCCGTTCTCTAAGCACAAACTCGCTGACTTCAATCGTTTATCAGCCTTCAAACTAGTATAATCACCCCTGACGCAGACACCACAAAGGAGTTTCCACAGACAGGAGTGAAACATCGGGTTGGTGAATTCTAACTTTTTAAGTTACACTCACTATTTTAAACCACCGTAGTATCAAACTATGTCTGATTGACCATCTGGTTGCACGTTAAGCTCTCTGAGCAAAACATCTCTCGATTCAAACGGTGTACCGAACTTCTATCTAAACTAAAATACGTTAGTGTTTAGTTCTCTAAGCACCAACGTTCTAGTTAAGCCCCTCACCTTTGCTTCTATTTGAACGTAACACTTTTGTGTTTGGTTCTTTTACACAAACTCTCTAATTCACACGCTTTATCGTCCCCCAGTTTGAACTAAACCGGAACTAAGAAGTTACGTTTAGTTCTGTATGGTCTAGTTCTGTAATCTGGTATTTCTGCGTCAAATTGACGCCCAGATTAATTTCTGGATTTAACACACGGTTTTCCGTGTTTCAATTCCTTAATCAAGCTTACAAACAGCCACCTGGTCAGAGCCTTACCAGGTGGACGTCTTTCATTTCTGTTGACAATGTTTCTTTGTCACTTTACAATGCCTACAAGAAGCTCAGCAGTGCCTACTCCACCGGCGACTGCTTCTAAGTTCGTTCTAGCCATCACGTAATCGGATGAATGAATTTTCTCTTCTAAAGTGATTTTTTGGTTCATGAATTTATGTTTAAGAACCAAGGTGAGAGCGACCTAAAATGACAATGAACTTTATTCGACATATTTTGTGTCTCATAACTAGCTCTGAACGCAGCCATTTGATGGCCTCAGATAATTGCGGGCTCACGCCATTGCAGAGAAAGGTTTTAGGAGACATAAACGCATGTGCAAAAATACATTGATTGCCACAGCATACAAACACAAAACAGGCGTGGGCGTCTGCCTTTACCGACAGATCCGAGTAGCAATTCTCCTTAGTGAGAGCAAAAGACCCCCTTACATTTTGGTGTGGAGAATGTACTTGTACATGTATTTCATTGAGTTAATGTGTTTCTCAATTCTCATCTGTTGCTTGCTTGATAAATATTGACATTGTTGGAAGAAGTTGTGTTTTGATCGCCTCTCAGAGTTAAGAGACTTGCGGAGCACAGACCGCCTTCTTTCCTTGCGCTTCCATCACATTGCAGTAACTCTGCATTCTTCATTTTTGTGCTCAATACAACTGGACTCTTTCTCTTGGAAGAGTTCCTCTTCCAGCAAGTTTTGCTGGAATCTCCTTAGCCAGTAAAACTATTATACAATGACTTCTCTGTCTATAATATTTTCAGCCTTTGATGACTGCAATAGGCCGTAACTTAATGGCCTTCTTGCTAATTCCTGCATCGTGACCTACAATATGGGAAAATACACGTTATTTACCGGGCGGGAGGTCGGTATGGAAAAAAACTGTGCCCGAGGTCTTGAGTGCGGCCCTCAGCCTTCGAACTTGGTCCGCACTCAAGACCAAAGGTACGGTTTTTTTCCATACGGACCGACCTAGCTAGGTAAATGACTTATTTATTTTGTAATTTTAATATTTTTAACTAGCCGTAATCGCTACAGCGGGGAAAAAATCCGCCCCGTGGGCCGTATCGTAAAAAGCTGGACCGGTCTCGCGCGCGTGATTAGCCAATAAAATTCGAGGATTTAGGCTTCCGACCTGCTCAGATGCTTGAGGAAAAATAAATGAATCTGATTTTAAATACGAATCTAGAGACACCAATATCCTCTTTGTTTGATTACACTGCACAGCATTTAGGAATAGTTCATTTGGTTCAACACATTATGGGTGCACCTAGTTGTATCTAACTAAAACATAACCTAGTCTACATTATGCCGGCAAAATTTTGATAGTGAGGCATGAGCACTAAGCATTTTGCCATCATAATAGTAAGAAAAATTCCATATTGAGAAATAGACTAAGGAGTATACTAACACTGAATAAATTAACAGAAAATTTGAGGATAATAGTGTGGCGTTTTGAGCATAATAGTAAGGTTTTTTGAGCATAAAGAATCAGCATCAAAGTGAAAATTATGAGCACAATGTGGACAGGTCTACCAAAACATTCTTAATATGATTGGGTATTTAGGGAAAACCAGTTGGTTGGAATTTGAGGTGAAATTCTGAAATATTAAACCAAAGATTGATTGTTTTACTTCCTGTGACTAGATTTTTTCACGAAACGGACTAGTCTTATTTAACAGTTCGCATAGACTAGTTGCATAGCCTTGCTGCTACGTGTCTACTGCTCATAAGGAAACATGTTGGCATGAGCATAGATGACAAGATCTCAGTTAGTGCCATGTGCAACCTCTGCAAACAGACACATGTTTGAAGGCAATACAAAGATTAAAACTGAATTGGGTTTTGTTTTAAACCAACTGAGTGTAAATATTACGTCATACTCTCTTACACCGGCTCAGTGTATATATTACGTCATACTCACAAGTATTAACGACATCAGTGACGTTTTTGTAGGACTCGGGCGCCTGAGAACAAGAACACAAGTTCAGACACAGTTTCTAACCACACTTGTTATCAAATGGCAGGTTATAGTCAACATTTGAGCTGCGATCAGCCGTTCTTTATGAGAGAAAGTCGAGCATAAGGCGTTCTATTTGACATTTGACCTGCGATCAGCCGCTCTTTTTAGGAGAAGGTCGAACATAAGGCGTTCCATTTGACGTTTGACCTGCGATCAGCCATTCTTTTTGGAAGAAGGTCGAACGTAAGGTGTTCTATTTGACATCTGAACTGCGATCAGCCGTTCTCTTTGGAAGAAGGTCGAACGTAAGCTGTTCTATTTGACATTTGACCTGCGATCAGCCGTTCTTTTTGCGCGCCCGTACATCTTCTCGCCGCTGACTTTTGCGCTCCCACATAAAATGAAAGCGTGATCGCACGTTCCGTTTCACCACCTTTGGATCAAGAGCGCAAACCTACCTCCTCCATGACAAGTTTCGGCGAAGCGACCCTGATTGATATCCCCATGGATTTCAGATTATCGAGCACGTCTTGACAATCCAAATTGCGTCTGAAGAATTAACAAATTACGAAGAAGAAATTACAGAGGTGTAAGATATACAATAACAGTAAAATAACCACACGGTATAGTAAAACAAACAGTACCACAGTATTACTTATTACTGTTCAGTAGCTTTCCAAAGAATGGTCACACTGTATGGATTGATCCACAGATGAAAAAGTTAGAACCACACTGAACAGTAAAACAAACAGTACCACAGTACAGTACTGTTCGGTGGCTTCCCTAGCGTTTTAAAAGCGTTCCAGACTGTTCTTTATTCAGGTTAAATCGTACTGCTTAGGTCAAATCTTTAAATACGTCTCCATCCTTAAAGCAAATACATGGTTTTTATTTTAATTGTTCAATAACTTTTACTTGCCCGCTACCGCAGAACGCTGTTTCCTTTAAAAACCATGTACCAACCAACACAAGTTCTTTGAAAAATAAAATAATGTGTCTCATTTTACGCCTCCACGTTCTTACCGTGATTTCGCTCTTGAGAGAGCACGACCCTGACAAAAAAGAGAACAAGTTATGCAGATCCAGATCACAGTTATGACATTACCAGCACCTCCAAACATAGCTTGCTTTTCAATGCTACAGAGTATATACATCATAATATGTACTACGTTTTACAAACTAGAGACTAAGTCGCACACTATCTCAAATCAGAGTAGCTGGAACGCCTGCCCCCAATTTCCCCCCACCCCCGACTGCAACAAAACAATATACTTTATAGGAAATATATCAATAACATACAGTTGCAAAATTGAAGTTAGTACGCTAGTTATTACAAAATATTATACAATGTACTACAATACACTACGCCACATTATACTGTACAATTTAATAATACGATATTAACGTAAAGGCCCACACGGCCGGAGCTTATCCCGGTTTCAATAGCATGAAGCACCTTGGAGTATCATTACTCCCCCCTGGAAGGGATGCTAGTTAAGCAATAAATCGCAGTTTCTATGGGTTTACCGGCGTAATAAACCACGCGGGATGTTGGAAGAACACGAGACTGAGAGCTTGTAACTCACGAACCACAAAATCTTGAGCCGCAGGCTAGTCAGTTATTTTATTATATAAAATATAATACATCAAATCATATCAAATCACAAATAATATATGGTACATGAAACATGTACCTTCGCAACCTAGTAATAAACATAGCTCCTACAAAACTATAGGCACCGTAATCAACAGAAAAACATAATACATAGATTTAGCCAAGCCTAAAAGCGGAGCTCCTCACACATTGAAAATGCTGTCACTAAAGTTATTAAATACGCCTGGTGTACGAAACTACTTAAAGAAGATTCGATAGCTGAAATAAATCGTCAAAAAAAAACATCTAGCTCGCGACTCAACGGAAGAGCCATTGCGCGAAAAACAAAGCCTCGTTTCGGTTTAAGACCTTCTAAATATCCCGGATGACTATGGCCGCCATGTTGGGGCAACGTCGTCGTCGTCGTCGCTAGGCGCACGCGCCCGCTAGCCATGCCGCTAGCCACGATGACCATGAAAACTCAAACGCATGGTTTTCTCAATTTCTATCCTCGCATGATAGTTATGGGGCTCCGCTCTGCGGCTGTTCGAGCCGCTGTGGAGCTCCGCTATAAATGTTATAAATGTTTTAACATAATCGTCTTGCTAAAGTTTCCACTTACAGCCCCATGGCATGTTGTACCAAATGTTTCTTTCATTCCTTTCTCTGTTCCTGTGAGGACATAACTAAAACAGACCAAAGTAAAACAGTAAAATAAACTTCAATTTGTCAGGTGACTAGTAGCAAATGTAGTATACGAGAATTTTGTAATGACAATAGGGCGATATTTCGTCGGGTAGAAACGATAATTGAACCGGAAATTCGATTGTACTGAACGAAAGTACAGGAATCCAGAGGCTTTCTTATCGCTGTTAACTCGAACAAAGGAAACACGCGGTTGCTAAGTTATCCTACTAAAACATCGTGTTTTAGTATGGGAGACAAGGGTCACCTATGCCACCCCGGGTAGGGTGAATATTGACAGGTAAAGATTGACTGTCAAAATTTACAGATTTTCTTTTTTTGGACGGGGGGGGGGGGGGTGGGGGAAAGCGGGGGAGATGGATGATAATATGAAGGCCAATACATTGCCTGCTATTATAAGACAGATCAACTAGCTGAGCACAAGCCTACATGCAACGAACTGGCTGTCTAGGGCAAGATCAAAATTGACAGATTTGGGGGGAGGGGTGGTCATAATATGATGGCCAAAACTTTGCCTGCAAAGTCACATCAGGTTGCAAAGCACAGCCTGCATGCAACTAACGAACTGTCCTGATTAAACGTCAAAATCTCCAAACGACAGATGGGTGTTTAGCCTGTAATCAGTAAACAGAATTCAATAGGGCGATATTTCGTCGGGTAGAAACGATAATTGAACCGGAAATTCGATTGTACTGAACGAAAGTACAGGAATCCAGAGGCTTTCTTATCGCTGTTAACTCGAACAAAGGAAACACGCGGTTGCTAAGTTATCCTACTAAAACATCGTGTTTTAGTATGGGAGACAAGGGTCACCTATGCCACCCCGGGTAGGGTGAATATTGACAGGTAAAGATTGACTGTCAAAATTTACAGATTTTCTTTTTTTGGACGGGGGGGGGGGGGTGGGGGAAAGCGGGGGAGATGGATGATAATATGAAGGCCAATACATTGCCTGCTATTATAAGACAGATCAACTAGCTGAGCACAAGCCTACATGCAACGAACTGGCTGTCTAGGGCAAGATCAAAATTGACAGATTTGGGGGGAGGGGTGGTCATAATATGATGGCCAAAACTTTGCCTGCAAAGTCACATCAGGTTGCAAAGCACAGCCTGCATGCAACTAACGAACTGTCCTGATTAAACTTCAAAATCTCCAAACGACAGATGGGTGTTTAGCCTGTAATCAGTAAACAGAATTCAATAGCAAACACTGGATACAAACCTACAAGTTCCCATTGTTCCTCCAATAAGGACAGGCTGACCTGTTAACTAGGAGCAAAGAGAAAAAAAGTTTTATCACTTACACAAACTCTAAATTCAAACATTCCTATACGCGGCCGTGGAACTCTTCAGGGTTTACAATTTCTTACGTTTTGAGGTTCCGTTAGACATATCCAGAGAAATCCCATTCGTATTTGAGTCTTGGAGTGCGTTCCTTTAGTGCGATCCGAATCTGGATTTGTGATCAGAGATCACTCAGATCATGACACATCAAAGGAACCGATAAATCCTTGTCCACTGTGGATTTATCGGTTCCTTTGATGTGCCAGGGTCTGAATGATCTTGGAACACAAATCCAAATCTGGACCGTACCAAAGGAAATCGCTGTTCATCACAATGATTTTAACAGAGCACTGTTTAAGTTGTGACAGTATTCAGGGCGTACTTTCATTGCATTTCCATTACGCTAGGCAACCTCCCACGAGCAGATTTCTGTCGCTTAACGATCCAGTTAGCCAGCGTGGGCGGCACGCATAAGGAAGGTGATCGCGCGCGAACCCCTCAAACTCCTCGCACACGAACACCCCCTTTACTACTCCAATTAGGACGCTGGTCACGCAGCCTAATCTCTAAAAGCCGATTATGAGAATCATTTTCCAACTCCAGTTGCGGATCCGCCTTTAGGAGCTTGTACTGTGTTTGTTCTCCTATAAGAAAACTTACAGACCTTCGTATTACCTGGTAATCAACAGGAATGAGCGGATGATGAGGAGGGAACGCCCTCGTTGATCCTTTTCTGTGAATCAATAAGGTTTTTTGTTCACCATTTAGCATCTACAAACAGTTAAGAAACTGAACTTTTTCAGTCGTACAATAGATTACTGATGTGATAAACGGTCAGTTCGTTCATACTCAAGTGATTATACAAAATCACGCGCTCTGATTGGTTCGCTATCTCAGATTATCAGCCGATAGTCACCGCGACGAACAAAATGGCTGTCAATCGTTTTTCAATTGTGACGCGCATTTTTGACGAAAAAATTTTTTTCGAGTTGTACAATGCTTTTCCTTTTTTTTTTTTGAAATAATCACCTGTTTATTTGGCGAATAATTGTGAATTAAAACCGTTGTTCATCAATTTGCCCTTACAATTCATAGAAATGAATTCAGTCTGACGACTCAGGTCGTCGAGAGGTCAGTCAAGTTCAATAACAAGAAATGGTTTATCGAACAAGTTTATAAAGCAAAACTTTTGTTATCACTTTGTTTGATATACCATGTTTTGTGTGTTTTAACCCTTTAAATCCTCCTCACTGTTATCATAACAAATGTATGAGAACAGTTAGGAGAAAATGAAAATTAATACTAGGGCTGAAAGGGTTAATTTCCCACCGATTCATTTAGGACAACAACAATTCTTTTCAGAACTACTAGTATTTGGCTGTCCAACTCGACTAAAAACTACAGAGACTCCTGGCTTCAAACCATTTACAACCATTGATTTTGCGATACAGAAATATTGAAACTGCAAACAGTCTTGTCATGAAAGGATACATGTTCTTCGATTTTGGCGATGTTGTGTGACACGTCGTAGATGACGTGCATGTCCAAATCGTCCGGTGTGCTTTTGAACACTTTTGCAAACGCCTGGCGTGACAGGAAGGTCATGCTGGAGCGATTGACCCACGCATAGTTTGCAGCGCTTGCCATTCCTTTCAGGTAATCCTGACCCTCTTGAGAGCTGATCTGGGCACAGGCCAGCTAACAAAAAAAACGTATTGTGGGGATAGTTTCTAAAGAAACTGGTGCTGCGTCGGTGGGAAATTGAAACACAAGGAACTGGGTAAATCAAACGAGTTGATTAAGTAAGTTATACCACCGTAAGGTTAAAGCTAAGGGAGGTGCTGACGTTTCGAGCGTTAGCCTTTCGTCGAAACGTCAGCACCTCCCTTTTACCTTACGGTGGTATAACTTCCTTAATCAACTCGTTTGATTTACCCAATTTCTTGTGTAACAAAAAAACGGCTAGGAAATTGTGATGTTGGGACATGCTGTCACCACGCTTAAAAAGTCCCATACCATTGAGCCCCCCTCCCTTCCCTCCCCTCCCCCAATGGTTTTAGGGAGCAAGGGAACAGAGGCGACATTTAGGAAACACGAGATATTTTCAGATTACTTTCAGGGAACTAGAAAACATGGGCCAAAACATTTTAAGTAACAACTGGTTTTATTTATGGGGCACAAGGAAGAAAATGCAAAAAGATTAAGGGAATATGGAAACATGTACTGCCGACCAGGAAGAGACAATCTACACACTTATTTTGCCTCCTTGCTTTCTCCTATCCGTCAACGCCATTAACAAGAGTTCTTTTCCGAACTACCTACATGCCGACGATGGAACTCGACAAACAATTACTGAGACTTCTGGGTTCAAACCATTTACAGTAACTCAAGTCCTCTATTTGCCTAACAACAAACCTACCTGCCTGTCATTTACATTAATCTTGTCTCTCTTCATCGCGCTCTCCATTGCGACCAATGCATCTGCAAAAGCAAACACAATTTCATCGTCCAGGGAAAAAAGATTGACGTGTTCCCAGCGTAGACTGCTAGTTTCACCGGTAAAGCATCGCACCGGTATTCGGGAGTTCGCGGGTTCAAATCTCATTCCAGTCTATTCTTTATTTCTGGTTTAACCCTTTAAGCCCCAAAAGTGTCTATATAGATTTTACTGTAGCTAACACCAGAAGATTTTACTCGTCACAGGGAGACAGACACCTTGGGGCTTACAGCCGGGTTAATAGCAATTACTTAAAATTGCGTTTGTACTGCAAAGGTCAAACCTTGAAATTTAGAAGTGTACGACATTGCTAAGGACAATCAATACCTCGATCGTGGCAGTAAAACATTTAATACAGACAGTGCATTGCAGTACTCACCTGTTGCTACTTGATGCCCCAATCCGCGACTTCCACTGTGAATCATCAGACAGACCTGCAATGTTCAAAGGAATTATTAAGTAATGAACCTGGCGAATTTTAAGCCTGGGAAATTTGTGAAAGATGTATTATTGTTTTGGCAATGCCAGAGTCAAACTCCGAAAAACAAATACGAGTTCTCCCAATAAGAATCATCGAACCTACGACCTTTCAATTACTAGTTCGGGCACTCTGCTCGACGGAGCTATCGAAAGGTCGTAGGTTCGACTTCCATTGGGAAAACTCCGATTTATTTTTTATTTTCCCGCGTTTGCCCGTGACAGTTCATTATGGCAGACATGTTGTATTTACTTTCTACTGGTTATGATTTTACAACAGGGTTCATTGAAAACTGCCTTTTACAACCTGAGTGACCCTGTTGTTAACCACAAGACCAAAATACAGGTATGTGATTAAGCACTCTTTCCACTTAAACATCATATGTAGTATTCCACTGCTATAATAATAATAATAATAATAATAATAATAATGAACTTTATTTGAGTGTCAACTGTATTTAGCACTGACGCACTAATTGGGGACACTGTAAAGCACAAATGATATGAAATCTGAAATCATATTACATTAAATCAATCAAATCAAATGTTGGTTTTTGTGGAGAGGGGAAAACCGGAGTACCCGGAGAAAAACCTCTCGGAGCAGAGCAGAGAACCAACAAACTCAGCCCACATATGACGCCGGGGCCGGGAATCGAACCCGGGCCACATTGGTGGAAGGCGAGCGCTCTCACCACTGCGCCAACCCTGCTGATGTCTCTACCTCTAATAAAATGTGTGATTCCAGAAAATATCCATACCCCCCCCCCCACGGATGGTTCTTCCGATTAGACCCCCCACCCCCTAGGAATTTCCATTAACCATCCGTGGGGGGGGGGGGGTATGGATATTTTCTGGAATCACACGATGCAGAGCTGTTCAAAGAACAATATACACGCACCTGGCCTTTGTGATCGACTCCCATCTTCTTTGCTGCATGTAGGTCATAAATTTCATCGACTACTTGAATTTCAGCGTAGTGATTCCCAGCTCCCAGGGTACCAAGCTGAAATCAAGTTCAGATCAATCACTTGGACCTTTTCATCTTGAAGTGACAAACTTGTAAGAAGAAAGGGAGCAAACAGCTTGAACTTAAACAATACGTTTCATTACCTGTTTCTATCTGCTCACGTGACAATCTACGTTCTTTTAAATGTAAACTCAAAACTCATCTTTTTAAGAAAACTTATTATTCTTAGCGATTTTTACTTTCTATTACTTTCTTAAATGCACATTTTTAATTATTAAGATTAGTACAGCTCATTTTAGCGAATTGTACAGCGCCTAGAGCAGGCATGGATAGGCGCTATATAAATATTTATTTATAATTTATTATTATTATTACCTGTGGTAAGCCCCTTTTCTTTGCCCTGGGACTGACTTTAGCAGAATCAGCCTGCAACAGGCGGCCATATTCTTCACAGTGTTCCTTGTCTTCTGCCCAAGCATAACCTGAACAAAGAGCAATTCAAAGAAAGTCAAGTCATTATCCTGATCCATAAAAATATTTGTAGTTATTACCATAGAGAAGTACCCAGAATGTTCGTGAACATCTCACAAAAAAGAGTGATTAACATTATCAGCATCCAATAGCATTATCATTATCATTATCATTAAATTACCATTACAATAGCATTATCATTATTATTGCCACTGTCATTGTCATTATCATTATTATCATTGACGGTGTTCATTAGGTATCGGAGATCGGAGAATTCTCTGGCTACTACAAAGAATTCTCCGGTCAAATTTAGATGGCCTGAGCTAGTTTTAAATTTAGACATGGAGCGCTTTCAGAATATTCTCCTGTTACTTTACACAATTCTCCTGCTGCTACAATTCTTATTGAAAACAATTAGGAGAAAATGAATGGTGACATTAGGGCTTAAAGAGTTAACACCGACAGTAACATACCTTCTCTTAAAGACCAATCCATTCCCATCTCTAAAGCATCTTCCAGGTCCCTAGAAAATGGTTCAAAAAAAGTGATAGCAAAGAAAAAAAACTAAACCAAAGCAAAAAAATCCTTATTTTTACATGATATGATTTAAGCGAACAGCCTTGTGGGGTTGTGTATAATAACTACAAACATAAAGTTTGTTAAGAATCCCAACTGGTGAGAGGCAGACCAGTATTTACAAGCACAGTCAGTATTTAAGCACTGTATTTTTATACAGTATTTACAGTTGAGGATCTGCAACTCGGGATTACCATATTACATATGCAGGTATTGTTGGGAAAGGAATTGGACCCATGACCATGACCAGATTACTTATAGGTTAAATTTCAGAATACCCTGCCACTTCATTAACATACTGATGAATAACAATAGAGTTGATTGTAATATGCCTCGTTCTTTAAAAAAAAAACTGACACATGTAAATGAAGTGGCAGGGTATTCTACTGCAAAGCTGCTCCCCAGATTATAAGTCTGACACCCTAACCACTCGGCCACACTGCCTCCCACACTTGTGTATGACATATGCTCTAGGGTAAGGGGATTTCTCTTTAACCCATGAACAATGTAATATACAAAAAGTCACTATACACAGTGTCTGTAAAACTCACTTTGCACCCATGGGAATGACACCTTTTGAGCCAACGCCGACAGGGATGTGATCAAACAGCGACTGGAAAGTGCAGAAAACAACAGCGATATAAGTCTTTGTATTCATAATGTAAAATTACCTTGAAGTATAAGGAAACCTAGGATTCAACAAAAAAGGACGAAGTTTCTTGGGGGAAGAGGTTGGGGCCACTCCACTGGGGACATGATTCTTGGCCAGTATTAACTCTTTCCCTCCTCAGAGTGCTTTATAGATTTTACTCTGGCTAAACACCAGACAATAAATTTAGATAAATTTACTCTTTTTACTTTAGGGAGATCCCTTAGGGGTTAAAGGGTTTTAGCATAAATACTCAGGTGATTATACAAAATTACATGCTCTGATTGGTTCGCTATCTCGGATTATCAGCCAATAATTACCTCAACAAACAAAATGGCTGCCATTCATTCACGTGCTTTTGATGAAATAAAATTTTTTAGTGTTGTACAATGCTCTTTCTTTTCTTTTTTCTGAAATAATCACCAGTGTATTTATACTAAAACAATTATTCACCTCAAGCTCAATGATTATTGGTGAATATTCATCGACCTTGTCTCAGTGAATATTCACCAATAATCACTTCACCTTTGGCAAATATAATTGTTAAATATTCTGAGGTACAGCTTAAGGCTGTTCATTGCTTGGGGTAATTGTTGCATTTGTTTCTTTGCGTAATATCTAGGAAAATGAAGTGATAAGTACATGCACTTAGAGAGGTAAAGTCATACCACATTACGTATAGACCTACTTGTGCCAATTGCTCTTTCACTGGATGAACATCTTTCTCATCAAGGTTTGTTCTTAACAGTCGTACCCCACAGTTGATATCAAAACCAACACCACCTAGTGAGAATTAGAACATACATGTGTAGTTCGCCCCGAATTTACGTTAAAAACCAGTTTATTACGACTTAGCACTCTTCCTGCACCAAGCTAACTTACTTGGAAAAAAAGGGCGTCCAGAATAAATTACCACATTTATATATACACACTAATTGCATATTTCCATGCACATAACAAATTAGCCAACATTTTCTCGCTTTCACACAGTTATTAACACCCTATACACTACAACATGTACCCTAAAAACTCTCTCTCTTAAATTCATTGCAGTCACAAAGCAACATCCTAGTATGTGCTTGTGTGCAGCAGCACTGACAGATTTCAGTATGAGTTTATAAAATAAATGCACTTGCAAGATCAAAGAAGCAATTCTCTGAAGCAAGTACCATACATTTTGTTACAAGTTAGTTTGGCGAATTCAGTGTTACATCACAATTCATCATTTCTAGTTGACCCTTTTCCCAATTCTCATTGGTGCATTGCTGTGCAATCTATTGGCACTGCAATGAAAAGTTCCACATTGATTACTTCTGGGAGTGGAAAAAGTTGGTAAAAAAACATGTTCTCACCAGGAGACACCACAGCTTCAGGAAGGGACATATCAAAAGCAGCCATATTACCTGAAAAATAAATATGAATGTTTAAAAAACATCTATCTAAGTCTAAGAAGAAAACTAGACTAACTTGTCCCAAAAAGCACCAAAAAGTAACTGCAGGGGTAACTATGTAGGGTTCACTAAAATAATGGAATTTACTTTGAATGAAGGGTTGTTTAATTAAAAGAAAGCTTAGCTGATTCTGGTCTATTACCAGACAAAAGAGTGAATCAGAGTATAACATCAAATCCTCTTCTTGAATGAAACGTGAACAGACGGCAGTTTGAAGAAGAATCTAGAACTTAATAAGAAGACATTAAATGCTAATAATCTACGCATGCCTTCAAACACTTACCAATGGCAAAGCCATAGCCTGAATGCACATCTGGAAGTCCAACAGACCTCTGGAATTGAGAAACAGTTGAATTATTTGACACTAATTTACACCTTGTAATTAATAAGCAATGCCACTTATTGTGGGTATAAAAGGAGCTTCACAGCCTTGCCCAACAAACCCTGAAGAAGACTGTCGGGAGTGTTGAAGTGTCAGGTTAGCAAATTGTAACTTTTTAAGTTACATTCATCATTTCAAACCAGCATAGCATCAAAGTACGTCTGATTGTTCACCTGGTTGCAACGTGTACTTTCCTTTTGGGTATTTGAAATTTGTCGAAACTGTCTTACCACTGCATTTGGATAACACAACTAATAATATACATGAAAAAATTACTCGATTCTGATTGGCTGAGAGCAGTGCAGTTCAAGTGTAACACCAGTGCAAAAAGTGTAATACCAGTGCAAAAAGTGTAACACCAGTGCAAATTACACATCGATTTTCTGGATTATGATATTCTTTATTTTTAAACGAACCGCTTTGAGTTCGTAGCGTTATCAGTTGATCTTCAGTAAATAAAGTGTCAAATCCGCGTCAAATGCTTACTTCCTGTCCGTCCGCAATGAGATCTTCCGGCACTTCCTCCAGGTGAATTTTTTCATGTTTATATTATTAATAAGTAATCATACGGCTTTTCTCGTTCAATTTGGAATTAATTTGTACTTGTGAGTTTTTCAAAAAGCTGAAATTGCACTCGCCGAAGCGGCTCGTGCAATTTCAGCTTTTTGAAAAACTCACTCGTGCAAATTAATTCCAAATTGAACTCGAAACCGTATGATTACCTTTACATAAAGCTACTCTGTTCTAGCTCATACTTACACCAACAATGCCTGGTAAAGCTGCCACATTAGCAATCTGTTTTACACCAGGAAGAAATCCCCCAACACCTGAGGAGAGATGATGGGATTGTAACGTTCTACATTTTTGATGGTGATGGTACAATGTTCTGTGAAATCCACCATGCATTAATCACATCCGACTTATATAAATATCTGCACAGCAATGCATATGCTGATGCACTGATTAATTACCATAACTAATTGTTGACACAAGTATTACACAGTTCATATAAGGTAGAAAAACAGACAAGACTGTTAAACCATTATAGGCAATAGAACTACATGTGCATGCTGTTGATTTGGAAATAACTGCACCAAACCTGGACAAGGCTGTACGCTTAATCAAACTTGGAAATCAGGAATATTTTTTGGTAAAGTTGTATATTGACCCAACCTGGAGCAAAACCGTTAACAAGTTTGACAGTAAGGTAAAGGGTATGTAAAACAATAATTTTTAACTCGATATTAATACTTAACAAAATTAAGTTAAGAAAGAAAACAGTGATAAGTAATTTCTGGCTCATCCCCAGTGTAAAGACTTGTTAAGTTCACCAGTGACATCGAACAAAGAAAACAAAGGAAACAAAACATTATAGAGACTAGGGAAATAATAGTGAAAAAACAAAGAAAAACTTCACACATTTTTACACCAAGGTCAACCCTAATTTCTCTATTTGAGTCAAGTTCTTGTCTGGGTTGTAAAAAAAAAAAAACAAACAAACAAACAAAAAGAAAAAAAACTATTTCCTTCCTTAGAGATGTTGAATAACATTCAGTTTAAATTCTCAGATAACGTTTTATAAGTAGAGTACCTTGGGTTGCTGACCAATGTTTTAACTCATCAAACATGAGCTTTTCAAGATGTTCATTGATATAAAATATCCCTTCAACCTAGAATAAAACAAAATCAAAATAAAATACGCTAAATAACTACAAAATGAGGACACAACACCATGGTTTTAAAGCAAAGGATATGGCACCAAAATGGAAGCTGAGCATGATGTGTTATACGTTTAAATTCCAGGTAAGAAATCGCTCCCTACTCACCCCTCCCCACCTCCTGCCCATCCCACCGGTCTACACAGTACTCTGTTCTACGCACAAGTAAAAGCACAAAAATAAATGGTTCTAAAAAGTTTTAAGCTAACAGGAACCAACAATAACCGAACAGAAAAAGGGCTAGACTTCTTTAGCATCCCATATTTTATTGCACATGCAGCTGCTGAATTGTTTAGGTTTATGCACGTGCAAACAAACATTTCTTGTTTTCGAAGAAAGAAACAGTACGCCTACTGTACGAATACCCAAGAAAGGGGTGAAATGGAAATCTAGAAAGATAAAGAACTTGAACCGAAATTGTTGTAGAAGTAGGCGGGAAATTATTAACAAAGCTGCGTACATTTGCCTTTGTAGAAAAACTGTACATAACACACGTGTACTCTCGGATAGAAACAACATTCAAATCATATCAAATATTTGATTTGGTATAAGTATAATTTAAAACATGGATTTCAATTCTTTCTATGAGAGAAATTTACTGCTTGAGACTTAAATTCATAAAAAACTGAACAATGACTTATCGTTGCTACCGAAGCTCTAAGATTCCTGAAGGAAACCAGCTGTTTTGGAGTCACGCACCTTCATGTTGGGTACGAATCCTTTCTTTATAAGAAATGCATTGTCCGATAGCCGCTCGATAAAGGAACATTCTTCTCTATACGTACGATGTGCCATTTTGATGCAAGTCAATTAAAAGATGAGCAAAAATTCCGCAGCAAAAATTGCTGCTTCTGCGATTTTTCACCGCAAATGTTTTTCTGATCAGCGTTCCTTGAGTCCAGCAGACAATGATATTACATTCTGCGCGAAGAAACACTTCTCTCCAGTCCCTCTGGACAAATCAAATCCATCATGGCGGACCGAGTGATCGTTAGAGCAGCGTGTTTTTGGTCGGCTTGAAATCATTTCTCTTTTGATCCCTTAAAGGAAGATATCGAGTTTAAATCCAACCATGACGGAGAAAATCTCGAGAAGTAGGAAGCGAAAATGGCGCTCAGTTACGTTAGATGATCCGGCCTTTTTTTCAGGCGATATGGATGGTTTCGTTTCGCTCGAAGTTTTGGAAGATTACGATTTAGAACAGATTAAAGGAGGCGAATCTGTTGAACCGATTCCTCCCAAGAAAACAAAATTTAAAAAAGAAAAGGTAAGGTTAACCAACGAATATTTTTTCTTACTCTTAATTGCAAAGTTTCTTTCTGTTTGAACATGCAACATTTGTTTCCCATGCACACGTGCATGTCGAGAGCCAAAGCTGAGATTTCACAAAGCCACTTAGCTAGATTTCAGTATAACTCCATACTTCATTATTCTTGCTGTCGCTGTATTGCCTAGGATAATATACGTGAAAACGTTTGTTTTTGAAGAACGCGACAGTACATCTACAGGATGCATCATGAGGTACTGGGTGAGTCGATGTTCTGCGGTCTCTCTGTACCCCGTTGGGGAAGGGGGGGAATGATTTCCGCACAGGTCCCTACTCATTATGCATGCAGGAATTTTAAGAAATCTTTGTATAAATACGCTTCACATTCTTATCATTGTCCCGCATGCTTAATGAGGTAGGGACCTGTGCGGAAATCATTCCGAAGAGGGTTAGGGGGTAATTTCAATCTTATGCCCCATTCACACCAAGTAGAAATGTAAATACACCAGGTTTTCAAACCTGAAACTTGGTAACCAAACACAGGAGCATTTACACAGGATTCAAATAAACTTTAACACATTGTTTCTGTTTGTGCTAAGTTGACAATGTCAGTAAGCAGCTTTTATAAAGGAAACGATTTTGAACCCTGTTAGCTGAACAGGATTTCAGTGCTTTCTGGAGCTCTGGCAGATGCTCTCCTCCAAATCGGCGGCTATATTTCTTGTGCTAATGTGCTTATGATCAAATAATTAAGTCAACTCCGCCAGGGTGCTAACATCAGATAGCCACCTGCTTCAAATCTTACTGAAAGGACTGCATTTAAACATGTTTAAGCTTTGGTGTAAACAGGATATTACAGCAACATTCACATTACATTCAAAGCTAAAAATACATGTTTCTAGCAGTAAAAGAGAGTTTGGGTCTGCCTATATAATTTAACTGTTTTGATTACCATGTCTAACAGGATCAAGCAAAGAATGTGAGTTCATCAGAATCAGAAAATAAGGAGATCACAAACACAAAAGGAAAGAAGAGGAAGCGCAAGAAGAAAAAAGATAAGAGTGATGATAAAAAGCTGGAGACAGAGGATGGACGAGCAGTTGAAGACAAAGTTGAGAAAGAAAACCTCAGAGAAGGTATGGCTGGCATTAATTGTATCAAGAGCTGACTCTAATAATAATAATAATTGTTTTTATTATTGTTATTATTATTATTATTATTATTATTATTACTATTATTATTATAGTCATCTTTAATAAATCCCTCCTCCCTTATAATGATTGAAACCTCCAGCAATATAATACTTGGGATAACTATGTGACAGAAGAACCTCCTATCCCAAGAAGGGAAAGGAGGTAAAAATCCTCCTTCAGTGGTGTACTGTACAAACTTCATACTGCAGTACTGAATCCAGGAAATGTTCTAGCCATGTGGGCCATATTAAACAAATTGTTGTCCAATTCTCCGATTATACACAGGGCCAGTAACTGACATTACTGCATGGGAGACACTAGGGGTTTCTGAAGAGTTACTGAGGGGATTGAGTGACCAAGGGTTCACACACCCTACACCCATACAGGCGCTCTCTCTGCCACCTGCCATATCCCATCACAGAGACATCATTGGAGCAGCTGAGACGGTATGAGCTACTGAATTCAGGAACACTTTGAACCTGTAAGATGTGGTCATTTTTGCTCTCACGACTATTGTCAATGTTGTGATTCTATTTTTACCCTAGTTCAAATGTGCCTTTTTCTTTTGTTTTGTTTATGGTAATTTGATGATGATGAGTTTGAAACAAAGGAAAATAAAATTTGAACCAAGGACAAAATTGAACCACTACAATAACAAACAGTAAAGGTACTGAGATAAGTAGATGTATGCAGACAGACAGAGACTAGATAGATCGATAGATAGACAGACAGATAGATGGATAGACAGAGAGACAGTCAGAGGGATGGATGGATGGATGGATATATAGCTAGATAGGGATTTACATTAAGGAGCTACCAGACTGAATTGTGCAAATACATCATGACCTATAATTTGAAATATGAATGTTAATACATTTACAAAAGCTTAAAGGTAACAATATTGATATGCACGAAATATCATGTTCATCATTGTTTCTGAGTTTTTGTAATAAAGCAAAACCCATTGTAGAGGAATACTGCAGGCAGCAACTTTAAAACATGCTACAGCTCTACCATAGTTAAACTTTAGCTACAGGCTTATTAAGGTGTCACATTTAACAACTGCAGGGATCTGGGAAAACGCTAGCCTTTGGTCTTCCAATACTCACACACATCCTCGAAAGAACAGGAAACACTAAAATGGGCTCAGAGGACAGTGAAGAAAACTGTAGCTCAGTTCTGTCTTCACCAGATGCCACTGACACTGAAGTGTCTCAGGATAGAAACAACACTCCTCTACTGGCTTTGATAATGACACCGACAAGAGAGTTGGCCTTGCAGATCAGAAATCACCTTCAAAAGACAGCAAAACACACATCATTAAGGGTAAAGTATTTCTAGATTGTTCACAGTCAATTCTCTCTAAATGGACACCTCTATAAGACTGACACCTCTCTAAGACAGACAAATTTTATTAGTCCCTACTGTTTTTTTTTCAGTCATTTTACTGTAACTAAACTCTGTGAGATGGACAATGGACACCTTTGAAACTGTCAATGGACTCTTGAGAAGTGCTTTTTCTAGTGAAAAATACCTCTAAAAGGAAATGTATGGGCCCTTTGTGACAGCAAATTACATACATGCAACCAAATCTGACATAACTCTTAGTATAAAACCAGACTTTTCTTTGACAGTTTGTGTCTAGTTGGCTTAATTAAAAGTTAAAAATGAATCCCTTATCAGTCTAAATACCACATTGAAAGATACAAAAGGGCTGTAAAACAGTTATTATCTTGTTCTTTTAGTTGACATGTATTCATTGTGCATAGGTTCAGCTTCACTTTTTAAGCATTGCTGATGTCATGTTACCGTTACCTTGAATCTCCATAAGCCAGACATCTTTCTAAGATGGACACTCAGGTTCCACACCAATGGTCTCGTCTTAGAGACAGTTACCTGTGTCTATGACTATCCAGACTTTATATCCTCAATGGGCAGTGCGACACAAACCAACAAAGAAAGTCGAAGGGAAGGTTCCCTGAAAGTTTCACACTACTGTCAAATATACAATTAAGAGTCCCACTGCAAATTTTGCAAAACGAAACCCAATGTGGGATCTTTTTTCCTAAGATTGTTGCTGTTGTTGGAGGAATGGCGCCACAAAAACAGCAGAGGCTTCTTCGGAAGCATCCTGAAATAATAGTAGCCACACCTGGAAGATTGTGGGATCTCATTTCAGAGGTGAGCTATTATAATAATAACTGTAATGTTAAAGAGCCCTGGACAAAATTTTCATGTTTTTAATTTTTGGGCATTACAGATGGATATGGGCATGAAAACTTACATTTTTTTTTTAGTTTTTGATCATATTTATTTCTGTGAGATTGTTTGTCAGATCCAAGGAAATATCATTCAATTTCATCTTAAGCAGACAAAATTGACCTTTAGCAAATTAACATCTACTTAAGTGGCCCCAAACGATAATGTGTGAGGTTTTGTAACTGCATTAATTTGTGAATGTGTTTCCAGGGTGAAACTCATGTTAGTCATCTTGAACAGTTGAAGTACCTTGTGATTGACGAAGCAGACAGAATGGTAGAACAAGGTCATTTTAACGAACTAAGTTCAATTCTGGATCTAATTCACAAAGCAAGGTATGTGGATGACTAACAGAGGTTGAATGAACTGTGCCATGTTATGACCACTTACCTTTCATCTTTATTCCCTTTTCCCAAGCCATCTGCATCTAAGACAGGAGGCATTGAAGATTGGCGTCCCCAAACAACAATATCAAACTCTCTCACAATCAAATTTTGTTTTTTTTCTTCTTGCCACCACAGGAATGACTCTGATGTGCCTGAAGAAGAACAAGTAAACAGGAGTGAGTATAATCCTTCAAGTCCCATTGTCAAAGTGGAAATTCCCCTTTCTAGGAATTGCGCACTTTATACAGTAACAGTAGAGAGAATGTGTTTAAAGATCAAAAGAAATCATTTTAGTGATCATCATGATCATTCTTGTCTATTCCTATACAGTAACTTGAGTTCATCACTGTGCATTTTATATCAGGAAAAATTGATTGATTACATCTTGCATTTTACTTCTTCCATTTAGAAAATGAAAAGAAAGGAAAAGTGCAGAAGTTCATTTTCTCTGCCACACTGACACTGCCAAAGTCTTTTAAGAGAAAAGGAAAAGAGAAGAAACTCTCAAAAGGAGAAACTCTCGGTAATGAAAACCAAACTGGGTCTTGCTTGATACACAGACGAAAAAGTTAGAACCATTCTGTACAATAAAACAAACCACACTGTATAGTAAAACAAACAGTACCACAGTACAGTACTGTTCAGTAGCTTTTCAAAGAATGGTCACACTGCATGGTTTGATCCACAGATGAAAAAGTTAGAACCACACAGTACAGTAAAACAAACAGTACCACAGTACAATACTGTTCAGTAGCTTTCCATAGAATGGTCACACTGCATGGTTTGGTCCACAGATGAAAAATTTAGAATCACACCGTATTATAAACGTAATATTATCTCCGGCCCTGATTGACTCCGTAGTGTCGCTCATGGACAAAGTTGGCCTGAATAAGAACACTTGCAAGGTTATCGATGTCACGAACAAAAAAGGTACAGTGGAGACACTGACAGAAACCAAAATCTCCTGCTCTGTTGACGAAAAGGTTTGTTTAAGTTTGCTATTTGTTTCACTATAGAAATGCATTCCCCTTCCATCATATTCAGGCCAGTTGTAATGTTTATAAATGTTCGTTTTATCCAAGTCCAGTATTAGCCTGGAAAAAAATACCTGGCTCATCCTCGGTGTAAAAACCTGTTACGCTCACGAATGACGTAGAACAAAGGAAACAAAGGAGACAAAACAATAGAGACTAGGAAAATAATAGTGAAATAACAAAGAAAAACTTCACAGGTTTTTACACCGAGGATGACCCAAATACCTGCAACTACGGATACTTTAATGTCCACGATAAGTTCCATGATTAGGCTGCTATATTATTATTATTATTATTATATTTTAGTAGAAATACTCAGGTGATTATACAAAACCGCGCGCTCTGATTGGTTCGCTATCTCGGATTATCAGCCGATAATCACCTCGACGAACAAAATGGCTACCAGTCGTTCGCGCGCCTTTGATGAAATAAAATTTTTTCGTGTTGTATAATGGTTTTTATTTTCTTTTTTGAAATAATCACCTGCGTATTTATACTAAAACAATTATTTGCCTCAGGCTCAGTGATTATCGTTGAATATTCACCTCGACTTCGTCTCGGTGAATATTCCTCGATAATCACTTCGCCTTCGGCGAATAATTGTTAAATAGTATAAATACTCAGGTGATTATACAAAATCGCGCGCTCTGATTAGTTCGCTATCTCGGATTATCAGCCGATAATCACCTCGACCAACGAAATGGCTGGCCGTCGTTCGCGCTCTTTTGATGAGCTAAAATTTTTCGTGTTGTACAAGGCTTTTCCTTTTCTCTTTTATATTTACGCTAAAACAATTATTCGCCTCAGGCTCGGTAATTATCGTGAATGTTCACCGATAATCACTTCGCTTTCGGCGAATAATTCTTAAATAGTGTAGATAATCTTGTAAACTAATTTTAGAATGTAGATACGTATTTTAAGATTTGAAATGTAAATAATAATACCACGTGACACTTGGGAAGAAAAGAATTTGCATTCAAACCTATCACGTGACATAGCGTTGTTGTCAGCCACCATATAAACGACGACATCAGTTTGAGTTACGCAAATATCCCTCCTTGTAATTAGGTTTAAACTCTTTTCTGTTTTTCTTCTTTTCTTTTTACAGGATTTGTATCTCTACTATTTTCTCTCGCGGTACCCAGGTCGCACGTTGGTCTTTGCCAACACGGTTGACTGTATAAGGAGACTGGGTTCCTTATTTCGTTTGCTTAACTTTGAGCCCTGGGTCCTTCACGCCAGCATGCAGCAGAGACAGAGGTTAAAGAACCTCGATAGGTGAGAGAATGTTTCATGTCAATCACAAGTTACAGTAGGTCGCCATCTTCTGTCAATAATGATGAATTTGTATAGCGCACTTTTTCATTTGGACATGTTCAAAGGTGCTTTACATCAATTCTTCTATCTACAATAAAACTTTACAAAGGACGACCACAACACCGAGGTCTACGTTCCCTACTCTTTTCGAACAGTGTTGTGGGATCTTTTAACGTCCCACAAGAACAGTGCTGTGAGACACATTCTCCTCAGTTATTTTAAGACCGTGAGTGTTGGTCTGGCCGAGGTTTGAACTCACGACCTCCCGCTCGACAGGTCTGCGCTCTACCGGACGGCGGTTACTGTTCACACAGCATTTTTCACTTGTTACTTTCTTCGCTTAAGAAAACCCTTTTTACTAGGGCTTGCCAAGAGGGAGGCGTTGGTAATTGTTGGTTTTCTTGTTAGGTTTGTATCTAGTTCCTGTGGTTTGCTTCTCGCAACGGATGTGGCTGCGCGAGGGCTGGACATACCCGAGGTTGAACATGTGATTCATTACCAAGTCCCAAAGGACCCTGAAGTAGGTTGCTTGGTAACAAAGTGTGAACCAATAACTAATAGCCAATAAGATCGTCACAGTTATCTGAGCAACGTAACCTGTTGTAAAGATGAGACTTGAAAAAAATTCAGGCTTGAACGGGATTCGAATTAACCCATGACCTTGCGATACCGGTGAAACGCTAAAACCAACTGAACTTTCACGCCAACTGGGAGCTGGTCTGTCATGAGTTCATAAGTTCATGAGTTCGTAACGCAATTTTAGCAGTTGCGGTTAAGTCTGTAAAAAGAACATGATGAAACAGAATTCAAACGTGAGTTATACTTCATCAAATACTCTAAACAGTTTCTTCTTTCATCATCTTTTTCTTTCAGCTGTATATTCATCGTAGTGGCCGCACCGCTCGTGCTAGCAAGGAAGGATTAAGCGTCTTACTTATCGGACCCGAAGAACTAAGCTCGTACAAGAAAATAATGAGGTTATTAAATGGAGGTAAATATTTCAAATCTACAGTTTTTATATTTCACTCGTAAAAATACTATGTTTTAGATAATATCCAACTTTGGAGACACTAACAGACCTACTTTCTTTCATTTTGCTTTGCGTGTTTTCTGCTACTAACCAACGACTCAATTTGACGGATTTAGCTCAATGAGCAATTTAAATAAGTACGTGTACCGTATTCTCTCGATTAAACGCCGGACCCAGATTAAACGCTGGCCCCGTATAAACGGCGGGTCAAAACTCCGAATTTTGAAATAAACGCCGGGGGCGTTTGTTCGAGGCTCCGGCGTTTATTTGGTGTCAAGCTTACAACATCAGGTCCAATTGAATATATTTTCCTGAATAGCAATGCTTAGAGGTACTAGAACGGTATGTTGCGGCTTTAGTAATTTCATTAAATAAATGTTCAAAGAGAAATACTGACGTAGCCTGCTAAAGACATTTATTGTTCCAGTAAAGTATGATTGTTGATGTTCTGTGTGTTTCAAATCTTGATCACAACATGCAGTGTTCTTATGTACCGTAATACTGGTGAGTCCTACAGGCAGTATGTTGGGGTGGGATCGGGACGAAACTAAAAAATTGTCCCACCTCGAGCAACTGCCCCTGGATCTCCGAAGGTGGTAGCCTAGCACCAGGCTCCATGTTTGTGAAAAAAAAAAATCGGCTAGCGAAGCGAGCCAAGCTGAAGGAGTGTCTTAACGGGAGTACCTCAATAACACTTTACACTTTATTTTTTGGCTTTTGTAACATGAAACAGTTAAATTTTAGGCATTTTAACACTAACATTAAAAAATTCTATACAACGGTTATTTTGTTTCCAGAAAGAAGCAAAAACGGCTCCAAAAAGGCCAATATAATTTTGTTTAGTATATCAAGGAGTTTTACGTCAAGCCATTTTACGTCAATTCCATTAGAAAATACAAGAAACGCATCGAAATGTATGGAACATCTTAGAATGAAAGTGCATTATGTATAGCCAACATTAGATCATAGCCTTGGGACAGCGCGCACTATGATTGGCTAATACGCGCGATCCTTTTGCTCGTGGGTTGCATGCTGATGTTTAAATAATAAAGTTGTCAAGTCTAATGTTATAGAAAAAATGGTTAACGCAGCAGCTGTGCAGCCATCGAGTAATGGACGTACGCGGGAGATTTGCTAAGCACTCGAGAAGCTAGAAATGCTCTCAGCTGCGCCAAGAGCAACTTTTACGCTTCATATTGTGCTCAGCAACCTCCCGCGTACGTCCATTGCTCGATGGTTGCACGCTGCACGTTCACCAATTCTTCATTGACCTTGTACGGCTACGTTCATAATTCTGAAAAAAGAACTTGACAGATCTTTTACCAGTACGGAACGAATAAGCATTTTTAACAAATAGGTTCAGTTATGCGTTACAGATTAGTCTTGCAAAATTCCAGCTTTCCCATAAATCTTCACTGACACTTTGTTAAAGCAATACATTCCCACCTTCCCCTCCCATGCAATCTTAAAATTAATGAATTCTTCCCCAAAGGATCTTAAAGAGCAACCACTCATGTGCTTCTGAACTGTTTTTGTTTTCATTTTGTTAAGCGGAGTTTTTTTTTTACCTTTCTTTTGTAGGAAGTGATTTGGAATCTTTTCCTGTTGATGTGGCCTTCCTTTCGTCCATCAAAAAGAGGATTTCACTCGCTAAGCAGATTGACAAAGAAGAACACAAGTAACTTTGATTAAACATTACAATGTTTTCACACTCTATGACCGTGTAGTTGCCATTGAAGCACACATGTAGCAAAAAGTATTACGCATTCAAATTCCCATTGTCAAAGTACAAATCCTCCATAGTAGACCTCCTTAGTAAGGATGTGTTAGAATATCAACAAAGGTCATCATTAACGATCATTTTCCTATAATCTCCTTACCTGTGTTCGTTACTTTATTTCGACATTTCAAAGAGAAACTGGATGGTAATCACTTTAAGGTCTTACAAAGCTGAACAGATGTTTTTGACGACATTTATTTGGATTTATATGATTTCTTTCTGGTAAATGATTTGAAGCCAGGAGTCTCAGAAGTTGATTGTTGTTGTCCAGGTGTAAGTAGTTCTGAAAAGAACTATTGTTGATGACGTTGATTGACGTTTTGACAACCTGAGCGGAAGTCATCGTCAGAGTCACGTGATTCACGGGTCGTCAATATGTAGTATATTTGTTTCTATTCAGCGTTGTGATTGGTCGTTTAAGCAGTGATGTTTCTTCTCGCGTTAATTCGCAATGTTAAAATCTTAGCAAAATTTACGGTTTTGCTGGTATGTAACACTGTCCTTTCCAGAACCTTAAAACATGGAACTCAATATCTCGCTCTGTACCGAAGCAATTCTCAACCGAGATCACGACGAGTTTTTGCAATCTCATAACGCACTGTTTCCTGTTGAAACTGTTCTCTAGATTTCGTCGAAAAAAGTCAAACAATGACTGGATATTAGCTTCAGCTAAGGCTATGGACATCGAAGTCGACGATGAATTGTATCCTTTAAAAGTTAAGGGTGGAAGCTACAAAGGTGTATAGTCATAGGTGTGAACATAACAACACAATGGAATGAAATTGAATGGAGTGGGATAGTCTTGATTAACCTTAGTAATAATGATGATAATATTATTATAATAATAATAGTATTAATAATAATGATAATAAAAAATAGTTTTATTATAAAAACCACCTGTACAATAAAAAGAGATAAAAAATCAGTATGGCTTAAAGGTGCTATCAGAATTGATAAAAATTGATAAAACGATGAAAAGAAAAAATAAAGCATATATAAAACAAATAATAAGTAACGTAATAATAATAATAATAATAAAGTGTCCTTCGCCATTTTAAGATCGGCTCTCCTGTGCTTGAGAGGTGCGCGCGCACCAAGATGTGTTCGCACAATATTAGTGTACATAGAGGTTTGTTTTTTTTTTTCATATTAGATTTGGAATTTTAGATTTTTAACCAAAGAAAAATGTCATTGTCGTTTCCCATGATTATATTTCATAGAACTGTTTAATTTTTGTATATTAGTTTATGGTTTTAAAGAAAATTTTTTTTTATAATAATAATAATAATAATAATAATAATAATAATAATAATGGTTTGTTGGTAACATCTCTTCATAGTAGCCCTTCATTTGCCAATTGCAGTAATATATGTTATATGCACTAACACTATGCTGTACTCTTAAACTAGCTCTAATTAAGTTGCTTATTACAGTACTAGATTATGTAAAAATTAAAAATTAATGAAAGCTTAAAAACCCAGACTACATATTGAAAATACTGTAGCTCTACATTTACCTGATAATTACAGCAGTATATTATGGAAAAATTAATTAATGCTTAATTCTAAATACCGGTACTAATAAATAAATGCTTAATACTGTACGTGATATACGCGTACATACATATTCAGAGTTAAAAATAATTTGATTATAATAGACGTAATATATTAAACATGAGATAGTGTTTCATCACATATCAAACACCGAGAGGAGAGCTGAAAATACGACGCGCAGCGGAGTATTTTTGGTGAAATTCGAGGTGTTTCATATGTGGTGATACACATGTATCTAGTGTATGATACAACGTCTTGAACAAAATGATTTAGACGTAGAAAATTTACTGACGATGCAAAAACGAGCCGTGTTTTAAAGTATCTGAGCACGTCACGGTATCTGAACTCCTTTGTCTTTCCCTTGTGCCTTATCATAAGTTTGAGAAGTTGAATGTAATTGAAGTGCACAAATCGCGCAACTGTTAATGAAGTTCGTCATCGTGCAAATGAAAGATCATTCGTGCTAGTAGTTTTCCAAGTCGTGCAAATGGTTGTCTTTTGATCTTATTGAATGTTATAACTTATGCTAAAATCGTTAATGAAGGTATTTTTTCGCAATTGAATGATGTTTGACTAAAACAAAGGTTATTTATCGTTAACGGTTGAAATGAAATTCTATTTTCTGGTATTGAACAGCAAAAGGTGTAGTTGAATGTTATTGTGTTTCCGTTAATTCACCTTGATCAAAGTCATTGTCAGGCTGGAAGATCTCGGAGACTCAAGTGAAAAGAAGCAAAGACAAGCAAAGCAGAAGAACCTTAGGGGTATTGTGTTCAATTTGTAATATTTTTGTAGGGTATTGCAGATATGATATACTTCCATGTTTTATTTTGTTTTAGCATTTGTATCTGACATATATGCTAAATATTTGAAGAATTATGGCGCTCTCATAAATTTAGTTGTCGCGTTGTCTTTGCTAAATCACCGTTCTGTTTTCATTATTTCATTATTGTTATTATTATTATTATTGTTGTTGTTGTTGTTGTTGTTATTATTATTTTTGTTATTATGATTATGATTATTATTATTATGATTATTATGATTATTGTTATTATTGTTATTATTATTATTGTTATTATTATTATTATTGTTATTATTGTTATTATTATAGATTATTTTTGTTATTATTATTTACCACTATCACAGCAATGTTGTGCTGGGGTTCTGGTACAAGCATCAACAAGCCGCCTCAGTATTCTAGAACTCCTCTTAGGATCCTTGCTGATCCCAATAGAACGGTCTCCTGCATCGTGTGAGCCTTAAGCCCAAGGTGGATATCTGCCAAATACTTTTCCAACTTGGCTGTGAAGCTCCCCGATGCCCCTATGACAATTGGGTGATTACAATCTTCTTCAAGTGCCAGAGGAAGTCCCGGTATTTGTTGACTTCTTCCATCTTCAGAGCGATTCTGCAATCACCCGGGCACACTACGTCAATAAATAATAATATGTCATATCTCGTTGGTTTTCTCGACAACTACAATATCGGGTCTGTTGTGCGGCATCTTCTTGTCAGGTAGGATAGTGAAACCCCACAGAATCTTTACATTCGTGTTTTCCACCACTGGTTCTGGGGAGTGCTCATTTACAGTTAGATTATCAGCTCGAGATTTCTATGGGGCGATAGTTGATGAGGCCGGAGGCCGAACCAACTATAACCATATAGAAATCGAAAGCGAATAATCCAATTGTTTTAGTAAAAATCATAATAAACAAATTATGTGTCGGTGAAAGAAATACCAAAATACTAAATCTCTCTGCGAAACTTCGCTAAAGCGCGAAGACTTCGCTGTTTTGAAACGATCTTCAACCAAGTGCTGTCTAATGGCTGTCACGTTGTCATGGCGACGCTTGTATTCCGTCTGTTTTAGCTTTGGACATTCACTTAGTACGTCATTTACGGTCTCATCACTTTTCTTGCATAATCTACCCAAAGGACCCTTTGTTCGGACTGACTGGCTCTGTGCAGCCATAATAAGGCCCTCAGTACTTTTCTTTAGGTGACACTTCTCAAGCCAACCCCAACTCTTGTCACTTGCTACTCTTTCCATCTCTCTAAAGAATTGTGCGTGTAACTGTTTCTCTTATTATTATTATCATCATCATCATTAATATTATTATTGTTTTTGTTGTTGTTGTTGTTATTGTTGTTATTATTATTATTATTAAATTATTGAATAATCTTATTCATGACAAGTATTCTGTATCAATTCTTTTGTTTTGTTAGCGGAGCTTGCGGATCTGTTGAGTTCACCGCTTCTCCCTGTCGGGTTCAGTGGTAAATATCCCACAAAAAGTGGCGCTCTTCTCATGCCTGGAATAAAAGGTAATGAACTTATTTCACAAAAATTTGCCACATTCATATTTAAAGAAAGAGCTTTTGAGTTTATAGTGCGCCAGTACTGTACTGAGGTACAGTTTGTTGTAGCATGCAGTGTGGTTCTATTTTGTAGTTATGGGATCAAACCATGCAGTGTGACAAATCTTTGAAAGCTACTGAACAATGCTGTGCTGTGGTACTGTTGTTTACTATACAGTGTGGTTCTAACTTTTTCATCTGTGGATCAAACCATGCAGTGTGACCATTCTTTGTAAAACTACTGAACAGTACTGTACTGTGATACTGTCTGTTGTACTATACAGTGCTTACTGCTCCCATGAATTTCCTTTCGTCTCTCTTAAACAGCTGAACCAAATCGCAACGGCGCTGAGAAAGTGGCAGTGCAAGACGTCAAAACAAGAAAAAGAAGAAAGAAACTGAAGGTTGTATCAGCCTGAGAAGCAAACTGTCAAAGGGTCTCTGTAGACATTGAGAAGAACAAAAGAGGCAGCTTTATTTTGCTTCTTCTCCCAAAGCAACTCAGTGAAAGATTGAAGCAATGTCCGAGGAGTTTAAGAAAAAACGACGGCAGTAGAAAAAATAATACAACAAAAATCGAAGGCGAGAGTGGATTTTTTTTTCTGTGTTCAAGAGGAAAATGTTAGAAAGGTATCCTGCCTCAGGAAAGAAGTAGATGGATTAATACAAGATCTCCAACAATCTCTGTTTAGCAAGATTTGTGCCGCAGTGTTACTGTTACATTGTCTCGATATCCTACCAGTGTTAGAGGCCCAACGATTACGAAATAAACGCAACGAAAGAGTATGAAACAAATGAAATGCACGATTCGTTGCAGACATACTCAAAAAATTCCATAATTAGTGTCTATTCTTGGTTCTTCATTTCGTGCTTTGTAATAAGCTAACTGTTGCGTATTTTGCTTCACATTCTTACTACTACCGAATTGATGACGAGAAAAGATTTCGTGCAAGACAACTTTTACACAGGAAATTTCCTCAGATATTCCTGCACTATCCTAGAGGTGACAAATATGCAGCTTCTCATTGCAATATTGGTACAATGTCAAGCAAACAGATTATGAGAATTAAGATAATGATCAACTTTTAAAATACTGAATCGTCTAGCACCAACTTGTTCTTGCAAATATTTTTGAATTTTTATTGTATTTTTATGCAATTAACTCTCTTAAAAGAAAGTTTGCATATATATGTATGCATAATGGGATTACTAGAACTCGGATAGTGGCAGCTCAAGAGTGAAGTTCTTTGTTTGGAGCTGTGTTAAGTTGAAATCAAATCCTTTTAACTGCAGAGCACAAAGTTAGTAGAGAAACTGTTCGTACACTTGTTTGTTTTTCCAAATTGGTTAAAAATACATGACATTATTTACGGACCATTTTTTGTTTAAGGATGGATCATAATGTGACTGCCCGACAAACAAGCAAATTCAAGATATTTGATAAGCAGTGAATCACCAACTAGACACGAAAATAAAAACACATGACGTCGTCATTGCGCTTCGCAACATCTGTTGCCATATGTTTCTGCTTTGTAATCATTGACAATTCTCAAAATTATACTTTTTATAAATTCCGTTATCTGTGGTACTTGATCGCAAAAAATCGAGATTTTCTTCATGTTTGGTGAGTCAAATTATTGCTACAACTATGATCAGAATACCGTTGCTAGGACCCTAGATTTTCAGCACGTGATCTCCATGGCAACGGACAGAGGACACCAGCATGTCGTGTAGTCGTGACATGCTGTGTTTGTGTTTGCAGATTAGCAGTAGGAAATGTTAACGTCTGGTACAATTTGTAAATATTTCTTTGGAAGTTGACGGACGGGTGGGATTTGCTCGACAGGTATAAAGAAGTTAGCTTCTAAAGAGACTGGTGCTGCGTCGGTGGGAGATTAAAACACATAGAACATGGTTTATCAAATGAGGTGATAACGAACGTTTTATCACCGTAGAATTTAACGGGTACGGAAGTTTCAAGCGCTATCCCTTCATTAGGGCGAAGGTGGCGGGAAGCCTTTCATCATAGAACATAACACAGTTAGTCATACATAATGCAATGCGATCCAAGTAATTTATTCCAGTCACGATGGGGAAGAACCACGCAGGTGGTAAATAACAAATACGCAAACGTTTTTTATAGATAAATCCGTGAAAGGTCGTCTGAAATTTGCAAGAAAGCTGACACTACATGCGCTAAGCGATGGCTAAAAAAGACAACCGGATGGAAAAGGACACCAACAGACAAAAAGATGACGGACAAGCAACGCCAAAACACCTGGAAATCGATCGCTGTTAATTGCAGAATGCTTTTACCTTGTTAAGAACATTTCCGAATGCTATTTTTATTGTACTGGATCAAACACCAAAAGACACTTGGAAAAAATTACACGGAGGAGAAGGACAATTTATTGTTGTCTCCAAATGCAGTAACCAACGCTGGCTTTCTTTGTCCGCTATTCGGTATGATACAAATCTAACCACCATGCACTTAGTATTTAGGGTAGGACAAAGAAAACCCCGGGCGGGATTTTAACATCTAAATTTTTTTATACTTTTCGATGATTTGACTGACGCAAAGTTGCGAATGGAAAGTTAAACCTTTGAACGCCAGACTTTCCTCAAATTTTACTAGTAACGAAATCTTGCAGTGTCAGATGAAATTGTGCAGAATGACCATTCCTCACTGAGTCCACCAAAGGGTAATTTCTTGTTGGGTTTTCTCCTTTTGAAAATTTCGGCTTTGTTTAATTTTACGCTTGGGCTGATTGGATATAAAATTGCCAGTATGTATTGTTTTACTCTCATTCCATATCTCTAAATTTACCCATTCAAAATCCATAATGTTCTCCTGGCCTAATTGGTCCTTTGCACAATATTTATTCTTATAATATACATACATATATATTGGTATTAAACGTCACCTCTTCTTCCATTGTGTATCAGATCAACCCGCTTTCAAGGTATTG
Source organism: Ricordea florida (assembly GCA_949710005.1). Lineage (NCBI taxonomy): Eukaryota > Metazoa > Cnidaria > Anthozoa > Corallimorpharia > Ricordeidae > Ricordea > Ricordea florida. Next base: position 2,310,061 of record OX453285.1, read on the forward strand.
ACATAGCTGTGTACGCCTCGAGCAAGTTCACGTTGATGATACAAGAACTTAAACAGTAACGAAGGTAAGAAGGCAAATGGACTACGATGATAAAGAGCAAACTTAAGCTACGCTTTCATCTATGCACTTAATGTAACTTTGCAACACTGAGGAAAGCTTCTTTTGAGTAAGCTAAAATTTCAAATTTTCTGCCGTAGCAAGAAAGCTCACATTTTCCAAAAAATCGTCAAGGTGACAAGTACCGAATCAAATGTGATTTATGTTGAAGAGATACTCGTACATTCACCGTCTACAGTTGAACTTTAAAAACTTGTGAGAACGTTCCCAAGCTCAACCCGAGTGTTGCCAAAAAATGGCAAGAATTAAATTAAATACAGTTTTGTCTGTTTTTTTCCCTTGGCAATGCGTCGAGCAATGCGTGGGACGAAACATATAAATTTCATTTTGACCCAAAAATTGCAATAAACCATGACAGAGTCCCTTCAATATTTCGTTTTTGGTAACTCGTGTGAAGGAGATACGCGTTCGAAAAGTGTCCAGTTTCGTTATTTCAAGTCCAGTTGCCAGGGGATACCTCTCCTCTCTTGAAATTCGAAAATCACACGATGGACCACACAGAACGACACGAAAATTTCTCGAAACGGTAATTTAAATTCTGTTCCCTAGAGGCTACTAAACAGTACTGATAAACTGTTTGTTTTACTGTATAGTGTGATCCTAACTTTTTCATCTGTGGATCAAACCATGCAGTGTGACCATTCTTTGGAAAGCTACTGAAAAGTACTGTACTATGGTACTGTTTGTTTTACTATACAGTGTGGTTCTAACTTTTTCATCTGTGGATCAAACCATGCAGTGTGACCATTCTTTTAATAGCTACTGAACTGTAATGTACTGTGGTACTGTTTGTACTGTACAGTGTGGTTCTAAATTTTTCACCTGTGAATCAAACCATTCCTCTCTATACCATCTGTGGATAAAACCATGCGTGATGATGACTTTTTGTACAGCTACTGTACCGCAGTATTGTTTGTTTTACTATACAGTGTGGTTCTATCTTTTTCATCTGTGGATCAAACCATGCAGTGTGACCATTCTTTGTAAAGCTACTGAACAGTACTGCACAGTGGCACTGTTTGTTTTACTATACAGTGTGGTTCTAACTTTTTCATCTGTGGATCAAACCATGCAGTGTAACCATTCTTTGTAAAGCTACTAAACAGTACTGTACTGTGGTACTGTTTGTTTTACTATACAGTGTGGTTCTAACGTTTTCATCTGTGGATCAAACCAAGCAGTGTGACCATTCTTTGTAAAGCTACTAAACAGTACTGTACTGTGGTACTGTATATTGTACTATACAGTGCAGCTCTGACATGTTTAATTATTGCTAAAATCATATGTCAGAGGCCGTCGAAAAGCAGCTTAGTGATAATTTTTACATCATAAATGAACAGCTTGCACCTTTTAAATTCTCTTCGCAAATAAATAATTTTTTTTAAATTTAATTTTTTTTTCCTTTACGGAAGAAATTATCCAAAAAGGAACGCAAAATTTGTTCCCAAAGGCTCGCATCCCGTACATACGGGACTCCTGATACGGGACAACTGAGTGTGTTATCCCAACGGCTGGTCACAGGGATGCGGAGTGGGGAACCGAGATCGATCAGAGATCATTGAGATAATCAAGAATGAACTGACTTTGATTGGCATCTGCTGCATGCAAATGCCTTATGTAGGTAGAATAATCAAGTTCTTGGTGGGAAGGATAAACAATTTCTTGGTCTTTCAAAACCTAGTTTAGCAAAAATAACCGTGAATTCTCGCTGTTTTCCATCATGTTTCATGCACGTCTCACTGTGTAACGTGGGTAGGAAAGTTTCGCAAACATACTAATTGAGGCGATGTTTATGGTATAACGTATTCAAATACTTTGGAGCACATGTTTTATATTTTGACTGTTGAATAGCGCTCTGCTTCGTGCTATTCAATTAGCGAAAAGGTCGATGCCAGAAAGAGACAGATTTTGTGCCCGCATAACTCAAAACACACAGAGAAAAGTCACGAAATCTTATCAAGCCTTGAAGAGTATTTATAAGGCTTGAAAATACAGACGAACGCTAAATACAAGTCAATTAACGACAACAACATTTCTTCTGCGAACTACCTACACATGGACGATCGAACTCGAAAAAGAAAACTACCAAAAAACCTGACGAAATCTAAATCTATCTAAATCTAATTCTAAATCTAGCCTCTGTATTTAGTTAGACAGTTGCATAACAGCACTTGACTAGTTGAAACTACAAATCTTTTTGTCGCAATTACCGCGTAATGTCCGATCTAGGCTAATGAGAAGAGCGCCGTTAAACCATTTATATAAGATCGAAAAACCCAGCTTGTGGGTGTAACTTTGAATTTTTAATTTCGATTTCATCCAACTGCACAGTTTTAATAATCAATCCATTATTTAGAGCTGACGAAAATGGATTTATTCTCAGGTAGAAAGTCTGAGAAACCCAAATTACAGCTCAAGTTAATTGACTATTTCAGAGGAAGATTGAAAACATCTCACCCACCATCACACTATTTCCGCTATAAACGATGTCTTTTCCCCTTAATAAAGTAACTGTCCAACAGCAGAAAATCGAAACTTATAAGACATGACTATGTTCTTAGAATTTTAATTTAGTTTAATTGTAATTCGAGGACTTTTCCTAAGCTTGATTTTATTTCCCCGTAGAATGTACACTCCATTTCTGCACACAAATTCTTCAAACTAATTAATAATGTATTAGAAAAAGATAAACGAAATCAAACATGTTGATCTGTTTACCATGGGATTAAACACGGCTCCTTTGTTTCATATCTTCTTCCCATAAATCATTCCGTCTAGAAAGCTTTATCTATCACACAGTACATTCGGCTCGTTAAATATTTAAACTGACATCGTATTTTCCCGACGTATACTGCTCTTTCTGGTGTCATCTGTAATGAAACACCGAATCTCCCGTTTGCAGAAAATGACAACAGAGACAAAGTCGTAGAAACCGGTCATATCGCCCTTCAAACTCCAAAATGTCCTTTTTAAAAATTTAAATCGAAATTGATTGTCAGACACCTGTGCACTCAAGAAACATTTTCGTAAGAGTATTTTTCGTTGCAAAATTCTAACGTTTCGCCCGTTTCAAATTTTCCCTAAAATTTGCGAAATCATATTATCTTGGTGTGTTTGTGTTTCAGGATTGCTTGGTGGAATTTTAAGAGTATTGGACGACAAAATGAATTCGGCGAACGGTAAGCAAGAAGAATCTTAAGTTTAACTTTTGCAATTGTCATTGTAGAGTTACCTAACCATACTTTGACTGTCTTGGTATGAGACAAATGAGATTCTAGAGCGAGCACGTACCAAATTAGCTTTCACTTCAAGTTTTGTGTATCAGAAAACGAAGAATTCAAATTTCTCGACCTTTCGCTCTGTTGGATTGTCAGAGATAACATAGCTAAGGATGTGACTAAGATATTAAGTTTAGCCGCGTCGTGAATAGGCAGAGATGAAATCACACTGCATGGTTTGATCCACAGATGAAAAGGATAAAACCACACTGTATAGTAAAACAGAATCTGAATCTGATCACGATATAATTAAATAAAAAGCTACCTTTTTTGTTTAGACACACCGCCTCACTCAGTTCTTAAACAACAAAACGAAATTTACCCTCGTGACGTCGAGATTGCATTTACCGTAGTATACGTCATCAGTATCCTAGCAACGTTAGGAGGAAACTCCCTGATGATTTACATCGTGTGGAAGAAACCGGACGTGCGAACGCTGACCAGTTTCCTGTTTGTCAACATGGCGGTGTCAGATATCATGGTAGGGTTATTTGTCATGCCGGTTTCCATGGCAGCGCCGTACACAGAGGGCCACTGGTTGTCGGGGATTGTGGGTAAATTTACCTGCAAGGTGATTCCGTACATGGCTTATGTTTCTGTCACCGTATCCATCTTGACACTGACAATTATGGCGGTAGATCGCTATCTGGCGGTGAAATTTCCTATAAGGCCCTTCCGTCGTCTGCGAAAAGCGAAGCTACTGATTCCATTCATTTGGATCACCTCGCTGGTTGTCATGTGTCCATGGCTCAAAGTCATGAAGCTAGATGACTCAACAAATTTCTGTAACATTAAAGCCAGCCAACTGGGAGACGCCATAAAAGTCGCACGGGTGTTGTTTGCTTACATAGTTGTAGTTCTGTATTTACTTCCCCTGGGAATAATGTCAGTTCTTTATGGCGTTGTCATTCATCACTTGTGGTTTCATCAAACACCCGGCGTCAGCACCAGTCACAACAAGCGCTGCGAAGAAGCCACCAAAAAGCGCGCCGTAAGATTACTTGTCACCATATTAGTCGTGTTTGCATTATGTTGGCTTCCTGCACATGTGCATCACATGTTTCTTGTCGTAGATGCTAAGCTCGCGTTTTCTCTTCCCAAGTACTACATGATGGTGCAAAATTATGTAGGACATGCTAACAGCGCCATAAATCCTTGGGTTATTATTTTGTTGAGCCACAAATTTCGTTCGGCATTTGTACAGACTGCCAAGAGTGTGCGCTCGAAATTGAGTTTTACGTCAAGAGAATCAGGGAAATCGTTCTCTTTTGCGATGGGGAGATTTGGCAATAGACTTGGTTCGGACAGTTCAACGAGGATACTGTACGAATCGGCCGTGTAAAAAGCGTGAAACGACAGTCTTGTCAGCGAAATTAGAGTGGTTTCTTGTGAGTGTTTCATTACCTTGTGCACAAAAAGGACTGTATCTCGCTTTTTTAAAAAAGTCATTACGTGAGATCGGAAATTGATTGAAACCCGGCTTCTCGGCCGTGTAAAATGCGTGAAGCGACAGTCTATCGCTTGTAAAAAATCCTTACAAGAGATCAAAAATCGAGAGACCCAGCTTCTCGGTTGTGTAAAAAGAGTGAAACGACAGTGTCTCGTGAAAACAGAAATTGAGTAAAACCCGGTCTCTCGCGTGTTTTTGCGCGTGAAACGATTGTCCCTCCTTCGCAGAAATCGAGTAAAACCCGGTTTCTCCAGTGTGATTGTGCGTGAAACGACGGTATCTCAGCAGAAAACGAGCGAAACCCGGCAATCTCATCGGTTATCGTACTTTCCAGTGATCTACCCGCCTAGAGAAGCCTTTGCTATTCTGCAACCTTTTTTATGGTAATTCTTTAAACATGAGCTAATATATATTGTTAGGCTAAGCTCGCATATATATTGTTAGGCTAATCTAGTAAACAGAGGATATAACACGGGGCTCAGAGATATGGATTCTCTAGTTTCAAGCCAAAAAGCAAACACACAAGCTGCATGTGCAGGGCTCGACACTAACACTTTCCCGATTTCCACTGGAAAGTAAATTTACTACTTGGAAAGTAAAAAAACGAAAATGAACCAAAATACTTACCCGATCTGGAAAGTAAATTTTGGGCTTCAATGGAAAGTAAATTTTATGCTTAAAAGGCTTGAGTGAAAAAAAGTGCGTAAAATTTTAAGAAAATGATACAAATAACCATATGATAATGGCTACTCGTCTTAAAAAGACAAATTTACAACATTCTCGCATTCTCCTGTCCATTCTCCGCCATATTGGATCAAGAGAACTCCCGAGGAGATCTGGGTACTATAAACACACGTGGTATGGTGCAATACGTATAACGCCATTTTGGATTCCTCTTCCTCTTACCCACCATAGCAACAGATTTCCCAATGTCCTTATTTTGGCTGAAATTACGCTGATTCTACCGCTGTCAACAGCATGCTGTGAGCGAGGTTTCTCAGTACTGGGTAAAATAAAGTCAGACTGGAGATCATGTTTGTCTGTTGAAGTATTAGACTGCCTCATGAGGATTCGTATTGAAGGGCCTACCACTGCGGAGTTTGATCCTCAACCTGGGCTGAATTTTTGGTGGTCAGGTGGATCTAGGATGAGGCGTCCCCTTTTTAACGACTAAAGTAAAACAATGCTGAGACACACAGTAAGATTTTTTATTATTAATTAAACATGGTTAGCAACTATGAAACTGTAATCCATTTTGGATAGTAAAATTTTGAGATGGAAAGTAAAATTTGAAGTCTACTTTCCAAAGTGGAAACTGGTGTAAAAAGTTAGTGTCGAGCCCTGATGTGTGATGATATTAAAATACGTCACTCAGTCCCCGGATGTAGTTTTATATGAATATCACAAGCGGTAAAGTGAAAGTAAATTGACATGTAGACTTATCGATGTGTAGTTTGATATACATCGAGTCTTGAATACAACATGTCAAACGTTTTAGAACATCAATATGAAAAAAGAAAAAAATAATAAATACTATACTGGTTACAAGGTTTCTAGAAAAAGCATCTTAAAAGTTTCCAGCCAATCAAATAGTGAAATATTCAGTACGGCGCACGCACGTCTTGTCGACTCTTGAATAAGATAAAAAAAAAACTTGGAACTGACTATCAAGACATATAGCTGTATATAGGTAACAACCAGAGGAGTATTCTAGTGTAACATACTTAATTTAATATATACGAAATAAAAGTACAGATCTCAAAAAAAGTCAATTCATGTTGTTATTTTGTAGAGGACGACAAAGAAACCTACCACACAGTATTTTGCACGTGCAGTTTCACTGTCATTCGTTAGCGCTTTTATCAGTTGGGCGACGTCCTAGAATCCGTTCACACCAAAGGTCAGCTAGCAATTTCTGAAATGAAGATATCATTCCCTAAAATTTCCGAAAAGATCAAATTCTTCAAGGTGATAACAACATCTCTTCAAACAGTCTTTAAACATTACCAGGAGCCGAGAGATATCGGTAAGACTTCCGCACAGGTCCCTACTCATTATGCATGCTGAAGCTGTCTTGTCTGGTGTAATGCACGTGCAAATATTTCTTGTGTTCGAAGAACGAAATAGTATAGTTACAGAATGCATAATGAAGTAGGGACCTGTGCGGAAATCTTGCCCGGAAATCTTACCGAGATATCTCTGAGGCTTTTGGCTCAATCTCATCTCAATAAAATCTTCGTTTCAAGTTGTTGTTTGTGGCATAAGGTAAAAACACGTGCAATAATACTTTTTTGCACGTGCAGTTTCAATGCAAGATCCTTTGTTTCCGTTCCAAACTTTGCACACTAATGTTTTCTACGGCTGTTAGTTTACCTTTTAAACCTAAAGTTTATTACACACCGAGTATTCTGACTTGCTTACCAACATAGCTTATAACTTACTACATATTAGTTCCTTTGCAAACTAAATTCTCATGTTGTTTAATTAAGATTTTTCTTGTCAAACAGGGTTACAAAACAGTTTGAAACGAAAGAACTTCCGTTCCGATGTTTCATGGCTCTCTTCGGGAACGAATACTAGCTACATATGCAATATAACCCACTTACCTCGGGGAGATCTTTAAATAATGAGATCACCCTTCCAATCACTTCGACTGTTTTGTAAGCTGTTAAAATGTGACGACCTGGTCATTATTAGTCGGGCTGTGGCGGCCCGACTTTAGTTTTACCTTTTCTTCAATCTATCAGTCTATCTGGCAACGTCGCATATAGTCCCCCATGATGCTTTTCAAACTCGACCAAATGGTATGATGTCATAAATGTCGGAAAAATTACCTGCTAAGACGCTCAACTTACATACAAATGCACACGCCGTCCTTGATAAACCGACACTAAAAGATGTATATGAGCGTATATTTCGACCCGGGTTGTTTCAAGGACTCTCTAGCAATTCTAACATGTTCAAACGAGTTCGAAGACGTCCGCCACATTGGAGAACAACAACCTACAGTATAATGTAAGTCACGAGGACACCAAAATAACAAACTTTTTAATATTATTTACTTGTTTTTTACTTATTGTAAGCTTGTTAAGTCTATTGAATGGTTATATTTTCGTAATAATGTTAAATAAAAAGGTGATTTTATTCAGCATTTTAGTAGTCGCTTAAGTCTTCGTCTTGCTCGTGTCGCAGCTCGTATATGTAAGAATACAACAGTCCATGAACAATGTGTTAACGTCGTTAGAAAATGATTGTAATTTGTTTGAAAAAGCTGTGCAATTGTCTGTTGATGTAAATACAATAAATAAAAATTATATGTCCAAACAATGTCTGAGGTCTCGATATGCAAAGTTTCTTGCTTCTGAATGTGCCGTGGAATGTGTAGTAAACAAACCTCATGCTTAATTCAACGTGATAGCAGTAGAACCAAACAACTTGCACGTATAGTGAAGAATTAAGCAGGAATTTAAGAAAGGTCATCCGTAAGTATATTGCAAAGAAAGTACCTATGTCATCTAGAATACATTGCTATGTTAATAAAAGTGGTTTTCACTCAACACATTGCAAATTCAAGGGAATTAAAACAAAGGGGTTCAGAAATCAAAATAGAATGAAACACAGGGTACATGTACATAATGTTGTAAGAATGGGGACAAAGCACAGTAAGGAGCATTCAAGAAATCCAATTTTATGTACAAATATTTATCCCTGATACTTATAAAAGTCTCAACCATAAAGTCAGTCATTCTAAGTTTATTTTAAGTAGAGATGTGGAGAAAAACCCAGGACCTTCTACAGTTATTAATTCTAGCAAAACAATTTGTGTTCACTATTCTCAAGGTGAAATCAGTTTATTTGGGTTGAATGCAGGGATTATTCAATTCTAGTAAGCTACTTTTAGAAATTCTATGATGAAAGTAATAGTATTTCATTCGAACTTCGAGGTGTGCGTATTTGTGAATTAATACTGAATAATGATTTTGCACAAGATATTCAAGGCAAAGAGTATAGTGAACCAAGGAAGGATAAACATAACTGCAGTGATACTCGTAAAACTATTAGTAATTCAAGCATAAACAGTGATATCACTCAAAAGTGTTGTTCTGCTATATTATTTTATTGTATATGTTTTTCTATTATAAAACCATGTAGTTACTCAGGAAGTCAGATACTTTGGATTCTATTTCTGAGCAAGGGAAAAAGCTGGTCGAATTAAGTCAAGAGTGTTTTAATTTTAATACTTTGCCACAAAAACTAAAAATTTATGATGCAGAAGTCCATATTGCTCATAACAGAAGAAAAAACAAAAAGACATTGTGTTCAAAATTATAACAATAATGCATGAACAAACTGGTATTGTCAAAGAACCAATAGTTATGCATGTAAGTTAAATATGTTGTGTTTATATTAACGTTTATCTTGATTCTCACTATTTGATTACTATTTTTATTGCCTGAATCTCTGCAAAAGACATAATTTGTGTTCAAAATTATTATAATAATGCACGAACTAACTAGTATTATATTGTCAAAGAACCAAAAGTTTGCTTGTAAGTTATGTTGTGTTATAATGATAATAAAATGTTATAATACCTGGACTGTTTATCATCTATTTGCAAATCCTAATCATTTATTTTCTTAAAGTTTTAAAAAAGTTGTATTTGTTCAAATAAAACAATGATTTATATTATTTTTTCATATAGTACTTATTAGTGCCTCTGAGAAATGAAAGGTTTAAATACATTTTAAATCCATGGTAATTATAACTACCAACTCTGAACTTTTTTGTGACACCTTTACTTTTACTCTTCAATACCAATATACACAGAGTAAATCAAGGACAACATGCACAAATCTATGTGAGGGGTAAACTTCAAAAACAATTAAGCTATCTTTTCTCAGTTTGCAAATCCAAGATACCAGAGTTAAAGAATGGATGCATCTAAATTCCTGTGTTATTAGAAAAGAAAAAAAAAACTTTGGATATGGGAAAGAGGGGCTAGAGATTATAGAATATTTATCCCCCTATAACCCCCTTCTTCACTTCTTTGATAACCTAAAGGACCTGCCCCCAGATGAGCTAACCATAGCTTACTGTACATGTTATCCATTTTCAGTGTACCTTTAACCAGAACAGCACATATCTCACTCTCATATGTATTTTTACCATATATAGATATACTGTAAATGCTCTATTAAGCCCCCTGGGGGGTTTATTTATTTCAGGCATTCTAGAGGGGGGGCTTAATAGAGAGGAGGCTTTTAATTTCGTCAAAGCGAAGTACCATAAGAACAAGCAAAGTAAGGCATTGTTTTGTTTTGGGAAGCGATCGACTGTGACTTTAATCTTGTATAACGTTAACGTATGATGTATGTACATGATCTAATAACATCTGATTGTATTGCACTTAATATATCACTAAATGTCCCCGGTTGATCGACATGTTTCTTTTGTTGTAGAATTAGAAGGTGCGGGGTGAGGGGGGCGGGGCTTAATAGAGAGGGGGGCTTAATAATTTTTTTCCCGTGGAAAGGGGGGTGCTTAATAGAGAGGGGGCCTTATTTGAGAGGGGGGCTAATAATAGAGCATTTACGGTACATAGATATATATATATTTTCCATCAGACTCGTACCCAGCTCGGCTTCTCCAGCTTTTGAAAGAAGCACAATGCATTAGGGGAAAGGCAAAAGAAAAGAACAAAGTGATAAACGTTACTTTTTCTTTAGCCTCCTCCATAGCCAACCTTCATTTTAGCCTTTTGTGGGAGCCCAGAGCCACAGGAAACCCGAAGCGGAAAAAATGAAAAATTGCCTACAGATGAGGCTGACTTTAAATTTTACTCTCCCCTTCACATCAACTCCTTCAAACGTTCGTAGGAAGAAGGAAGTAACAGCTTGGTACGAGTCTATAGATCGAACACCTGCATATAAATGTTCAACATTATCGCAGCCCGACTTCACGATCGACACGATCGTCTAGTTACATGTTGAATCCAAGCGCTTCCCGTTTAACTCTCTTTTGACGAAACAATGATGAATTCGTCCTTTTTTTATCAGTAAAATACTTACTTGTTTAATATTCTGGCATTAAAGCTTGCGACTTCACAACGTTCAGTCTTATCTTCCTTTCAAAGTCAACTCTTCCCTGATAGCAGAGGCTTCCACGACTCGATCTTACACATTGATAAAACATGGGTTTTTGACCAATCAGAGCGCGCACGCGCAAGGTCTTATCTATATGTTGATAAGAAAACAGTCTTAAGAAAATATGCGCGCTGATTGGTTAGAATTGATGTTTCTCTTAAACAATTAGATTATGAGCTCGAGATTTCTATCGCGTGATAGTTGACGAGGGCGCAGCCCGAGTCAACTATCACGCATAGAAATCGAGAGCGAATAATCTAATTGTTTTAGTATAAATCTACTAGTCGTTCAAAACTTTGTCTTTTCTGGAACAGCCTCGACCATTAAACTGTCTAAATCTTCTTCACAGACACTTCGAAAACGTGAACTGAAGCGGCCGCCATTACGCTACTCACTATCTATCACAGAATAGATAGTGGGGTAAGTAAGTAAGTTGCCTTTATTTAAACACAATGTAGATAAAAGCTGACAAGCTTGTGGGGTCGTGTAAAATTAAAGTATTAATAAAAATTAAATTAATATTTACAATCATTTAAGCTATTTACATTTGGATTTATAAAACTATTTACATTTGAATTTAATTTAAAAACTAGCGCTAAAAGTAGATAAAATCTTTCTGTTTAAAATTAGTGGTTGACACAGATAAAACTTTAAAATTGAAATTAATAAAAACATCCGAAGTTTTAAGCATGTGGACGAGGTCCTTTCGACGTGTCACATTTGCCAAGTCCTTATGTTTAGTTGCGAGCGTATTCCAGAGTACGGAGCCTCTGTAGGCTAAGGAGTCTTTCATATAACGCGTATTAAAACGCGGCACTATCAAAGATTCGCGTGCCCTAGTTGAGATCTTATGGTCTCGCTTCGCAATAATGCATTTACTTAAGATGGTGGGTAATGTGTCGTTATATGCGTTTTGCACGAGCTTCAACACGGCGAATTTGTAATGGAAATTGATATTTGTCCACGCAGACCGTTCTAGTACTTCGGTGGAAGCCATATCTTTGGGCAGATTATAGATAATTCTAGCGGCTCTACAGTGCAGTCTTTCATTGGAATGAATGAGTTCTGTATTGCAGCACGATCCCCACAGAACTAAGCCGTAGTTCACGGAGGGCAATATGATCTTAAAATAAAAATCTTCAAGGACTTCTTTTGGTAGAAACCTTGATCTCTTAAGCAAGCTTAATTTGTTCGCGAAACTCTTTTTGAGCTCCTGTGTGTGGAGGATCCAACCGAGATTCTCGTCCACTGTCATTCCTAGCAAGCGTGTCTTGTTGACCCACTTAATGGCAGACTCCCCAATGGTAATTGGCGCAAGAGACTTTGTAATATTTCCTCTACAAATGAGCATCGCCTCGCTTTTGCCTGGGTGGGGTGTAAGCCTGTTAGTAAGACACCACGAGTGTAACTCTCTCAATGCAGTGTTGAGTTTTGTAATGGCCCCGTCTGCCGTATCACTTATGCAGTAAATTGTTGTGTCGTCAGCGTACATATAGACTTCTCCGGTTTCTACAGATGATGGTAGGTCGTTTGTAAACAGGGTGAAGAGTGTTGGACCCAGAACAGACCCTTGTGGGATGCCGAATGTGACTGGGAGGAAGTCTGATTTCGTTCCGTTGACAGTTGTGTATATCAGCCTTCCTTTTAGATAGCTCCTAAGCCAATCTAGAATTGGGCCCCGAATACCAAAGTTCTTTTGCAATTTCATTTCTAAGACCGTATGAGATACGCTGTCAAATGCCTTTTTAAAGTCTATAAAGGCGACTGCTACAACCAGTCCTGAGTCAACGGCTTTTCTCCACGTCTCAGTGAGGTGAATTAGCAACAATTCTGTCGAGTGTTTTGCACGGTATGCCCATTGTCTGTCTGATGCAAGCTGATTCTCTATAAAGACGTGACGTACGAGCGTGTCATTTATCTCGGACTCCAATATCTTGCTTGGTACACTTAGCAGTGATACTGGTCTGTAATTCCCCCTGTCCGTTTCATCATCCTTTTTGAAAATAGGGGTAAGTCTCGCCGTTTTCCAGCTGGTGAAGACCGTTTTTGTCTCGATACTGTGTTGGTATAGGCTAAGTAAGGAAGGAACAATTGAATCACTTGCTAGCTTTAAAAGTTTTGGCTGTATGTCGTCAGGGCCTGTTGATTTGTTCGTTTTTAGTGCATTAACTTTATACCGTATCTTTGACCACGAGACATTGAAGTCTACGAGTAGCGGTACGTTCTTCGTGTCAGCATTTACAACTATCGCGTGATAGTTGACGAGGGCGCAGCCCGAGTCAACTATCACGCATAGAAATCGAGAGCGAATAATCTAATTGTTTTAGTATAAATTTACTAGTCGTTCAAAACTGTCTTTTCTGGAACAGCCTCGACCATTAAACTGTCTAAATCTTCTTCACATACACTTCGAAAACGTGAAGAAGCGGCCGCCATTTTGTTAGCAAGGGCACACTGGTACGCTACTCACTATCTATCACAGAATAGATAGTGAGTAGCGTAGCCTATCAAAGCGCGGCATTTGTGATAGAACGCTAGTAGATTTATGCTAAAACTAGATAGAAACACGGTACATGTTTTTTTATTTCTTAACGAGAACCACTACGTGGAACTTACCGGTGCCCAGGGGCCCTCTCACGATGGAAGGTTCACTCAATGTAGATAGCTTTGATAAGTCGCTCTTATTCTCGATAAGTTTCACGATGGAAGGTTCACTCTTAAGTGATCGCTCGTAAATCTGTCTTTCCAAATATTCACTCTTAAATGTTCGCTCATAAACTGGTGCATCGTAAAGGTTGGGGAACAAAAAGTTATAATTTTTCTCTTGACTGTCCTCCATGCCTCGTGCTTTTCAAAATGGCGTATAAGATTTCAATGAACCCGCGCGCAAAAGTAACGAACCAGCGATATATCTCAGTCAGCGGTATATCCCTAACAATGTAACGTTGAAAAAACGACAAAAACCGTCTGCATTTTATAACCGGTGCCAGCCTTCGGCTGGGCCCCGGTAATGATTACGGTGCGACTACTCGAACAAAGGCCACCCAAACACGATCGAGTATCTAAACAATAGAATCTCTACAAATGTTTTAAATTGCGCTTAAAATGCATACAATTTGCTCTATAACTGTACATAACATATCAAGATTGAAGAAGTATCATCTTTGGTGGTAGAAACTCGCCATAAATCTGTTGTTCAGCGTAAAAAAGTAGACATTCAAAATTTGCATGAAAATTTATTAGGATGGTCTTGGTTGTAGAAGTCGCACAGTAAAGCAGTTCTTTGCTTTTTTGCACAGTATCGACTAAAAATGATACTTGTAGATTCAGAAAAAAAACACGTTCTCGGCTTTTTTAATGGAGTTTTATTGCCGCTTCCAATGGCTTATGTTATGGGTTCTGCTTATGCACACTTTCCAAACTCCACTGTGTTTTTGTATCTCAAAAAAAAATTAAACGTTTCTCTTATCTACAATGTACGTAAATGCGATATTTTAACACTATCTACCAAGTACTTGTTGTTATTGCCTTCAAGAAGAAAAATAGTCACTATCTTTGAGGGTGAATTCATTTACAAATTCCCCACTGTGGGAGGGAGGGAGGGCACTATTCTGTCATCTGTTGGAGCCCAGGTCTTTTAACTTCGTAAGCTGTTGGTGTTTGGTGGTCGTGGTATCCTGGGTTCGAATAGTTGGTACATGATGCCTTGTCGATATTGTAAAGAGACTAGGTTGCCTAGCAGTAAGTTTAATCTGGGAAACAGGTTTGTCTTCCGGTTGAAGAAGTACTGAAATGAAACAAAAGTGGTCATGTCAGAAATGAAACCTGAAACTTTCAGGGTAACTTTCATATAATATTTAACAATTATTCGCCGAAGACGAAGTGATTATCGGTGAATATTCACCGAGACTTCGAAGTGAATATTCACCGATAATCACTGAGCCTGAGGCGAATAATTGTTTTAGTATAAATACACAGGTGAGTATTTCAAAAAAAGAAAAGAAAAAGCATTGTAGAACATGAAACACAATAATGATAATGATAATGATAATGAATTTATATAGCGCACTTTTTCATATGAATATGTTCAAAGGCGCTTTACACTTCTATTGGATGAGATCGGACGTCAGCATGTAAAGGCGCCTCTGGCTGCCGCTATCAATCCATATATGATCTCACCCACCCACTCAACCCATGCATGAATTGTCAGATGCAACCAGACGTAGAGATAGACCACCACACCGGGAACTACGTCCCCTACACATTGTACGACTGGCAGCCATTTTGTTCGTCTAGGTGATTATCGGCTAATAATCCGAGATAGCGAACCAATCAGAGCGCGCGATTTTGTATAATCACCTGAGTATTTATACTAAAGGATTTTATTCAAGATTTTGCCAAATTAACATTCAAGGTACCACATAGGCGGTCTCCGGCTACTTAAGGGACGGACCATTAGAAAAGTGATGGGGCGGGGGGGGGGGGGAATTTTCAGCTTGCACGAATTTTGTTTTTCGCTCACTGCTTGTGCAGGAATTTTTTTTTTTTTTTTTTCAGGTGAACCCCTCTGCACGAATTCTTTTTACTACGTGTGAAAAAGTCACAATTGGATCTTCCTTCTGCATGAATTTTTTTTCTTGGCATTTTCCCTTGCATGAATTTTGTTTGGTTTCCTCCCCCCCCCGTTCCTAAAGGAACTTGTAACAATAAAAGACGACTCCAGATACAATTTGCAATCTCACAAAGGGCTTCTTCTGGAAATACCGAGGATCAAATCAATCAATAAAGACACTTGGTGATCGCTCCTTCTCAATGGCAACCACAACCACATGGAACAAGTAACCAGAAAATATACGTGATGTGTCAAATTTTAAGAGTTTCAAATCACTCTTCAAGACTCATTTTTTCTCTATTGCTTATAATTAGCTACGATTTGGTTTAGTTTTCTTTTATAGTAATTATTTTATGAATATCTTAATTCAGTCTTAATTGTTAGTCGTAAGTCTCTAGTCTCAGTTTTTAATTAAGCCTTAGTTTGTTCGGCGGTGATATATTTTTGTTAATGTTTCTATTGCACATTTGATTATATATATATATAGATGCTTGCGCGATATAAATACTAAAGATTATTAGTATAAATACTCAGGTGATTATACAAAATCGCGCGCTCTCATTCGTTCGCTATCTCGGATTATCAGCCGACAATCACCTCCACCAACAAAATGGCTGCCAGTCGTTCGCGCGCTTTTGATTTTACGATTTTACAATCGGTGAATATTCACCGATAATCAATTCGCCTTCGGCGAATAATTGTTAATTATTATTATTACTATTATTATTATTATTATGATTATTATTATTATTATTACTATCACATACCCTCGAGGGATTCGGTCAGTGGAAACTAACAAATTTGAGTGTAGAGAGGCTGGACTTTAATATACGAAAGAAGAGGTGGAGGTTTGACACTCCTAAACAGAGTGTTGTAATGGCTAGCGTGTTGAACTTCCGAGTAGAAGGTCCGCATTTCGAGTCTTGGTGATGGCACTGTGCTTTTTCCTTAGACAATAAATTTAACTCCACACTGTCTCTATCCACTCATGTGCATCAACAGTTACCGGGGACATAATGCTGGGGGTAACCCTGAGTTGGACTAGCATCCCATCCAGGGAGGAGTAACAATATTCCCAGGTGCTTCATGCTATTAAAACCGGGATAAGCTCCTGCCGCAATGTCACAGGTGACCCACGTATAAATTCTCCTTCTAATTCCCATACACTACCGCACAAACAGATTATAAGAATTGAGAACATGATCAAATCAAGGATGCTAAATCGATCAACCGCCAAATTCTCTTAACTAGAACATAAGGAACTGCATTGCATTTGCTCCGGAGAATTTATGCTCGACTTTGGCAGTGAAAAAGGTTAAGGGTCATGTGCGTCTTTACATAAACCAAAGGCATAAATAGTGACCAAAAATGCATTCTTTAGTTTATGTGCTAATTAAACTCACTAACCTCGCTCTCAAGCAACATTTCTTTTGAATTCTGTCCATGCAAACGATACTAGTGACTCTAATTAGCACATAAACAAAATAATTTTTTGGCCGCCATTTATGCATTCGGTCTATGTACCTATCTTTTCAACTAGATACTGTAACATAAATGAGCGTCAGGGCTGGTTCACACTTGACATAAGAATAAACATTAGAAAATGGAACATTTTCCATTTTCTTGTGCTTATGCTCAGGCTTATGTTACTTATTTACAAGTGTGAACCGAGCCGACATAAGGGACCGACCATTAGAAAAGTGATGGGGGGGGGGGGGGGAATTTTCTACGGTGGTTTCAAAGGGACATACATTTCTCCCACTTTTTTGAGGGCTTGCGACTTACTTGCGACTTACTTGCGACTTACTTGCGACTTACTTGCGACTTAGCTTCGACTTACTTGCGACTTACTTGCGACTTACTTGCGACTTAGCTGCGACTTACTTGCGACTTACTTGCGACTTACTTGCGACTTACTTGCGACTTAGCTGCGACTTACTTGCGACTTACTTGCGACTTACTTGCGACTTAGCTGCGACTTACTTGCGACTTACTTGCGACTTACTTGCGACTTACTTGCGACTTACTTGCGACTTAGCTGCGACTTAGCTGCGACTTACTTGCGACTTACTTGCGACTTACTTGCGACTTACTTGCGACTTACTTGCGACTTAGCTGCGCCTTAGTTGCGACTTAATGAACACCACGTGGCAAAGGAAGGCCTGGTCGCCTCGTCATAAAAACGGCTTCTCCAGACGAAGAATCGCATCGGGAGGTGGACCAGGTGTCTACGGCTTCTTCAAAGTTAACTTTCGCCGGATATTGTACTGTCCTATGATCTGTAGCTATGAAGTTTATTACTATCTTCGTTTTAGTTGTTATTTGTACTGCCTCAACAGCAGTACTTCCAAATTACTCTCCTGCAATAAGGAACAATGCACTTACTCGCGAGGAGGTAATAGAAAACTATTTTAACCTTGGACTTACAGCATCGGAAATTGCATTATTTCTTGTAAGTGTGCACGGAATACGCATCTCGCTAAGGCATTTGAAGAGAATACTAAGGCAGTTGGGATGTACAAGACGTCGCCATCCGAGTGATCTTAATGAGGTTGTACAAGCAGTCGAGGAAGAACTGAGAGGTAGTGGAAACCTTCTTGGATATAGGGCGATGCATCAGAGACTTATCAATCAGTATGGTCTTGTTACTACGCGGGAAGTCGTTCGTCATGTTTTGAGGATCTTCGATCCCGAAGGAGTGGAATATAGATCACGACATAGGTTACGAAGAAGATTGTACCGATGTAAAGGGCCTAATTATTTATGGCATATTGACGGGTACGATAAACTGAAGCCATATGGATTCTGTATTCATGGTGCAATTGATGGTTTCAGTCGAAGAATTGTCCGGCTAGAGGTAGCATCATCAAACAACGACCCACGTATAATAGCTCAGTACTTTCTAGACTACGTGCGTCAGTTGGGAGGTACGGCGCGCATTGTACGGGGAGACCGGGGAACCGAGAATGGAAACTTGGCAGCCATTCAACGTTTCTTCCGCCGGTCGATGAATGACGATTTTTCGGGTGATAAAAGTTTTATGTTCGGAAAATCTACATCGAACCAAAGGATAGAGGCATGGTGGGGACGTCTGAGACAGGGCTGCGCAGACTGGTGTATCGAGTTTTTTTAAAGACCTGAGACATTCTGGTTTGTACTGTGATAATAACATCATACACTGCGAGTGCCTGAAGTTTTGTTTCATGGATGTCATACAAAGCGAACTACACAGAGCTGCAAAGGAGTGGAATATTCACAGAATTCGACCATCTAGCAACGTGGAGTCCCCAGCTGGAAAGCCAGATGTTATGTACTTTATACCAGAGTCTGTCGACGCTCAAGATTATGTGACTCCAGTTGACATGGATGAGATTGAAATTGCAGAGGATATGTGTGCAGAGCGACCACAAGCGAAAGGATGTTCCCCATACTTTAGAGAACTCGCCGAAATTATCATGGAAGATGAAGGACTGGAACTAGCCACAACTGATGAGGAAGCTCTTCAACTATACTTCGATCTGTTAGATTTCATAGATGATCTATAACTCAGATACCTACTGAACATGAACTCTAGATCTGCTTCGAATTTGATCTGTTCTTGGTTAAAAATACATTCAAAATAAGTTCGTGTTACACTGAGTAATGTTATATTTTGTTACAGAAACGTCGATTCCTAGACGACTTCATTTCTATTTATAGCGTTTTGACTTCTAAACTTCGAGTTTCAACCGCGTGTACATTCTCTTTTCAAATATGTTTATTTCATCTGGTTCATCTTTACTTGTATTTTATACGGTTCTTTTCTGTCAGTCTATGCTGTTTCGTGATCGAGCGCCAGGTAACTGCAGTAAATGGCGGTTTCAGAAGTAAGATGTATGGATTACATATGTTGTAGTTACTTCACTTTACACTTTATTGACCACTTCCCATAGGGGCTTTTCAGGGACAATTACAATTAGAATAAGGGAATAAGATCGGACGTCAGCACTTGGAGGCGCCTCAGGCAGCCGCTATCGGTCCATTATTCATCTCATCTCAGCCACCCCACCCAAGGAAAAGTTGTACTGAGTTAAATTTTATCCTTGATTCATTTTTCATTTTCCTTTGTTTTGTATTTATTATCATACAATAACAGAAAAGAACAAATTAAATTCAAATTTGCACCAAGGATAAAGTTGAACCGAACCACTATCTTCATTGCTGGAATAGTCATGAACTCATGCCGCGCTACGGATAAGCATTCCCATCACCCTATTCTGGCTATTTAGCACATTGTGAGCCCTTGGGGATCGTAGCTAACCTATTTAAGTCATGCTTTCCAATTTCACTCCCTCTTTTCGCGAAGCTTTGCTAGCGGGAACTTTTTGCGAAAATTTCCCACTCTCCTCCCCTTCAGCGACGTTTATCCTTCCTTTTTAGTATATTTACAGCTCATTACCCGGGCAAAATGTTTCCCCCGTAACATATCCATAGCTCGGCAATGAGTGACTACAGGATGGGCTCCTGGTGACTATTAATATTATGGCAGTGAAGATTTGTTACAAAATATACATGGATCAAGCAAGTCATTCATATACATAGAATCTGTAGAACTTTATTCCTTGAGGACCAACACTGTCTTACACAACTTGAAGAAAATAAATGTAATTTTCAGCTAATAGTTTGAAAGTTTGCTATTTGCAACGGAAATATGAGCAAAATACCTGGTCCACCTCCTGATACGGTTCTTCGTCTAGAGAAGCCATTTTTATGACAAGGCAACCAGGCCTTCCGTTGTCACGTGGTGTTCATTAACCCACAAGTAAGTCGCAGCTAAGTCGCAAGTAAGTCGCAAGTAAGTCGCAAGTAAGTCGCAAGTAAGTCGCAAGCCCTCACAAAAGTGCGAGAAATGTATGTCCCTTTGAAACCACCGTAGTTTTCAGCTTGCACGAATTTTTTTTTTCGCTCACTGCTTGTGCAGGAATTTTTTTTTTTTTTCGGTGAACCCCTCTGCACGAATTTTTTTACTTCGTGTGAAAAAGTCACAATTGGACCTTCCTTCTGCACGAATTTTTTTTTACCTTCTTCTTTGCATGAATTTTTTTTTTTGGCATTTTCCCTTGCATGAATTTTTTTTTTGTTTTTCCCCCCCCCCCCATCACTTTTCTAATGGTCCGTCCCCAAGCAGAAGTAGAAGCATAACTTTGCCTGCAAGATTATTGTCAGTGGGAAAATATAAAAATCTAAGAAAAAAATAAAAATAATAATAACGTGCTTATGCGAGGGTCTGAATGGGGTTACCTCGATAACACTTTATTTTTTGGCTTTGTAACATGAAACAGTTAAATGTTTGGC
This sequence comes from Ricordea florida, assembly GCA_949710005.1. NCBI lineage: Eukaryota > Metazoa > Cnidaria > Anthozoa > Corallimorpharia > Ricordeidae > Ricordea > Ricordea florida. Next base: position 2,330,995 of record OX453285.1, read on the forward strand.
ATTTTAACGCTAACATTAAAAAATTCTATAAAACAGTAATTTTTTTTCCAAAAAGAAGCAAAAACGGCTCCAAAGAGGCCAATATTATTTTTCATTGGCCATTCTACGATGATTCCGGATTATTCCAGAAGATTTCCGAAGGCTGCCGTACATTTCCGAAAACTGTCGAACATTTTCGAAGATTAACGAAGAGGTCCGACTATTGCCGAAGATGTCCGAAGAACAGTCCAAACACTTAACAGTATTTTCTTCGGAAACAGTAAACATTAAAAAAATTGGCCAATTAAATAGCAAACACTAAAAATTATGGGAAAATAACACCAAACATAAAACCCCATTCAGACCCTCTAATGCCAGGAGCCCATCACCAGGAGCGTTCCTCTCCCATATCAGCCCTTTGCCCCAGCACAGTAGTAGATGGTGCTATTTGTTCCTCTCCCATATCAGCCCTTTGCCCCAGCACAGTAGCAGATGGTGCTATTTGTTCCTCTCCCATATTAGCCCTTTACCCCAGCACAGTAGTAGATGGTGCTATTTGTTCCTCTCCCATATCAGACCTTTGCCCCAGCACAGTAGTAGATGGTGCTATTTGTTCCTCTCCCATATCAGCCCTTTGCCCCAGCACAGTAGTAGATGGTGCTATTTGTTCCTCTCCCATATCAGCCCTTTGCCCAAGCACAGTAGTAGATGGTGCTATTTGTTCCTCTCCCATATCAGCCCTTTGCCCAAGCATAGTAGTAGATGGTGCTATTTTTAACTTCTATTTCGCGGCAAAGAAAACAAAGGTATTATTACAACGACCAATCAAATTGCGCTAGGTTCATGTTAATTTCTGATGTGAATTTCTACTGTCACTTTTATAACGGCGGATGATGGCGGCGGGTCGTGATGGGCTCCTGCTTATGCTTATGTCAAGTGTGACCAGACCTAGCGTTACAACGAACTTGGCTTGACTAATCAGAGCGTGCGTTACATGTTACATTTTATGTCACTCACCTCTTCCCAGCAAAGCTTTGCTCACGTGAACACCATGCATCTGACATAACTCAACTACGTCATTGTACTCTTTCATTGTTAAACGCCGATAGCGATTAATCATTTCCCCCACCGTACCCCCCATAGTAGAGGGCGCCACCGTTATTTTTTCCGGTGCTTTCTTCTTCTGCTTGGCTTTTTCTTTCTCTTTTCGCTGTCGCTGCTTCTTCATTCGTCTTTCTTTGATCTTGAAAAGTTACAGAGAACAGAGCAAACAGCGAGGGAAGGACCGTAAGTACTATGGATGGTTTAATAAAGTAGGTTGTACAATGGTGAGATAAAAGAGAAAAATGATGGTTCGAGCGGCAGCCCTTCGTCAGATGGAATGACAAAGGCTACCATCCGTCTCTCTTTCTCATTTATTCTTTACTAACTGAAACTTCGTTGAGTGAAGTTTCGACTACCTGCGCGGGATTCATTATCAGTGTAGAGTGAGTTGCGTGTTGTTTAGTGGAGGTATCTAATGTCAGCAGGAGTATGATTAATGGTCCGGCTAAGAAGCAGGCAGAAAAACAGCGCTCGGCAATATGTCAGTTAATTTTGTGGTGCTAATTAGCGCATAGAGCAAAAGCCAAATTTGGCCGAGAGACAGAAAATAGGGATATGGAAAAGACAAGGTCTAAAAATGACGTTTTAAGGTTTTCATTGTTTTTTTGTTGTTTTTTTTGGTGTTACCAATGAGATGAGGCGATTTAAATGGAATTAATAATTAACTGTTCGCACCTTTTTAATGAGTTTTGCCGTACACCTGCCTACCTTTTAGCCGGACCATTACTTAATTGGTGTAAACTTGGGTAATGTTTATACGACAACTAAAACATTTAATAATATGTGCTTATTGACTAAGTGGGAGGGGCCGGCCGGGAAAATATTTGGCTCGAGGTCATGCGCGAAGTCCGTGCGTCATGGATGAGAGTCAAATGTTTTCCGGTCCGTCCCGACTTAACTGAGTCAATAAGCATTTTATCATATGTCCACTGAATAAGTTTTGAAAATCAGATTTCAAAAATGTGTTTTTATTACGCGGGATGACGTAGTCAGCCAGCGTATAAAATTCGGTAGCGCATTCCTTTCGTCGTCTTGGGAGTCAAAAATTGCCTTGTTTTTTTAACTTTCCCGTATCCCGAACCCTTCCCGAAAAATTGTGTGATTTTTATAGGCTGTAACTCCGAATCACGTGTAAGTCAGGTTGGATTGCACCATGGATATCCATGATCGCGCAATCAGCAAAAAAACATACCGTGTAAGCAATTTTAAACCAACACATCCCGCGTAAACGCCTCCAGGCGTCTTCTTGTTCCAAATAGGAAGCGATACCTTGGCGCGCGGGGTAAAAAAATCACAAAAAAAGATCCTACAATAAAAAATTTCCCTTCACTTTTTTTGGGTCAGACAAGAATTTCGAAATTCATTAAAAAAGTGACTTATTTTCTCATTTCTGTTGTTCAGTGTTTTTTTTTTTTTTACTTTGCAACAAAGCCGAACAAGTGCACCAGGGCCGGACGGCTTTTTCACGCGTCAGTTTTTGCTATAAACAACGTCAAAATGTAGTAAGGGTATGTTAAAGCCACACATATGCGCACCGAGGCGACAGTGGTAGAAGGGGTAAGACCCTACTGTTACCAAAAAAATCGATGAAAAATTGAGCTTAATATAAAGTTTTCTTTGGGATTGCGCGAGCGGGGCCGGACAAATCGTTACATTTTTTTTTTCAATGGGGCACCATGACAAGTACTGCAATCTGATTGGTCCATAGTTCGGTTCCAATTTTCCTATCTCGGCCCATGACCACGGTAAAGCTCATGTGAGTTTTTGTCCTTGTGCTGACAAAAAAATGAAAAAAATTTTACACACAAATTAACCCTTTTAAAGGCACACACTAGGACAAGAGGGAATGAAACGATACTCACATTAAGGTATTCCTCTTTGGAACATTCATATTTTTGTAGTGCATTGCGTATTCCATTCACTAAGCATGGTATGTATGCTGTCTGTGGAAAAGGTTAACAATTATTGATAACAGGGAACTCCCTGCCCCGTGGGCCGGACCGTATGATGGCAAACTGTGACCTCGGACATGAAAATTTAGCGCTCGGCCTTCAGCCATTAGTTTCTCTTACCTGTTCAGAAGACAGCTGTTCTACTTTCTCTGACAGCTGAACAGCAGGCACCTCTAACAGAGTTGGTGACATACATGTGCTCCCGCTCCCAGTACTCGCTGCTGACCCGGGCCGTGAGCCAGGCCGACTAGGGGAATCTGGTCTTTGACCAGAAAATGGCGAATAAGGCCCTTGGGTCGAGGAAGGAGACAGGGGCCGCTGGGGAGATGAGGGTCTGTTTAGAGCAGCTGACATCAGTGGAGATGACGACCTCTTTGACTCCAGCGCTAAATGAGGTGGGGTCGGTCTCTTGGAGATCAACATCTGTGGAGAAGAGGACCGTTTGTTCAAAACTACCAACTTTGGAGAGGAGGGTCTTTGTGGGGATGCAGGTCGTTGTGGTGAACCTGGTCTCTGACTGCCGGCACCTGTCTGCGGGGGTTCCACCGGAGGCTCTGGTTCTTCTGGGATGGTATCTGGTCTCTTACCGCTTTTAGTAGTAATAACAAACTCTCCACCTTGCTTGTTTAACCTTAAAGAAAAACACACACACATTTCACTCTTACTGAAGAGGAAGGTCTTCCTCAGAACAAACATAAGACACTTTTTTCCTTGTGAATTCTATTCTGTGGCATGTTTTGAACCAGCCCTATCATCGAGTTAACTCATTCCACTTACAATATATGAACATGTTTCTCTGTGCTTGAAGTTGATAGTACCAATGTGTTAAGCTGATTTTTCCATTGGACAGTCTGCACCTGTCTTAGATTGGGTGCATACATAATCACTTGCCAGTGTAATCAGTCTGGTGACATGATGGTAGACCTCTTTATCTGTGCACTGTGCTAACTTTTGGTAGAAGGGTGAGTGTGGAAAACGCTAAGTGATTTATGATGCAATATCAAACTCTCCCTACATGTATAATTCACAAGTAAATACAGGGTACATTAGAAGGAGAATTGACAAGTTGATCAGTGGTTCCAGGCACCCCTTCAGTTACATCATAACTGCCCTGTTTCACTCACCTTTCCTCTAAGTATGACTGTCGCCCCACAGCCAGCTCTCTGTAGTCCAGTGCATCACTGTTGTCCCTGTCCAACACCATAATCAAATCTTCGACATCAGTTTCCGTCAATGGAATGCGTGCTGACCGGATGATATTCCGGAATTCTTGCCTGGAAACTGACCAGTTCTTATCTTTGTCAGCCTGAGCAAACAGATCTAACAGCCGCATTCTCTTGCGCTCCAGGTACTCCTGTATGATAGCCAATGCAGCAGGGGAGGGTTGACGAATTGTTGGCACCCCCCTGTCCTGACCAGTTACTGTGGTATCATCTTCCTCAGGTGGAGGGGGGGTTGGGGCCTTGGGAAAAAATACAACTTAATTTAATGGACCACTAGCACAATTATTATAAGATTCCTTTAATTTGCATTGCTACTTAAGGTGATTGACTAAAAAATATACTTAAATGAACTATTAGAGCAGTTCTCAATTCACTGTTGATTATAATTGGCCAGAACAGTAAATGCTTTGATTTTGGTTTCAAAGTCAACTTGAGAGCTGACAATTAATGGGGGAGGGGAGGGAGAATTTTTTCCCTCCCTCTCCTCTGTGACAGGTTTCAGTTCCCATAGACTCATATGGTTTGACTTCAATAATTGTTACAGCTGCTGTGGTTCAATTAATTTTTATCCATGGTTCAAATTTATATTTCTTTTGTTTTGGTTACGGTATATTTCATGATAATGAGTTTGAAACAAAAGAAAGAAAATTTGAACCACAATATTGCTTCACTCTTTGCTTTCTTCATGTACTTCTTACCTTTTTTACTGTGATTTCTGGTCGGCCTTTCAGGAGCATTCTCTTAAGCACTCTCCTTTCTAGCTCTGTTTTTCCAGTTTTGTTTTCTAACCAGTCTTTCTGGAGGCCACAGCTGTTGAGGATTCCTCGTACATTCTTTCGTTCTTGAAGCCGCTTCTTGTACGCCTGTACTTGAGCACTGAATTTTTCACTTTCAGAATCAAGATCTTGGCTGTTTCCTGGAAAGAGGAACTTGAAATTAATCTGGTCATAAAAAAAATCAGGGATTAATGTCAGTATCTGGGCAACTGTGCACCTACCCCACCCCTAACCCAACATTAACACTAACTTTTTAACTTACTATAACTTGTTGGATTAGGGGAGGAGTCGGTGTACAGTTGCTCAGATACTTACATTGATCCAAAATCAAAACTACTCACCTGTGTTAATTAATTTTGCTAGTACTTGTTTGCGTATATATGTAATGTTAGATCAAATATTTATGGTGAATCACAACTATTTGTTTGTATACATATATGTAACTAGCTAGCTTTCCATTTTTCTTTTTATTTATTTACAAATGATTTGTTAGTTTTTGGTGATTGCTTCCACAATTCCTTTTTTCTTCTTAATTTAGACACTACCTGCCTAAATTAGCGATTGCTATTTGCAGGATGGTGTAGCTTTCAGTGCAAAAATCAATTCAATAAATTTTGTTGTTGTTGTTGTTCTTGGTCACTTCCAGAGCTGAGAAGTACAATATACCTCCAATGACCCCAATGTTGAGATTACACAAGTGAGATTCTCACTTCTTCTTTCCTCATTGCCACATTGAAATCATAGCATGTCATTTAGTTCTATGTTTTAACTGCTTCATTCCCAGAGTCAAGTCTAAAGTCAAGTAATTTGTGATTTTGACTTTTAGCTTTTTGAATATCAGAATCTTTTTTACCCCTCTCAATTCTAGGGTAAAATACTGAGCCATGCAATGTGCTTGTAACTTTAAACATCTCCCTTTTATAGTACAACCTTGAGTCATATAATAAAATTGTAACCTTTAAAACTTTTACTCTTTAAGTCAAACCTTGAGTCATACAATGTTTCAAAGTTTTAACCCTTTCACTTCCAGAGTCAAACCTTGAGTCATAGAATGTGGTTCAAAGTTTTAACCCTTTCATTCCCAGATTCAAACCTTGAGTCATGCAATGTAGTTCTAAGTTCTAACCCTTTCACTTCCAGAGTCAATCCATGAGTAATACAATGTGGTTCAAAGCTTTAACCCTTTCATTTCCTGAGTCAAACCTTGAGTCATACAATGTGATTCTTACTTTTTGCATAGGCACTGAACTTCGAGGGGGAAATGAGGCCATTAGTCTTTCTAACTACACGTAGTTTCGTGATTGTTTGAGAGTTAACAAGCAAAATTTTGTGTTGTGATTTATAAACACTTACCTTTATAATCAGGTAATACGTCTACTTCTTTCGCAGGGCATTTTATAGTCGGAACAATAAATACTCGTTTTCTTTTCAACTCAGTTGGTTCACCCCATCGTTTAACGGTGTCCCGATATTTTTTTGACGGCACGAGATTTCGGGCCCTTGGTCGCTTTAATGTCGCTTCTTCATCTTCCTCTGGTGACGTTATGTGTATATTCATCGATACAGATTCGCGATTAAATCTACAGTTCTAAAGAAAAACCACAACATTTCTTGACTCCATCTAAAGTCAAATTGACAATATGTCTGCCATTTTGAAAGGATGTCACTACGTGTTGCTATGCCGTTGCTATGCTGACGTCCAAACTTGTACCCAGGGCTATCCTTGAGTCCTACTCTGTGCAACTCTGATCTGCGCATTCTGGGCAAGAGTTTTCCTCTAGTTCACACTTGGGAGATAGGCACAAGCCCAAACACAGGGATGTTCAAACCAGCATCTTACCCGTGCGCAGTACGATTGGCTGAATTCTTGCGCTTATGTTTGTGATTATTTCACACCAGTTCCCTCTTGTGAAATAAGTATAACACAAGTACAAGAAAGAGAAAATGTCTGTTTTTCTTGTGTTTACTTCACCTCGGTGCACACTAGAGTTTTCTTGTGCTTATGCTTGTGCTTATTTAACAAATGTAAACCAGATTAAAAGGTTTTTTTTTGTTTACAATAAATTGTTGCTGTGTCGGTGGGAAATTGTAACAATAAATGGTTTTATGAAACGAGTTGATAATGTAAGCTGTACGCCCTTCAGACGATAGAGGTCATAGAGAAGCAAGTTAACTTTCTTTTCAGAACGAATAACGAAGATTTATCACTCAAAAAGCCACTGAACGTCTCCATCATTCTGCAGAGGTACAAATTATTGTAACAAGTCGTTAACCCATTTTTTGATTTGTGTGCTTTCGACGGAGTTAGAAGCTAAGTACATGATTCAAACTTAGATCGAAAAACAAAGGCTGTCCCCCCCTTGAAGTAACCAACAAAATGTGACAGAAATGTTAAGTCGCAAATTTCATTTTATTCCCTATATGTATCAACGCATCCTATGAAGCAAGCTTATTGCTGCCCCCCCTGCCACCGGAGATTATTTCTTATTGACACTCTACTCCATGAGCCCTTTTAAGGGGGGTTGAGTCTGTTCTCCTGTCTGTATGACTATCAAACACTTTCCACCCTCAGGCGCCATGATGATCTCGTTCTTCTTCGTGCGCACGCGTAAAATCTTCAAGTCGTTCTGCGGGTCAGTGTCCCGCACGACACCTCGGGCGATCCCGCAGAGTGAATTGCACATGGCAACATACTGTAAAGTGGTTGAATTGTCTAATGTCGAGCGAACTGGAATGCCTTCCTCACTGACCACAATGAGACCTATTACTCCCTTGTGCGTCTGAATCCGGTCCAACATGTCCTCTACTTCAACTCTTGACATGTTCATAGTTTAAACAGTGTTAAAACAGCTTCAAAAATTCCTCTCCGTGATATTCACTGAAACATTAAGAGAAGATAGAGAAATGCAATTTAGAAGCGCAGGGTCTCCGCTGGCGGGATCCTGGGGTGCCTGTGACACCCCTCTTTGTGAGGTAATTGTTTTATGTCCCTAGAACTCAAGTGGCGAAAACACGCGAATCCGAAGAATCAATATGCAATAAATCTTGGTAAGATTTCCGCACAGGTCCCTACTTCATTATGCATTCTGTAACTATACTATTTCGTTCTTCGAACACAAGAAATATTTGCACGTGCATTACACCAGACAAGACAGCTTCAGCATGCATAATGAGGTAGGGACCTGTGCGGAAATCATTCCTAAATCTTTTCCAGTGCTAGATAGTTACATACTCCATTTGCAGTACTGAACATCTGCAGTGGACCACGTTCCTTTTCGTAGCTAAAATTATGAAGGTGACCTTGTGCCCCTCCACCCCCCCTTCCTGCGCTCCCCCCCCCTCCAACCCCTTTGAAAAATCTGAGCAACGTCCCTGAAGCTAGAGCATCTTAATGTTACAAAGCAAACAATACTCAGGGAATGGAAAATGTGTAAAAGCGGGAGGGTTCTCCAATACCAGCGTTAAATAGAAACAAAAACGCTAGCCTGTTACGTAAGCTAGGCTTTCCCTGATTTTTAGCTGGCTAAAAGCTTATATAGGGCGTACATCTTAAACGTACTAAATAAAAGCTTCTAATGAAGACGCAAAAACACTATACAGGAAAACAATAAGCATGAATAGTTCTTTGATTCTATAGAAAAGCAAAAGGCTGAGGCCTTAATTAGCAGCTTTCTCAGGGATTAACATTGATCTGTGAGGTAATTTACTTCAACTGTCGTTAAAAACATACCAGCTGAACAGCTTTTATAGAAAATATGACAAAATTGCCGTTTTTAACACCGAAGTTTCCACCAACTTTACGGGCGTGTCTTACCATTCATCGATTTCTTGAAAATCAAAGAATTACTGCGTACTCTTGACTCTTCTATTACGAAAATTCTGAATCAACCAACTTACTTCTCAACTCGGCCATTGAGTGACAGTTTTTGTCACTTTTCATCTGACAAAATTTGTTTAGCACCGTCATCACCAACAAACCGTAAAGTAAATTAAAATATTAAAATATATCGACTTTTTTGTTTTTAATCTAAATTCGCGAAGAAATGGAAAACAAACCGTGTTACTAGAAAATGATTGCTCTATATGTCTTGCTTGAGCAACGATTTTAGGCACTAAGAACACTGGGTAGACCGCGGCATTAATTTGGCATTAAAAGACTAAAGTTCCTTAAGTTGCATGGTAAAATACAGAGCACATTATCAGCGTTGAACAAGTGGATAAAACTTGTTTCCTCGTCACTGGAAAACGATTATGATAAAAGCCATTTACTAACCAGCGCAGCTGCGATGAAAGAAAACAAGGTGAAAACAATAAGGAAAACTTAATTTAACTTGTCATTTCACGAGAAATTCTAGAATTGTAATTACCATATGCCGATACCTAGGTTTAGTTAAGTTACCAAATCGTGAAAAATATTTCGCACTTGGAAGAGTTTTGAACCAAGAATGAAACTAATTCAGGAATGTAGTACCCCGCTGGTTTGGTAAAATTCGTTTACCAAAACAGCGGGGTGTTTTTGGTAACATTAACCCTTGAAGAACCAGATCAGTACCATTATGCCAGAGAAAGGTGTTAAAGCCGGCATAAATCCGAACATATTGATGAGGCGTTTAGGTGTAGATAATGACAGATCCATTTCTGATGCGGCGTTATATTTCGACGTTTTATGGCTTTCAGCCGGTAAAAAGAAAATTCCCCGCGAACATTTTACCGGGATGCCGCATTTTAACCTTGCGAGCAAAAAAATAAAAGAAAAAACTTAAGGGATACGAGCAAGTCTACGCCTAACAGAAAGGTGATGTTGTTATAAATTTTTCGGTGGTTTTGCGATTAAAGTTGGGAAATTAAACTAAGTGAGTAATGGATAATTGGATCAAAGTTTCGGACGAAAAATTTCCGTCCAATGTTGCACAACTTAAGTGCATTATATATGTAGCTTCAAACAAAATGAGACTCAAAGCCAAGTTATACAACTACCTTTACTGAACTTAGGGAAAACAATTGCCAGTAGTTTCCGACAGCTAAAACACTTTTGCTTAACTGAGAGCGCCAAACATTTCATAGCCGGCCACAATATTACAACTAGAAATGTTAATCTTCTTTAAGACCAAGATGAGATCTATAAATTCTTATATATTCACGAACGGAAAAGTCAAATTAAGGACTGGCTAAACGAAAGTGGAACTCTAAAAATAATAATTAAGTCTTCAGTTAAGAACGCATTCCAGCGGATCGACAACGTTTTTAATTTTTTCGGGACAAAGTGCGGACGGACCGCATTCCTTGTGAATACTGTTTATGGGACTCTTTACACGGTCCAGTAACACGACACAAAAAATTCAGGTCGCCTATGCAATTGAAAAATATCTCAGGGTAGCAAGAACTCGTCTTCATAACAGTAATAATGCGATAAATACTCCTCGCAAATTACGACCTAAAGTAGGCTACTCAACCATTTTAATATGGCCAAATATCTAACTTGGAAGAGTATGGGACGGACCAGTAGAAAAAACCAGAGGGGACAGGGGGGTTTAAAAATGTTCGGTGCATGAAGGGGGTTGAAGGTATTGACAGGCCTGGCGCATATCCTGGAGCGTGGTGTGATTGTTCAGACCTTTGTTCGCTTGGTTTGTTTGACTTAAACAGTTTGGCTCTACAAAAGTTATAAAAGTTAGAATTAGCCACAGGCAAATGAATGCCCCAGTGGTTCTGCTGCGCCAGGTAAACTTAACCCAAGGAAACAGCAGATTAATAATTAGATTTTCACTGATTATTAGTTGAGCGTTTTATTTACATAACTTGTATAAAAGTTAAATTTAACCACAGGCAAATCAATGCCCCAGTGGTTCTGCTGTGCCAGGTAAAATTTACCCAAGGAAACAGCAGATTAATAATTAGATTTTCACTGATTATTAGTTGAAAGTGTTATTGACATGAATTTGTATAAAAGTTAAATTTAACCACAAGCAAATCAATGCCCCAGTGGTTCTGCTGCGCAATGAATGTATCACTATTTTGTTCTTTCCGCAATGTAACGTAATCTGTGATCAATTACCAAACAGTGAACAGACACTACAACATGGAATATATTTGTTTATTAGACATGCCTATAGTTTCATTAACAGCTAGAATGAACATTACTTGCTCTTTGAAGTACAAAATGAGACTAGAAATCTCGAACAAATGAGCTTAAATCAAAGAATTAAAACCACAACAATCTCAAACGAATAAAAAATGAACTTACCCCACTTCTTGCAAGATTTAGGAAGTTTGCCTGGTAACTTTGTCTCGAGTATGACATAAACTTGCAACCAATCTGGCGCTCGCATGGCAATCTGTTGCTTTTGCTTAACATTTTGCTTAAACACCAAGTCTGCTGCAGCCTTGAGTCATTTATTTTCGGCAACAATCTCCACGGCTTCTGAAACTGCTAAACTCACAGCCAACTGGTGCTCATGATTACCCTAAATAAACTCACAGCCCAGAATGGTTCCAAAACCTCCTTAAGAAGAGTGAAAGGCCTTTTGTATCTCCTCTAAAACAACGCTGCAAACCGTTCTCCCCTTAGAGATCGGTCCAAGCGAAATTTTCGCGACACTTTCGAGGTTTGATGTGTTCGAGCGTCGATCGCCGAGCTCACACTGTAGCCTTTGACATCAAGATTGTTTATCGTGTCCTCGACGCGCTCAATACCATTGCACGACAAAAATCCGCTTTCTCTCATCGAAGACTGCTTGAGGCGAGCCACCAAGGAGACCAAAAAAACATATGGTCTAAGCTTTTTCTGAGCTTTCTACTGAAAACCACTCGGACTCTATTTTCCCGCCATAAATCGCCAATTTTAACACGACTGATTTCGCTTGAAAACGTCTCAAAAATCTTACCTTTGACAAACTGACTGACTCTGCGGCCCACAAGTTCAATAGACAGAGGGTACCATCTTTTCCTCTGGCTAAGACAAGAGCCATAAATACGTTGGAGAGAAAATTCTCTCGTCCTCTCCCGAGTGCGTGACACATGTGTTGGCGCGAAAGACGAAAATAATTTGTCTTTATTGCAAAAGCATCTCGCTGCTAAACAAAGTAAACCATTAACTATCCTGTTCTGGCCTTCATCTACTGATTTCAAATAACCTGATACCAAGAAATGACAATTGTTGACATAATTTTCTGACCGCTAATGTAATTATTTTCTCACATCGCAGTCGTCGCGCAGGAAGATTCCCGCTGATTCCTGCGAAGGGTAAAGCTCCTCATGCAGCGTTAAATAGAAACAAAAACGCTAGCCTGTTACGTAAGCTAGGCTTTCCCTGATTTCTAGCTGGCTAAAAGCTTATATAGGGCGTACATCTTAAACGTACTAAATAAAAGCTTCTAATGAAGACGCAAAAACACTATACAGGAAAACAATAAGCATGAATAGTTCTTTGATTCTATAGAAAAGCAAAAGGCTGAGGCCTTAATTAGCAGCTTTCTCAGGGATTAACATTGATCTGTGAGGTAATTTACTTCAACTGTCGTTAAAAACATACCAGCTGAACAGCTTTTATAGAAAATATGACAAAATTGCCGTTTTTAACACCGAAGTTTCCACCAACTTTACGGGCGTGTCTTACCATTCATCGATTTCTTGAAAATCAAAGAATTACTGCGTACTCTTGACTCTTCTATTACGAAAATTCTGAATCAACCAACTTACTTCTCAAGTCGGCCATTGAGTGACAGTTTTTGTCACTTTTCATCTGACAAAATTTGTTTAGCACCGTCATCACCAACAAACCGTAAAGTAAATTAAAATATTAAAATATATCGACTTTTTTGTTTTTAATCTAAATCCGCGAAGAAATGGAAAACAAACCGTGTTACTAGAAAATGATTGCTCTATATGTCTTGCTTGAGCAACGGTTTTAGGCACTAAGAACACTGGGTAGACCGCGGCATTAATTTGGCATTAAAAGACTAAAGTTCCTTAAGTTGCATGGTAAAATACAGAGCACATTATCAGCGTTGAACAAGTGGATAAAACTTGTTTCCTCGTCACTGGAAAACGATTATGATAAAAGCCATTTACTAACCAGCGCAGCTGCGATGAAAGAAAACAAGGTGAAAACAATAAGGAAAACTTAATTTAACTTGTCATTTCACGAGAAATTCTAGAATTGTAATTATCATATGCCGATACCTAGGTTTAGTTATGTTACCAAATCGTGAAAAATATTTCGCACTTGGAAGAGTTTTGAACCAAGATTGAAACTAATGAAAACAAGTTTTTGAAGCGAAATTGCTTATCATTGACATTAAGAACAGTCAAGAGACAGAACAAGTGAACCTTAAAGATGGTTCTTCACTCAGAGAATGAAGAAATACAAATTTACCTGTGCTAGTGCTGTAGGTTGTTTCCACAGTGAAGTGAGCCTTGAGCAGCAAGCATTGAAACTACTAAACGCACAAAAAGGTGCGAATATCTGTCGTGTCCCTGCAGCCAATCCGTTTTCCGTTGACCTGATCAACTGCAAATTCCGGAAGACTTTCAATACGTGCATGAACATCACCTCGTTACAGCGGAATGTTGTTCAGCAGTGAACACGAGCGAATTTGCATACAGTATTAAGAATGAGAGCCCGCGAAAGCTTATTTTTTGTAACAACGAAAACGCTGAGTAAGTCAGAAGACAAACAAAAGGTTTAATTTGAAGGCGCTGTGAAAATAAAAGCATTGTCATCACGGTAACTTTCATTGCTCAACCTACAGAAAAGCGAACAACTTGGACAACAGTCGAAATTCATCTTTATGGAGAATATTAAACAATTATTCTCTACAATCGAGGAAAATATTTTTAAAGCCACTGTTCACCGGGGTTGAAGAAAATAATTGTTGCGTTCGACATTGCGAGAACGCAATCTTAACTCAACCCGCGAGAGGCCTGGACATGAACACGAGTGTTTAGCAGAAAGAAACTCGATTTTTGGTAGGTTAGGTCTGGTACCGAAAACGGAAATACGTCATCGACGTCGTGGGCAAGGTGCACACGCATCTGAAAGGATCAAAATGCGTGCGCACATTTTTTCTTCCAGGAGCAAAGAAGATACTGCACTCTGTTCATTTTCAGAACGGAGACTCGCGCTGCTTTTCTTCAGGCGACGAAAACTTTTGTACTCTATCGATAAATATAAACAGACGGCTGATCGCAGGTTACTCAACTCGGTAAGTTACCTGTCATACGACCCTGCTGCAAGTAAGATGGAGAATTGCAAACCCTTTAATTTATAAGTGCGAGTTTGGATGCAACCAAATTGCCGCACTTCTCGCGCAACAAACACGCGATATGATCGCACGTGTAATCTGCCATTTAAACTGAAAGGCTTGAAAAAGGGCGCTTTTCGTAAAGGCGATTTAATCGCGCGCGGGTAGAAGTACGAGAACGGAGGGTGAGACCCGCGCGTGATATCTTTTACGCGCGAGCAAGAATCTCCGCTTTCGCTGGTTTACAATTGGCTAGCCAATTGCCAGCCGTTTTTACCTCCTCATGTAAAGAAATCCCCGCTTACAAAAATGCGCCATTAGACAATTGCAAACAAAAACCTCAAGAAACTCGGACTTATAAATCCCCATGAAATCAAAGCTGGTCCAACATAATTATTAACGGAATCTAGAAAAGGCAATTCTAATAATCTTATCAACGTTTTCAAAGTAGGAAGCAAATAACGCATCAATTTATCACGATTGCAAAAAAAAAAAGTTGAAGATTTTAATAAATCCGTTTGGTGATGTTGAAAGACAAGAGAGCGAAGATTTTTAATATTATGTGTCAACTGGCTTTAACTGATATTTCTTACCAATATCTTTTATCGTGTGATTCAGCGTTGAGATATCTGTACAAATAATATTTTCAGCGTCAAGGTGGCAAAAAGTAATTGATTCTATCATTAACTATGATTCTATGAGTCGGTGGCTATAAACTACACTCAGGACAAATGTGTTTTGACGGAAGCTCAGCATCGCATTTGCATTTTCTAAGATTGTTTAAATTAATTGGACCAAAATGACCGACAAAATCTGCAGAGTGTTTGTACACCATTAAAGCGTTTACTTCAAAGTAAGAAAAAATTAATCCTGCTCACGAGCGTTTAAAGCGTTCAAGAGCGTTCAAGGGTTCAAGAGCGTTCAAAGTGCGAAGTGTTCTTCGGAAGTAAACTTTCTGCAAAGAAAACTACACAGAAAGAGTAAGAAATAAGGAAAAGAAAAGTCAAAAACCCGTGAGTACAAGTGTTCGTTTTGTGAATCAAATGCGTATGTCATAAGTTCCCATCAACCACTAACATTTTCCTTTCCGTGAACCAGTGTTGTGGTGTTGCCCGGTAAAAATTTCTATCCTTTTTTCCGAAACTTCCGAAAAAGTTGATAGTACAGTATAGTGCTACAGATTGGTCGTGCTATTAAATTCCTGTGAGTCAGGTCGATATTCTTCAGTTTAGTCATTGACTAAACTGAGTGCAAATCGTGATCGACTGAAATGTCGATGAGTATGACTACACGTTTACAACTGGTAGGAATTTTCGAACATGAAAAAATTCAACCAACAAAGAGAGTAGTTTCAAACGATGCGAGACCTGAACTTCAAGGATTACTCAGGGTTATCGTTAATTAAAACTGGGCGAAAACAACTTCTCTGTAGAATATGTTGCTTATAGTGTTTTTTCGTATCACTATCTAAGCCGGCCAAAAACCTTTGTCTCGAGGCATTCAGGGACGCACATGCATCACTAGGTTTGTCAGTTTTGTGCTACGCTGACCCGAATCTAACACGACAATAACACGCCGACTCCAGCACAACTTGGTTTATGAAGTTTCGCTCCGGCGAATTAGAAGTGCTAGCGCTCGAAACGTCGGCACCAATAATTCTTATGGTGGTAAAGACTGCTTTATCAACTCGTTTTGTGAACCACTTTTCTTATAGTTTTGATCCACGGCATAGTCATGAAGACTGAGCTCTTTTTTGTTTGGCAATAAACTATTCTATGTAAAACCTGATGTTTAATTTGTTTATGAAATAAACAGATCAATACATGGACGGTTGTAGATGTGGAATTTCTCTTTTCGAATTCAAATCGACATCTCACTCGAAAAGAAATTTCGCATCTTCGTTCGCCATTGTATTATTCTCCAATTAATTAATTTGGAATTGCGATTCAATACATCAGACACTGCTATCCTTTCTTTATTTCCATGTTTCAGTTCTGGCCCTGTACAGGTTGAACGCTGGACAAGACATGACGAATCTAGCGACCAACACAGTAACAGTGCCGTTATTAACAAGTATCTATGTGATTGTCTTTCATGTGGCGTTGGCTGCAAACATTGCTCTTATATATATAATTCTTAAAAGACCAAATATGAAAAGCACTATCAATCACTTGTTTGTCAACATGGCGGTTGCCAATCTGTTGGTGGCCATCTTCATTATGCCCGACACAGTTCGTTACCTCTTCGTACGTCGTGGATGGTTCGGAGGACTCTTCGGAGAAGTGTCGTGCAGAGTCGTTAACTTTGTCCACGCAATATCGCTCGCCGCTTCGATTTTGAGCCTGACGGCGATTTCGTTGTATCAGTTCTACGCCATTTTATTTCCCACGAAAAGAATTGCTTTCGTGAGGAAAACTAAACTTATAACTGCAGTGATTTGGGCGCCTTCTTTGCTCGCCATGTCGCCATACCTCGCGTTTTATGACGTGAGAGAGATCGAGGGTCAAACAGAATGCGTCTACATAGTTATCGACAGAGTTATTATGAAGGCGCATTTCTCTTGTGTGTTTGTGTTTTTCTATGCTTTCCCACTTGTACTCATGGGTACATTTTACGTTTTAATAGAACACAAACTCTGGTTTCGGACAGTTCCAGAGGATATACACAGAGTTCATAGACAAACCGCTGAGCAGTCAAAACGCCGTTTCATCCGAATGCTTATTGTTGTCATAGCAACTTTCGCACTGTGTTGGCTTCCTATGCAAGTGTTTCACATGTGCGCGGCGTTCGAGCCGGAAATAACTAAAAACATGGCCGCGCACTGGACTGTGTTAATCGTCTTTACTGCTCACATCAACAGCGCCATCAACCCGTGCCTTGAAATATCCTTAAACAGAAAGTTCAGGAGTGAGTTTTGGCAAATCTGGAATTCGGGAAAAAATCGCTGCCGGCCGGGTTGCCTTCCTAAGAAGAATAAGCAGAGTGAGCGTGAAATTCGACACAGTAACAAGTTCAGGTTTAAATACATGGAAAACTTCACGGAAGGAATTGCAATGAAGCGAGGAAGATTTTATGACATGGGAGAAGAGGTCAGAAATACCTGTCCCAATTCCATCTCACTTGTTCAATTTTCTCACTATAATAATGCTATGAGTTAAATGAGTAAACCTTCCGCTTTCAGAAGTGATGGATATGCAAATTATATCGAAAATTATCCTTAATAGTTTTTCTCATTCAGTGTTGTATTTATTCCTTAAGAGAAGTAAAAATGTTATAGTTTCTCAATTAAGGCCTTGCAAATAGCCTAAAGTTAATCAAGGCTTAATTTAACTATGACAGCGCCATGAGGTTTAATAGATGGCTAAGACTTTATTTCTCATCAAGAAGTGTTGAATGTGCAAATTGCTGTAAGAAGTTTTTCTCATCCGGTTGCTTTTATTCAGAAACAAAAACAGACAAAGTTTGAACCGCGCATTGCTGTGGATTTTTGCCAGAAGCGTAAAGTTTACCAGGGCTGAATATTGCTAAAAAAAACGTTTGGAGTTACATGGTGTAACCTCTCAAAGAAGGAGGGATAGGTATATAAGTTCTCCACCGTGAAAATCTTTTCTCATGTAATGCTGGTTTATTCTCTACGAAAAGTAAGAAGTATTTAACAAATGAAAGATTCTCGAAGTTATGTAAGCAAGACACAGTTGCCATGAAATTTTCATATATATATATACATTTAAGAAATAGAAAACATGTACCGTGTTTCTATCGAGTTATAGAAACACGAGTGCATGTTTGGGAGAACGAGAAATGCTGTGGGAACACGAGCCGCAGGCGAGTGTTTCCACAGCTTTTTCGAGTTCTCCCAAACTTTCACGAGTGTTTCTATAACTCGATAGAAACACGAAGAACATGTTTTCTATTTCTTTTAGAAAACACCGCGACGAAAAAAAGGAAAACAACTTTTTAGCTCTGATGACCAAAATGTAAATTCTCTTTGGCTCGTCATTATTACGTCAACAGCTCGTGCTAGTTCTGTGTTTCTATCGAGTTATAGAAACATGAATTCTAACCAATCAGCGCGCGTACTTTCTTAGGACTGTTTTCTAATCAAAAGTAAGGAAGTTGGAACTTCGTTATGTCTTGCCTGAAAGATAAGGTTTATTAACGATGAGTCTAACCAAGATTTACTTAACAAAGTTCTTGTCTCAAAAAAACTAAAGCTTCAACACAAAGTTTTTAGTTTTAAAAGACAAAAGTTTTGTTTTTGTCTAATTAGTGCCAAAGCAATTAACTTCACACCTCATACCTGGGGAAAGTGCGACATCCTGTTTTTCGAAATTGAGTTGTTTATATGTTAATCGCATCCGTTCTTTTGAATGTTGAACGCGAGTTCCCGCGGGAAAACCCGTGCCATAAGTCTAAGGTTCCATAATCATCAAAGTTCTTGTGTGGTTCAGGTTACATTCATTATTTTAAACCAGCGTAACATCAAACTATGTCTTATGTTAGTTTATTGTTGCTTGGCGCTTGTTTGTCGTAAGAACCGAAATTTTAAGGGCGCAATAAGTTTAACAACAGAACAAAACTTAGAAGACACAAAAAAACGGTTTATCGACCGAGTTGTAGAGCAAGTTTTACCATTAAAGGGAAGCCGACATTTCGAGTGTTAGCACTTAGAACGACTACGGTAAAATATTGTTTCTGTCCATAGAGCTTCGCCAAAAGAAAAGACTTTTACTCTTAGCTGTTTTTGCTATATTGTCGTTATGCTTAAGATTTTGAATGTTTTTTAAATCGAATGGTCGGTATATGCTGGAATTTTCTCACGGCCTGCGAGCTCAATTACACTAAAACTAAACAGGAAACAAAAAACTCCTCCCATTAGACGCTCAAAGTGATGTTTCAGATCTCACGCCTCTTCTTCCCTCAGCAAACGCAAAACAGTGAATGCAGACTTCACGCTGTTTTCTGCCAACAAAAGTTACAGGCACAAAAAGTTTTACAACGAAGGGCTTTCAAAGAAATACCTTGGAGAGGAAAGTTAAACGACGTAACTGAATACTAGCTGAAAAAATGAAACGACGACAAAATATTTTCAAAAGTATTTAAATGCAAATGTTGAGACAAGCCGATAAGCAAAAGTGTCAACTTCTTTCTGAGCGATTTTCGTTTTGACGAAGAAACTAAAGGAACTGATTGTCGTGAACGACTACGCTAACCGGGTGCAGCTAAGGATAAAAAATCACGCCGCGTTTAATACTTTTTCTAGTAATGCTTGTAAGTTAATTCAGTAATTACGTTAAACTTATGTTGTGGCAAGCCAGTAACTCGTTTAATCCTGCCCTTCTTTAAGCCGAACAAAGGGGACGAAAGCCCGAAGAAAAAAACTTAGAAGTTTAACCATCATTTCGTCCCCTAACAACACAATTCACTTATACAGTTTGTATGCATCTAAAAGAGAAATAGATAAACCTTTGTAAACAAGGCTTTTCTTGTTTAAGTAATGGTCCAGCTAAGAAGCAGGCAGAAAAACAATAGGCCGCGGCAATAGCGTCAGTTATTCTTGAGGGACTAATTTCCTTAATCAAATTAAATCTGAATGCTCTAATTGGTCAATGCAGCGAAAAGCGCGAAATTTGAATTTCATTCGAAAAGTTTACAGATTTTCCTCCTAAAAAAACAATTTTTTTTTCCGCTGGTAAAATCATAGGCTATTTAAAAAACTTAAGACTTAAAAATTTTGGAGTTTGTATGCGCCATTTAGCGAGGAATTCAAATTACGACCTACAGAATGCAGGAGGATGCCTGACGCGACGTAGCCATCAAAGAATACCGCATCAGCTGTCACGATTGTGATCCAGCGCAGACCTCTCGCAGTCAAATGGTTGTCGTGATCTTCGAGTAGTCTTTTGTTTGCTGCGGTGGTTGGTTCGTCTTAGCAGCTAGAATGTCTTCTAATAACGCTTTTTACACAGAAAAATCGTCTTAAAATTCTAAGCAGTACTGAAGCCTGGACAACATAAAAAAGAAACAATTCTTTTAGAAGAAAGGTGTGATTTTGTTGGAACAATAGAGTGTGACATCAAGCCAATTAAGGTGGCTCGATAGTCCAAAAATGGCAAATTTTGTTAACATTTTTTAAACAGTTTACCTTCACCCATGGCCTTTTATTAAAGTCAATAGCACTGAATAGCCTTCAAAGAATAAGTTCCAACAAGTTTTACCCAAATTCCTTACATTCCTGATAAACCACACCCCCTCAAAGAACCACACCCATTTCTGCAAATCGAATTATGGGGTAACCAGTAAACACAATATCTCCAGTACGCTTCACAGTGGATAACTGAGATTTGGCACACTGGAAACCAATGTCCAGAGCTGTGCAATGAACTAGGAATATCAACTTACTATGAAATGATAGCAATTAACACTCTCTCAAAAAAGTGAAAACAAATTTGCATGAAGTCCTTGGACAAAAAATAGCATAAGTCATAACACATTGCTCAAAACCTCATTGTTTTAGTTCATTGCATAGCTCTATTCATACTAAACACTGAGTGAAAATTTTGTTTGATTATTCCAAATATTCTTTGAGATATTACGTTTACCATGTCCAAGTAAGCCTCGCGTACGGAATTTAAGAAAAATGAGTGTAAAAGATGAGCAGTACAATTTGAATCACAGTTATGTCTTAAAAGGCTCCAGCTTCATAGTGTGGCCCTTCAAGTGCCTCTTAAGTCTCAGTGTATCCTTTCTTAAAGTTTCTAATTTGCCTTCTTCTCTTCTTTGAATGCTCTGTACTCTTTCTGCGAGAATGGCGTAGTCTATTGTGGTCAAGTCTTTTGCAGCCATTCTTGCAGTGCACTCCCAGGTTGATTCCTAACTTTTGAAGGACTAAACGGATTGAGCCTGCACACTCATTAAAGTGTGAGACTGCTAGAAATACAGCAAGTTCAACAGTGTTCAAGCCAGTGATTGTGGAGAGGGCCGTGACAACTCCATACGAGGATGAATATCCTCTTTTCCTCCATGTGCCATCTCCTGATACTCCAATGTCAAATATCCCATCTTTCTGTGGCTCATAAAAGGTTTTGACTTCTTCAGCAGCATTTGCCATACTTTGCTTACAGACAACCTGTGTAGCACTCCTGACAACATGGTGTCTGTAAGAATTTTCATTCATTGCATAGTTGGCAGGGGCATGTTCATGACACAATTATGCAAGTGCTTGATGGCCAATACCAATGTTTCTGGTAGCCACAACTATCCTCCTGTTTACCTCGAATGCTTGGCTCCCTTCGATTTTTGAGGAAGAGCAAAATTTCTCAAAGAACTTGCTCTTTTGGTTCTCGCACTTCAGTACAAAAAGGGAAGCGAAACCCAACTTGGCACCGCTGTCTTCCTGCAACTCGACACGGCCATGCTTGCAAACAGGACAACACAATAAATGAAAAACTGCCGAAAGCACAGAAATGTCAACCAAACGAAAACCCTCTGGTCCTTCGGAATAATCTTCGCTTGAGTTTTTATCTGATTCACTTGAAATTTCGTCCAGTTTTCTCACAGAAGCCGGGAGAGATTTCACTTTGGTAGCATCAATACTCAAACTCCGCTTGTTTTCTTCGGTGTCGGATACTTCGGTTTCTTCCGCCGATTCTTCACCAATCGAAGCCTCGTTGTCCGTTCTTTTTTCCTTCACAGTATATCTATTACCTGCGAATCTCCTTTTCTTGCTTCCACCACTCCTAAATTTTTTCTTTGGAGGCATTTGCTCAATTTGTTTGACAGGAGAAATTCTGAAAATGGAGACTCGAAAATACGCTCGTGCTTGAAGGATTCAATGCTTCATGTATTTACCATGAAGTGACCAATGTCTCTTACCCGGGCCCCTACAGGTATTGAATCGCTCCTGGGAGCATTTTTCAACTCGTGGATACGCGAAGCGTATTTGCGAGTTTTTGTGGGGACTCCGATATGCAAATTGTCACTCACTCACTCACTCACTCACTCACTCACTCACTCACTCACTCACTCCAGTGTAGACACACTTCGTAATTAGTCGGATAGAACTCGGGGGCACCGATATGAAGACGACAATTGTCGTGACCGAAGTCACGGAAGTCTGTTGATGAAAGTTCACGCTGAAAGTGTATCGTACCGTTGCCAGAGTTTGTAATGATTTTGTAGCTTAAGAGGACGATTAGCGAGGCCCTGTTAGGGGTAAATTTCGACAAGCGACGTGGCCTTGAAACGGCGACATAAAGGACCTGAAATGGCGACGAACGACGAGCCGCTCACGGGAAATTACGACAGCGACCTTCGACCTTCCGAAATTGCGACGTGAAAAGGTTTGAAACTCAGACGCGCGACATAAACAACCTCACTAACAGGGCCTCATTAGCAGTCTTACTAAAATCAAAAGGAGTTTAAATGTTTCCAGTTAGGACAATGACCAACTTGGATACTGAATTTCATGAGCCTTTTACTCGGCCAGGCGCTAAACGTGAACAGATGATAACTATTCGCTTTTCCGACATCGACCGCCATCGACCGCCCCCAAGATTACAAGCAGTATATGAATTTCAGTTGGCTCGAAAGTGATCTGAAGATGAGAAAATCTCTTGCTAATATAGTAAGCTTTGATGAGAACTCATAGAGCGAAATTAGCACTTGAATGAGAATTTATTTGAGCGAAATGAGTACTCGTTATTGAACGAAACCACTACTGAAAACAGAATAAATTGACGAATCCATGATGTGAAACCGAAGAACTTCTGCGGCCAACCTGGATAACAAACATCGCATGGAGGACTTTTCTACTGATTTAAGTGTTAGTACTAACAGGAATGGAGTTGGAAAAGTATTGGGACGGTCAAGAAGTATGTCAACGCTTACCATTAAATATGGAGGCGCATGCCGTGACGGAGAACCAGGGTTCGAAAAGAGTAAGTCATGTAGAAAATGTATTAAGCGTTATATTATATACAATACACCACAAGCCGTTACAATGAAACGTTTTCTGTCTATTGATTTCCGAATTTACCTTGAAGTGAACTAGATTGTGTTGAAGTAGACATGTTGGAAAAATAGGCTTACCTGTTTTGCTTACTGTTGTGTGACTCATCATATTTACATTGTAAAAACAAGAAGTTACAAGGATAAAAACAAAGATGTATTGCTGTATTAATGATGGCAAGTCTGATTTTTTTTAAGTGCAACCCTGAATATATATACCACTGATAACCTAAAATGAGATGGTACGGTAAATAAACTAATTCAACTTGATAAAGGATTGAGAGTCTTAAGGATTTTAAGATCATCACATCAGCTGGGCTATCCTACATGGTTTTGTTCATTATCAGCTGCAGAATCAAGGTGGATATTTCTGTTGCATACATTGAATAGACTTGTAGACAACAAAAACTATAATGATGATAAAATTGACAATGTCATGGCAACAAAATTCAGACCTTATTCAGAAGGACCCTGTTACTTTGAACACACAGACAGTGAGCAGCAGGATACCAGAACTACATTTGGTTTCGGTGCCATTTAATCCTGTACCCTTATGTTAAGTTATCAAATTTTTTAACAACTGTATGCTTGCCACCTGCCTTATAACTGATGCCTAGTGTAGTCAAATGATTGGCGTCATGTACTCACTGTATGTTTATTTCAAAAAGCTACTCAGCTCCCTGGTCACTTTTATGTTGTGATTATAGATTATTAAAATTATCTTCAAGTTCATTCAATCACAACTCTGAAAAAACACCTCATTAATTTTTAAATTATTTCTTTTTTCTCTGTTTTGTAAACATATCCACGAGTTCACCATAGTCCTACTTTGATTCTTGATTTCATCCCATTTCTGTTTCAAAAACGACGCGTAAACAACTCTGGTTGCCATGGAAACGGTCTGTGTGTTTTTTACCGAAGTTCACAAATGGCTCAAAAACACATTTATTTTAAAAGAAAATTGGAAAAAACACCCCTAACTCAAGACTACAATAATTAAACTTGCCTCAAAAACCATAATCTAAAAATTGCCATTTTTCAAGAATTTTGGCCTATCGAGCCTCCTTAAACTTGTTTTGCTGCAGGATTTCAATGGAGGTGACAAATAATTTTGTAATTAGGTCAGTATCAATGCCATTGTCTTGCAGTGTAATAACTGCGCATATAAAGTACGGGCAAGTTTTTACGGGCAATTTATTTAAGACGAATGAGGAGGATTTCCATGGAAACTGTGGGAAAATTTTATATTGTAAGCTTATGACAAAATGCATAAAAAGCGGCAAGAAACGTCAGAGTTCAAAGGTTTTCTTTTTTATTTACCCGTTTTCTTTGAAGGCCGCTTCGAGAACGTTTGTTGCCTCCTCCGCTGTCATCAAAGAGGGCGTTGCATTTCAGATTACATGGTTTATTTGAGTGAGCTGTCAACAAGACTTCCTTCGGGAGACCGCAGCGGGACAACAAGTGTATCATGTTCGTATTTTTTTCCGCGAAAACTGCCGTAGAAACGAAACTTTCCAAGGCCATAACTTCGAGCCATTTGGTTTCCTGGATTTCAAATTTCGCATACACGTTTCTTTAAAGATGATCTTCGAATTGGGAAAAAATAATGGCGATCCAAAATGTGCGATTTAGCCTCCAGGAATACCTTAAACTTGTTTTGCTGCAGGATTTCAATGGAGGTGACAAATAATTTTGTAATTAGGTCAGTATCAATGCCATTTTCTTGCAGTGTAATAACTGCGCATATAAAGTACGGGCAAGTTTGCTAGTTATCATTCAGTGTTGCTGCTGTAAGGATATCACAACGAGCGACTGTTATCAAGAGAAAAACTCAACGAGTATGGATTCAATGAAAAGGAAGCGGTCTACCGAACAAGACGAAAGTAAGTTTACAAACTAAACTGTTTTATTAGCACCGGAACCATATTTTTTCACTTCAACTAAACTGATCTTGCAATTCTTTTATACCGAGCAGTCCTTACCTTAAATTCCTCTTAAAGGCTTTTTAACTTTTGTGAAATTGAGTAATCATATAGTTTAACACATTTAAGGTATGAAAAATGGTTCGCTTTACTGCTGTAACTCAAAATCTCGAATTTGCAAAACGTTGAAAAGTGTCGGGTACAGTTTGAGCTTTGTGTCGAGAACAACTGAACTTAAAAACCACTGAGTTCTCTGATTTTTGAAAGGATCCTGTAGCAAAAGATTAACGTAACCATTTCTTATCTCTTACTAGTTACTCTGGAGTCAAACATGCAAAGTAATTTCAAGTTTGTAGCGTTAAAGAAAAGTTAAGTTCCCTTACAGTCGTTTCCTTTGGTTCCGTTTCTCGTCTTGATTTTGGCTAGCGCCACGCGCAACCTAACGAAAACTATGAAATACCAAATTGTGTTTCATTTACGAGACAAAACAACACCGATGTAAGAGTGAATTTCAGTTACTTAATAAGAGTTTCCCAGAAGAATTGACTTTGCAACTTAAATACTTCACTTGAAGAGATTGTGAGCTTGGAGACCACGTGGTCACCCTCTCGCCGACTCGAATTCATAATTATGTCGTTTGTTTAGAAAACTGGAGCATGTTTCATCGAACAAGGTCATAAAACTCGATTAAGAAAGGGCATATTTGAAAATTTGTTGTAGGTGCACTGGAAACAACTTTTCTTTTTCACGAATGCATTTTTCGCTTACTTTATTCTTGATTTTTCGCTTAGTTTATTACTTGGAACGAAGTGACTATTCTTTGGAACGAAGTGACCAAGGGAAGAAACGAAGTGGTTTGGAACGAAGTGACCGGATACCGTATACTTTCATTTTGATTTCATTATGTTGTTTCTAATCAAATCGATTTTTTTTTTCGCAAAGGTGCTAAATCACGCAAAAGGCGCCGTCGTACTGCATTCACTGACGAACAACTGGACAAGTTAGAAGAGTCATTCGAGAAAGAGAGATTCCCTGGAATTCAGATACGAGAGGAGCTTGCAAGAGAATTAAACATCGGCGAGGATAGAATCCAGGTATTTAAAGTTTCATTCCAATAGCCCATTTCCGAGTTGCTACATGCCTCAGTTTCATAGCGAATCCAGGTGCAAGACCATTCAAATGGAAATGATAGAGTATTCTTATGCAAATTAAACTCATTTCCATTTGAATGGTTTTGCACCTGGACTCGTTATGAAGCTGAAGCATGTAGCAACTCGGAAATGGGTTATTCACAGCGAGTTGGGAATAATCCAGTAGTCAGGGAAAAATAAATTTTGAGTTTTGATAGAATAGCTAATATTTAGAATTATTTGGAACGCTCCAAGAATCTAGAAACATAATTTTAATTTTAAGAATTGGCAAGGTCTCACTTCAGAGCGTCGGTTCGGGTTCATGATAAAGACAAGCGAACTTATGGAATGTGATAAGCACTTTTAGCGTTCACCGAGGTCTTACGTACGGACATATTGTGAATGTTTACAAATTGCCGTATTTAAAAGTCTTTTGGAATATCCCAACCGCTAGAACCATCAGGGGAAAGTCAGATACTAGCCTACGTGTAGCCGCACCCTCCCCCCGAATCCCGTTTTTTTCCTTCGGGGGGAGGGTGCGGCTACACGTAGGCTAGTCAGATACCAATATATTTAATTCTACTTTCGTTTGGTATAAGTGGAGTCAACAAATTGTATCGGTTTTAACCAAACCCATACCACTCTCTGTTTAAAATCTGCGTGACAAAGATAGCAGAGTAATTCGTGAAGGGCCGAGCTTTCACAGTTTCTTATTGTTACTTAGCTCAGCGGCTTGGTTGAGCTAAATTTTCCGAATTTTGTCAGGAATTACGATGAGTTGTTGCTCCGAACAAGTGTAGTTGTTCTCGGTTGTCAAATTAAGAAAGTTAACAAGAAGAACAGTATTACAATAATCTATTGTAATCTTATAGTTTACAATAGTCTTATTAAATTTGACTTTTTTCTGTTTGCCTTCAGGTGTGGTTCCAAAACCGTCGCGCAAGATGGCGTAAAAGAGAGATCAAGAACAAACCCGCCGCACCCCTCCCTCCCTCGAGTCAGGACCTTACTACCCGTGAAGTGCCGTCTTTGTTCCAACCATCACCCGCCATTTTGTCAAATTTCAACCCTGCGCAGTTCAGTGGCTGGGTTCCATTCCCCGCGAGTGTATCGCTTGCTTCACGGGCAGCTTGGGACGCGCTGTGCTTGCAAACCACGGGTCGTTTTCCAACAGTAACCGCGCCGAGAGCCGATTTCACCGTCTCGCAGCGACCAATTACAACCACTGTAATGTCAAACAGGAGTCCGCCGCCAAGACCCAGTACTCCGCAGCCAGAGATGTGCTACTCTTTTCCTCATTTGTGTGATTCGAACCGCGGACTCTTCCATCGGTCAGCAGACGACTACTTGGCCGCAGTAACGTTGGCGACTGCATTTCAACGAGAAAACTAACACCATTTTTCTACGTGTCGAGCGTTTTCTAATCAACAGAACTTTGTAGAGAACTGTATAATATTTGCTTTATCTTTTCGCGCGTAAAGCAACCAGCTGCGTGAAGAGAGTGTTAATATCATAATTTCGAGATATTTTTTAGACGTAGATATTTTTTACATTTTTAAAATTTTTAATACACTGCTGTTCGTGTTGGTTCACGTCCACAAAGCGCAAACGTAGGATTGTTTGTGTGCAAGGGATAGAGAGTACATAGCAATAAAATATTTGTTGTTTATCTAGAAAATGTTGTAATTTTATTGGCTTCGAAGGGTTGACAAACTGCAAAGTGATTTGTTAGTTGCACGTGCATATATTGTCAAGTTAAGCGACACCAGGTAATCGCGTCACAGGTTTTCCAACTCACTCGTTAATGCCACAGGTTTACCACCAACGAAGCTACCTGTTTCTTAAGGGATTCTTTATGTTAATCTTCAAGAAAAGAAGATTGTCTCCAAATGATTACCATCGCGCTGTGTTTTTCAGACTTAGTTCAAAAATTTAAACTTGAAAACTCTCATACAAAACATAACAAAACTCTAATTATTGCATGGAACCAGCCAGCTAGCCTGGTAGCTGAATTACAATGTAGTACAGTTTAAATTGAAGAAAAGTTCGAAGAAACTGCCTATAAAACGTCTTTAGCCTCCCCTCCCCCAATAATAAATTGTCTCTTTTGCTTCTGCTCCTTCCCAGCAGTTGTAATCAAAATCTAACAACTGCAGAAAAATGATGTTTTCTTAAAACAAAACAACAAAAAGGAACTCGTTGATTCCAATTACGAGAAGCATATCTACAATTAGCATGCCAGCGGCCATCTTGTTTGAAAAAAAAACAAAACAAAAACAAGACAAAACACGATGACAGCTGAAACCGCGGCGACGACTTATAGGTGTCTCCAGGCTTGCGCGGATTTCCAAACAAGATGGTCGCTCACTGAATGATTGACGACTAACTGACGAATTGGAACCGCCAGTTATGACTTTTGATCGGCGTTATTGTTGGCTTCGGAGTTGTCTTTAGGTTGAGATCCAAGCCCTAAATTCTTCATTCGGTTAATGGCTGCCGCAGCGTTAAACGCTTGCTGTGAAAAAGAAGAACGCAACATTAAGTTTCCAACTCAATTGCTGCTTTCACTGAGGTGTAAAAATGGTTAGATAAAAATAGGCAGGCCTTTTCGATGAACTGTTTATATTCTCTAACATCTTCTCTCACCTTCCATTTTGCCTTAATGAAATTCTTCTTCATCTGTTCACTAACCGACGCATGAATATCACGATCCAGTGCTGCACCCCCGGATATCCTGAGAAAAGACAAAGCGACAAGGAAATCGTCAGCGGGGAAAGGGGAGTCAGTTGCCAGTGGAAGCTCCCTTCCATGGTTGATTGGAAGCACAACATCAAGGGACTGAGACTGCGTCTACACGGATCAATACCCCTCCCCTAAACCAACCCTAACGCTAACTTTTTAACTCATTATAACTTATTGGTTTAGGGGAGAGGTAGGTGCACAGTTGCCCAGAAACTGATATTGATCAATATCAGTTTCTGGAGGGTTATGGTAGGCTACTTACCATGGATGTGCCAACGCCTGTTTACATGTATATCGCCTCTTTGGATTAACCTCCATTAGCGATCCGATGAATTCTTTAGCTGAGAAAAAAGGAAGAAGAAATTAAGCAGTCAAAGAAAACAGACACCGAGATAACAACTATTCAAATGTTTCTATTAATTAAAGTAGGCAACAATTAAAAACTCTGGAAACACAAGGGCCATGGTATCTTAATCAGCCTTACTCACTTAAATGATTAAGGATGAAACAATATGCCGAGTTTTTTTGGGAAAAACAGCAAGAAAACTAGAAGGGCACTCGGTAGGGCGCATACGTCCGCCACAGACACAGAAAACAAATCAAGCAGTTAAAACATATATCAATAATTAAAAAAAAAAACAGAAAAAAAAAAAAAACCGACAGAATTATACAGTGATACCACAAACGGAAACTAGAAGGGCACTCGGTAGAGCGCATACCTCCGCCCCGCCACATATGTACACCTGATATTACACTCATCTGGATATGAGATCCGGAGTTTAATCCGGATAAATCCCAAACTTTAATCGATTGATCCTGGGTATATTTGCGACCTTTCCACCAAATTTGGTGCAAATCCGTTGATTAGTTTTTGCGTAAAACGATTAACAGACAGACAAACAAACAAACAAACAGACAGGCGTGAAAACATAACCTCCTTGGCGGGGGTAATTACAGGTTCCTGAAAATCATCATTCTTATAATTTAATACTTTTTTCAATATTTCATGACTTACCAGATTCTGAAATCTCGTCCCTATACAACAGAAACGAAAAATCAATACACAGCTACCATATCATAACTACAACACGTTAAAAAATACCATAAAATTGTTAAACAGCATGGTTTGATCCACACATGAAAAAGATAGAACCACACTGTTTGTTAAAACAAACAGTACCACAGTACAGTACTGTTCAGTAGATTTACAAAGAATGGTCACACTGCATGGTTTGATCCACAGATGAAAAAGATAGAACCACACTGTATAGTAAAATAAACAGTACCACAGTACAGTACTGTTCAGTAGCTTTACAAAGAATGGTCACACTGCAAGAAAAAGTTAGAACCATAGTGTAGAGTAAAACAAACTGTACCACAGAACAGTACTGTTCCATAACTGATTAGCATTTATACTGTCACTCAACGCAGTCTTTTAACAAAAGTGTCTATAGGTAAAAGCAGTCAATCTACAAATGCCATAAACCTACCAATAGGGGGAATCAAATTCGTATTCTCCACGCATTATAAGGCCAAATAGATTTGCATCACTTTCATCATAGAAAGGAGGATAACCGCAAAGCCTGCATAAAAAAAGTTTCATTTCTTTGTTAGAACGATATTAATTAAAAGATACCTAGATTGTAACATTCTTGGGGTGCCAGTGTATACATTTGGGGGTGGGGTGGGGTAACCTTGCCATGGGCAGCCAGGTGGGAACAGGAAACAGCAATGCTCCCATGTGCTTCATGCTACAGAAACCGGGATAGGCTCCACTCGTGTTGGGCCTCCTGTGGTTCATGTACATATTTGCCTAATGGTTGGCAGAAAATTTGCATTACTTACAAAATGTAACATATAACCCCAACAGACCAACAGTCCACTTCCTTGCCATAGGGTCTCTGGAGTAAAACTTCTGGTGCTGTAACCAAAAGAGAAACAGAAGAAATTGGGATAATCAAACAAGTTGATAAGGTAATTTATACCACCATAAGGTAAACAGAGGGTGCTGATGTTTTGAGGGTTAGCCCTTCGTCAGAGCTTTGTCAGCTTCGGTTAATACTGATGGAGACACTTTTCAAAGGAGCAGTTTGCTAGACTCCATTTAAAAAGCTACGTTTCTATAGTTAAATCATACTGTGATTTTAAACACTAAGTTTTTGAGTACCGGTAATTTACAAAAGATCATCATGTCACACTGATGTATCTGAGCCTTTTTCTGAGATTCTAGACTTGAAAATCAACTCCAGACTGCTAATTTGATACAATTAGCCGTACCGACATATCCTGGTGTTCCACAAGCTGTAGCCATTATGGCTTCACTTCCAATCCTTGACAAACCAAAGTCACTTATCATGATCTTGGAATCATCTTCAGGACTAAAACACAACACAGAGAATTTAACATGATGATAATTTACACCTCGTATTATAATTAAGCAATGCCATTCATCGCAGGTATAAAAGGAGCTTCACAACCTAGCCCAATCACCCCCCCCCCCCCGAAAGACGACACTAGACATAAGTGCTAGAACATTAGATTGATGAACTGTAACTTTTTAAGTAACATTCATTATTTCAAACCAGTGTAGCATCAAACAATGTCTGATGGTCCACATGGTTGCTATCCCTGCGCAAGGATGACACGCAAATTCGTGAAGCGTTCCAAATATTTTGTGCGGGAGGTTGCGGGTTCAAACCCCGGCCGGACCAACACTCAGGGTCTTAAAATTAACTGAGGAGAAAGTGCTGCCTTTGTAATGACATCTGTAAATGGTTAGACTTTCTAGTCTTCTCGGATAAGGACGATAAACCGTAGGACCCGTCTCACAACCCTTGTTCCTAATAGTCTGTGGGACGTTAAAGAACCCACACACTGTTCGAAAAGAGTAGGGGACGTAGTTCCCGGTGTGGTGGTCTATCTCTACGTCTGGTTTCATCTGACAATTCTTGCATGGGTTGGGTGGGTGTGTGAGACCATATATGGACTGATAGCGGCAGCCAGAGGCGCCTTTACATGCTGACGTCCGATCTCACCCAATAGAAGTGTAAAGCGCCTTTGAACATATTCATATGAAAAAGTGGGCTATATAAATTCAATATCATTATCATCATTATCTGCACTTTCTTTTAACCCTTTAAGCCCCAATATCAATATTCATTTTCTCCTAACTGTTCTAATATATTTTTTATGGTACTAGTGATGAGAATTTGTTTAAATCTCAATAAAACTCTTTTGGTGATCATTTTTGTTATTCTCATAAAATGAATGGTTGATAAACAGTGAATATTGTAATGAGAAATTGGAAACTGGTCGCTACTGGGACTTACAGGGTTAATGATGCTGTTTATATGATACATAAACATGACAACTTTTGGCACGTTTTATTCTTTCAAGCTACGCCCTATAAGAAAGCCACCATGGAAAATGTTTAAGTGAATGACAAAACTCCCACAGGAGGGATTCAGGAGTTCCAGGCAGTAATTGCCTTTTGAAGAAAAACTTATTGACTGTACAATGACATGTAACAATAACTGTTTACAGAGAAATTGAAGAAATTGGCACAGCAATTGAATAACATACCCGTAATAAAGAAGATTTTCAGGCTGCAAGGAAAAAAACAGCTGAATTAGTGGGTGAAGCTTAGCTTTAACCATTAAACAAAATCTTGGAAAATTGTGTTGTGGGATCTGAATTGTAAGATGTGTTACATCGAGTGTAATGTTCCTAATGGAAACATATTGGTCAAGTTTGTTTTTCCCAGGTTTATATGCACCAAGAATGACCCCAGAAAAATATTCACCAATCAAAAACCAAAGACAACCATTAATTAATGGTAAAGAGAATAATCACCAAAACTTGATGATTATCAGCAAATACAGTAGGTAGTTCTGAAGAGAACCATTATTGATGACGCTGACTGACACTTTAACAACGACAGCAGAAGTTATCATCAGCGTCAAAAGATTTAAGTGTCACCAGGTGGTGGTACTTATGTCTCTGTTCAATGTTGCAATTGCCTGTTGAAGCCATGACATTATATTGCATAATTATAAATTTAAAGTGTAATCAATTTATTATGTACAGCAATGATTAAACTGAGCCTTTATTGTCCCTTTAAACTCACCTTCAGATCTCTATGCACAATGTCTTGACCATGAAGGTAATCTACAGCTTCCAATACTTGTCTTATCAGATCACTGGCATCCTTCTCTGTGTAGCTTCCTTTATCTACTATTCTGTCAAACAGTTCCCCACCTTGAACTCTGCAACAAGCAAACACACACAACTTAAGAAAAAGTTGTTCCATAAACTCTTAGGCAATCACTTAGTAATTAATTATGAATAATTAATACAATTAAGATCAATAACTATTAATAAATATCAGTCATCAGCTAATTAACAATTATTCAACAAAGGCCTGAGGCCTGAGGCGAATAATTGTTTTAGTATAAATACACAGGTGGTTATTTCAAAAAAAGAAAAGAAAAAGCATTGTACAACATGAAAAAATTTTATTTCATCAAAATAAGCGTGCAAATGACTGGCAGCCATTTGTTTGTCGAGGTAATTATCAGCTGATAATCAGAGATAGCGAACCAATCAGAGCACGCGATTTTGTATAATCACCTGAGTATTTATACTAATAATAATTATGGACATATAAAGCTTCTTTTCTGTTACTTATCCAATCGACTTTTTTGGAGTGAATTTTCAGTAGCCACGCTCCCACTTCAACAGAGTCGGGAATAGAACACTTTGCATACAAAATAGAAGTTTTTTGCCCAGTTCAATCGTCTGGGTACCCAGAGAGTTCTGAAGGACTGCTGTTGTCTTTGACTGGTAATTTGACAAACCTGAGCTGAGGTCCCCTTGCGAATTTCCCACCATTCTCACAGCCAAATAACATCAGTCAGCATCAACAACATTTCCATTTGGAAGTACTGATCTAACATAACTAAGTATGTAAATGTGATGATCAAACTTGACAAACAACTCCTGAGAGCACTGGTTTTAAACCATTTGCAACTTGATAAAAATTAATCACTCAACAGATGTAAATAATGATAATAATAGTATTAATGATAGTAAATAATGATAATAATAGTAATAATAGGTGCGTTCATCACAAACGTGGTTTTCAGAATGGCAAGGCAAAAAGAACCAAAATAAAGTTTTCAGACAATAACAAAAAATTACTAAAATTACTAAAATTACTGTACATCTTTAAGCCATTTTATCAATAAGAAAAAAACAAAATACAATAACTGATTAAAAAGCAAATGGTAACAGTCACCTATACAAGATATCACAGCAATATAAATAACATGAATTTCTTTTTTCTTTAGTATTAAAATCATTACCTTCCTGATATGTTAGTTATTTCGTAAAACACAAGAAAATGGAATTATTTTATTTTCAAGTACTGGCCAAAAAACAATTCTTAAAGCCCAACATGAATAAATTGTTGACCTTCTAAAAATTTCCCTAAGCCTTTGATGTGATACATTATATTTATTACTCAAGGCAGATAAATTTACAAAGCTGTGAATGGTAAAGAAATACCAGTATGTATAAATGTTATAAATGTGGCCGTGCAAGAAAACTTAAGATGGGTAAAGGTAGTCTTTAAAAAATACAAGAAACTAGATAAACAATCTGGCATATTAAGAGGACATAGGTAGGTTGCAAATTATGAGCAATCAGAGAAACTCTTTTAAATCAAAACCAAAAAAAAATATCAATAAATTACAAGGTGTCTTGAATTTGCAATCTTAAAGTAACGTTGTTAAAATACAACAAACATAAAACGTTATAAGTTTCAGAAGCAAACCTTTCTAATATTACATTCAGGACACAGACACAGACATAAGTGGTTTCAAAATGTACTTCCAAAAGATTTCCAAAAATTCCTTAGTTAGCATTTTCATACGATTCATAACTTTGCAGTGGAAACCACAAACGTACTTTTTTCTACCATATGAAGTTATTTGATAAATGCAAAACAAAGTGCTAAAACCGACTTTTAAAGAACTATGAAACGGCTTAGTTTAGCAAATAGAGCGCATAGTTTTTTCTTTTGCCTAACAACTTGAAATGGAGCTGATAACTTAAGAAGAAATATCCGTTAAGATGTTTATGGATTTGAAGCCATAGAGATTTAATATGCTATTTAATATAAGAAAACAAAAACTTGATAGTTTGTCCGGGAGAGCCGATAAAAGAGAAAGACATTTATCTGTCTTGCGTTCGAATCAACCCATTTAAAGAGACGACACTTGAACACTTCCTGTTTACAAATTATCCTAAGATCAAAACGACTTTAATACAAGAATTACTAAAAAAAATTCGGTTTCCATTCAGCTCAATTTAACACGAAAGTGGAACTGACCGTATGCAAATTCAAACCCCAAGACCAGCTGTTCAAAATAATGATTCGCGCGAATTTACTTAACACCTTTGACTTGGGTCTACAATGGTTTATAACAGCATCGGTATAAACAGACGAACTTTCAAAGGCGTTTTGGATTAAAAAAGCGAAAATCACTCTAAAAAAAACCAACGAGATAACAAGCCATAAACTATGGCGGTCCATTTCCGCCAAAATTCGATCTTTGTATTTGATACTCGACTTGCTGTATTTTATGCTACCTTACACAATGCGACATCCAACTGTGTCTATTGTACATGGTACTTTTTGTTTTTCAAATTCAATATCACCTATTCGTGTTGCCAAATTGACGATTTTCCTCTGTTTTTTATAAAAATGTAAACAATGCAAGTTTCGACTTTCGATGTTTTGTATTCAACATCCAAGTTCATGTATTCGGCTTCGTTCGATATCCTTCCGCAATCCATTGAGCGGGGACATCGCAGGCGCAGCTAATCTCCACCCCATCCCCCGGGAACTGTGGCAAAAAGCCCTCCAGTAGAGTGGAGTAGAGAGAATGATCCTATCCCAGGACGGTCGCGTGTTTGTCTTTTTAAAATGAGCGTTAGGAGGTAGCAAGCAAAGATATGCTCTAACGAGCATATTTTTAAAGATTTACCTTTCTTAAAAGATATGATGGGTGGATCTTTGAATATTTTTTTGAGTAGTCGTTGTTCCTGTATGATGTGCCATTTTTTCATTAAAATTTGTTTGATGTTTGGCACTGCTGGTTCATATTGTGTGACAAAAGGCAAAAACCATGGGGTTGTCAAGAGGCCTGTATAGTTGTTTTGTTCGTTGATTTGGATTTGGCCCTCTTGAATCTTGTGTATTGTATTCATGACAACAGTGGTGATTCCCTTGTCCGCTTTGTTAAGGTTTATTTCTTTGTGTTTTAATTCATTTAATGCTTTTCGTTCGTTGCGTGACAAGTTATGTTTAGGCTTAGTTATCTTTATCTCAGCCAGATCCGTTTTCACTTCTTCTAAAAAGCTCTCCAGGGCAACTGATTTTTGAACTGGTGGGTTCCAGTTAGATTTTACGTGGAAAGGGTGAACTTCTTTGCGTTTCCTGTGAAACATATATTTAAGACGCATTCGTCTTTCAAAATGTTGAAAATCCTGCTGTAATTGCCGCCGGATCTTGTTTGTGTTGGGTTTGTTCACCGGAATAAATTTCAATCCCCTGGAGATCACTTTAGTTTGGAAATAAGTGAGGTTTTTATTTGCGAGCTCGATTGACCAGAAGCAAAAACTGATCCGTTTTGGTCCTCCTTATTTGTTTGGTGTGAGGCTAAGTTTGTAGGTTTGTTTCTGCGTTCTTTTCGCTTTTTCGTGTCTCTTTGGGTTTTCGTGTAGTTATTTGACTCTTTACTTGCGTTTTCCCCACCCTTGGTGGTGTTGACACATTTAGCAGACACATGTGAGTACTCTTTACAATTATTATTCAATTCTAACATCATTTGGTCTACTTCAGTTTTTAGTTTTTCAAGCTTTTTAAGTTTATCACTGCGGCTAACCGCCGTTGGCGGGGTAGCTCTGGATTTGTAACGTTTGGTTTCTGAATCGCTTTCACTTGAACGGCGGGCCTTAGCTTTGTCTTTGTTAAGCTTAATTTTTTGTTTATCTAGACGGCGGTGGTGAAATCTTGTTAGAGCGCGGATGAAACCTTGCTCTGCTGTCTCTTTGGCTGTCCTTATGTCTTTCTTAAAATCTGTCACGCCTTGCTATCTCCTACTAGTATTCAAATAAATCAATCATTTCATTTTCGAATTAAACATGCTAATATCTCGGAAGCAATCAAAATATCTAATTTATTTATGAACATTTCAATGCAGGTAAGCACAAGGTATGACGATAAAAATAGTTACTTAATTCATTCCGTTACCATTTCACTGTAATGTTGTGTTGCGTTTGTTCCACAAACATGCGACCGTCATGGGGTAGGATCATTCTCCCTACTCCACTCTACTGAGGGCTTTTTGCCACAGTTCCCGGGGGGATGGGGGTGGAGATTAGCTGCGCCTGCGATGTCCTCTCTCAATGGACTGCGGAAGGATGTCGAACGAAGCCGAATACATGAACTTGGATGTTGGATACAAAACATCGGAAGTCGAAACTTGCATTGTTTACATTTTTATAAAAAACAGAAGAAAATCGTCAATTTGACAACACGAATAGGTGATATTGAATTTGAAAAACAAAAAGTACCATGTTCAATAGACACAGTTGGATGTCGCATTGTGTAAGGTGGCATAAAATACAGCAAGTCGAGTATAAAATACAGAGATCGAATTTTGGCGGAAATGGACCGCCATAATAAACTCGTGCTCCAACAGGGTTTCATTTCCTTGCATGTTCGACACTTACAATATTTCAATTATATTCCTGCAAGCATCCGTTCTCGTTTTATTGTCTTTATTTTCGCACCCGAGGAAAAAAGTCGCATCGTATGTATTTGAAACTGAATCAATTCCCAGCCAAAACCTTCCCTGCATCTTGATTTATTCAACAACTACTTTTTCAAATTGAATATGCTTCGCCAATATCTCAATTTTTTTAAGACTTCCAAGATGTCATATGTCTTCTCTTCGGATGCAAAGAAGAGCGAACGTCCATTCGAGTTCAAATTTGCTGAAATCGTTCTGATAAACACAGATAAATTCGACGAATTATTACAAAAGAGGCGCGCCAAGTGAAAAATGTAAAAATCGTAGTAACTGCTTTCCATATTCTCTTTTGTTTATACGATCAGATTTCTCCCGTCTGTTCGCGTTGATTTTTTCAGTCGCCTAATACCCTGCAAAATTGACCATCTATTAGTGACAACCCCTTGGGACGGAAAAATAAAAATTTCTTCGCGACGAGACAAAACCGACACGACAGTACAAAGATTTGCACACATAGCCGAATTGAACCCATTTCAAAACTTCACAATTGATCGAATTTTTTTACGTGCAGTTTCGAACAACCAGAAATCAGAGGGTTTCGTTCACTGGTTCACAATTTCTGTTGAACATAATGTAACATCTTGTTTATTTAGCAAGAAACGAAACCACGCTTTTACTTTCAAAATGTATAGACCTGCGAAAACAGCACCAAAACATTCAAGATTACGCGCAAACAGAAATAAACATGAAACAGCCACTTCAAAAATTTGAGACTCTATCTACTTCAGAAGTGACCATCTGGAACACGCTGGAATACATCTCCATTTTGTCGCTTTTTTATCATGATATGTGTTCCAACTGTGCAATATTTTTAAATTACTCGTAGGGTGGCGAGATTTTGTCCCATTTTAATTGACAAAACACGAGCCATAAGGCCGAGAAGAAAATTCGCATATACAAATCCTAATCAAGAGTCGACCTCATTTGATTCATAGCTCGTATTGCTGTTTGATTTATATCAAACGATGCGCAAATTCAAATTTCCGAAGGAAGTTTATTACACTGGTCGGAATTATGAAAGTGAAGCACTTACAAGTCCATGACGAGGTACAAATGGGTTTTGTTATCTATCATCTCTTTAAGGCCAATAATATTCGGGTGTTTCACTCTGCAAAGAAAATACGAATTCGTATCAGTGCACTGAAATACGTATTATAGTCTGACAAAACGACACCAAGGGGTATTTAGAAGAGGGAGAGATTTTGTGGATGTTATGCATCATTGCAGTTCTGCTCTAGCAAAATGTCAATTAATGAATTGTCACGAATACCAGAGCTGTTTGACGCCGAATGAATCGGAACACTCACTTCTTCAAAATAGCGATTTCGTTCTCTATCGAATCCTCCTTGCCATTCATGCTTTTCTTGCTAATGCACTTCACCGCGTAAAGCTTTCCAGAAGCTTTCTCTTCGGCCAAAACAACTTCAGAAAAAGCACCTCTGTGGAGTCAAAAACACAACAAGCTAAGTGAACACAGTTAATTGGCATTCATTGCAAACGCAAATTGTCAAAAGTTAAACGACACGAGTGAGACACCGTTGCACGCTTTAAACGCATTGGTTATCTCTCACTCCACTATAGTTCAGCACTTTGATTCCTTACGTGCCAAGAACTTCACGAAGCTCGTATTTCTTTGTGATCTTTTCATCAAATTTCTTCTTCCCAAACAGCGGCATTCTGGAACAAGAGAAACACGTACATCGACTCATTTATAGGACTAACTAACCGAATTAAGCCACACAAAAGCGCGGCCTATCGCTCATATACACTAGATATGGATTAAACTGACCTCGGAAATATTTGCTTATTTACCAACACTTATGATACAAGTCGAAACCCTCGCATACTTTCGTGCATGAATCTGTTGTTAAGAACGCGTGGTACTGTCGGGGGTGGGCAGCGTCGGTGTCGGGGATTCATTTCCTTGCGTGAATTTGCCGACAAGTTGGCGTGCACACAAAATCACATTAATATTTTAGGGAAAAAAACATTCCGCTTTTCCCGTATCTTTTATTAATAGATTATTTTTTATTATCGGCTTCCGATTTAAACATTTTAAATCCTGCCACGAGGTGGG
This sequence comes from Ricordea florida, assembly GCA_949710005.1. Classification (NCBI taxonomy): domain Eukaryota; kingdom Metazoa; phylum Cnidaria; class Anthozoa; order Corallimorpharia; family Ricordeidae; genus Ricordea; species Ricordea florida. The sequence goes on from OX453285.1 coordinate 2,371,030, forward strand.
ATTTAAAACGGATACGCGAACTACGCAAGCAATATACCTAATAAATTCAAGCTAATTGATATGATATTAGAACAGTTCCTGGTAATTTTCGCCTTAAAATAATTTAAAAAGAACTAATTTGACAACGTAATTACATTTTCATCTCTCCCACGATAAACTAAACCACATTTACTTTCGCCAGCCGTTTCTTACGACTATTCTTCCCTCACAGATATCTCTATCTTCAATTTGCTTTGTATTTTCCGTGATTTCGGCTAACATATGGTTCAAATGAATTGATAAGCCAGCCCTATACAACGCAAATTTCGCTGTTAATACAAAAATAAAGTGAATTTTCATACCGAAAACGCAGTAAAAAGCTGTTTCCGTTACGAGCCTAAGGCGACGAACACATCGGCTATTAACTTTGCAAATGAATTTTTATTTTGAATCAAGGCCACACATTCATTTAATCAGAACTAAAAATAGGAAAAGAAAAAGGGAGGAGGAAGAAAACTGTTAAAGAATTCATTTTCAGTCAGAAGTTCATTAAATGTAAAAAAAAAAAATCCAATCTAAAAACACTTCCCTACCGGTCCGTGGAAGGGCTAAACTTCATAGCCTCCATAGAATTGTCGGTGAAGGAAATGTTGAAACTTATATTGTTACTAGAAGAGGGGCATAGCTAGGGGGGTCCTGGGATCCCTGTTACCCCACCCTCCTCCCCTTGTGAGATAATTGTTCCACGTCCCTAGAATTCAGGTAGCAAAACAAGCGAATCCGAAGAATCAACATGCAATAAATCTTTTCCAGTGCTGGACAGTTACATTTGTAAAGCACGGTGTGGATGTCGACACGCCAATCTGACAAGTACCCAGGGTGTAACACAGTGTGACCCACCCCCCCGCCCCCACTCCGCTTTGAAAAATCCTAGCTACACCCATGTAAAAGTACATTTTGGTACCGCCACCAGTAGATTCAGAACAGAAAAAATAAAAATTCCACATCTTCTGGAGCCCGTTTCTCGAATTTCACGGAAATTTTACTGTGGTACTCTTTCTTTTACTATACAGTGTGGTTCTAACTTTTTCATCTGTGGATCAAACTCTGCAGTGTGACCATTCTTTGGAAAGCTACTGAACAGTACTGTACTGTGGTACTGTGTGTTTTACTATGCAGTGTGGTTCTACTTTTTTCATCTGTGGATCAAACTCTGCAGTGTGACCATTCTTTGTAAAGCTACTGAACAGTACTGTACTGTGGTACTGTTGGTTTTACTATACTGTGGTACTGTTGGTTTTACTATACTGTGTGGTTCTAACCTTTTTATCTGTGGATCAAACCATGAAGGGTGATCATGCTATGGAAGTTTAATGAACATTTTTTCAGGTTTTTATTTCCATGAAAAACGAATTTTTAAATTGTGGAATTAACTCGCGTCAGGAGCTCCTGCTCGCGTATCAAACCACGTTCGAAGATAAGGATCTGGATCCTACTGTCGGATTTTCGTACCATTCGTCCCATTCCTTACCGTAGCTTCGTATGAAGGCTAGGTCCGAGGCTTTATGTTAACGTAGAGGAATCTGTTCTCAGTACTTTGCAAATTATTATCATTATCATTGTCACTGTCTCTGTCACTGTCACTGTCACTGTCTCTATCTCTGTCACTGTCACTGTCACTGTCACTGTCACTGTCACTGTCTCTGTCACTGTCACTGTCACTGTCACTCTCTCTGACACTGTCACTGTCACTGTCACTGTCACTTCTATTGCCACCGTCCGTATCCCTGTTATTGTCACTGTCACTGCCATAGTCATTGTTTTTATTATTTTTATTACTATTGGTCGGGCAACCGACTATAGGTTTACACTCGAGTTTCATCGCAAATCGCAGTCACATGCAATGGGGAATACCGCAGACACGTAATACGGGCGCAAACTTTCTACAATGTCGAAGTCGATGGCGAATATGTCGAAGACAAATGGCAAAAGAATCAAATGATTTAGCGAATGTCTCACTAGAATCAAAATGAGTTACCAGTGAAAAGAAAATGTGGACAGAGTGGCAGAAGAGCATTTGCTGATAAAGACAAGGTGCCTCGCGATGAAACTCGAGGAAACGACAACAAAGATGCCACGTTGGAAACCAGGACCTTGGTACCCTTAGCATTTCTTTTTTGGACCACTCCGCACCATAGGTGGTCAAAACTCATAACAGCACGTCTACCTGTTGCCCGACTTACGATCTTAGACCGTCTTGTTATTATTATTATTTTTTTTTTATTTTTTTTTTTTTTGGGGGGGGGGGTGGGAGGTGTGATACTCCTAAATTTGGTTCGTTTGTCTTTGTTTGGGAGAAGATGATAAACGAGGGCTGTCATAGCGTGATGAAATCTCTAAACATACTAATTTGACAGGCACTTGATAAGAAAAATAATGCAGAACTTTTAGAATTGCTGTAAAAGGAGACACATTTACCAAACATCTGTATAAAGGACGCAGGAACATACAGTTTCGCAGTTAAGGTCCGGTAATAGCAGCAAAATTTTCTCTTCCGCAAGGTTCGGTAATACCAGCAACATTTTCTCTCGACTTGTTGCGCAACGCTGTTGCATCGCAAGTCGAAAGGCGCTGCTCCCGTATTACCAGCTACCTGAGCAACTTGTCAAGTTGTGTCATGAGTAGTAATATGAGCAACTAAGCTAAAATTTGTTGCAGAAAGTAGAACTCAAGTCTACTTTGTGCAACATGTTGCTGCAACCCGCAACCCTGGATTCTGTTGCGTGACAAGTTGCTCACGTAGGTGGTAATACCGGCAACAACGCTCTTCAATTTGCAATGCAACAAAGTTGCGCGACAAGTTGAAAGAAGGAGTTGCTCGTCTGATTACCGCACCTTTATGTTTCCCAATTTTACTGCTTTCGTCTTAAATTTTCCTTCCCTAGCTTACAAGGAGCGCGGAAAATAGATATTTGATACACTCAGAAAGTTTGGCAAATTCGTCGTTTTACGAGGTGAGGATTGTCTCTATTAATTTTGGTATTGATGGTTCCACAGATGGCCGAAGCTCCCAATTCGAAAACGATTTCGGCGAGGTTGCGCAATTCCAGCGTTTTTTTTTAATTTCGAATCGCTTTTTGAATGACCTTAGAATCGGGCAAACAACATGCAACAGCACACAGGAAGAGAGTAAGTCGATTTTATTGAAAAAGATTAAATTTCCTTGGGTTTAAAAACAAACTATTTGGAGTTTCAGTCAAACCCTTTTTTAAAAACAGGGAGCTTGGGCCGGCTGTGGATAGTTCGCATGATTCACAGGTAATTAGAAAAAAATCATGCGTGAAACGTGAAACTGACGAATGTTGGCGATGGGTTTACAATTCGTTTTCCTATCTATAAGCACGTACACGCCTTTTTGAAAAAGCCAAACTGATTGACAAGTTTCCTTTCAGCTGTTATCATTTTGGAGCCGAGAGAATTCCAACACATTGCAAGTTACCTGCATTTCGTGACTTAATTAATGTCACTTCAAACTTTGTACACAACTTGCCACAATTCTGACAGTCAAGCTTACAAAATAATTCCAAGTTTTAAGCTCAACGAGGCAAGTTGAAACACTATTCTAGCGGGCACAATTCCAAAAGAAGATTTTCTAAATTCCGGAAGTCCCCTAACGCAAACAAATTGTTAACTTTTTTTTGCCCAATTTGTTTCCAATATTCATACATTATTAAAATGTAATTCTTTCTTGAAGGTTCATTACCAGTGGCGTTGAAAAATTGGCGCGATTTTGTGTCGCAGTTCTGTATCACTACGTTTTACAAGTACAAAAAGAAACTGTTGACCTTTTGGTTTTGAGCAATCTCAGTTCCTCTGTCTTGCGGTACCAAAAACTTCGCGAGCTGAACTCTTTTTAAGCATAAAAATTTTGAATTTTTCTTGCGCGTTAAAGCTTTGTCCATTTTTCTTTTTCTTAAGTTTTCTATGTATTCTTTGGGGGCTCTAAAATACGCAGTGGGCATCTATTCTTTTCGTAGGGAATAACCATCCTCATCAGTACTGAATTAAATGAGGAGAGATTTAACTTTGCAACGGCCTCAAAACGGCGTGGCTTTCTTGCTATCACTCTCGTTCGATGAGAACAGCGAATTACTTAATCCAACAATATTCGAATGAGATTGAAAAACGGAACCCGTGCAAAGACAGTCAGACTATTTGAACTCTTTGTTTACAGATTTAAATCCCTTGTCACCTCCGATCACATGTACAACGCATAATTTAAAGAACAGCTTTGTATCGTTTTGTCTTTCAAATACAATTCACATCCACAAGACAAATGAATTAAAGCTTGAAAGCGGTTTCGAAGGAAAAGCGCCATTTTCGAAGGAGTTGAATGATGTGTAATTAATCTAGTCCAAATTGTTCGTCATGCTATTTGAAGATTTCACAATAAAAAGACTGTCTTTGTATTTGCACAAGCGTTGTTGGCAGAACTTAGCATCAATGCGTATTATGTCTACAATTTTACAATTCCGTCCGCCTTTCTTGCCACGAATACTGCATAACAGAAGCCAGTTACGTCGAACAAGTGTCGAAGAAACGAGGAATCGATTTTGGCGAAATAAACGATTCGTTTGATAAAAGCTACAACAGTGAATTGCATGTGTTTAGAGATAAAATATTGAACGGAAAAAAAAAACAAAACCAATAGCACCCAATAAATAAATGCATTTGGTAGATATGCAGCAGACACCTCTAGCGCGATGCGCTTGCATAAACAACAAGACCTCTGTTGTGCTTAGCGATAATCGATCAACATGAATGGTAACGTAAACGGCAAACCTAACCACAGCTTATTCAAGCGAAGGTTGTTTTGATTATCAAATGTTAATATTATAAAGACCTTTTCAAATTCTGTTGGACAAAAACGGATAAACATAATTGTCCAAAATGATTTCCGCAGCTAACAATTCGCGATTAGACTCACGCTTTACAGCTTTGCATTTAAGTTAGCGATGTTTTGAATAAACAGTGCTGTAAAATTTTCATGGCGCTTATCGCCAGTGCAAACTAAACGCACTAGATAATTACATCGAGTTTCATAAGTCGATACCAAATCAAGGCTCACCTTTTTCCTTTCGATTTTTTCAAGTCTGTACCGTCGTCTGAGCCGTCCATCTTGCATTTTCGAGCTTCCACATCTGTCATGTTCGAGTTGCCTGCCGGACCGAAAAGTATGTGACTTAAAAATGGCTATGCTGTTATCACAAGACGACTTCCAGCGTCCTAAACCAGCCGGTTTGACCTACAAATGTTGATTATCTTTGTGGTTATTCGGCGTTTAGACACACGGGGGTATTGCATATCCCGCGTCTTTGTTGTGATATAAAACCTGTCTGCTCATTGGCCAAACAGGACTTTCATTGTCCATAGTTAATTATATGACTGACAAATAAATGCAAAAATCCCAGACACCTGGTCCTTACGATCGGTCATTTTTCTGCCTGGGCTGAAAGAGTACAAAAGAAAAAAGAAGAATTTGTGATTTGCACCGTGGGAAATATGGCCAAAACGGCCAGCATCTCCCAAAAATGCTCTTCTTTTGCATTCAAAAGAGTGGCCACACAGCTGCATAATTTCATCCTTTTAAAAAAGATCTTAAAACTCGCTGGGAAACTCTTATAAACAAAGTAGACTGTATAAGAAAAAAATTGTCCCGTAGCGTTTCAATAAATGGCCACATACATTTTGTGGTCTTCTTAAGAAAATCAGCCTTATCGCAGTACAGTGCTTGGTCAGGTTCCTAAGTACGATTATCCAGCCGTTTTAACTGTAATTGAGCAGGAGCCGATTAACCCTGCTGTGAGTAAACTGTTCCATTGCGACAGAGCGCAAAAACCGCTTGACATGCGTACTAAAGTCCGGCTAGTCACCTCTTGTGTTCCCGCCATTCGATTTTCAAAATGGCGGACGACAAATCAAAAACCAACACGTCATTGCAGAGGCTGTGTAGCCGCTGTCATTGCGCCAATTCTGCACACACGACGAACAGAATCTGTCATCATTCAACGATGCATCGGAGCCGTAAGCGATGAGATCGGACGTAATGCAGTCGATTGAAAACAGTTTTGTTTGTGGCCAGCTTCTAATCCTGATTTTACGTTCGTTATTTGGAGGAGGGACAGAGTTTTGCGTTTCTTAAGGTGATCGCTTACGTTTTAAGTTCAGGAGAAAGATCTGTTGGAGGTAAATAGTTTACGCGAAACATATCAAATATGACTTTTTTTTCGTCGATATGAAACTTGTCAAGAGCTCTTTAAAGGTGGACTTCTACTTTCATAACCTAAAAGTGGAAGGAAGGCTTCATCACGTCGAAATTTGCAGACCTGTAAGTACATTGACCGCTATAATTAGTCGGGCAACCGACTATAGGTTTACCCTCGAGTTTCATCGCAAATCGCAGTCACGTGCAATGGGGAATACCGCAGACACGTAATACGGGCGCAACCTTCTTTCCACGGTGTCGTTCGATGGCGAATATGTTGAAAACAAATGGTGTCATCTTTTCTACGCTCAAACATACAGACCCACAAACCGTTCGCGGTAGACCCACTCTAAAAGATGGCGTGTGTAATGAGCCTATATTTCGAAACGGGTCGTTCCGCGAACTGAAAATAGCAAAAGAATCAAATGATTTAGCGAATGTCTCAAAAGAATCAAACCAGAAATCAAACGAGTTACCAGTGAACAGAAAATGTGGACAGAGTGACAGAAGAGCATTTGCTGATAAAGACAAGGTGCCTCGCGATGAAACTCGAGGAAACGACAACAAAGATGCCACGTTTCCGTTGAGGCTGAAACTTCAGAATCCCGGCCACGATTGCGTGACATTAAAGTTTTGCTCCAGCAGTCCCGCAGTCAATAAATATTTGCATATGCAAACAAATACCTCGTTCTATAATCCATGTGCCGAAAACAAGCACAATACACATGAATATTCCTCGTTCTATAATCCATCTGCCGAAAACAAGCACAATACACATGAATATTCCTGTCATTCCTCGTTCTATAATCCATCTGCCGAAAACAAGTAATCCATGTCATATCCTTTTTTCCAACTGCGGAAGTGCGGGACTGCGGGAGCACTAGTTCTATACCCTTCTAAAATTTCTTTTCTTTCCCACTGCGGGAGCACTACTTCTATACCCACTCCATCCACTTTATTTCTTTTAAAATATTTTTTGGCCCATTTCTCTTTTTTAATTTCATGATTGACATCGCGACTGCGGCACCACGGGAGCACGAGATTAATGTCACGCAATCGTGGCCGGGTATTCTGAAGTTGCTCCCATAACAGCACGTCTACCTGTTGTCCGACTTACGATCTTAGATCGTCTTGTTCGCAGTTATAGTTTTGCCGACAGTGAGAAAACTCGACTAGTTTTACAACAAAAAGTAAAAACTGTGGTTTTGAATTTTCACTCCACAAAGTATGTGGGAACTTAAGGTCTAAGTTCTTCTGAAATGTATGTAACGTTTATGATCTAAATGCCAGTGTTTTATTAAAGAGTTTGTACCTCATTGACATTGCAGTGATTTGATTGCTTACGTGATATTAGTGTTTTCCCGCCTTAACTGCGCGGCTGCCTGCCGGTCTTTCGTTGTTTCAAACGGCAAAATGTTGCCGACCGACGCCGGGATTTTTTTCGTGTTTTAAACGCACCTGTAATTGGCATGTTGTGTGTTAAAGCGCCGCGGGAACGAAGAAACCAAAATGTTCAACACCCGGCCCCTGTTGTCGATGACTGTTGGGGAAAAGTATCTGTTATTGTGGGTACAAGCGCACGGGCCTGTGGTTTCGCAAGTGATACAATTCTTTGTAAAAAACATTTCGACGAGTTGAGCAACATCAACAAAGGAAAGTGCTGCTTTCCGTTCAGGGATTGTGAAAATGCCTGCAAAGGTGCCCTAGTCCAATGCCCTCAGCGTTTTTCCCCTGCTTTTGATGCAACTAATTCAGTTCACACTGGAACACTGATATGCCAGGGCCACATCACATTAGCTGACAAAGATGAAAGAATTTGTAAAATGGACACATACATTTCACCAACAAAGGTGGGTGCAGGATGATAACATTATTTCAATTTCAAAAATCACTCTGCATTGTTTTAAATTTGCCCCACCCCTTATAAGTGTCACCCCTTTTTTGTCAGCGCCCTAAAACAGAGAAAAAAAAGGAAACAGTTCCTAGTAGTTGCTACGCAGAGCTAGTAGAGCAGGTAGAAACCCTTGAAGATGAAAAGCATCAGCTGGAGGTAAAACAGAAAGAAATTGAGGAACAAAATAAAACCCTCCAAAAGAAACTTGAAGGTGGGTGTTTGAACCTGGTTTTATTATGTCGATAAACTGATGGCAATGGCTTTTATCACACCTCTCCCACAAAATATGGTACCAATACACTATTGAAGGTAGCAAATTTTGTTACAGCAGTTATAGTATACACTGTAGCTTACGTGGGTTGTGAGGTGTATATCTGGATTAAAAAAAAAAAACAAATACAGTGTAGCTTATAATACAATATTATTGATAGTAGTACACCACCCCTGGATGGTTTCTGAGGCAGAAAACATCTGTGTTCCCTTGGATTGTTTTCTTTTCTGGGAATTATCCCCTGAAACAATTTAATTATTTAATGAAAACAAACAAAAAATGTAGAGTGGTTCAATCATGTGTTGAAAGTTTGCAGTTATGGAGGGTTGGCTATAAACAGTAACACCTTAAACATGTCTGCTTGTCCCAATTTAGGGGCAGAATAATCTGAAGCCTAAATAGTCCAACCAGTAAATTTCTCTATTGTCTAAACTGCCCCGGGTTTCACGTTTAGCACTTTTTAAAATAAATCTTGCAAAGCACTCCATCCGAAAATTAGGTGACTATCTACACAAATTGCTTTCGTGTTTGCTGTTACATGTGGAAATTGTTAGCTAAAACCCAAGGTGATTGATTTTCCAACAGAACTTGCTCAGCAAAATACACATTTAATGCAGAAAGAAAATCACCAAAGGGAATTGAATGATGAATTGAAAGATGAGAACATCATGCTTCACAAGAAAATTCAAGGTAAACCCTGTATATCTGCACAGTGTTTGGAAAAAGTTATAAAAACAAAGGTGACTGCCCCTTCTGCATCAATGCACACTTGAAAACAAATTCCAGTATATAATTCTGTGGCTAGTTCAGGTCACCAAAGGTATGTGGGTGTTGTGGTTCAAGTTTATTTTCCACTGTTTTAAACTTTTATCATACTTTACCATATCATTTATAAACAAATCAAGAAAATAAAATTGAACCAAGGATATTATTGAACCACAGCATAATGTACACTAAAGTATAAAATCAAAACATCCAGCCTGTATAATTATATAGTCCTAACAGTGGTCCACATTTTTGTGCATGTTCATCTGTTGTTTTTTTCATCATCAATCTGAAAATGTAAACTAATACAATCATTCAGGTACATATTGGCTGTCTAAGAGAAAGTGGCACATGCCCAAGGTAGAAACTTGCAGTAACTCTCACACGAAAACAGCAAACACAATTTTATTTTTCAAAAAAACAAGGAAAGCCACAATATGGTTCCTCTAACAAGTATTTCTCACTGCTTAAGGAGACACCACATTTAGCATTCTTGTGCAGCAATTCCACAAGTCCTTGGTCCAGCACTATACAAATGGGGGACAACATCTGTATGATCCTGATTTGTATGATCATATCACCTGATATGATGACATTTGTATGATCCTGAGTTTTGTGATGTGCATGCTCCTGGCCTGTTTGAGGACATCTTTTCAGCCATATTTAATGATGAAAAGGAAGCACCATCAAGGAAGAGAAGACATCTCCAAAGAATTCGAGTAGTTGTGTTACTGCACAATCTCAGTTTCTTTAGAAATCAGGTATTGGTCCTTTCTTCCTTCAAACAAAACAGATAAAATAACTGCATTAAATTTCAACCACATTAAACAAAAAGGAGAAAATTTTTTCTTATGTAGTAAAAATAACTATTATAAAGAGTTTTCCCCTCTCTTGTTTAGTTGAATTATTAATTATTTTAATTAAACAAGAGAGGGCAAAGCTGTTAATATCCACTATTTAATGGCATTATAGAAATAAATATAATCTCAAAATTATTTGCACAAGAAAAAATTGGTCCAATACTATCATAAACAATAAAATCACATACAGTATGTGCTTGCAACAACTTGTTGGCAACTGTAGAATGACAGGCTTTTATAAATTTATATCCTTGATGTCTAATTGTCAGAAAAACTGCCCCATGCAGAAAGCAAATGGCCTACAACTGAAACTTAGTGGAGTTAGCTACTCCTCAATGATGTCTGGTATGGTCCTTGGCTACAGTTGCCACCCTCATTCCATAACCAACTACGAGAAAGGTCTAGCTAAAATGAACCAAGAAGAAGTGAGAAGAAAAGTAAAACTTGCAATAAAGGTAACTGTACTTGATGAAATGAGCCTATAAAGTCAACAATTTCAAGAATAAAATCTTTCTTATTATACCTTTTGCTCTAACAACAGCCTAAGGGATTACATGAATAACTATTATGCCTCAACAAGTCACTGAGCAACCATTCCTTTGAGACATTTAAAATTAAAAAGTTGTAAACTCAAAGGCTATTGTACTCATGCCTTAATGTCAAAACATATTGTATGGCACCGTCGTACTTGAACAACAATGGGTTGGCTCTTGTGACAAGCCTCTTGGCATTCAATTAAAATGCAAATGTCACCGTGACAAAACAGCACTCAGGTTTAGAATTTTTAACCTTTTGGACTGTTACTTTTTTTTCCATGGTGATTATATTTAAAACAGTAAAATTTTTTGTTTCAAAAGGAAAAAAAATTCATACTTCTCATTGAAGATGACATCCATTTCATGCACGCACCCAGAAGGCCAACCAAGTCGATAACAAGTACGTGCTGGCACATGTGCACAGTGCTAGCAGATATCCACACTGACATCAATGCTGTACCCCAGAATCAGGATATCAACAGAAACTACCGATCGGTGAGAGTTACAATGAAAGATGGATCAATTCGACAGTGCCGTGGGGGAATCGACATTCAGCATCTCCTGGGATATTTTCGTGTAGAGTTGAGAAAATATTTTGCTTCCAGTTTCCTGTCCTCATTACCTGCAGAATATGCACAGGTCAATTTTTCAAATATCCAGGATAGCTTTCAGAATCTCAGGTAACAATAATACTACTATGGCCATGCAAATAAAGCTCAAGTGTTGTTAACAATGATATAGATTAACTCAAAATGAAGCAGCTCATTGCTGTCAAATTCTTGTCACAAGCAGCACTCTTGCAGTCTTTCAGAAAATTGATATGGAGTTATCACTGATACAAAATTAAATCTGTTGAATTTAAAACACACTGTCAAGCATGTACAACTGAGAAAGTGTCATTAGTGCATGCATGTCCTCACACAACTTTTGGTTCTAAGCCAAAATATATATGTACATGTATCCATACTGATACATACATGTTTGACGTGCAAAAATACTGCTAATGTATGTATATTCAAGAATGTTGTATTTCCATACTGACGTGAGATCTCATTTGAAAAACAAATACATACAGAAATTGAAAATATATACACATCAAAAAAATACATGCATACATATTTTCAGTTCATTTCACTTTCAGTGTCCAGTATAGGTTATGCAAGAACAACAAAAACACAACAAAAACTTCTACATAGCTACTTACATGCTCTAAGCAATGTGCTTGTCATTATGAAAGGGTGTACTGGGATGCAGAGAGACATGAAATGGAGACATTGCGAACATCATGGCTGGTTGACGAGTTTGAACGGACCCTCCACAGCAAGCACGATTATGCAGCAGCCCTGGACCACACCCTCATGATGTGCCCTGAGCTTAATGAATACATGGCTGAATTCCAACTGGTTGTAACTGGTGACTACCCAACCTGGAAGTACAACAAAAAACTTGTTGCAGAGGTAGCCAAGTAGATGTGAAAAAGAAAAAAAAGCATATTATTCCACACTATTTACACAATAGAGATAAATATGGAAAACAAAACTATATTCAACTGAGTGCACAAAACATAGTCTGCGTGCAGACATCTCCATTTCCTTTGCTTCTCGCGGTCCCTTTCCGCGAGAAGCAAAGGAAATGGAGATGTCTGCATGCAGGCTAACAAAACATTGAGACTGTGCTTTTCAAAGAAAAAAAGATTTCTCTATTTAGAGTACAGAAAAATGGTTTACAAGTACATACAATTTCTTTACAATTTTGGAGACATACAGATCCTTAACCAAAAATACTCATTCAAAAATATAATGTACTGGTACATTGTACCTAACATTACACTAAAATCAAACTACCATTTTTTTCTTATGGATTATGCAGTGGACAAATGGAGCTCAAAGAAACACACCATTAATGGTCCCATGGCAGGGCCCTTTTCATGTTTCGCTCAACACAGAGGAATCCACCGTTCAAGTGTTCTGGCCTGTCTTTGAGAAGTTATATAAAGCTCTATTTGGAAAGTTGGTTAACAGGAAATACATGTATGTACACATACATGTTCGATGTAACAAATACAGGTTTCTTTCTTTATTAACTACTGTACATCGACAGAAGAAAGCCTGTAGTTTAATATGTATAAAATAAATCTGGCACTTATTCACATGTCATCATTCTTTGCGAACGGGACTTTGTGCGCGATGCTCAACGAGTTTGCTAGCAGAAAAGGTCTCTGAAGAGTCCCTTGGCCCGGGACGAAACGCTGCGTCAGACTAGCCACGAAATATTTATTCACAAGTAACTGTCAACTTTCATTACTTATTCACATGAATAATATATAATTAAATGCATTACAATTTCTAGAAACAAGAAGTTCCCCAAGAAGCCAAAATCTGAAAAAATTTCTCTGGTGTCTTCAGCTGCCTTTGGAGGCTGGCTTATAGTGAGAGATGTGGTCATGGAGTTATTTGGTGCATGCAAAGATGAACAGTACCTGATGTTGGTCAACTTACTCGATGAGATAAGCTGCTTCAACTTCTACTTCTACACCGTTTTTTTCCGTGGTGGAAATTTTGACAGCTGGTCACAGTCTATGCTAAGGGCATCAATGATCTTCATCAACTTCCGCCGCAGAAACTATGACAAGGCAACTTTATGTCAGCTAAGTGATCTCCTGTTCCATGTGTCCCAAAACACAGACCTTGGCAAAACAATCGAAGAATTTCTACAAGTTTTTTCAGAGAAAAAAGTCAAAATATTTCACTCCATCTTGCGACGGTAGGAAACTTTTTCATTTTGAATGTTACATATATACATACTGTCAAAATGTTGAATAACAAAACCTACAAGACAACGCAAGTTTCCACCATTGAATTTTGTAGTATTGTCTAGTGAAGTGTTTAATCCTACAGCACGGCAATAGATAAGTTAGGTTACAACATTAATAGAGGTTCTCAAAAAGCAAGTGCAGGATACATGTAGGGTAGGGATTTTTAGTATGTTGTCTAGAATAGGATTGCAAAATGAATCTGAAAGCAGTCTAGTATGGGCTTAGGGTTTCAGAATCCCAAAAGCACACACCCACCCAATTATTTATAGGGCACCCACTTAGGCATTTTTTAGACCTTGTCCATAACTTACAGAAGACCTAGACCAATATTTGGCCATTAAGAGTGCAACAACACACAAAACACATCCTTTGTTACCTTCTTACAGGAATGTACCTATCTGGGCAGTTCGCCAACTGATCCACACAATCGCACATGCACTTAGTGGAAGGCGCTTTGATGTCGATTTTATGGAATGGTTTCTGCCACAATATCTCAGAGGGCAAGGCCACAAAAACCTCACAGAGACAACACTAAAAGCAGCAGAGTTCCTCTTTGAACTGTTCACTGAAGTGTGGATGACGCTTGGACAAACAGTCAAAGTCCCACGTGGAAACCGTAAATTCCAGGTGTTACGCATTTGCCATTTTTTTAACCAATCTGCTACTAATTTGGTTCAAGTTCATTCAGACAAAAGATCTGCAAGAGAAATCAACCTGTTTAAGAGGGAATGAACTCAACTTAAAGAGATAGATTTAAGTTTCCGTTATTCTAAAAAAATACCACCAGCGAGCACAGGATAACTGCAAAACGTGTATGCCTTTCAGAAATTTTTCATTTTGCACAAAAATCTAAGTTTTGATTGATATAATTGACTTCATATAAAGGCAGGTGTTGGTAACAATATTTTGCCGAAGCATAATTTTCGCTTTCATTTCGCAGGTCAATACAAATCCAATTAAATAAACAAACAAATAAATATCTTGCCTTTCAGCCATATTATTTTCCAGCTGTTGACGCGACCATGGACCAGCGATCGCTGCCGTTAGGATATTCCTTTCTTGGAAATGAACCCGACAGAATGGTGTGCTGTGACCTGGTTGAATGCCAACTTCAGATGCAGTCAGTGGACTACAAGCGATTAAACTGTAGCCATTCATTTCATCTGCTTTGCTTGAGAGATCGCGAACGTGGTCAAAATCGAGAGCACCGTGACCGTGAAAGTTTCTTGTGCCCTATATGCCACCCTTTGCTTGAAGCAAGAATACGAGAGCTTTCCACGACAATGAATAGGTTGGTTTGCATTAAAATTGAACGATTCACAGCTAACGGAGGCTAGTCAGCGTAGCACGTGTCCATTTCAACAGATTTCAAACACTTCCTCTCCTCGGGAAAGCTCACTTTGCGCCCTTTCATTCCAGGTATTTGGCAGGTGATGAACTAAACAGTGACGACGAGAGCGACCAAGAAAGTGACGACGAGGACAATGATGACGACCCAGACAGTTTTGAGGACTCTTTGGACGACAACAGTCAAAAAGGAAGCCCAGTGGACGAGTTGAGATTGAAGCTGTCCGACCGCGCGAAAGTTTTAAAAGACAACGGCCAGCCAAACTTGGTTCCAAAATATGGCAACTCGAAGCAAAAGCCTTCGGGTCATCAGCAAGTTGTTTCCAGGAGCAAAGAAGTTTTCCATTGCCAGTTCCCTGGTTGCTCAAAGATTTGTAAATCTGTCGGCGGACTAACACTCCACGTCAAGAAAATGCACAGTCCCACGCATGGTTGTCAATGAAAATTAACTGACACGTCGGAGTCAGCGATTTGCTAGCCGAAGTACACACGTTTTGAAACAGAATAAACAGCTCCTTTCAAGCGTGTTTCTTTCTGACGTGTGAAAAATATTTGATTATTCCCATAAACAGTATTTAAAGACTTTCTCACTTGTAAAAATTCGCCCCTTCACGCTGCTTCACGAGTTCATTCGATTTTCGAACTCCTCATTTTGCGCAGCCGCAGTTACGCAAAACGGACTTATCTACGTCATTGCCCGACAGCCAATCAGCGGTTTTTGCGCTCTGTCTTCCATTGAGCTTAAGGTGGTACCGGAGGCTAATTTCAACATTTTTAGCACATATTTACATACATAAAATCTGTAGAAATAATTGTTCAATCGCAATCGTATCTTCACAGGTGAATCTTTTATTTGTGCTGATTTTCTCAAAAATAGTTTTATTCCAAAAGAATGAAAAGAATTTCTGTAATATGATCTTCTTATGGGTGTGGTCGAAACCTTTACATTTTACTTTTTTCGATATAACTCAAAGAGAATTCCTTGGACTTCAATAAGCTTTGGTAAATTTATTTGTATCACTTAAAGCAAGAATTATGTGGGAGTACGTCAAAGAATAAGAAATAGAATAAAAGATATGTCAAGAAATATTGTTTCGTAACTTTCAAAAATGTTTCATCCTGCCACGGGCCTTATATTTGTAGGCATTTGACGTATTCCCACATAATAGTTCGTTCACGTATATATTCGATCTCTGCGAAGTTTCGTGTCTTTCCAGTAAAACTACAAAAAATAATATAATTTCAAAAACTACCACCTTTAAAATAACATGTCTTTTTTGGCCAAAAATCGAGCTTAAAGTGAAGAAAACGGGCTCAAAAGTTCACATTAGCTTCTTTTCGATGGCAGCCATATTGTTTTGACGTCTACAATAAAAGTTAACAGCGGTAAATCGCTTGAAATGGCCCTATTTTGGGCCCTCCATCCTTTTACGGGGAGCTATTTTTCGCGCGAAACCAATCAGGCGCAAGGCATTATAAACAATGACACCTCTGCATAGCAACGGCACCCCAACAGTCAGCGTTGACAGGTTGAAATTAGACAAAACGCAGTCATTTCGAGGGAACGAACGGGACGCGAGCAGAGATTACAAGAACAGCGATAAATGCCTCCAAAAAAGCATTCCAACGCGACTAAGGAAAAGTCTGCGCGTGCTAACGAAGCTCGAGGTTCGGGATCACACTCAAGAATTGTCCTTGATTTTGAAAAGTTGCGACAAGCTGGTTGGAAAGTAATCGAAGACAAAAGAAAATTGAAGTCATCGTCAACAGGACTGAAAGTTTTCTACAGATATACAAACCCTGCTGGAAAGTCGGTCAAAAGCAGCAAAGAGGTCGAGAGACAGCTTAAAGCAGAAGGGAATTTCGACGCATTTGTGTGTGAGTCAGTACGACATTGTGATGAGCGTATCGAGCGTGATCCAAAAGCGAAGACGTCGGATGCTTTGTCCTCAGATGATGACACCGACTACGAACCGCCAGAGAAGCGAAGTGTTCAAGCAATCAAGGACGAATGGTGAGCTTTTATCTTATAGTATTTCTATCAGTAGCTTACAGTAAGTCATCTGAATTTTATTTAAAAAAATCCTGATTTCCGTTGTTGGCGGGATTAGTTGTGATTATTTGAAGTGTTATTTTTTGTTCTTGTCAAGCTATCACATGTATTCATTTGTGGGTAATTTTTCCTGATAAGTTTCTGTGAATATTGAATGCAGTGTATATTCTCACCAGGAGCCAAGAATTCATACTGTATTCGGCTCCTGGTCTCGTGTATTCCTTTTTGTTTACCATTCGACATGAGATGGCTAATACATGTTTTCTCAAATGAGTGGATCACCTGTTTACAAGAGTTCAAATCTTTTTGTTTTCAGCATCGAAGTTCCAGAAGGACTGTTTGTTGCTACGACCTCAAGCATCGTGAATTTTGTGAGGCAATTCAATCAATTTTTCAAATGTCCATCAAATGAGGGAAGGTGTAAAGGTACGTATCCATTTGTTTGAGTTTATGCCTTTGAAAAAGTCTGATAATAATATTCTTCAAATAAAAACTGCTTTGCCATAAAGGTGCCAAATTCTGCATACATAAGCTTATGTACCTGTGAACTTTAGCTGTAGTTCCCACCTGCTACACCACCATACGAGTAAATTTGTATTTTGGGGCATTGTAAAAGAGTGCCTAAGAATTCCTAGCAAACTAGACAAACTAGAAATATAATTTTCTGATTGATTGATATATGATACTTAATTTTTTCCCTCTGAAAATAGTTTTTGTTGATTCAATTTCTGTATCCCCTTCATTCGAAATCATTAGTAATGTTATTATTTAATTATTATTGTATATTCTTAGATACATATAACAATGTGAAAAACAATGAACTAAATGTCCCCTTAGGTAACCTAGTGCTTGTGGCAAATGAAAAGAGGGGATTAGGTGGTGCGATGAAATTTCTATTCCGGTGCAATGGATGCTGGACAGCAGAAGTAGGCTATCAAAGCAGCCAACTAGCCGCAGAGTCACGCCGTCATCTGGTGTCCTTAGCCCTATCCTTAGCTTTTTTCATTAGTGGGCATAACTATGCCTCTTATAGGAAAACTTTGGGGAAGGGTTTGGGTTTGGGTGTTTTATCTGACAAGCCATTTATAGAAATCATCGACCTTGCTTATCCCCACATCAAGGGCATACTCGACGAAATGTGCGAGAGGGAGAAAGATTATATGAAAGCCCTTCCAGATGGTCAGTTGGGGAGTTAGTCAAGGGGGGTGACAACATGCGATGGGTGCTGGCAAATAAGGGGGCATTTTAGCCAAAACTGTACCTTTATTATAAAGAATTATTTGACGGGGGGTCTCCTCTATTATGGGCACTTGTCAATGCGCGGGGCAGATAATATTTGTAATGAAGAGTTGTGGCAGGGTACTTCAAAGGCTGCAGAGGGACACTTGGCCCAGGTTTTGTGGGGAAAAGCCAAAGAGGAGGGATTAAAAGTGGAAGTCAATTGGCAGGATGCGGATTCATCTTCTGCAAAGGGTTTCAGGTACTCTTTTTCTGATGAACAAGAGTCCAAAATAATGCTGTGTGGGGGTCACGTTGGGAGGGCTCACGGGAAGAAGTTGCAAGAGCTCCAAACAAAGAGTTCTTTTAGCAAGGGATTTATTGACAATCACAAGAAGGATTACCCCGGTATGGAAGAAATGAAGTGTTGTTGTGCTGGGAAAAAGCACACTTATGTTGCGACAAGCAGCAAACCTTCATGTGGATGTATGAGCCCAGGTTTCATCCAGGGTGCAAAGCGGAATCATTACTGTGCAATGGTGCATGCAGGTAAAGACCCCGAAAAATACAGGCAAACAATGCTTTGCTTGGGAAAATATCACGCACGTGACATCCATGAGTGGGAGGGGGGTTCTTGTTCATTCCACCCGGTAAAGAAATGCAGCTGTAAAGGGTGTAAATGTGATGAGGATGGGTTTTATGAGGAACTAAAATGTCCCGGGGAGCAATACCATTCTGCTCATGTTTTAAAATGTGAGTTCCATGCTATGGCTTACGAAATAGAATGTGCAGAGAGGGCTGCTGGTGCAGAGAAGGTGATTGATCCAGGCTTGGGTAAGGGGCACTCGAACCTGCCAGAGTCAACCTTTAGTGTCCTCACTAAGTTTAGGGCTAAGGACATCAACTTGCACCAGAAGCACTACTACGCATCAACTAATCTCGGCTTAATCTAAGCAAACATGACGTGGTGCTTCACAAGGATGGGACCCACTTACCACTGGATTGTGGACCTGTATTCCAGAATGGGCTTGCCAGTGCTCTATGGTGTCCAAGAAAGGGTATGTTTTCTAATTTCTAGAATGTTTTCAAGGAGTGAGCAGTTAAAGTTGTTTACTAGCTAATTTCAATATTCCCTTGCATCTCAAATGTATATAATGTGTGAATTGAGATCAAAACAATTATGAGAATTAGAAGTTTCCATTATTGTTTATTTTTTCCCAATGAAAACTATTAACCTTATTTATCACTTTTATCTCATGCAGTGTACAGTCGATAATGCGGAAAGAATGAGAAGGTTGGAAAACAAGAGGACTGAGGAGGGTAAAAAGAAGCGTGTAAAATCAAAAATTGACAGAACTGAGGAGCAGACACTGAGGTAAAAAATATCATTTTTAGATTTGTAAAGTAAGAAGGGAAAAAAAGAAGAATTGAGGATGGAGGGAATAGTTGACCTGATGAACATTATCACAAATTTGACACAAAGATACACTGTATTTATCATGCATTGTTTATTGTTTTACTTCAGAAAGAAGTATGTAAAGAGCTGCCGTATCAGGCATACTTATGGAGATGATGATGAAGATGACCCCTGCAATGAGGAAGAAGCTGTAATGCTGACAGAAACAGCAATTGCTGATGGAAGTGCACGACCCCCTCCCGTGCTGCAACCAGTTTCTGCCCCAGAAGGAGCAAGTCTTGAAGTAGGAGGAAAGAGCTGTAAGTGGTGTGGTAGCAAAACTCACATGAGAAAAAGCCACAGAGACTGTCCTTTTAATAAAAGAGAATAATGCCAAATAACTGATTAAAATGTATGTTGGCAAAGAGTTTGAAACACTTATTGAATGAAAGTTCCATGTAACATGAACCAAGAAATGAAACAAAATGTGAAGAGGTTTACTTCTAAGATATGTGAAAGTTTACTTCCTAAGGATATGAAGAGATTTCTTTGTGACCTGTAGTTGGTTTCTGTTTGAAGTTTGAGTAGTCTAGTGTTATTAGGGTTCTGCTCTTGTTCATTGCTATTACCTCAGAATTCTAAAGTTTATTGAACAATTATAAAACAGGAAATAATTGAGTATAAACAAATATTAATGTCTTGCAGCACAAAATTTGTGTAGTACTTCATACATTTGTGCAATGGAAAAGTGAGGTCCAATTACATTTTGTCTTTTCTTAGCTGATAATTGACATAGCCTTAGTTACCACATATCAACAGTTTCGAAAATGAATAATGAGAGGATTCTGTTTAAAAAAATTATGATGTGCTTGAAAATCAGGAGCAGTCCTAAGTAGTATTGATCGAGGTAAATATGGCATTTGCAAATGCCAACATTTCAATCCAAATTTTGTGCATTTGTTTGAGTACAGCATTACATGGGAGCTGTCGAGGGGTGGTGAATTTGTACTAGAGCTGTGAAGTTGTTAGCTTTTTCATGCTTTCAAATATTGATTATGATTTTCTAAATCAGTTTCCTAAATGAAATCTTGCCTGAAAGCAATGTGTCCTATTGCATAGTATTTCTTTTCCCTTGTGTGTGTGCTGGGGGGTGGGTAGGGTGTCTTGCCAAACCCTTGGGAAGTGCTTATGAGGACTGAAGTTGAAGGACTGGTGTTGTCAGTCATTATCTTAATTTTAGATTAGCACTAACATCAGTTTGCTGTAGCACTATGTAAGTGTTTACATTTGAATCCAGATAACTCATACTTCCTATTGATCTTACCCCTGATAATTTGGGAACTTCAAAAACTAGAACGTTTTTCGATTTCCCTTGAAGGGTTGAGTTATTGGGATTCAAATCAAATTTCAAATGTATTTGCAAAATGGTTAAAAATTAGAAAAAAAAAGAATATTGTAGTTTTTACACAAGATATACCTCTAGGAGTCTTGTCTTTTATTACCATAATTTTTAGGACAATGCCAGTAAGACTTGATCTAGTTTTGAATCTAGTTTACATTCTTCCACAATCTGACTTTCTGAAAGTAAGAGTACCTAGATATATATTGCTGGTAAATGTAAATTTTGGTGAGACATGATTGTACATAAAGTAATAAAAATTGGCTCTTCCATACATGTATGGTGTAATAATTTATTGTATCAAACAACGTGAGTGTGTAAAAATGAAAGGAAGGACTTCAGGTTCAGCGTACTCATGAGAATAGATGATGACAGGCATTTCTTTTCAATTCATTTTATTGCTAAAAAAATATAGAACATTACAAACGAAGAAGAAAATCAGGCATCCCCTGGCCATTTTGCACCCCTTAGGTCTGTCAGGGTAACCTTGTATACCTAAAGGCAAGATAGAAGGAATGAGATAACTAATGTTTAAATTTTGCTGAAGGGAAGCACTAATTTGTTTATCGATGTTTACATAAATGTGAATTTTTCAATGAGGCAAAACTAATACAACAACAAAACATGATATCTTACTGCTGAAGTTTCAGGATTCAGATAGTCCCGGAGTCCCTCATCGATGATTGATCGGATTGCTTCTTTCAAGCAATCCGGATAGACATAGGTGGGAAGGGCCTTCCCACGGTACTTTCCCTCGCCGATTTTGTTGCCATACTGTAGAGGCAATAAAAATGCAAAAACATATTACACTCCAACACAACCAGGTTTTGTGCGTCTTCAACAAGTGAGAAAGCGCTAATGGGTAGAATTGAGATTGCGATGTGGTAAAAACAAGACGCTACTATATGCGGGAACGTGCCACGTGGAAGAACAAGGAGAGTGTTGGCTGAAATTATCAACTAACAAAAAGAACAAAGGAAGAAAAGGCAGTTGAAAGGTAAGCACAGCATCGAATGTTCTCACCGGGAGAACCAAGAGCAAAAAATGGGAGGTACTTACCCACAAGATTCCAAAAATTCGGCGGTAAAAACGGCGCCTCCCTTCTTCGCTTGTTTCGCCAGCTTTCAAGCTGAACCCACGAAGCAATCTCTGAAGGCCTGGAGGAGCTCCTTGCAAACTGGATGACAAGAACGCCATTGTTAACTTAGCAAATAAGTGACAAGAAGAAAAGAAATTTCATTACAACAAGCGATATATTTACCCGTTCTCTTTGAAATGACGGTCAAGCGCGCGTGTTGCTTCTTCAGCTGCCATGATCAAAGAGGGTGTTACATTTCAGATTACAAGGTTTTATTGAATCGAGCTGTCAGCAAGACCATCCTTGGGGACTTCCACAGCGGGACACAACTGTATCGAACGCAGCATGGAGCTCGTATTTTTGCCGCGAAAATGGCCGTAGAAACGAAACTTCGCGTGCCTATATCTCGGACGGGATTTTATTCCCCGACCTGAAACTTGGCATATGTTTACCTTTCAAGATTATCTTCATGCTGAAAAAAAATCTCGGCCAAAAAAAAAGGTCACTTTAGCCTCCGGTACCACCTTAACAATAATCCAATTTCAAGGAGCGCAGCGCAGTTCAGTGGCTATTCATGAGTAGTCACATTGCATGGCTTCATCCCTAGACGAAAAAGTTAGAATCTTAGAACCACATTGAATAGTAAAACAAACAGTACCACAGTACAGTACTGTTCAGTAGCTTTACAAAGAATGGTCCCACTGCATGGTTTGATCCACAGATGAAAAAGTTAGAACCACACTGTATGGTAAAACAAACAGTACCACATTACAGTACTGTTCAGTAGCTTTCCATAGAATGGTCAAAAATGGTGAAAACGTTAGAACCACACTGTTAAAGTAATCAACAGACAGTAGAATGGAGATGGATATCGGTGATTTTCAGAGCAAACATCTGCAGAGTGGAATCGTCTGCATATTTAACCAAGTTGTAATTATTATTACAACTAACCTACCGAAGTTATTTTAGAAATGAAAGGGCTTCTTACGTTAGCTTGCTCGTGTCCTGTTCCCTTCTTTTCTCCCTCTCCCCTAACCATAGTCAGTCGCTCACCACAGGGTAGGTACGCCATTTCTGGTAGACGCTTGAGAAGAAAGCGCCGGGGATGGAAGCTCCGCAAAATCTCGGAAACGAAGAGGATAGACTTTTCAAGACCTAGGCAAATATAAAGAGTGCAGTATTTTAGGCAAAAATTGAATTCCCACATCTGTCACTCACCCTGTCAGCCCCGTAACCCTTTTAGCGTTTAAAGCCAAAGGTCTGCGGCACGAAAAGGTCGAATATAATGCAAGGTTTAAAAGAACTGCATATTTCCTTCCCGCTCCAGAAGTTTCACGTTGCTCCTGGGAACGAGAGCCCTTCGCCAGCGCGAGACTGGGGCTTGTACATGCCTACTACTTGGTTAAGCTACCAAGATGGCGGCTCGCTGTGTTTCTCGAGTCGCTTGGTTGTTCAACAGAAATACAGCACTGCGTTCCAGTATTGTTCGCCAACAGAGTATTTTCACGAAATACAGAGAACCACCAAACGGATTTCTGTTTAATGAGAAGGTAGATAACCTGCTAGAGTGGTAAACGACAGTGATCAAAATACCCAAAAATCATGCAAGGTTACGTCAATCATCGCAAACTTTGTTTAGCCTTTGCAATCGAGATGGTAGTTAGTTCATAATTATCTGCTCTCTTAACGATTCTGGGATTTTTTTAGTTAGTATGTCTTAAAACTTTCTTTCATGAGTGAGAAACATTAAAAAATGTGTACAAGATTAAGTTAATGCTTCAGTTTGTTTACTTCAATACGGTTTTCATTTTCTTTCAGTACAAAGTGATGGATTAAAAGGGTATTGCTGTAGTGAAAAATTAATCCATTCAACATTGTATTTTGGGGTATTTTCCATTTATAGAATAATCCTTTACCTCGATTTTTATGTGTAGGTGCTTTATAGAATATGGGAATGATTTCCGCACAGGTCCCTACGTCATTATGCATGCTGTAGCCATATTGTTTCATTCTGCAATAACAAAAAATGTTTACATGTGAACAATTCATCTGGTGCATGCATAATGAAGTAGGGACCGGTGCGGAAATCTTGCCGGAATATGTTTTGTAATAGTAGACACTGCCCGTTGAATAAGTTTTACATTTTCTTATCGCCCCATACTTGATTATGCATGCCTTAGCTGAATTGTTTAGGTTAATGAACATGCAAACATTCCTCATTTATGAAGAGCTAAATAGTGCAATAAACAGGACAAGAATTAACAGGAAGCCAAGGTGCAGCTCCTGTGGTTGACATGCCCCTTGTTTTGGGGTGTGTTCCTTTGGTATGATCTGGATCTGGGTTCGTGATCCAAGATCACTCAGATCATGGCACATCAAAGAAATTGTTGAATGCACTCTGAACAATAATAATAATAATTTAATTCTTATATTGTGTGCTTTCCATGAAATGATCAAGTGCGCATTACATGACAAGGATTCATTGGTTCCTTTGATGCGTTATGATCTGAGTGATCGTGGATCACAAATCCAGATCCGTATCACACAAAAGCAAGATACACTTATACTCTGTAAAGTAGGTCTTCATGTGGTTCTTCCATTTTTAGCCTCGTAAACCAGGAGAAAAGCGCCAGTGGGAATCATGGGAGGAGCCATGGTATCGTTGGTGGTCTTTGATCATTGTTATGGTGCCAGTGTTGTCCTACTACAAGCCAGATACGAGGTAACGTAAAGCATTAGAGTTATACTTGTATCTACAGAAGAATAATAATAATAACCTTTATTTGAATGTCAACTGTATCTAGCACTGACGTACTAATTGGAGACACTGTAAATCACAAATTAAATCAAATCATATTAAATTAAATTCAGTCCAATCAAGTTAAATGTTGGTCTTTGTGGAGAGGGGAAAACCGGAGTACACGGAGAAAAACCTCTTGGAGCAGAGTAGAGAACCAACAAACTCAGCCCACTTATGACGTCGGGGCCGGGATTCAAACCCAGGCCATGTTGGTGGAAGGTGAGCGTTCTCACCTCTGCGCCAACCCTGAAAGCGTACAGTATATTCCAAAGAATGAAGCATGCAATTCCCTAACACCTGAAAACATTTGGCACCCAAAGATCTAACGGTAATTTTTCTACAAGGCTGTTTTTTTTTTAACATTTCATTCAAAGAAATGTATTGAACTCATGACCTCTCAGCTACAGAGTACCTGTAGGTGTGACCTTTGTAGCTTTGTTGATATCTACCATGTCTGACTCAGTCCACAGACTTGGGCCAGAAAAGAAGCTTTGAAGATAGTTGCTGCTCGTGATGCAGCTGAAGCAGAGGAAGGAAACAAAGTTAAAGCACAAATTGATGATGACGATGAAGACATAAAGAACTTTAAGTTAGATTGGAAGCCACTTATGTGATTGGTGATGTCTATGGAAGTAATCCTTTGACTCCTTGTACTAAGAAACTGGCAACTTATCCACGTAATATGAACACCTTCTCAAGGAAACTCTCATAGAGGATTTAAACACTCTCAGTCTCAAATTATGGATAATGAATTGATCTAAGGCTATATTCTCCAAACTACATGAAAGGAGTTGTATGCCACTTAATAGGAAGAATTGCTACTTAGATCCTGGGAGTGAAAGGGTTAAGCTTCTCCTTGTAGACACCTTTGTTGTAAGGTTGTTAAAATGGGGCAATTTTTTGAAACAAAGTTTGCAAATGTGAAATCACTTTATGTTTTCAGTCTGCACTATACTGATATGGTTTATGCAAACTGTATGCAGAATCAGGCATGGACCTGAAAACCAATCAAATTTTGACTCAAATTTCTCATTGTGTTAACTGCATCCTGTAAACTGATCAGTATGGCCTATGATACGGTGTATCCTCTATTAAGCAGACCCCAATTTAACACACTTCCTGAAATTAGCGTCTTATATTTGCTGTTTTAAAGGTAAAGGCGCACTCAGGCCTTAAGGCCCACACAGGTGAGGCAAGATCCCGGCTTTTGATGACCTGTTACTCTCTCCATCCAGTTTGTCTCATAAATGCTTGTGAAAATTTGAGAATTTCAAATCAGATCAAGAGTCACTTGGTGCCTTCTTCCATTCACCCCTTCATTTTTTTTGGATTTTACTTTGTTGTGTTTTGTTCTCCATTTACTTTTTGTCAGTTTTGTCTTTCATGGAAATCAACCATGTTGATTTAGGTGATTTGTTTGTAAATAAATATATTAAATGAGGATAATTTTCATTGATAAATTTGTAATAGCTGCCCAGTGCAGTATGCACTTACCAGAATTGTGTGAATTTAAAGTGAATTTGTTTGAGTCCCGCAAATATCACTGTAGTGTTACTATGGCTTGCTCTCACTTCACAAATTTCATTGCTCTTTCTTTGGGTGTGACAAGTCAAGCTATGATGTGAACAAAGTTGGTTGGCTACAATTTTTTGCGTTGCACTTACCAAGAACCATAAAAGTGCTAGCAATGTAACCCATTTATGTAATTAGAATGATAAGACCTTTCCAGTAACCTAAATCCGTGTTTATGCAAAGAGATAGCAAACATTTGGTTGTACTTAAAATTATTATCAGTGTCATTGAGCATGCCAACAAAACCTGTTAGAGCAATTAAGTTCAGTTTATTGATTTTGACCCACACTGGTACATAAGAAAAGTAAAGAGGGCAATCCACATAGGACTTAACCCTAACAACCTCAACAGGGATAGGGTAATGAAAATTCCAGAAGCATGGATGTTGACAAAAACATCACAACAAACATGCAGCCAGTCAGGGGACCTCTGAGGAAAACAACAACAAACACGAACAATAGCAGAATCAAAATAGCAGACTGCCAAGCCTACATAATGGTGTACCTTAACCAGTTGACCCTATCACCTGATCAAGACCATCAGTAAGCTGTTGAAATGTCACCATCTACACAATAAAAACGGTTATTAAAAGGTTATATAACATCTAAACCATTCACTATGAATAATAATAAATTCCATAACATCATTATTATTATTGCTATCATTGTTATTATTATTATTATTACTATTATTATTATTATTATTATTACTACCAGTGTTACTTACATGGCACTCTAATTTTTGTAACTAGAGACTACCTGCAGGTAATACACAGTTCTATATTTCTTTTACAGACCAATATCCAAAGCTTTCTATTATTAAAAACACTTTCCATTGGCTCCTATTTATGCTGGAATGTTTTGAAACGTGAGATGATGGCAAATCTTTAGCCAATCAGATTGCAAGCTTGGTGTTGATATTCCACTACTGAGCGGGTGGTACTTCTTCAATCATTATGCGAGACACTGAATTCCATCCTGTAGTTGCATCACCAATTTCATGCCCTCTATCACATTTGCCTACCCAGAGTTCAATGCGGACTGTGCCCTGTGCGAGATTCTCGCAGTAGCCCTCAAAGGAACGATGATGATGGAGATTGGGTTGAGGAGATGAAGGAGGCCAGTAGTTGTACACAACAGCCTCTATAGTCATAGGACCACTGCATTCACTGTTGTTAAACTTGAAGAACCATCTGTTACACTTGACACTTCCTATGACTCGGAGGTTCCCTTGATAACAGACCCTCAGAGCTGTGTTGCTGTGAAGTTTTTTAAATAAGCATTCCTAAAAATAAACGTTTCACAGTGTTGGACAGATTCAAGTCTACATAAACTGCAAGTTTGGTGGAGAAAGCCCAATAATCAGACCTTGAATGTTCTTAAGCCCTGTCCAAATAGGAAATGTTTGGCGAAAACATCATCAAACGTTGTTTGGCGATCAAACATTTTACCGTTTGGCCACCTTGTTTGGTGTTGTTTGATTGCGTTTGGTCGCGTTTGACAAAATTTGAAGGCCAACAAACATTCGATTATAAATCAACTTAAAACATTTCTTTTGTTCTCGTGTTTGATGGGCAATGTTTTGTTCGTTTAGACAGCCGTATTAAACAGGTATATCAAACATGTTTTGCACGTGCATGCGAATAGCCTACTTGAAGCCGCACCCCTCCCCCGAAGGAAAAAAACGGGAGGAGGCTCCCTCCTCCCGTTTTTTCCTTCAGGGGGAGGGTGCGGCTACACGTAGGCTAGCACATGCGAACCACGTTTGCTCAGCGGCTTTTATCCATAGATACCGCCTCTTGCTTTTACGTACGTCGCTTGTTCAGTATTATAAAGATGGCGAACAAGAAAGATCAAATATGCTTTTTAAAACCGTTTGGCCACTTACTTCAAGATCAGCATGTTTGGTCACCAAACAATGTTTGATAATGTTTGGTCGCCAAACATTTCTCGTTTGGACAGGCCTTACGGCTTTCTCCTCAGATAACCATGTTATTCATTATTCTTGATTCTACCAAACTCAAATATTCATTATTGAGTCATAATTCACATCATTGAGTCATTATTCAAAGGCAGTGACGAAAAGGAGATTACGGCACGTGAAATGTCTAGTGACGTGACTGTTATGTAATCATGTCACGCAACGCTTCCGCTTCAAGGTCAACCCTGGCAACTCGCAAACAAAAACTGCTGCTGATAAAATACCAATAATAAATCATTTAACCGGCTAGAAAAAAACTCCCAAATATTACCATAGATCAATTGACTAACGAGAAGCAATTCGAGATTTGCCCTCGACGACGGTAGGATATTCACTAAGAGAAATTCAATATCATGACCATAATGTTTTGCGTGCCGTGTCTAACCTTCTGTAGACATAATGTTTGCACTCAAGAAGGAATTCCAGTCTACTGAGACAGTTTTCAGTAATCCCTGAAATACATGTTCTGAATCAAAGAAGGAAGTTTTGAGGAAGTACAAAGTACGCTTTCATGCGCTTAGTTGCAAAGATGGCCAGCGCTTCTAAAGAAAGAAAGCCCGAGTTCACGCAGATTTGCGTCTAGTCATATTCGGATTCAGGTTAAAATTTAGTGATTAATTTAAACCGATCAAAGAAATTGTAGGAAGATCTGTTTTTTTTTTTGGTCCAGACACGCTGCCCTAAGCCAACTTGAAACATTTATTCTTTAGACAGAATTGGTTCTTGATGCTACAATCCTTGTAATGTTAGTCATGCATATTAGTTTGTCTGTCAGATTTTTGTACATACAAATGGAATTTCCGGTGATTGAGAGCCTACGAAAAACAAGGAAATGCGATATTTCCGCGTCACGGGAGCGATATAACCTGGGACAGAGTACGGTTTATGGTGCACGATGGGAAGTAGCTAAGACCGTTAAAAGCGTTTGAATTCAAGTGCAGGTTTGTTTTAGGCCGACACCTCGCAAACGGTTGTTTCCACTGATAATCTTACAGTGAATGCCTAGTAGGAAATGTAGTGTCCTGGTCACAGCACGTGCAATTGTTCCGTAATAATTTTGTTGAGTGTAGCACAAGCTTAGTGCCAAAAACATTTGACTTCTACACCGCAATACCGACAGGCTGTATTTATATTTGCAATGTGGGATCCTGAAAATATCTCAGGAAAGGCGAGAGCTCGGGCCTTAGTTCCTACCCAGATTTCCTGTTCCCTGATTTCTTCCCCACGTTGGGTTTTTTTACTGGGGCAGGTCTTTTCTGGCCTCCGTATTACCGAAGGATTACGTTCGGTTGTCCAGCCCCGTTTAAAGAAAGTAGTTTTTCTTTTTCACATTTCCCAGTACGCTCTATAGTTATATGCCTGCTATATGTAATTGTAATGATTGACTTACAGGTAGCGAATGTAACGTTAATAACTTGGACATGATATCAGGTGGTCAGGTATAGCTTACATTTTAAATATACTCCAGGTGCACTGGCACGCCCTACACCAGCAAAATAAACCGAATGACATTATTTGTCTGCTGCGTAGTGGACCTGAAATCTTTTAACCGTCACCATGAACCATCTCAATTGTAAATTTTATACTACTACGTGAGAAATTTCTGTAATTTGATTGGCTAAGAGCAGTGGTATTTCTGCTTAATTTGAAATACCTACATGTGAAAATTACAAACCTTTTGCGAGTAGTACTATAAACAAATAATAGCATGATTTGTACGTGATATTTGGCATAAATACCACTCGTGAGATTTAAAAATTGTCTCAAATTTCACTCGCCTAACGGCCGCTTGAAATTACGTACAACAATTTTGAAATATCCCTCGTGGTATTTATACCAAATATCACTACAAACCATGCTATTACCTATACAAATTCAGTGGAAAGCATGTACCTACTTTTATTTTACCACTGTCTGTGGCTGAATGCGAGTTCCACACACATTGTTTCCAGTTTCGTTGTTGAAGCGGGTCTGTTTTAGCTGCGTCTCCTTTCTCTCCCTTCATTCCCATGATTCCATTTTCTCCCTTCTCTCCAGTCTCTCCTTTTTCTCCCTTGGAACCTCTTGGACCCATTTTCTCCGCTGCACCTGCCACGCCTTGTAACCCTTGTGGCCCCATCTCTCCCTTTCCTCCTTTGCTGCCATCCCTTCCATGATGGCCAGGTAGTCCAGGCATTCCCGGCATACCATTCGAACCTGGCATACCCGGCATTCCACACGACGATGAGGCGCACTGAGAAAAGGAGAAAACACGTTAAGATTTAAATTCACTTTAAATTTGCTTGCACTCAGTTGCTTCATTCTTCATTCTAACTTAAAGGAGGCATTCATATTGTAGTATCGAGTGTGAAGTTATTGAAGGACAGCTATGGATGCGTTATGTCTATAGCTTATACTGTTAAAACCAATGCTAGGAAAATTTGCGTTAAACCAGGAGAACAATTAAAAGGGGACTGAAAACTGACTGCAGAATTGCAACGGAATACTAAAGGGGAGGGACTGTAAAGGGAAGGGAAGGGGTTCACACGATTCACGAACATTAAATTTGACAAATAACGAATCTCCGTGATTAATTTTCCCATTTAACGCTTTACGGATATTAAACATGAGAGTTAAAAAAATAGTGCGATTTTGAAACCCCTAACATTGTAAATTTCTTTCCTAGTTTGAAGGGCCTCCGTTGAGCTTCGCGCTACCTTGTAAACTTCGCACTTCGTAAGCCTTCGGCGAGAAATTTTTCACGGAAAAATTGCTTTAATCTTGTGAGTTATTAAGTATTATGTCTGGCATGTCGTTCACAGTTCACGTTTTTAACTTTTTAAAATCACTTAACTCACGGGAATCATAACAGCAAATTTCATTTTACGGAAAAACCCCTCCCCACCCCTACAGCCCCTCAAAATACCAGTTACTTCCTCTTCGTTTAATCACACTTACGCAGAGCCTTTTGACAGTAAATCGATTACATTTCCACAGAAAGAAATGAGGAAATAGCTGCACATTGACATTTGCAAATCCAAGAGACCAAGAAAATGACGGAATACCTCATTTTCTCTTGCGAACTACTTACTCTATACGTCGACTTTGAGACAAGACCGTCCGCACTGTAACTGACACTGTTCTCGCCGATTTATTCCCTTATAAATTCCCGTAAAATTAAACTCAGTTACTTCCTAAGAACATCAATCACGCTAAAATAAAAAAACTCTCTCCTGACATCTCTTCTTCTATCATGTACTTTATTAATATCGAATACTCTGAACGATTTCAATTGATTGCTTTGATCTGGATTTGAATCTGGTTCTTATCATTTTGTCTAATGTCAAAGAGAATCTAATCAAACAGTTGAACAAAAACGAGTACTTGACCAATTAAAGTACATTCAGGCAATTTCTAACGTTACAAACGTTTTACAGTAATCAAAGTGATATTGCTTCATTCCCTACCTGGTCCCTTCCCATCGCACTGCCATCACCTGTCTTCTTGATGCTGTCTTCGTTGGCTAATGCGCCACACAGGAAAAGTAAGAGCATGAAAGCAGCTGCGTATCCCATCGTCGATGAATTCACAAAGCTACACGTTTCTCGTATTTGACATAGATATTCTTATTTGTGATCTATTCTATATAAAAAAAAACAACAAAAAAACAAAAGAAAACACACACACACTTTCCTAAAAAAAAAAACAGTTGTGATTGGTCAAGTTTTGTTTGTCATTTGAACTGAATGAATACCGCTGGAGCTGAAACGGAGCTAGTTGTTTTAGACCAACACTCTTCCCTATAAATAACAGTTATGATTGGTCAAAGTTAGTTGGTGACATGTAAATGGTTTCCTCCCGACCTGAAACGGAACTAGTTATTTCAGATAACCTTGGAACAAACACTCTTGCTTATAAATAACAGTTTCAATTAGTCAAATCTATTCCGTAACCTTTAAAAAGTTTCCACCCGAGCTGAAACGGAAGTAGTTATTTCAGATAACCCTGCATGGAAACAAACACAGTGGTGACACTGTGCGCATGCCTTGTTCTGTGGTAACACTGTGCGCATGCCTTGTTCTTTGGTAATACGCATAATATTAATAACAAATAATAAGACTTAACGTTAACAACATCAACAGGGATGACGGTGCATCACAACCAACACGCAGTCAGTGAATTGATGAAAATAATGAACACAAACAATAGCAACAATCAGAGCGTACCACCAAATTTACATAACGGTGCAGCGTAACAAGTCGACCTCATTGGCAAAGAAAAAAACCAACAGTTAGTGGTTGACACGTGGCTATCCACATCCAATTAACTACGTCGTGATACAAATGAAAAAGTTTATAGGGATAATAAGGCATAGAGAGGGACACTCCCAGTCCAGCCCTTGGGTTATTGAAAACTTCGGAAAAGTTGTTTTTGGACACGGAAGTCTGTCTTCCGACGTGGCCGCATTCCTCATTGTGATGCTCATGGCGTACCGAGTAGAGCTATTCTTTGTAAACTCCGCCTGAATAATCTATAATTAGAGAAACTCATAAATATTCAAGAGCCGCGAGCGGCCATGAAATACAGATGGCTAGAAAGATTGCGTTAAAGTGGAGTCATGCAAACCTCTCAAAAAACGTACTTCCGTTTCTATAAATAAACTTTACTGGCTTTTTGATATACCAGCTGACGCCCCGAGTGTCCCTCTCGGTCCCTTATGTTCTCTTAGCGTTGACTAATAATATATTGCATAACACTGTGCGCATGACTTGTTCAGTGGTAATACTGTGTGCATGACTTGTTCAGTGGTAATACTGTGTGCATGACTGGTTCCGTGGTAATACTGTGCGCACGACTAGTTCAGTGGTAATACTGTGCGCACGACTAGTTCAGTGGTAACACTGTGTGCATGACTAGTTCAGTGGTAATACTGTGTGCATGACTAGTTCAGTGGTAACACTGTGTGCATGACTAGTTCAGTGGTAACACTGTGTGCATGACTAGTTCAGTGGTAATACTGTGTGCATGACTAGTTCAGTGGTAACACTGTGTGCATGACTAGTTCAGTGGTAACACTGTGTGCATGACTAGTTCAGTGGTAACACTGTGTGCATGACTAGTTCAGTGGTAACACTGTGTGCATGACTAGTTCAGTGGTAACACTGTGTGCATGACTAGTTCAGTGGTAACACTGTGTGCATGACTAGTTCAGTGGTAACACTGTGTGCATGACTAGTTCAGTGGTAACACTGTGCGCATGACTAGTTCAGTGGTAATACTATGCGCATGACTTGTTCAGTGGTAATACTGTGTGCATGACTAGTTCAGTGGTAATACTGTGTGCATGACTAGTTCAGTGGTAATACTGTGCGCATGACTAGTTCAGTGGTAATACTGTGTGCATGACTAGTTCAGTGGTAATACTGTGTGCATGACTAGTTCAGTGGTAACACTGTGTGCATGACTAGTTCAGTGGTAACACTGTGTGCATGACTAGTTCAGTGGTAACACTGTGTGCATGACTAGTTCAGTGGTAACACTGTGTGCATGACTAGTTCAGTGGTAACACTGTGCGCACGACTAGTTCAGTGGTAACACTGTGTGCATGACTAGTTCAGTGGTAACACTGTGTGCATGACTAGTTCAGTGGTAATACTGTGTGCATGACTAGTTCAGTGGTAATACTGTGCGCACGACTAGTTCAGTGGTAACACTGTGTGCACGACTAGTTCAGTGGTAACACTGTGTGCATGACTAGTTCAGTGGTAATACTGTGTGCATAACTTGCTCAGTGGTAATATTGTGCGCATGACGTGTTCAGTGGTAATACTGTGTACATGACTTGCTCAGTCGTAATACTGTGTGCATGACTAGTTCAGTGGTAACACTGAGCGCACGACTTGTTCAGTGGTAATACTGTGTACATAATTTGCTATGCAATCATTTTGTGCGTGAGTGTGGGTTAGTTGTTCGCTAGCGAGAAGGAATTGCTCACATCTACACAAGTCATTCCACAGTCCTGGGAAGAAGAGGCGGCGTGGACTTAGGGGAATGGGGATGGTCAAAGTCAAGACTGGGATTTTGGAGTAAAGTAAAAACAAATCAAAAGAAAAGAATTCAACTGCAGTTTAAAGTTACTTGTTATAATTCAAGGTGTCCCCCTCACCCCAGGGGGGATACATAGGGCAAAAATTGGTAAGTTATCACTTTGTAACCCACCTGAGGGGGAGTAGGGGAACTCGTTACTGATCCCATGGCAC
The DNA here is from genome assembly GCA_949710005.1 of Ricordea florida. Lineage (NCBI taxonomy): Eukaryota > Metazoa > Cnidaria > Anthozoa > Corallimorpharia > Ricordeidae > Ricordea > Ricordea florida. The sequence goes on from OX453285.1 coordinate 2,405,497, forward strand.
ATGTAACAACTAGTTTAAAACAGCGACCGGGCAATCCCCACACTACCCTTGAAAAACATTCCTCTAATAATAGAGCCCCCCTCCCCTCAATGCTACTTTCTGTGTCAAGTCCTTTGATTTCTGGCTTAAGATGTTTATCAGAAAACCAACAGGATCAACAGTAGCCCTGATAAGAATGGAGCTACCACACTGAGATACAGTCAAATAAAAGGCCCACAAGAGGGGCAGCTCAGTCAGAACAGTTGAAATTTAAAACAATCACATAAATCACATATCTCGCAACAAGATGCCTAAACCCTTAGGGTCTTCATTTAACCCGTATGTGATTTCCTGTACTGTTAATCTTGGACACCTGGTTATTGGTGTTTTGTCCTTGGTAGGCCGTTAGTGTGAACCATGAGAATGATTAATAGTTTTCTTGATTTTTCTTGATCTTAGAGATGCAGTGCTCCTAGTTCTTCCACAGGATCTGTTTTCTTCTGTAAAGAAAGAGAGAGAAAAATCCATAACGCTGACTGCTTCGCTATGGGACAAATCACACTAAAAAATGCAAGGCGAATCGATTCACACTTCATTCTCCTTTGATCACTTGCTTTGCTAGACAAAGTGGTGTTCAGTTGCTTCATTTACGGTTCGATGGACTGCGACTGCTATTAATATGCCATGCTCCTAAAACAAATACATTATGCACATATCCTTTGAACGAATAGATGAATACTGAATGCAAGTGAAGAGTGCATCTAATCCTGTAACACCAACCTCAAGCTTCAGTCCTGTCAGATCTCTTTTCATGGCATAGGCATCCTCTCCATCAGCATAATATTTAGGTTTAATCTCAGAAATACTGTGTGGAAAGTACGACATTCACAGAATCACACATCACAGGTGGTGTTACACTGCAACTACTCACACCAAGGACACCGAAATAAATTTTGATACAAATTAAATCAATGCCTGTTTTGACGCTTAACAACGTATTTGTAGCAAATTTCTACTAACAAAGATGATTCTTTTTCAATCCTGATATGTTTTGTACAGTTAGTATAGGTAATCACATGATTTCGAGTGCAATTTGGGATAAATCAGCACGAGTAAATTTTTCAAAGGCTAACCAAATTTGTAGTCTGAAAAATTTACGAGTGCTGATTTATCCCAAATTGCACGAGAAATCATGTGATTACTTGTTAATAATATACATGCAAAAATTTAATTTCAACTTTCTGCACTCAATTTCAACTTTTTGCACTCAATTTAAATTTTCTGCACTGTTTGGGATTAATTGACATGCTCTCAGCCAATGAGCATGCTGAAATGTTTGCATGTATATTATTATAGAGCAAATTATATGCATTTTAAGCGAAATATAAAACATTAATATTTTTTAGATACTCGCTTATGGTTGCATAATTTGCTTGAAATTTTGATTGAATGGCCTTGGTTCATTCGAGTAGTGGCACTGTGAACCACTTTACAAAAATGAATCATCTAGAGATTCGTGAGAGAAACATTGTTGAACCCAGTGCTAAAAAGAAATATTTTGAACAATTTAAGACCGACACCTTTAACGGGAAGGAAATTTATAGTTTACCTTATCAAGTAGCCCTTGACACTAAATCGCGCGAGTTTCAATGTAAACTGTTTCACAGATTTTTACCTTCCAATGATCTTTTAAAATAAGATTGGCATTGTTTTATCACCGTTTATGTTCTAATTGTGCAACGTAGCGGAGGAATCCTTTGACCATCTCTTTGTTCAATTTCATACCCTAAAATTGAGACATCTTGAGATTTTGAGCTGTAGTTATTAAATGATGTAATGATCTGGGAGTGGCTATTAAACACCTTTCGGATAAAGACATGTTATTTAGTAAAAATTAAGGTACATAACGACAAATTAGTTGTTAAACATATTTTGCTTGTTGCAAAACAGGACATTTATACTTGCAGATGCACCAAAGTAATCTCTAGTTTAAGGGAATTCTTGGCAAGAATAAGAAACATTTACGAAATAGAAACCATCGCAGCCAAATCACGAGATAAAACGGCCTTCCACTTCTGGAAATGGGGCAGGTATTCAGCTGACATTTGGCACACAACCCTACCTCATCTAAGCTAATTTTTTTTATACTTATTTTAATTTATTTGCCTTTTCGGCACTCTCTTTTTACTACTGATAGGTCAGTGTGTGTTGTGTTTGTGTGTCTTATACGTGTGCATTATCTTTCAGCCTGCTTGTAACGTATGTAAAGCTTGTCTGTGAAGAAAAAAGGACTGATATAATTATTGGCGAAAATCACAATCAATGTGAAAATGACTACATCGCGAGACAACAAAAAACGCTCATATAACAACTACACTATTCACGATAAGTAATAATACATTCCATGACATCATTGTTGTTATTATTATTATTATTATTTTTACTATTATTGTTACCATTGTTATTCACATGACACTTTAATTACGGACTACTTGCACGTGATACACAGTTCTATATTTCTTTAAAGAGCAGTACAAAGCTTTCTATTATTATTAGTAGTAGTATTATTTTTAGTTAATATTTTTTATTGGTAATGGGCTCCTGTCAGTGTTACTTACATGACACTCTATTTCTTATAATTATGGACCAATTGCATGTGATTCACAGTTGTATATTTTTTACAGATTATTACAAAGCATTCTATCGTTAACAGCACTTTCCATTGGCTCCAATTTATGCTAGAATGTTTTGAGATGTGAGATGATAGGAAATCTTCAGCCAATCAGATTGCGAGCTTGATGCTGATTCCACTACTGAGGGGGTGGTACTTCCTCAACCATTATGCGTGACACTGAACCCCATCCTGTATATGCATCACCAATTGTATCCCCAGTGTTACATTTGCCTACCCAGAGTTCGATGCGGACTGTGCCCTGTGCGAGATTCTCACAGTAGCCCTCAAAGGAACGATGATGTAACAGACTGGGTAGGTTGGATAAAGAGTACCAGTTGTCATGAACAGCAGCCTCTATAGTCATAGGACCACTGCATTCACTGTTGTTAAACTTGAAGAACCATCTGTTACACTTGTTACTTCCCATGACTCGGAGGTTCCCTTGGTAAGAGACCCTCAGAGCCGTGTTGCTGTAAAGTTTGTTGAATGAGCATTCCTAATAACAAACGTTTCACCGTGTAAGAGTCTACATAAACTGCAAGTTTGGACAAGAAAGCCAAACAATCAGGCCTTGATTTTTTTAAGCCTCTCTCTTCATATTACCATATTGTTTAATACTGTTGATTTTGTCAAATTTAAGTATTCATTACTTAGTTATTATTCACGTGGATTCAACCGGCAGTTCGTACTTATTATTCAGCTTCCCCCTTCGAAAATGGTGTTGACCACTAATTAGCTTGCCTGTTCCTTACTTAGTGAAGAAAATGAAAAGCTAATGTGCTGAATAAGGGAGCACTATAGTAATAATCTTAGTTAAAAACCTGTTGTTTATCTACATTACATTATTATGGGACCTAGCAGAGCCTTCAATCACGTTCATCTTACTGCATCATAGAGATAACTAAGTTGAACCGAATTTAAAATCTACAGATTCTTAACTATGGCAATAAATTAAGTGGATTGATAGAGTTATTAAAAGTAGCTCGGTTTGTGGAACAGCCAAAACTCTACCTTTTAGTTCTAGAACTTGTATATCTAGAAGTTTAGATTGTCAGTAGGGATCACTGATTACGGTTGCCCTTGGTTGTTTTCAAATTGACATTCAATCCTAAACAAGGACCACACAGGGAATTCAGGTACAATACTCTTTTTTTCAGCAGGTCTAGAATGAAAACAAAACTCATTTTCAGATTCAGGTTGGCGTTCAAATCAAGGAATTGATACAAACCGATTGAAGAGTTTGCACAATCGATTGTATAAATCTGTTTTGTTTCGAGACGAGCTGCTCTAAGCCAACTTTAAAAATTTATTATTTAGACCGGAATGCTTCTTGATGCTGCAATCTTTTTAATATTAGTCGTGCATATTTATCTGTCAGTCAGATCTTTGTACATATCAATGTTTTCTCGTAGGGGCAGCGTGCTGAGTTGGAGAAAACTTAAGCTTCGTTATTGTAAATTTAATTCAGAGGAAAGTGTCTACCTACTTTTATTCTACCACTATCTGCCCCGAAGTTTTTTTCCACACACATTGTTTCCAATTTCGTTGTTGAAGTGGGTCTGGTTTAGCCACGTTTCCTTTCTCTCCCTTCATTCCCATGATTCCATTTTCTCCCTTCTCTCCAGTCTCTCCTTTATGGCCCTTGGAACCTCTTGGACCCATTTTCCCCGCTGCACCTGCCACGCCTTCTAACCCTTGTGGCCCCATCTCTCCCTTATCTCCTTTGCTGCCATCCCTTCCATGATGGCCAGGTAGCCCAGGCATTCCCGGCATACCATTGGAGCCTGGCATACCCGGCATTCCACACGAGGATGACGCGCACTGAGAAGAGGAATTTAAATCTATTGAATCACAGCTGAGTGTGATATATCTACAGCACATCATACCTGATATAAGACTCCTTAAACGAAATGTTCGTTGTTGGTTACAGAAATACACTTCTTCGATATTGAAACAAAAAATCATTTTTGCTGCATCTTCAGGGGAGTATTTTTTTAAGTACACCGTAAATTCTTTATGCAGTTTCCAATTTTTTATAATCAAGCTTGCCCGGGATCATACTGAGAAAATATCGGTTCACGGTGCCGGTCGTTCCCGTATGGACCTCAATGGGCTCGGTCCGTACTGACAAGATTAAGGGTCCATATTCTCCCAGCAACGAGGGCTGAAGAGAAAGAAGACAAACAGTGGGATAGGAAGAATGGAGATTTTTGTTGGAATAATGCTATTTTGTGGGGCAGACTAACAACCTCCTTTGATATAACTGATTACCTTGACCGGATAAAATAGATTTTTACAAAAGAATAATGAGTTATTTTAGTGGAATAACAGAACAACGAAAATTTCCGACCAGAAATAATAGAGTAACGAACACTCGCTTATTCCTCTTTTCTTATCAGATCCCAGTACAGCCCCGAGCAAGCTTAGTCACGAAGCTGTATATCGCCTACCTTACAATGGTCCCTTCCTTTCGCGTTTTCAACATCTGTCTTATTGATGGTGTCTTCCTGAGCTAATGCGCCACGCAGGAAGAGTAAGAGAAAGCAAGGAGCTGCGAATCTCATTATGGATGATTGCTCGATCAAAGCTTAACGTTTTTGGCTGAAATAAGATTAATTTGGAGTCTGAAAAGAAGACTGCGTGTATTTGAAATAGATATACTTATTTGTTATATACAAAGTTATTTCACATTACCCTGAAACCAAACACACTTTTGTAGAGATAACGTTTCTGATTGGTTGAATGTCGAGGTTAAATTAAGTTACTGACATTTATATGGGTTTCTAAGAGATAAGAAAGGGAACAAGTTTGGACGTGCTCTTAGGAATTTCGCCTAAAACAAATAACCGGGATATTATCACGTACAATTCATCTTTTACAAATGCTATTCCACTCTAGGTCAGTATCTTACTCCTCTAAGAATTCCGCTGAATTCCTGTTCTTGTTCTTCTTCATAACTTTCTTGATAGATGCTAAAAGTTACCGAAGCACTGTTGGTATAGCAGTGGAACATTTTGTGTTTGTCTCGTGTGCCAGTGTCGACAATCACGTGATCACCACTCGCTAACTCTATGCGGAGGGAAGGGGTTGGAAATAAGAGAAAATAAAACAAATCAACCCTGATTCAAACTTAATAATTACATCATAAGACATAAACTTATTCGCGGAGGGGTATACATGTGGCAATGGTAGAGTTAGATACCACTTTGAGACCCAAGTGGGAAGGGTAAGGGCATTCACTACTGATCCCCACCCCTCCCTTGAAAAAAATCCTCTGATAGTATGAAGCCACCCCCTGATGTTAGTTCCTCAATAACGAAAGCCTTTTTGACAATAAAATCTTCATTTGTGGCGGAATATGTGTAGCTGAACAAACATGGTTGTCCATTAAAAAGTTCATTTACATGTGCCTTCCTGTTTCCCAGTGTTAAATTGTGCTTTACTTAGTTTTGCTTTCTGAAACATTTGAGTCTGGTTGTAGCTTTTGGAAGATCCAAACTCAGGGGATGAACAGTAGGCCAAACAAATCCTCTAGCCCTGATGAGAATGCAGCTGCTACAATGAAATACTCGGAACTCTGGTACTTGGACGTGTAAGATAAGGATAGCTGAAGTAGTTGCAGAAGGCGGATTCTGGGCCAATCGATTTTTTTTTTGGGTCGATCGATTTTTGATGTTATGATTTTTTTGCGAAATCGTGGTTTTGGGTGTGGTCGAATTGAGTTTGAATTGGTTGATTTTTTTTTGATCGATGATTTTCTTTAAGGTGCCAATTTTTTCGAGTGGATCGTCGATGTCCTTTGGGGGGTGGGGTGGGGCAGAGTTGGTAAAGTGGGATCTTGGGTCGATGGTTGTACCGATTGGCATACGCAAACGAAATGGCAAACGAGATGAAGATTGATATTAACACAGCTTTCAATTATGTGGTGTTGACTCTTTACAATTGCAACAGGCTACCTAATGATGATTTTATTACCAAGATGAGGAATGAAATGATTGATTTCTTTCAACGTTTTGTTGACGTTTGTGAAATTTTTGGAGAGGTAGTTTCGTTTAATTACGAAGGAAGCATTTTTACAATGTCGATCCAAAGAAGGTTGGAAGATGTTTTGGACATTGAAGGTCTTTGTAACGATTTTCGTGAACATTGCGTGGCCAACTATGATTATGCAATGAGTTTCTATGATTCTGAAAGCCGATTTCACGATTTATATGATGACTTGATTGACAAACCATTTGATTATAACGAGTATAAAATTAACAAGGTTAGTATTCGTTTGAATGTTAGCGATGACTTGGTTGCTAGTGATGATTATGGCAAGTTTCAACGTTATATGTATGACGTTATATTTAGAAGTACATGGCATGATTGGATTTCCTGATCAGTTTAGTTTTTAAGTGTTGACATTGAAGGGTTGAAATTCGGGTTGGGTGTTAAACATAAGTGTTTATTTTTGTGACATGTATCGTGTCACAAAAGTTAAATATGGTGGTTTAAGAGTTACAATGTCAGTATACAATTGATGTCATGGAAAACTTGACAGTGAAAGACTTGAGGTCAATAGCCAAAAGAGCTGGTGTGAGTGTTCGTGGATTCAGAAAGGCTGAAATGCTTACAGCGTTATCTGACATAGACTTCGAGAATTTGACAGTGAAGATACTACGAACCATGGCCAAGAGGTCTGGTATTCGAGGTTCTGGCAGCATGCGTAAAGAGGCTCTCATTAATGCCGTCGGATCCTTACAGGTGGTTGAAGCTAATGTTCCAGTTCCTGGTCCGGTTAGACCCACAAGAACAAGACCCGCACGGGCTTCGTATGGAAGGGCTGTTGCTGCTGCCAGGCGTGAAATCATTCAGACCACAGATTGGATAAGATCCAATGTTAGAGATCCAAACAGGAGGGCCATCACCAGGAGATTAAGAAGGGCAGCTGCTGCGGTCAGAAGGGAACCCGAGTTTTTCGTCCCTGAAAGACATGAAACGGCTCTGAGAGGCTTTTTGAGGACTTACATAGTAAAGGGCAGAGCTGGCTACGATCCAATTACATTTCTTGGCAAGGTTAGAACACCATTTCGTAGTTTGTTGGACGGAATCAGGAAGCCATTCAAGTTGAAGTGTATTTTTTCACGTGGATTCGCGAGGAGGAACAATCAAGATAACCGTGTTATTGAGCGGAGTCAAGGTCATTTTCATTCACTGATGGAGACGGTGACAGATTCAACAGACACACTTGCTATGTTTGATAGCATCAAAGCTAGACTTGTTGAATTGGTGCAGAAATACGAGAATGAGCACTCTGGATGGGTGTTTGAAAGTGTGATTGACTTTCGTATCCATTTAAACCCATTTCAACCGTTTTCTGGGACTTCATATATTAAATTACCACCCAAATTAGCTGCTAAGAAGGCAATTATCAATGTCAAGAATGAAGACCAGGAGTGTTTCAAATGGGCAGTGACATCTGCTGTGTTCCCAAATAAGGACCACCCCTATAGACTAAACAAAGAGATGAGAGAAAACTCAGAGAAATTCGATTGGTCGGGGATAGAGTTCCCAGTGGCAGCACTCAGTACAACCCAGATAGATAGATTTGAAAGGCAGAACCCATATGGGATAAATATCCTTGGTTATGAGAATGGCGGGCCAACCCTAATTAGGCGCAGTAACAAGTCAGGGGTTACAAAGATAAACCTACTCTTGATATCAAACGAAGAGACAAATCACTACTGTTGGATCAAAAACATGTCAAGACTTATCGAGTATAATAAGAAAAAAGGTGCCCGTTTCTATTGTGATAACTGTCTAAACTCGTTCAATTCTCAAAAGTCGCTGGACGAACATATGGAGTATTGCCTAAACAACGAGGCAGTCAAAGTCCAGATGCCCATGGAAGAGGATGGTAGCCCAAAGTACATTACTTTCAAGAACCACAGACGAAAGATGCAAGTGCCATTTGTGATCTATGCGGATTTCGAGTGTTTCACGGAGAAGTTGGACACTTGTTTACCGGATGACAGGGATAGCTTCACGAATCAATATCAGAAGCACAAGCCATCAGGATTTTGTTACCTTATCAAGTGTTTTGATGATGGTATCTTTGAGCCTAAGTTGGTGATGCGAACAGCCAACTCACCCGAGGATGACATACCACAAATGTTTCAGGAAAGCTTCAAGAAGATCTATGATCAATTCAAGTCTGAAAGGAAGCTTGTAATGAAGAATAGCGATCATAGGAAGCATGGAAAGGCTACTCACTGTCATATTTGTGAGGGTGAATTGGGGAATGATAAGGTTGCCGACCACTGTCATTTTACAGGCAGGTACAGAGGAGCAGCTCACAGGAAATGTAACCTGGAATTCAGTACACCCAAGTTCTTTCCAGTCATCTTCCACAACTTGTCTGGATATGACAGTCACTTGTTTATCAAGAAGATGGGAGTGTCAGAGGGTAAGATTGATTGTATCCCACTCAACGATGAAAAGTACATCTCATTCACAAAGGAGATTGTGGTTGAAAAGTTCACGAAGAAGGATGATGGTGGTAAGGATAAGGAGGTTCAGATTAAACGAACCATTAGATTTGTAGACAGTCTTAGGTTCATGGCAAGTGGTTTGGCTAGATTGGCTGACAACTTGCCGAGAGAGTCTTTGGCAAACCTCTCGAGATACTATGAAGGGGCAAACTTTGATCTTTTGGCTAGGAAGGGAGTGTTCCCCTATGATTGGTTTGATGGCTTTGACAAGTTACAAGTGTCCAGTCTACCACCCAAGGATGAGTTCTATTCGATATTATACGACACTGACATATCGGATGACGATTATCAACATGCCGGAAACGTGTGGGAGACCTTTGGTATGAGAAGTTTCAGGGATTACCATGACTTGTATCTCAAAACAGATGTGATCCTGTTGGCTGACGTCTTTGAGAACTTCAGAGGGGTTTGTATGAAGAATTACGGGTTGGATCCAGCATGGTATTATACTGCGCCTGGATTGGCTTGGGATGCTACGTTGAAGATCACCAAGGTTGAGTTGGAGCTTTTGAGGGATCCCGATATGCTGATTATGGTGGAGAATGGTATCAGAGGTGGAATCTCAACGATCTCTACCAGGCATGGGAAGGCCAATAATCGATACATGAAGAATTATAATCCCAGGCTGCCTACAAAGTTCATCACATATTTGGATGCGAATGGTCTCTATGGCTATGCAATGACCAAGGCGTTACCAACCCACGGTTTTGAGTGGATGAGTGATCAAGAGTTGGCAGACTGGAGGAACCATCCATGCATATTAGAGGTGGACTTGGAGTACCCATTGGAGTTACACGATCTTCACAATGATTATCCATTGGCTCCAGAGAGGTTGGATGTTAATGGGGTTGTTAAGTTGGTTCCCAATTTGAGAGCCAAGAAGAAGTACATTCTACACCACGAAGCTCTGAAACAGTATTTGTCATTGGGTTTGAAGTTAACCAAGGTTCACAGAGGGATCAAGTTCGAGGAGTCGGAATGGTTGATGTCCTACATTGACTTGAACAATAGTTTGAGAGCCAGGGCTGAGAATGATTTCGAAAAAGACTTCTTCAAGTTGATGAACAACTCAGTGTTTGGCAAGACCATGGAGAACATTAGGAAGAGGGTGGATATCCAGTTGGTCACTGAGGAGAAGAAAGCGCGTAAGTTGATTGTGAAGCCAAACTTCCATCATAGGAACATCTTTTGCGAGGATCTGACCGCCTTCCACATGAAGAGAACGAAATTGGTCTTTGATAAGCCCATTTACTTAGGCTTGTCCATTCTGGATTTGAGTAAGACTGTCATGTACGATTTCCATTACAGGTACATAAAGCCCAAGTATGGGGAGAAGGCCAAGTTGCTTTTCACAGACACGGATTCTTTAGCCTATGTGATAGAGACTGAGGACTTTTACAGAGACATCAGTCCAGATGTGAGGGCTAAATTTGACACCAGCAATTACCCCAGGGAGCATCCATCCGGGATTGAGACCGGAGTGAACAAAAAGGTCGGAGGGATGTTCAAAGATGAGGCTGGTGGTGAACAGATCACGGAATTTGTGGGTCTGAGGGCTAAACTGTATGCTTTCAAGACGGACAAGGAGAAGGAAGTCAAGAAGTGTAAGGGTGTGAACAAGGCAGTGGTCAGTAAAAGCATAAGTTTCCAAGATTACAAGACTTGTCTTTTCAGTGGCAAATCCCAGAGACGGAAGATGAACACCATAAGGAGTCATAGCCATGACATCTATACTGAAACTATCAATAAGATTGCATTATCACGCGAGGACGATAAACGTGTGATAATGGAAGACGGGGTAAACACTTATGCACATGGTCATTTCAGAACGCTGGAAGGTGGTGATTCAGTGTCTTGAGGCACAAATTGAAGCTCTTCGCGAACGAATCCTCGTTTTGGACCTCCACTCAAATAATACAAGACTGGTTGACCTGGTTCGATTATAGTTCGAGCCAAACCATAGACTTCAAGACTCCATATGGGATCAGTAGCCCTTCGTTTGTCTCCACCTTCATCTTCACCGGGGGCATAAAGATATCTGACTTGAACATCTGGAGGTAACCTCTTCTCATCCAATCCCACAGGTCGTTTCTAGTCTGGAGTTTTGGTGCCAATCGAGTTCATTTTCAAAGCTTCGTCGGGCTCTTTTCCAGTAATACGGGTAGTTTCACTGTTAAGGGTCTTCATGATGGCAGGCAATCTGTTCACCCAAACTGTGGATCGGGTATCACTAATCATCTCTTGAGCGTATTGATGGCTGAATAGCTTCTCACCGAGAGTCCTGTTGGCCCTCTCCACAAAAGCTTGAGCTCTATGATTCCCAGCTTCACTACGCTGGATTGTGACTTGATGCTTATTCATAAGAGTTGTTACATCACCCTTGAATTCTGTTCCCGGATCCACCATTAATGTTTGTGGCCACTTCAACTTACGGGAATAAATCCGTTGAAAGGCATTGGCAACTTCACCACTCTCCTTTGAGGTCAATGGTTCGGCATCCTTGTATCTTGACGCGATATCAATCACGACTAATGCATAGCGGTATGTTTTTCTTCTCACTGTATCGTGAGGAAGAAACAAGTCCGCCTGATGGATTTGATTAGGCTTATTCACACTCCAATGCGGCCTGGGTATATACTTGGGGGCTGGGAGGTAAATTTGCCACAAGGCTTGCTTTTCCAACCACTCTTTGGCGACCTTTTCACTAACTTTGGCTGCTTTGGCCAATTTTGGTATGGCTGAGTATCCTTTCCAGTATCCATCAGTGGAGTAATATAATCGATTTAAAACGTTGGAATCAGTCATTTACAAAAGAATATAAGCATTTTAAATGGCTTCTATACCAAGCATTCTTGATACCAATCGTGTTCCAAGGACTCGCGAAGGGTTGAAGGCTATGACGTCATTAAATAGGGTCACACTAAACCCATCGTCAGCCGAACCTGGTGAGACACTATACATTGAAATACCAAGATTGAGTGAAAATCTTGTGATTGTGCCCGGTAGCGTCTACATAACCTTTGATATGGTCGTAACCGGGCACAAAGACAACACTCTTGTTAATAATTTGGGAAGGAATCTAATTTCACAGTATAAGGTTCTATTTGGTGGTGAAGTCGTAGAGGATCTTAGTAGATTTGATTTGTTCAAGACTTATCACGATTTGTTTCTGACAACTGAGGATCGTGAGAATAGATTGAGACAGGGCATATCTGATGTTAACATAAGAAGGATTAGGACCAATGCTGGGAACAAAGATACATCAAAGGCAAAGCATAATACTTTAGCCTCGATTCATAACACTAGATATGCCATTCCATTAGATCACACAATCCTCAAAGATCATGGGGTATTTTATCCAATAGGACTACCACATCCACTTAGATTTGAATTGACTTTGGCTAAAGTCTCTGATGTTGTGGTTTATTCAAACCGTGAAGCGCCACCTGATTATAAACTAATAAACATGGAGATGGAGTATCAGTGCATATCGAATGATTTTTTGGCAAGACAGGCTGTTGCGTCCTACAGAAATGGGAAAGGGTTCACGTATGAAAAGGTACTTCTTCACAAAACCTTTACAATCTCTGAGGCTAATGATGTTGTGATAAATCAGCATGTTAATGTGCCGAGGAGATCTATGACTGGTATACTATGTCTTTTCACTGCCCCTCATGCAGAAGGTCTCAGGGATTCTGAGATTTTTGCAAACCCAAAGATCACATCAGTCAAGATTGACATAGATGGAGTGCCCAACCAAGTTTATTTGAAAGGTATGATGGCGACTGATTTGTGGCAATCCATCATTAAGCGAGTTGGCCTTAGTGATTCAATCAAGGAAGCTGATTTCTATACAGATAAGTTCGCTTTGTGGATTGACTTAAGGACTTATCCAGATAATGACATCCATGGAAGTGGTTTGTACATTCATGCTACTCGTGATGGTGTGACTTTAGAAATTAAGAGAGAAAAGGTAGGAACTAGAGTTCTTACGTGTCACATGTTTGTTATTGCTGACGCCATCATGAGCATTGTTGGCGGTGGCCTAGAGGAGATTAAATATTAGGCCGCTGTATGGTTTTCTTCTCACGTTGTCATGAGAAGAAACATCAATCTAAAGGGGTTAATGTAGTGAGTAATGATGAACGAACTCAAAGATATGATTCCATTCAATTGCATCATCACTGGTCCCACGAATTGCGGAAAGACCCAATACATAGTGGAGCAGCTTCGTGGTCACTATAGGCAAGTGTTTGATTATATTGTGTTGATTTGCCCAACATATGCCCATAACAAGACTTATAGAGGCTTTGCCAAGGGGGACAAACGATTTTTTGTACTGTCGCCAGATGCGAGTGATCATGACGAAATCAACAATTTGCTGATGGACTGTGAGTCGTTTTTCTCAGGTACCAATACGCTCCTAATATTGGACGACTGTGCCGTTTCCAAGGATCTGAAGAATAGGTCCAACAAATTCATCGGCTTGGCCTTCTCTGGGAGACATGTAGGGATATCAGTGTGGGTTCTCACTCAGCAATTGACATCTATAGCCAAACCATTCCGTGAAAATGTAGCTTGTGTGGTCTCATTCCACAATCTATCACAAACGGCGATGAAGATGCTTTTCGAGGAGTACGGCGGGGACCTGGATGCTGAAACGTGTAAGAAACTCAAGAAGCATCTTATGAATCAAAAGTATGCCAGGCTGTGCTTCTCCCTTAGACATCCATTCCAAAATTATTTAGAGATACCAGCTTTAACGGCACAACCATGACAACTCTCGAAGAAATCGTGAATGGTGAAACTGTGGTGGAACAATCACCACCAACCATTAGCGATGATGATGTGAAATGTAAAAGAGAAGAGTTGGCAATACTAGCTTCTCTAGGCTCGTCCAAGGAGTATCTTGGCGTTCAAATGGCTCTAGGTGATGTCCACAGATTGTCGGATAAGGATGTCGAGAAGTACTACAATAGGTACAAGATGGTGTCGGGTAAGAATGTGGCTGAAGGACTAATTGATCCTCCTTTACATCTATTGGCCAGATTAGTCAACTGGTCTCTTAGTAGTTACGGTGGAATAGATGAGCCAGATGCTTTGGTAAAGGATTGGAAGAACAATCAGTTGATCAAGCAGTCGCTGGCAGAATATTCTGGTTCAATAGTAGTACATGGTGGTGCGATTGTTACGTTATTGATAATAGCCATTACCGCTCTCAAGCATTTCAGACTAAAAGAGCCTAGTCCCCCAGCTACATTGTACGACATGGCTAACACGGATGAAATAGGGGTTGACACTGTTCGGTGAAAAAATTGAAAATAGGTTTGGAAGGTGTAGGTGCAAAGGCATACTCGAAAGAGATCGAAAACATGTCACAATCCTCAAATGCTTCTTCAACTTCGTCATTGAAAACTTGTTTTGTACCCATCGATGAGACTGACTTCGATTGGGGCGCTATTGAGATAGAAGCTCCAGTGAAGAAAGGCAACTACTCATATTCAAACCTTATTGTTCGGGATGATGATGGTGAACCCCAGAATTTGGCTTTCCAATTGGCTGACCAAAACATATTTGGTCTCAAATGGAACAATGGTATTGAAAACAAAAAGCCTCAGTCAGGTATTAAATTCACCTATTTGGTACGTGACGATGAAACTCGATTCAGGTTTGACACCATCATAGACAAAGTAGCTCATGCCATTGGGAAATTTTACGCTGATGAGTCCATTTGCAAGAATATGCCCAAATTGAGTAAAATTCAGCTCAAGGCTATGGAAAAAGGGTCCACAATTGATTTGGTCAAACCATCGTATACCACAAATGAAAACGGTAATACGTGTGTATACCCTGAATTTAACACAATTGGACGTGGTGATAAGCTAAAAAATTACACAACATTCATAGGCCGAAAGAAGCTTGACAGATGGAGTGATTACATCCAGATGGATGCAGATGATGATCGTACCAAGGCATGTGCAACAGTTTCATTGAGAATCAAAGGAATAACATTTGGTGCCTGTGGAACTGGGATGAGTTGCATTGCCAATGTAAAGTATGTAGTTCAAGCCATTAAGCTAAGCAAACCCATGGAAGAAGAAAGGTTTGAAGAGGACAATGTTTTTGCACACATGGGTTTTGAAGAGGACTCTGAGGAAGAGGAGGAAGTTGTGGAAGAAAAGACCCCAACTCCACCAATCTCACCCAAAAAATTGTTGGCAGCAGCAAAAGCTACAAAGGGTAAGAAGAAATAAGTAGCTATCTAAATAGGGTAAGGGGGGTTTGACAGTTTCCTAGTATACACCATACTAGGAGACTTAAAGATAGTGCTTGTTTACATCACAACATGACTAAACAAATTCAAACCAATGAAGACTTTGCCAAAGTGTTAATGGTCACAGCCGCATTGTCAGCTGTGGAAATCCTATCAATCGCAACTCTCACATCCATAGTTGGATTAGAAGCAGTAGCAGCTCCTACCATAAGTTTGGTAACAGTTACAGCTGTGATAGGGTTTAATTTACTGACCAGAGACTAATGCGGAAAATCTTTTACTCTCCTAGTATACCACTTACTAGGAGACTTAAAGCTTACAGTAGATTAACTCACAACAACAATATGTCTGAAGAAACAAGTCAGGTTGAGCAAATCACTAGAGAGCCTTCTGTCAAAACCAAGGTCAAAGACCCCAAGAGAGTTCAGGCTGGTAAAACGTTATCGGAAAAGAACAAGAGGGCCAGAGAGGCTTTGAAACGTGAAGAGGAAAGGGAGAAGAAAGAAAGGGAAGAGAGTGAAAAGGAAGAGAATAAGGGTAGTTCTGTTGGTGGAAGAGGTGATTGGATACCAAAATATATGCCGTCCCAAACTATTTTTCTAGCCATAGGTGCAATTGGCCTCGCCGCCTATAGCCTATGGACCAACTATCGAGACAAGATACCTGATTTGCATTTTCCACCCATTACATTAAAATCGAAACCATCACAGCCCAAAGTCACAGAAAGTCAGCCCGCCACAGAGGAAACTGATTTAAAAGATGATCTGTTGTGATTCAAAATGGCTGAGAATAAGCTCGTAAAGACAGTTATTGGCTCTGTAGTGCTCATTGGATTGTCAGCTGGGATTGGCTGGCTTGGCAAAAAGGCTCTTAAGGAGTCATTCATCGGTGACCCGTCGACCAGTATCATGAACTTTGGCCGATGGGTACTTGTGCTGACTACAGCTACGTATGGCAAAAACTACTTAGAGGATCAGAAGATACTACCCACAATTGTTTGAACATGGATTTCAATGAGGCATTCAGATATGGTAGAGATGATTATACTGCTGCATTAATGAACCACATCAGAAGATCATACGTTACTGCGGTATACAGTGCTGAATCATATCATGACACCAGATATGATGATGATGGGCATATGGATTTTCGAGAGATGCCAAGCAATGTAGAGCTACTCAAATGGTACTACGATAGATATAATCAAATTGAATACTCTGATAATGCACCTAAATTGGAAGATTTTGTTTTGGCACATATGACAATGAAGCCAATATCAAAAGAAAAACCACCAACAGAAGAACAACCACGACGAGGCCCACACCCATTGGTGACATTTACGCTTGGAGTGTTGACATCGATCGTATTATACACAGGCTCGAAATTGTTTAAGAAGTAGGACAACAAGTGGATAAATGGCGACTATAGCAATCATGCTTGGAGGGGCAGTTCTCAATGCAACAGCCTTCATTGGTGGAAATTATTTAGCAAAGGTCATTAGCGGCTCGTCTTCGGCCAATCTACAACTTGAAAGGGAAAGGCATGACAAAGCCATGGAGAAGTTCCAGAAAGACTATGCTACTTATCAAGAGAAACGAATGGCTTATATTGACTTTGAGAATCGTAGGAAAGGTGATGAGAATCAAGCCTCTGAGAACATATCAAAGACGGATGAAGCGCTGAGATTGTACAATCAAATGGGCAATCCCCCCAAATTCTCTGACTATTACCGACCCAATTCAGATCAAAAGACTGGGGAAATGGTCTACGTTTCTGGTGGGATGTTAGCCTTGGGATACATTGCCAGCAAGTGGATATAATGGTTGACAAAATAACAGATGACACAATGACACCACATGAATATGTTCGTTTGGTGGGATATAGAGCTGACCAGTTGAAGATGGGTGGTAAACCAGTCATAGACTGGCCATTTGATTTCGATCCTATAGCCATTGCCAAAAGCGAACTCAAACAACGCGTCATACCACTCAACATAATCAGGAAAATACCAGACTGTACTTCAGAGACTGGTTTTCGTGACGAGATATGGGACCCAAACGACATGAATATACGAGACTTTTGAAATCAATTTAGAAAGTTGCCATATTCAACTTCAAATATGGCAACTGCTTATGATCCCGATTTGGATCCGACTACACTAAATGAGCCAGGTGATGATGGAGCTCGTGATAATGATGGGGATGCTACACTTTACTTGAGCCCAATCAAGTATACATCAACCACTCGTCCGCTTGACCCTGATGAGGAGGAAACCTCGTTTGGTGGTGAAACTCAGCCCTTATTATTGAGTAAGGATACAGAAGAGATGGAAATTGATCAAGATGATGCTGAAAAAGAAATCAAAAGATTTTTCCCATATGCCAAGACTTCTGAGTTCATCAAAGGTGTTGGCAGATCAATTAGTGGAGGAATAGAGAGAGTATTTTTGAAATTGAAGAGGGCAAACGCTCGCGAATACATTTTATTACCCAATGGCGAATTTGATAAAGATCCGCCAAAAATGTTGAAAGACGCTCTAGGTCCAAAAGCAGAAGAGGTTGTGGAAGCTAATGATGGTGTGATCGCTGAGAAAAAGGGATTACTCGCCAAAATGAAGGAGAATCTAAAATTCCAAAGAGATAAGCCGCTGAAGACCCCAGAAGAAGAAAGTACCATAGAGACTCTGGAGAGAGAAATTGGTGCGCAGGAGGATGAGATAGCCAATCTGGAAAGTGAGAATGAGAGAATCCAGGAACGAATGTCATTGCGGGATCGGGTGAAGGCCATCTTCGAGAAATACGGATTCACGGTCTTTGCTGTCATGAGTGCCGTTGGGGTGGTCATTGGTGTCATAGTCTCCAACCTCTCCAAAGGGCTATCGAAATTGGGCAAGGGCGTTGGTGATGGGCTAAAAAGCCTTGGGAAGAAACTTGGTGAATTGCTGCCTGGGATGGTGGGCGCTATTGTAAGCTTTCTGTTCAAGACTGCTGGAGAAGCCATCTCATTCCTGGGTAGACATGCCTGGTTGTTAATAATGGCAGTTGTGCTTTACTTCATAGAAGAGTTAAAAAGAAAACGTAAATGAATCAAATGAAGAGCTATTGCGTCAAAGAGAAAAAGCTGACTGATTGTGTGCCTGGTAGTGAAACCTTTGCCAAAACAGCCAAAGGAAGGCCGATGATGAAGTGTAAATGTTCCAGCTGTGGCATCATCAAAACACGGTTCCTCTCAGATGCTGACTATAGAAATTTAAAGATGACTAAGAAGTAATCAAACAAAATGTTGAGCATTACTATGTACGAGTCTGAAACTAGGGTGTATTTGGATCCCCCACTGGAAAAGGTTCGGGAGATTCAACTCCTTGACTGTATTATACCCAAACGATTGGTCAACTTCAAAGATCGACAGGGCTTTCTCAAGGAGGATAATCGGCCCATCATAATAGTTCAACCCGGTACATACTCTCTACGTGATATACACGCAATCTTTCTGAACGATACGGATAATGCCAAGCTATCGATCATTGAGACTGACACTGTTGATTACCTGTATTCCAACAAGAGTTTCAACATTAAACTTACAAGGGGCCTCCAAGTTGCTCTTGGGGTGCCTGAAACCGTAACCCCTGGAAAGTTGTACCCCATAAACATACAGATTAAGGAGCCGCTGAGACTTTTGTGTAGTATAGTGGACAATGAGTCGTCATATGTGAATAAGACTCAATCTGGAGAACCCGTGAAACTCTCCCCTTCCCACCTCCTTGCCAACATACCATCACAGGATTATCCAACCATTCCAGTCCAAAAACATGAGAGTCTCATAAACCACTTCGATTTAAGCATCCTCGACATTGGGTGGAAGAAACTTGATCTGAAGAGCTCTCCCATCACATTCAGTTTACGATTCAGATAAAATCTTAAAAGTACGCGATATTCATTCCAAAATGGAGGCATATAAGGCGATTTATCCCAACCTAGAGGCTACTGCACCTCCCGCTGATGGACCATCATTCAGGCTTAAACAATGTTGCGATGCTTTGAACAAGCTAAAGTCTGAATTAAACCACTACGAGACAGTACTCAAAAAATACAACCGATCCAAAGGCGCACTCATGAATGTAAGCTCGACCTGTGGTATAATGTCTTGCATTTTGGCAGCTGGTGGATTGGGCACATCGCTTAGTGGTGTCGGAATCGTTGCATCTGTACCATTGGGTGTGGTGAGTGGTGTATTTGTATGCGCATCCATAACGTTTTAACAAATATCCAAGAGACTGTCCCAGAAAGCTGTGAAACACCAAAACACCATCACACTGGCCAGATCCAAGATAAACACCATTGAAGACCTGGTTTCCAAAGCCCTTCGTGACAATACGATCTCTGACTCAGAATTCTCGTTGATCATGGACGAACTCAAGAAATTCGAAAAGCTTAAGGCTGAGATACGGGCTAAAGCTCAAAAAAATATGAGTGTAGAGGACCCGTTGGTGTTGAGGCAGAGAGTACGCGAAGAAATCCTCAAAGAACTAAAAGGAGGACCATAACTTTAGTTTATGAGCAACACATCTACTAGACCAAATAGACTTAAAAGGTCGATATACTAGTAACACAACCATGGCTAATACACAGCTCAATGAAGAGTCTATCACAAATGGTCAACAATGTCAACATGTATTTGATGTTATTAGTAAACGGTGTGAAAGGTGTGAAAAAGCAAAGAAAATGTTGTCCTTAGACTTTGCAACTCAAGATCAGTTTAGTTCTTTGAAGAAGAGAACTAGTAATGTAGAATTTGCTTTGGATTTCTTTACGGCTTGCGCCTTCGCATATATAACAAGGACTGTAGTAAAATGGGCACTTAGCTAATGGCTTAAAAGTTTGAACTCTTCTACCCAAATTCTGGATAGAAGATGGGCTTACTCGATGACTTCAGAAACAAGTATCCAAAGGCTGACCTTGACCAATTCAAATTTGTGACCGATCAATATGGGGGTTACATTAGATGGAAACATAACGGTATGACAGTCATGTCCTATGATGACCCTTCTGGACAAACATGGACTGATGGAATGCGACCAGGTTTAAAATTACTACTCTGGATTGATCTTGGACTGGCCGATGATGTCACACTGAACTCATTCCCACCAAGCCTAACCATGACCAAACGATACTACCCGATACCTGCCGTTGACTTTGACAGCCCCACCAGTAACACTACAAGCATGCTGACCTCGCTGGACATATACGTGTCCAATACGAAGAAATTCACCGCCAAGATGCGTAATGTTTTCACCTCCCAAGTTGTAACTTTCAAGTTTGGTAAACAAAGTCGAAAGTGGTTGAACGCCCCCGACATGAACTACTGGCCGCAACAACTGAACTTTGCAGTGTGGTGTGCAACCTCTGGTTGTGGGATAAGCCCATTTGAAAGCCTCAACTACCCCAAAGTCGTGAGTAGCTTCATCAAGTTTCATGTGTACTTCACCATAAGACGAATATTGTATGAACTGAGTCTTCCACTGCCTGATGAGCAACCCTTTGTAATCAACAACAACCCTTACAGCAAGGTCGCATATCAACGATTATGCGCTGAATTTAGCATCTCAAACAACTCTGATTTCAGATGGAAAGGTGGACGAAACGGGGGTTTGGGTGACATATTCCTCGATTATGGTGCTGGATACCATGGAGTGGGTGGTGGATACCAAAACGTCCATATGGTAAGAAACTATGACGATGGAGCTGATCAGTGGCCTTGTGAAGGTGGCAAATTTGGCGATGATGGGGGTAAGAAGGAAAAGGGTGACCTCATCTCATTCATCCGTAATGATGACTTTGCTGATTACAAATATGCATGGTTCATACCAACCAGTGGCTATGGGCTCACCAAAGCTGGACTTGGCAGATTGAATCGATCTGCTGAAGCCTTTGTTTACTGTGTGCTGGGGTCTCAAGTCAACACTAGAAACTCGATTGTGGGCACTGGTGGTGGAGCGATTGAGACCCAACAAGAATTCTTGGCCCTGTTTGAAAGTAGCGTGATCGAGAACGACATTTCGAGTTCGATCCAAAGGTACCAACTGGCCACTCAAGAGGCTAAATTAAGACTTGATTTGGCCATTGCTCCTGGAGTGTGGTTGATGCCCAGTAACATGATCATAAACACAGAGAGTGTGATCGGGTATAACAACAACCTCATGAAGGCCACTGATGAGATGAAATTTGGCATCAACACAAACATAAACCCGGAGACTAAGACTGTGGGGATCAACCATAATCTGGGATCCTCAAAAGTCAAGTTGCCACATGCAACTGTAGAGACTAAACGATCACCACCAACACCAACGATTGATCCTCAACCTGAAATCAAAGAAGAAACAAATACCAATCATGAAACCAACCTGATACTATTTATCGTTGGAGCTGGAGCTCTAGCTTGGCTGCTCTTCAGATAAAAATTGAAATGGCCAATTCATAGATCATGGCTTCGTAAATCATGGCATCATTGGCAATCGTTGGCAGTAGATACTTCAATGACTATATAACCTTGAAAGAACAGATAGGTAAAGCTCTCAAGAAATGGAAGCTGGATCTCTCAGACATACAATTGATTGTGTCTGGAGGCGCTGAAGGAGTTGATGAACTGGCCAGAGATTTTGCCATTGAAAAGGAGATCCCATTCAAAGCGTTTGAACCTCAATGGGACTATTATGGCAAGGCGGCTGGGCCAATACGCAATAGAGTGATCATGGAATGTGCAACGCATGTATTGGCCTTACCTTCTCGTTATTACTCACCAGGTACCAAATCCGCTATTAAGTTGGCTAGGAAATACAAGAGAGAGGTTATAGTCGTTTATGTCTAATGATTAAGTGAACTTTTGTAACGTGAAGCGCGTTACAAATGTCTTTGGATACCTCACAAAGGCCCACACTTTTCACAATCCCTTCGTAGCTTAACATGATGGCAAATATACTCTCCACTACACATATGGCACATCCATTTCTTATTATTAGTCTTAATTCTACCATGTTTACAATAACGATGAGGGCTACACACTTTACAACGACCTCTCTGTCTATCATGTAGGCAGATACCTGCACCGGGACATTCTTTACAATAATATTTATGTCTGCCATGTTGACAGATACCTGAACCACCGCACTCTTTACAATAATACTTTGACCTACCATGTTGACAAATCCCAGCACCACCACACTCTTTACAATAATACTTCCGTCTACCATGTGGACATCGGTTTCTTGGTTTAGCTTGAGCACAATCCATTGTGTATATATACCACTACAGTACAACCATCGACCATCAATTACACTTTTGTAACGTGAAGCGCGTTACAAATGTCACACATTCTATCTATTTTACTCCCACGCTAATACCACGCCCAGTATAAATGCATTCCATTCATACTTTTACGACATGGCAACCAGCAATTCTATAAGTGGGTTTGATGTTTACTTTCTAAGGGCCCGTTTCTAACGTCGCTCAGGAATGTAATGACGTCAATGTAAAACCATTTTGAACCGGAAACTTTTTTTACCACACTCAACTCCCCCAGAGCTCTTCCAAAAACTTCAACTCTTCAATGTCAACACACCAGTCCAGAAACCTATCTGGATGCCACGCCACAGGCATCAAATCATCATATAGATCTCTGTAGAAAGTACGTTTGTGGATTCTTCTATTGGATTCATACAATAGTTCTTTTTTAATAGACTCATGAAACACTTTTTGATGGGATACCAAACGATTATAACAAATGTACTCACAATGGACTGGTCCAAGCAAAAACGTATAGTATCTGTAATAATGTCTACATATGAAATACATAGCGTTAGCAACATGTGATGGATATAAATGAATAAATTCTTGTATTCCTAATCTATCCATTCTGTCGCTTATCGTAGCACCATGCCATTTAATAGATTCTTCATTCCTTATCCTCCACATTGATCTCTGTTCCCGGTCCCAAGCCAGTCCTCTATTTATTTTTCTGATTGACTTTCTCCTCTTCTTAACGATCTTGTTTTTCATCTTGCCCATCGTGAATGTAAGCTACTACTCTCACTACGCCCCTCTAATATAACTTTTGTAACACGATCCATGTCACACACCTCTACAATCTTTACAACGAGACTTACGTTTGCCGTGTGAACAAATACCAGCGCCAGGGCATTCTTTACAACAATATTTATGCCTACCATGTTGACAAATCTGAGGACCATCACATTCTTTACAAACATACTTTGACCTACCATGTTGACAGATCCTAGAAACGTTACATTCTTTACAATTATGCCTTCTCTTATCGTGTTGACAAATCCCAGCACCAACACACTCTTTACAATAATGCTTTTGCACACCATGTTTACAAAACCTAGAACCGCTACATTCTTTACAATTATACCTTCTCTTATTATGTTGACAAATCCCAGCACCACCACACTCTTTACAATAATGCTTTTGCCTACCATGTTGACAAATCTGAGAACCAACACATTCTTTACAAACATACTTTGACCTACCATGTTGACAAATACCAGCACCGCCACATTTTCTACAATTATACTTTTGAACGCCATGTTGACAAAGCTGAGAGCCGCCACATTCTTTACATTTATAGAATACTTTGTCATGTTGACAAATACCAAGACCACGACATTCTACACAATAATATCTTTGTCTGCCATGTTCACAAATTCCATCACCATGACAATCTATACAATAGTATTCCCGCCTGCCATGATGACAAATCTCCGCTCCTCGACAGTGTTTACAATCATATTCTTTCCGACCATGAATGCAAGCCATTTCGTTTGCGTATGCCAATCGGTACAACCATCGACCCAAAATCCCACTTTACCAACTCTGCCCCACCCCACCCCCCAAAGGACATCGACGATCCACTCGAAAAAATTGGCACCTTAAAGAAAATCATCGATCAAAAAAAATCAACCATTCAAACTCAATTCGACCACACCCAAAACCACGATTTCGCAAAAAAATCATAACATCAAAAATCGATCGACCCAAAAAAAAAATCGATTGGCCCAGAATCCGCCTTCTGCAACTACTGCTGAGAATCACGAATCACGTATTAACTAATTTGGACTGACTCCAGGAGAGCGTTTTCTGCGTCTCCGGAGACTAGACGAAACAAAACTTGTTACAGAAACGAATTTGGATGGGACGTTTAGTGCTTCTTTAGTAAAATGTGGACGTTATAAAAGAGATGGAAGCAGCAAAGATGTATAAGCGTCAGTCCAAAACAACGAAAGGGAGTGCCGATGGTATAATTTCCGCTATGAACAGAAAGCACCCCAAAGCCGATTTATTATTAATGCTCCAGTCAATTGAAATTATGCCCTCCCCGACCCCCGGGACATAGCGGGGGAGTAACGGGGGCATACACCTTATTCCAAAATTGCAGCCATTTAAATATTTTTTTCTTTTTATTTAAATTATCCCTTGATGCCTCGGTCTTAAGCTAAAATTCAAAAGAACATTTTACCTTGAACGAGGCATCAGGGTCTAATTTAAATAGATACAAACGAATATATAAAAGGCGGCCATTTTGGAAATACCTCTAACTAACCGAGTTCGAGGTCCGTACTGTAAGTTACGTACCGAGTTTTTCCGCTCGGATTTATGGCCCAAGCGCGAAGCGAGTGGGCCATAAATCCAAGCGGACAAAACGAGGACGTAACTTACAGTACGGACCGAGGAAACGAGGTTTGTAAGATATTTATTATATCTCAAAACAAACTTTTGAATTTCGCGGGCCGTACAGTAAAGTACGGGCAACTAAATTGACCAATCACAGCGCGCCTACTAACTGAGAGATATAATAATAAGGTATATGGCTTTGGAAAAACGTTATTGTAATAAAGCATTTTCCCGGGGGGGACGGGGTCAGTAACGCTTTTGCCAATTTACCGGGAATTTGGAGCGGGGCTTGTAACACCCGGCCTGAAAGAGAGGGAATGGGCCCGAGTAACAAAAGTTAGGCTTCCTTGCTACGTGACAAGATGGAATAAAATCAATAAATATTTTATTGTGTAATTCCGTGTGTATAGGAAATCAAGTCTCCAAAACATTGTACATGAATGGGGCGAGGTTTGTACCAAAATACTTCCCCTGATGGGTGGGGTAGTTTACTAATGTAACACTGTTAAATTGTTTCATTCCCCGCTAAGTCTGCAGGGGCGTAGGATTTTTGTTGGGGGTGGGGGGGTGGGGGTTTTCACCATTTCAGAACGAAATACACAAGGATAGGATAGGATAGGATAGGATAAGTGCTTTATTATCAACAGAGCGCCTATAGGCACATGTGTTTACAATGATAACAAAGATTTTCGTGCAATAATTACAGAGGTGTACATTTGTTAAATTTATACAACTATCAAACAAGGAAGCCCAAGCTCTGTATGAGAGGCTATAGGCCTATATATAAGGTCTATAAGGTTTTGTATTGGAATTTAGGCTGTTGTCAACTATAACTCCGTAAGTAATAAAGCAAATAAACTCTAACCTCAACGTAGTGTTATTTGTGTTTTGTTGTTCTCTGTTAGCCAGTTAGCGTTTTCAGGCCTTTTTGCGATTTTAGCGAAGTAATTCTTCACTATTAAGAAAAATGATGCGTGTTTAAGACAGCAATCTTTAAAATAGTCGGCTAAGAACACGCAAAACTGCGTACTGTCGGCCACAGGTTTTTCAGTTGAGTTATTACAAATTTTTCTTTACTTACCGCTTTTTTGCAAAAAATCCGATAATGGAAAGTTGCATAGTTCGAGCGTGAAACGAAAAGAAGACATAAAATGGCGGAGAAACGGAATGACAACGAGGCTGGTGTTGATGGTCTACGCTGACCGCTACTCTGCTAAAGCGAACGGCTCAGAAGACGGCACTCGATCGACTAAAGTTACACACAAATTTAGCTTCGGGGAACATTTATTCCACCAAAGAAAATTCCGCAATCTGACCGTTTTACGGCAAAACGGGCCGCCGTGTATTATTTTATTGGTTAATTCAATTGCGGTTGTACATTTGTTGATGTTTATAGCAAAAAAATTTTCTTGGGAACCAAGAGGGCTGCACGTGCAATCAATGCACCGCCCTTAGATCCGCCCCAGGTCTCGGGGCTCGGCGGGCTGTGGTTTCAATTGACTGGAGCATAACGAAACGCGGTTGTTTATTGAATGCAGTGCCGTTGTAAAATTCCTTTAAGACAAGAGGGAGGAGGGAGCTTTGGCAACTTTAAGAGCTGAAGGAAAGGAATGGGTAACAAAAATCGTTTAAGTTGGAGGTAAGAAGACATATTTAGCACCAAGATCCATTAAAAATAGGTAGTCTAGGACTACATGTGACTACTGCAGTTTAGTAATTTTTATACGCTGTGCACTTTATTTTATTGTTAAGTCATAATGCACCAAGTTTTTCAATTTCTAACATTGACTTGAAAAGTCATTGAAGTTAATATTTAAATTTGGTCTCTAAGGTGATTGGGTCTGGTGTGGGTGCATAATAAACTAGTCCGAACACTTAAAATCCCGGCATCCCTTGCAAGTTTAGTTTTCACTCTTTCTTACATCCCGATGACATAGTGGCTACCAGGCTTCTGGCTCGTAGCTACAAAAATGAACTGGGTGCGAGGGACGACTGAAAGCCTGCAACTATTTTGTTGCGCAACAGGTCAGTGGCTAAACTACGAAATACAGGGCTACTTCATTTACTTCATTTGAATCACATTCGAGTCCATTGTAAGATGCCTCGTTCTTCAAAATTAAAGCCTCTGACACATGCAAATGAAGTGGTCCTGTATTCTGTAATCGCTCCCAGGGCAGGTAAATTATGTTTATTTCGTGTCAAGAAAAATCAACATTCGTGCTCTAGGAAATTCGGCTACACTTTGAAATATCCCTTGAAACATTTGTTGTATACTTTCAATTCAGTTACTCATGAATTGTGCTTGGCATTCAGTTATTTGAAAACAGTCCCACAGAACCGTCAATAACGTTGGAAAATGGAATTCAAATTACGGGCTTGATTTAGTGTAGATTACCGTAAAGCTCATGCTTACATCACATGATCGTTTGTTCCTGCAGCGTTAAAGCAACGCAAGTGCTGAATGAACACTACTCATCTCTCTATAGAGTTGCACTATACTTATATCGCTGCTTTCGTGCAACGCAAAACATAGTTTTGCATACTTATGCATGACTCGTGTGTTTCTATCCAGTTTTCGTACGTTTCGTTTGCTGCGGTAACTAAATAACTTCACCTTTTGTCTGAATAGTTCAGACTGATTTATCATCTGAGGGTCGTCGCTCGCATCACGTGATCGTGTCTCTCCCCGAATCATTAAAACAACGTTGCGAAGCGCTGCGCGGTGAGCACTGCTCGACTGCCCATCGCTTCTAACTACTTATTACTCGCAGTTTTGATGCAACTCATCTGCAACGCAAAGCGTAGCTTATGCATTACGTGCACAGTCATATTTCGGCGGCAGCGTTATTAACTTAACAGCGATCATGAAACCTTCCCGAGCAGGGATTCGTGCAGCGCGGTTCCTGAGTCGCTAAATCAGCGCTGACTTAAGGTAATTTGTTTCTTACTTGTAGAGCGTGTCTGTAAGAAAAGAAAAATTGAAATAAATATTGGTAAAAACATAAAATAGGAGGTGGAAATCCCACAATCTACGTCAAATTGACTACATCGCAAAAAAATGAAAATCGTTTATATAACAACCATATCATTCACGATGAATAATAACACATTCCAGAACACCATTTTTATTGTTAGTGTTATTATTCATTGTTACTTACATGACACTCTATTTCTTATAATCATGGACTACTTGCACGTGATACACAGTTGTATATTTCTTTGCAGAACAGTACAAAGCTTTCTTTCAGTAACAACACTTTCTATTGGCTCCTATTCATGCTAGAACGTTTTGAGATGTGAGATGATAAGAAATCTTTAGCCAACTGATTAGATTGCGAGCTTGATGCTGATTCCACTACTGAGGGGGTGGTACTTCCTCAACCATTATTCGGGACACTGAACCCCATCCTGTATATGCATCACCAATTGAACGCCCATTACTGCATTTGCCTACCCAGAGTTCGATGCGGACTGTTCCCTGTGCGAGATTCTCGCAGTAGCCCTCAAAGGAACGATGATGATGGAGATTGGGTTGATTAGATAAAGAGTGCCAGTAGTTAAACACAACAGCCTCTATAGTCATAGGACCACTGCACTTGCACTTTTCGTGCAACGCAAAACAAAGTTTTGCATACTTATGCATGACTCGTGTGTTTCTAGCCAGTTTTCGTACGTTTTGTTTTCTGCAGTAACTAAATAACTTCACCTTTTGTCTGAATAGTTCAGACTGATTTATCATCTGAAGGTCGTCGCTCGCATCACGTGATCGTGTTTCTCCCGCATTATTGAAACAACGTTGCGAAGCGCTGCGTGAGCACTGCTCGACTGCCCATCGCTTCTAACGACTTATTACTCGCAGTTTTGATGCAACTCATCTGCAACGCAAAGCGTAGCTTATGCATTACGTGCACAGTCATATCTCGGCGGCAGCGTTATTAACTTGACAGCGATCGTGCAACCTTCCGGAGCAGGGATTCGTGCAGCGCGGTTCCTGAGTCGCTAAATCAGTGCTGACTAAAGGTAATTTGTTTCTTACTTGTAGAGAGTGTCTGTAAGAAAAGAAAAATTGAAATAAATATTGGTAAAAACATAAAAAAAGAGGTGGAAATGCCACAATCCACGTAAAAATGACTACATCGCGAGAAACTGCAACATCATTCACGATGAATAACAACACATTCCATAGCACCATTTTTATTGTTATTGTTATTATTCAGTGTTACTTACATGACGCTCTATTTCTTATAATTATGGACTACTTGCACGTG
Organism: Ricordea florida; assembly: GCA_949710005.1. Taxonomy (NCBI): domain Eukaryota; kingdom Metazoa; phylum Cnidaria; class Anthozoa; order Corallimorpharia; family Ricordeidae; genus Ricordea; species Ricordea florida. The sequence continues at coordinate 2,434,908 of OX453285.1, forward strand.
ATACACAGTTGTATATTTCTTTAAACAACAGTACAAAGCTTTCTAATTTTAACAACACTTTCTATTGGCTCCTATTTATGCTAGGACGTTTTGAGATGTGAGATGATAGGAAATCTTCAGGCAATCAGATTGCGAGCTTGGTGTTGATTCCACTACTGAGGGGGTGGTACTTCCTCAACCATTATTCGGGACACTGAACCCCATCCTGTATATGCATCACCAATTGTATGCCCACTGCTACATTTGCCTACCCAGAGTTCGATGCGGACTGTGCCCTGTGCGAGATTCTCACAGTAGCCCTCAAAGGAACGATGATGTAACAGACTGGGTTGACCAGAGGGCCAGTTGTTATACACAGCAGCCTCTATAGTCATAGGACCACTACATTCACTGTTGTTAAACTTGAAGAACCATCTGTTACACTTGCTACTTCCTTCAACTCGGAGGTTCCCTTGGTAAGAGACCCTCAGAGCCGTGTTGCTGTGAAGTTTGTTGAATGAGCATTCCTAAAAACAAACGTTTTACAGTTTAAGAGTCTAGTCTGCATAAATATCAAGTTTGGGGAAGAAAGCCAAACAATCAGACCTTGATTTTTTTAAGCTTCTCTCTTTAGGTTACCATATTATTTAATACTATTGATTTTGTAAAATTTAAGTATTCATTACTAAGTTATTATTCACGTTGTTTCAACCGGCAGTTGGTATTTATTATTCAGCTTTCCCGTTCGAAAATGGTGTTGACCACTAATTAGCTTGCCTGTTCCTAACTTAGTGAAGAAAATGAAAAGCTAATGTGCCGAATAAGGGGGCACTAGAATAATAGTCTTAGTTAAAGACCTGTTGTTTATCTACATTACATTATTATGGGACCTAGCATAGCCTCAATTCACGTTCATCTTACTGCATCATAGAGATAACTAGGTTGAACCGAATTTTTAAAATTTCTAGATTCTTAACTATGGCAATAAATCAAGTGGATTTGTAGAGTTATTGAAAATAGCTCGGTTTGTGGATCAACCGAAACTCTACCTTTTAATTCTAGAACTTGTATGTCTAGAAGTTTGGATTGTCAGTAGGGAGCACTGATTACGGTTGCCCTTGGTTGTTTTCAAATTGACATTCAATCCTAAACAAGGACGACACAGGGAATTCAGGTACAATACTCTGATGAAAATAAAACTCATTTTCAGATTAGGGTTGGTGTTCAAATCAAGAAATTGATACAAACCGATTGAAGAGTTTTGGATACGCCTTAAATTCTTGCGTGAGAATTTATTTAGCACTCATGCGCAGTTTTTTTATTGTTTCGTCTTACCGCGTGGTCCGATTTATTTAACATCCTGTTAGATTGTTTGATCTCGTTTAGCATAAAAAGAAGCTCTTTTAAGTTTGCACAATCGATTGCATAAATCTGTTTTGTATCGAGACGAGCTGCTCTAAGCCAACTTTAAGAGTTTATTCTTTAGACGAGAATGCTTCTTGATGCTTCAATCAATTTAATATTAGTCGTGCATATTTTTCTGTGTGTCAGATTTTTGTACATATGCATGTTTTGGCGTAGGGGAAGCGTGCTGAAGTGGAGAAAACTCAAGCTTCTTTATTATAAATTGAATTCAGAGGAAAGTGTCTACCTACTTTTAGTTTACCACTGTTTGTTTCTGAATATGAATTCCACACACATTGTTTCCAGTTTCGTTGTTGAAGCGGGTCTGTCTCAGCTGTGTCTCCTTTCTCTCCCTTCATTCCCATGATTCCATTTTCCCCCTTCTCTCCAGTCTCTCCTTTATGGCCCTTGGAACCTCTTGGACCCATTTTCCCCGCTGCACCTGCCACGCCTTGTAGCCCTTGTGACCCTCTCTCTCCCTTTTCTCCTTTGCTGCCATCTCTTCCATGAGAGCCAGGTAGCCCAGGCATTCCCGGCATACCATTCGAACCTGGCATACCCGGCATTCCACATGAGGATGGCGGGCACTGAGAAAGAGGAATTTAAATCTATTGAATTACAGCCGAGTGTGATATATCTACAGCATATCATACCTGATATAAGACTCCATAGACGAAATGTTCCTTGTTCGTTACAGAAATACCATTTTTCGATCTTGAAACAAAAACATTTTTGCTGCAACTTTAGGGTAGTATTTTTATTAGTACACTTTAAATTCTTAATGCAGTTTCCACCCTAGTAGTATAGCCAAGTTTGCCCGGCACCGTACTGAGAGAATACCGGGTCACGATGCCCGTTCGTTCCCGTATGGACAATGCTAGGATTGGTCCGTACTGACAACACATACTGGAGTCAATAATCTCGCAGCATTGAGGGCTGAAGAGGAATAGGACGAATAGTGGGATAGGAATAACAGGATTTTTCTTTGGAATAATGTCATTTTGTCCGGCGAACTGACGACGTTCTTTGAAATAACTGATTTACCTTGACCGGATTAAGCAGATTTTCACAATAGAATAATGAGTTATTTTAGTGGAATAATAGAATAACGAAAATTTCCGAGTACTAATAATAGAATAACGAAAATTTCCGAGTAGGAATAATAGAATAACGAACACCCGCTTATTCCTCTTTTCTTATCAGATCCCAGTACAGTCCCGAGCAAGCTCAGTCACGAAGCTGTATATCGCCTACCTTACAATGGTCCCTTCCTTTCGCGTTTTCAACATCTGTCTTATTGATGGTGTCTTCCTGAGCTAATGTGCCACGCAGAAAGAGTAAGAGGAACAAGGGAGCTACGAATCTCATTATGGATGATTACTCGAAAAAAAGAACGTTTTTGGCTGAACCAAGACAAATTTAAGATCTGAAGGAAGACTTTGCTTGTTTGAAATACATATCTTGTTTGTTACATGCCAATTTATTCAGTCAGATTTTCCTGAAACCTAACACACTTTCGTTCAGAAAACAGTTCTGATTGGTTGAATTTCGAGGTTAAATTCAGTTACTGGGTTTCTGACAGAACAGAAAGAGAACAAGTTTAGACGTGCTCTTAGGAATTTCACCAAAAACAAATAGCCAAAATATTAACACGTAAAATGAATCTTTTAAGAACGCTATTCAGCACTAGGCCAGTATCTAACTCCTCTAAGAATTACACTGAATTTCTGTTCTTGTTGATCTTGATAACTTGGCGGAACCAAGGTTAATTTTAGATTTGAAAGGAAGACTGTGCCTATGTGAAGTAGATACTTTATTTTTTACATGCCAGGTTATTCAATCAGATTATCCTGAAACCAAACACACTCTTGTGGAGAAAACTGTTCTGATTGGTTGAATTGCGAGGTTAAATTTAGTTACTGGGTTTCTGACAGAGTAGAGAGGGAACAAGTTTGGACGTGCTCTTAGGAATTTCACCAAAAACAAATAGCCGAAATATTAACACGTAAAATGAATCTTTTAAGAACGCTATTCAGCACTTGGCCAGTATCTAACTCCTGTAAGAATTCTGCTGAATTTCTGTTCTTGTTCTTTTTAATAACGTTATTGATAGGTGCTAAACGTTGCCGAAGCACTGTTGGTATCGCAGTAGAACATTTCGTGTTTGTCTCGTGTGTCAGTCTCGATAATCACGTGATCATCACTCTCTAACCCGATGCAGGGGGGAGGGGGGAGGGGGGTGGGGGAGGTTGAGATTGTGATGACGAAAACAACTCAACTCAAACTAAAACAAAACAATCCTGGTTCAAACTTAATAATTATATCATGAGGCATAACCCCCGGGGGGAGGGGGTACTGCCATATATGGGCTATATAGGTATGTGCAGCTGTGAAGGGTATGGTTTTCAAGCAGTTTACTCTAGCATAGCGTATATAAATCAGAGCGTTTGGGTATAGAATAGGGTATCATTTTTAACGAAACTGACCAGTTGGCAACCTCGTTCTCAGGGTCCTCTCTCTAACCCGAGGTAAAGAGAGGACCCTGGGAACGAGGTTGACCAGTTGGTTGAAGATTTTTTTTCTAAAACTGAACAAGCATAAATAAATCTTTTTCTGAGAGAGAAACGATTGTGGTGTAAGGTTTTCTTTTGGCTACACTGTGCTAGTGACCTCAGTTTCTGGAAAACAGCTGCTCTAGGATAGGAGTGATTTGGGGGGTTTACTCTAGTATAGGGTAGCAAAATTCAGCTGAACCAGCTCTGGTATAGGCTAAGGGCTCCAGGCTTCCAGCCGCACATCCCCACCCAGAAATTCCTAAAGTATCCCTCCCAGGACATAATTCTAGTCAGTGCTGGGAATACATGTGGCAATGGTTGGGTGAGATACCACTTTGAGACCCAAGTGGGGAGGGTAAGGGCATTCACTACTCATCTCCACACCACCCTTGAAAAAAATCCTCTGATAGTACAAAGACATCCCTTGATGTTAGTTCCTCAATAAAGCCTTTTTGTCAATAACATCTTCATTTGTGGCCGAATATATGTTGGAGAACAAACATGATTGTCTATTGAAAAGTTCATTAACAGGTGCCTTCCTGTTTCCTTGTGTTATACCGTGTGTTACTTATTTTTGTTTTCTGAAGCATTTGAGTTTGGTTGTAGCCTTTGAAAGCTCACAACTCAAGGGATGAACAGTAGGCCAAACAAAGCCTCTAGTCCTGATAAGAATGCAGCTATTACACTGAGATACAGTCAAATAAAAGACTCACAAGAGGGGCAGGTCAGTCACAACACTTGAAATAAAACAATCACGAATATTACTGATCTCACAACAAGATGCTTTAAGCCTAAGGGCCTCCATTTAACCCGTCTGTGGTTTCATCTAGTGTTGATCTTGGACACCTGGTTGGTGGTATTTCATCCTTGGCTTTCCGTGAGTGTGAACATTTGTGACAACAATCATTAGCAACGTCAAAATGATCAATGGTTCTTTTGACTTTTTCTTCATCTTCAAGATGCAGTGCTCCTAGTTCTTCCACAGGAGCTGTTTTCTTCTGTAAAGAAAGAGAGAGAGAAAATCCATAATGCTGACTGGTTGTCTATGGGACAAATCACATTCCAAAATGCATGGTGAATCGATTTACACTTCATTCCCCTTTAATCACTTGCTTTACTAGACATAGTGGTGTTTTATGTAACGCTTTATTCCCGGTTTGATGAAGTGCAAATGCTATTGATATGCCAAGCGCCTAAACAAAATACAGTTTGCATATATCCTTTGAATAAATAGATAAATAAATGCAAGTTAAGAGTGAATCTAATCCTGTAACACCAACCTCAAGCTTCAGTCCTGTTAGATCTCTTTTCATGGCATAGGCATCCTCTCCATCAGCATAATATTTAGGTTCAATCTCAGAAATACTGTATGGAAAGTACGACATTCACAGAATCACACATCACAGGTGGTGTTACACTGCAACTACCCACACCAAGGACACCGAAATAAATTTTAATACAAATAAATGAATGTCAGTGTTTCTACTGATCAAAACCATTCTTTTTTAAACCTGATATGGTTTGTACAGTTATAGAGCAAAAGTAAAAATATGCATTTTATGCAAAAAATAAAACTATTTTAGAGATTCTTTTGTTTAGATACTTGCTTATGATTGGCTAATTTGCTTGAAAATTTGATTGGTTGGCCTTGGTTTGAGTAGCTACACTGTAAACCACTTTACAAGAATGGTTTATCAAATCAGTTGACAAAGTAAGTGTTCCCACCACGGGATTTAAGCCCAAATACCAATATTCATTTTCTCTTAACTGTTCTCAGATATTTGTTACAGTACTAGTGAGGAGAGTTTGTTTAAATAACAATACAATTCTTTCTTAGTGATATTTTCGTTATTCTCATAACACAAATGGTTGACAACCAGTGAATATTGTAATGAGAAACTGGATGCTCGTCATTACTAGGTCTTGAAGGGTTTAAGGGTGCTGATGCTTTGGACATGTACCCTTGACCAGAGTGCAGTACCAGTTTCTTAACGAGCTGTCTTCTTTCTATGTGTCTTTAGTATAAATCTACTAGCATTCTATCACAAATGCCGCGCTTTGATTGGCTACGCTACCAACTACCTATTCTGTGATAGACAGTGAGTAGCGTAGCAGTATGCCCTTGCTAACAAAATGGCGGCCGCTTCTTCACGTTTTCGAAGTGTCTGTGAAGAAGATTTAGACAGTTTACTGGTCAAGGCTGTTCCAGAAAAGACAAAGTTTTGAACGACTAGTAGATTTATACTAAAACAATTAGATTATCGCTCTCGATTTCTATGCGTGATAGTTGACTTGGGCTGCACCCTCATCAACTATCACTCTATAGAAATCTTGAGCTCACAATCTAATTGTTTAATAGGTGTTCAGTGGACACCAAAAGTTCAGTGATTAAAAACAGATCAGGTAAACTAAGGCGCACACGAGACAAGGGCACACACGGCCAGAGCTTATCCCGGTTTCATTAGCATGAAGCACTTGGGAGTATTATTACTCCCCCCTGGATGGGATGCTAGTCCATTGCAGGGTCACCCCAGCATTATATCGCTGGTACCCATTTATACTGGTGGAGCAAGACAGTGTGGAGTAAAGTTTCTTGTCTAAGGAAACAACACAGTGCCAGCACCAGGGCTTGCACTCCACACCTCTTACTCGGAAGTCCGACATGCTAACCGCTACACTACTCTGCCTCCACAAGGTAAACCAAGAAGGAGCTTTAATATTCTTTAACCCTTCAAGCTCCCATACCAATAGTCGTTTTCTCCTACAGTAACTGTTCTCATATATTTGTTTAAACATCAATACAACTCTTTTTTGGTGATCACTTTTGTTATTCTCATAACCTTAATGGTTGATGAACAAGGAATATTGTAATGAGAAAATGGATGCTGGGACTTTTAGGGTTAAATCACTAAAATATTTCAGTTAGAGTTCAACTTGGATCAATAGAAACTGTCATTCAAGTCCCAATAGTGATCAGGCTAGAGTTTCTCCTGGGGATTCTAGTACATTATATCATAGAGTATTAACATAATAAGAATATAAATGAGTATTCACATAATATGATGAGAAGTCTAGTTATTCTAACACATTCTCCTAACCAGTACTATTTTAAGAACTGGAGACCATTTAGGAGAATTTGTACATGTATCTTGGAATTGGTACTGAAAGGGTTTGGAAAGGTTTGTCTTCTCACCTGAAACCAAGAGTCTTGTTGTAAAGATGCAGAGCTGCTCTGTTACTGTTTGGAAAAAGGATATTGAGTAAGTTGGTGCATCAACTGCACTTTAGAAAAAAAGGGTTGACGGCAGAGACAGTAGGTGCTGGTAAGTACATTACTCAGGGTGTTCATTAGGTATCGGAGATCGGAGAATTCTCCGGCTACTACAGAGAATTCTCTGGCTACTACAGAGAATTCTCCGGCTACTACAGAGAATTCTCTGGTTACCACGAAAAATTTTCCAGCTACTAGAAAGAATTCTCCAGCCAAATTTAGAAGGCCCGAGCTGGTTTTAAATTTAGACATGGAGCCCTTTCAGAATATTCTCCTGTTACTTTACACAATTCTCCTGCTACTGCAATTCTTATTGAAAACCCTGACTACTGTATGTATAACTCCATTTTTGTGGACTTCAGCAAAAATTGGCCACGCATAGAAGAAAGATTAAATAAACGAACTAAAATATTTAATTCTGACTAATGATTTTGCATATTTGCTGGGATTTGGTTGAAGAACACAAATGCAAAATTTCCTACCTTTTCCTCACATGGAGAGAAACGTACTGAGCATGAAAACATTCCACCATAGCTCTGGAGGCCTGTTGATTAAAACAAACAGGACTTGTTAACATAAACAAAAAAACAATGATTGGTACCCCTCCAAATCTCCAAAGAATGGTCACACTGCATGGTTTGATCCACAGATGAAACTGTTAGAGCCACACTTTATGGTAAAACAAACAGTACCACAGTACAGTACTGTTCAGTAGCTTTACAAAGAATGGTTACACTGCATGGTTTGATCCACAGATGAAACTGTTAGAGCCACACTTTATAGTAAAACAAACACTACCACAGTACAGTACTGTTCAGTAGCTTTATAAAGAATGGTCATGGTACCTGTTCCATCAGTTTCTGAGCTAGTCCTAGCCTTCTGTGGGAACGCTTTACAGCCTGGTGAAAACAAACAAAAAAATAAAATAAAATATTTTATATGGTCAATTACCAAATCAAATGCTCTTGAAAGATAAATAGTAGCTGTTCACAATTCCTTTGCAAATAAATATCTGTATGAAACATACTATTACAAGACAGGCATTTATCAATTGAAATTTTCTTCATGAGAATGATTGTCAGGGGAGGGAAAAGGGGGCTTTCATCAAGGAAGGGGAGGGGTGAGAGAAGAGAGCAAGGTGGGGCAAAGGAAGGAGGGTAAGGAACAGTTTGCAAGGATCTGAAGGAAATTAAAAACATCAAAATTTCAAAGTTTTCAAAACAGGAAATACTCAGATGTTAGTACAGATAATTAGTGTAGAGAATCAGCAACTGGCAAAATTTGAGCACAAAATTCCAAATGTTTTTTGTTTATTTGATGACCTCAAGAAGAAATTTTGTAAACTTATTTTGTATTTAATAATATACATGCAAAACTTTAAAAGCACTGATTTGCTGAAAGCCCGTCAACTCATCCCAAACAGTATAGAAAGTTGAAAGGCAGGCACTTAAATTATTTTGACTTTTTTCATGAGAATGATTGTCAGGGTAGAGGCCCTGGTAGGGGGGTTCTTTATGTCGCCCGGGGAAGGTTCACAGGTCGCTGTTGTAATTTTGCGTGAGCGGCTCATCATTCGTCGTTATTTCAAGGCCATGTCGCTTGTTGGAATTTACCCCTAACAGGGCCTCAGGGTAGAGGAAAAGGTGGTTTCCTCAAGACAAGGAGGGGGAGGGGTGGGGGAACAAAAGGAGTGGGCTGGCAGAAAGGGAGAAGGATAAGGGAGGGGAGGGGTAAGGAAAAGTTAAGGAAATTACAAAAATCAAAATTTCAAAGATTTTAAAACAGGAAATCCTCAGATGGTAGTACAGATAATGAGTTACAAGAATCAGTGACTGGAGAAAATTCCAAATGTTTTCTGTTTTGATTTGGTGATGTAACTCAAGAAAAAATTCAATAAAGTCATTTGGTATTGAATTATTTGGACTAGAGGTTAAATTGATACAATTTTCTTACCAATGAAGTGATATGACCATGAACTGCTTTATCTGGTTCCTCTTCCCTGATAGAAAGAAATCAAACAGAAAGATAACTCAATTTGTTTTCTAAAATAACTAAGCAAGCAAACTCTTACATGCTCATTATTCAAGAGTCATGGCACGTTGGACAGTAAACAAGGACCACGGCATGAACAGGCAAAGCGAACTCAAATTGTCAACAAAGTTTATATGATATTATTATTCATTTAAAATATTTCCCCGATTCTGATTGGCTAAAAGCACACATTTAATTCACCATAACCAGTAACTGATTACCAAATTTGGAAGAATTTTGACTTTAACAAGGACATGACATCAAAAATGCAGCGTTTTCGCAGGTTAAGGCACCGAGAAGACCTGCGGACGAGCTTGTGTTATTTTGTTGTTTTGTTATATTGCTGGTGGGTGTGAAAGTTGTGAAAAATAAAGCTCATTTTCTCCTTTAAGTGTTTGAAAATATTTTGATAAATAATAAAGCAATTAATGAATTTGGCTTTCGTAGGATATTAAGAATTAAGCGGATCTCGGAAGGGTGTTCTCCACCTCAGCCTCGGTGGATAACACCTTCCTTGATCCACTTCATTCTTCATATCCTACTGAGCCTCACTCATTAATTGCTAATTATTTCATGAAATTAAATTGCCAGATCAAAGTTAATGCAAGGCAGAGGCATCATCAAAAGGAAACTTACAATTATTGGAGATCGTGCTGAAAACTAGTACATGTATCCCCGTACGAAACGAGCAGATCTGTTTATAGTCTGTTACAGATCTGCTGGTACATCTGTAGCAGATCTGCAGACAATCTACAGATGATAAACAGATTATCTGCAGAATGTCTGCAGAATGTCTGTAGAATATCTGCAGAATGTCTGCAGAGCGTCTGCAGCGACGATCTGCAATAAGTCTGCAAATTTGCAGACGCTCTGCAGACGAAATCAGCCTATCATGTTAAACAAAAAGCCCACAAAATGCACCAATCAAATAACGTTTATTTAAAAGATTCATAGAGAAGGTTGGTCTGTTATTCATCAAAAGTAAACAATTACTGTTGACAGATAAAGCAAATAATACAACCAGCAGGAATTTAAAGTATTTTCTTAAAGTATTATCTATGAAATCCATTTCATCAATTTCCATTGCCAATCGAGACTTCTTCCTTTGGCGTTTTTGGGTGGTGTTTTCACTCTCTGAGAGATTTAGAAAAAAACCTACCACAAAATCCAACTGCAAGCTTCAAGTTCAACTATTACAAAGACTGTCCGGCGGCTTGAGGTGGAGCAGGACTTGCTTGCATAGTAATTATTTCTATTTTGCGCGCCAAAATTAACGTAATTGTACTAAGAAATTGCATGGCTGAATTGGCTGTTCGCTTCAAAAACTACCCATTTAAATGATCCAAGCCTCGTGAACTGATCTTTAAATGTAACTATTTACTACAGCTACGTATATGCAATGTGCACCTAAATCTGCTCAAACTATAAAAATCTGTAAATCGCGTCACCGTTACTCCAGACTTAAGTTAATATGATTTCGGGACGAATGCTGTGAATAAAATTGTTTCTCGATTTGCTGTTCACCTCTGATAATTACCCTGTTTTTTGAACGATCATCAGAGTTTAGTTAAACTGGAATGTTACATTAAAAGAAGTCTTAAAACAGTTGAAAAACCACCAACCCCAGTCTTAATAATTTTCCTGAGTAGGGAGTTTTTTTACCGGTCTTCCTTTCTTTCTTTTCCTCCTCCCAGTCAACCATGGCGTCTAAGCCCTCGAAGATTTCTCCGGCATAATGTACTTGCGACGCTATTTAAATCTTCTTCCGTCCAAAGAACTAGCAAAATCCATCTTTTTATATCAAAAAGCAATTTCTTGGACTGTTTTGTTTGCGCGCAAACTTTGAATGTGACACTTCAACTGAAAGGAATATCAGTGTTGGCAACATCTCCTACTCTTATTGGACGTTTGAAGTGTGACAGGTATCCGGTATCGGCCAGGAGAATCTGTCATATTCGCAGCGGCCGAGGAGATTTCACTTGTAGTTTTCTCTCTTTGTCGAGAACAGCAAGTAAAGGTAAAGATCATTTGTCTATTTATTTCATTTTCTTCATATATTTACATTGAGTTTTAAATAAGTCAGAAGGATGGTTTTAAAAGGGATCAGATCGGAGGAGCGCCGGCGTGACGAGTTTTCGATTTAAGCGGCGGCATGACCTTCATATCAATCACGACAACTGATAAGAAGATCGTCTCCTCATGTTTTGAAGCTGTTGTAGGTAAGAAAAACAATCATAGTACATAAATTGATTCATTCACGTGTTACTTCAACTTTCGTATCGTTGTTCTATCAACACTGATATGTCGATCAATAAAATGTTTTTTTCTTCCTGAGCGTTTGGAATTGGGAATTTAACACCAATTCGCCCTACACTGCTCTTAAATCTTACTGAAAGAATGAATTAAGGTCGACAGTGTATTTAAGTGTTCTATTAACTTACTCTTTATGCCTCTTATTTACGCATTTTCAATTTTCGACTATCTTTTTATCTGTAGAATCGAACTATTTTATTTTAAATCTCAAAACGAACCAGTAATGACTGATGCAACTAAGGTTTATACCGAAGTCACGATACAATCAATGGTCTATCGATCCGGGTTTTGGACTTCAACGTGTTGCAGATCATCTGCAGATCTGTTGTTAGTCTGTTTTTCGTCTGCAGTCTTAAGATTGCGAAGACTATTAAAGCTTAACATCTGCAGCAGACTGAAAACAGACTCTGCAGACGATAAATTAGTCTGCAGTTGATCTGTTTTTGTCAAAACAGATCTGTTGCAGAGTTGCTGCAGATCTACTCGTTTCGTACGGGTCATATGCGATGACTTGGACTTCAATTTAGAATGGTCAGAATCAAGTAAAATTTCATACAATTTCTTTAAGTCAACAGGAAAACAGTGCTCTGTATCTATTTCTTTAATCGTAAAATTTCAATTCAGATGGCTGGATTATATCAGTAAAGGAAAACTGCTGGAAGACCAGACATGAGGCTGATAAACAAGGACATGAACAGAAGGTGGTGGAAGATGATTGCCTGGCAAGATCAGAACAATAACTTCAAGGCTGCACTGAGATGGTTGCCGTAAGGGAAAAGGAACAGGGAAGACCAAAAACAACTGGAGGGAAACGGCAAAGAGGAAGAGGAAGAAAGCAGGGTGGACGTTCTGGGTGGAGGCAAAGCTTTCACGGCAAACAGAGACAGGAGGAAAAGGACTGCAAAGACTTAATGTATTGAAAGGTGCAAACAAGACACTAACAACTTCATTTCAGAGAAGTAGGGCATGCAAAACGACTAGCATTTTATAAGGCATGCTCCAACAGGATAATGTGATTAAAAAATAGACAGACATTGCTGGTAAGACCTTTGACTCTGGAACAGCTTATATCCCCAAAGTGAAACATGAAGATGAAAATTAGATATGGAGCATTGATCCACTATTTCAGGGAAGAACATATTATTCATGTTTCATTACGTTGAGAAAACCAGTTGGCTATCATTCAAGGTTATGCATACATTTTTGCCAGAACGATATCCTACTATTTTCCTTTTCTCGTCTTCTGCAACATAAGACAACTAAAAAAAGACAAAAAAATTCAAATCAACGGTTGAATTTATAACCAGAAGTCTATGTGCTAATCACAATAAATTCCATTCTGTTACTTGGCTTGAGAAAAGCCCTATAGAGAATATCCCATGGAAAATATGCACACTGATTGGTTAAAAATCATGTTTCTTGATAGAATTGCGTGGCGTAGAGAATCTATGTTTTGATGATAAATAAAACGATCCCTTTTTCTTTGTCGTTTATTATTTTCCTTAGGCTATTTTCTAAAAGAAAACATTTTCTTTGTGTTTCTGTCAAGTTAGAGAAACGCTCATGAAAGTTTGTGAGATCTCAAAAAAACTGTGAAAGCATGCACTCGCCTGCCGGCTCGCGTTCCCACAGCATTTCTAGTTCTACCAAACTTCCATCCATTTACCTGGGGCCAGGACAGTCCATGGTAAAAATAGTACTTCATCTGATAGTACTTCATGCTACATGTTTTCAGATCCTCAGGCTGCAATATAACATTGTGAGATTGATTTATTGTAGTAAAAATCTGATGCATGCAAGCTAAAGAGAATTTCTGTATTGACCTTGGACAATATTGAGTATATTGTGGAAAGCTCCTTGAAAGCTGATTGGCACCAACACAGGATTTAACTTGGAATGATTTCCGCACAGGTCCCTACTTCATTATGCATGCCGTAACCAAACTGTTTCATTCTGCAATAACAAGAAATGTTTACATGTGCATTACCCTAAACAATTCATCTCCTGCATGCTTAATAAAGTAGGGACCGGTGCGTAAATCTTGCCTTTAACTTTAATAATGTATATGTACAGTACAGCCTTAAATGTTTATTAACCAGGGATGGAAACTCAGTTTCATAATGGCAGACTTTGCGTTATTTCCGTTAATCACTCCATACTTCATTATGCATACTGCAGAGGTGCTGTCGAAAGCAAGAAAAGTTTGCAAGTGCATTACCCCCACACAAAACAGCTACAGCATGACTAATAAAGTACGGAGTAGTATGGAATTCTAACCGCATACAGTTGTTGCTTTTGAAGAAGGAGACAGTACAGCTATAGTCTGCATGCATATATAGTGTCAACGAAAGTTTTCAGGAGCAACACGAATGCAACATGAGAAGTAATGCTCAATGTCACAAATTCCTCATTTAAACTAACACCCTTAGATTTCCACATCATCACTTACCTTAAGATTTCCACACAGGTCCCTACTTCATTATGCATGCTGAACCTGTCTTGTTTTGTGTAATGCATGTGCAAATATTTCTTCGAAGAGCGAAATAGTATAGTTACAGAATGCATAATGAAGAAGGGACCAGTACTGAAATCTTACCCCACTTACTTCGTTTTGCATGCTGTAAAAAACGAGATATGGTGTACGTGCATTTTGCACCCTTAACAATTTAACTGAAGCATGCATAGCAGAAATTAGCTCAAAAGGCAAAATACACTCACCGTTGCACACTGAATGTTCATGATGGAGTCAACACAGCAAAACAGGAATAAACTTGACTTTTAAATTTACAGCAGTTTTTTTTGGTGGTCGTCGCCGTTCTTACGTGCAGGCTCTGGTCAGCGTCAACCGGAACTCTGGTAGTTGGATGAGAAAGATAAGGATAGCTGAGAATCACGAATTAACTATTTTGGACTGACCCCAGGAGAGGGTTTTCTGTGTCTCCGGAGACTAGACGAAACAAAACTTGTTACAGAAACAAAGGTGAATCGAACGTTTAGTACCTCTTTACTGAAATTTCGACTTTATACGAGAGATTGAAACAGGCAAAATGCATAAGCCTCAGTCCAAGACTGCAAAAGGGAGTGCCGATGGTAGAATTTCCGCTATGAACGCAAAGCATCCCAAACCCGATTTATTATTAATGCTCCAGACAATTGAAACCACGGGCCCCGGACCCCCTAGTCATAGCGGGGGTATACACCTCATTCCAAAATTGCCGCAATTAAAATATTTTTTTTGTTTTTATTTAAATTATCCCTCGATGCCTCGACCTTAAGCTAAAATTCAAACGAATATTTTACCTTCAACGAGGCATCAGGGTCTAATTTAAATAAATACAAAAGAATATATAAAAGGCGGCCATTTTGGAATAAGGTATAGGGCCAGAAACGCTTTTGCCGATTTGCCGGGAATTTGGAGCGGGGCTTGAAATGCCCGGCTCAACAGAAAGAGGGAATGAGCCCAAGTAACAGAAGTTATGCTTTCTTGCTAGATGACAAGATGGAGGAAACGTCGACTGTAAAAGAGAAGGTAGCCTAAATCCTTTTCTATCTTCCTTATTTCAAAGCCATCACTAGGCTTAAATAGAACTCAGGAATAAAAATTTTATTGCGTAATTCCGTGTGTATATGAAATCAAGTCTCCAAAATATTGTACTTACTGGGGCCATGAGGGCAGGCATTGTACCAACATACTCCCCAGATGGGTGGGGTAGTTTCCTAATGTAGCACTGTTAAATTCTTTCATTCCCCGCTATGTCTGCAGGGGCGTATCTAGGATATTTGTCGCGGGGTTCACCATTTCAGTACGAAATACACAGGAAGCCCAAGCTCTGTATGAGAGGCTATAGGCCTTTATGTAAGGTCTATAAGGTTTTGTATGGGAATTTAGGCTGTTGTCGACTATAACTCCGTAAGTAATCAAGCAAATAAACTCTAACCTCAGCGTAGTGTTATTTGTGTTTTGTTGTTCTCTGTTAGCGGTTTCAGGCCTTTTTGGCGATTTTAGCGGAGTTATTTTTCACTGCTAAGAAGAATGATGCGTTTTTAAGACAGCAATGTTTAAAATAGTCGGCTAAGAGCACGTAAAATTGCGTACTGTCGGCCACAGGTTTTTCAGTTGAGTTATTATAAATTTTCTTTACTTACCTCTTTTTTGCAAAATATCCGATAATGGAAAGTTGCATAGCTCGAGCGTGAAACGAAAAGAAGGGCAAGAACGTCATGCTAGCCCACATATAAGGCACTGATATAGTACCTCATGTATATACCCACCACGAGTCCCCAACTACGTAAGAGACGGTAAATTATTCAATATTCCATTATTTAGTCATTCATATTCATTTACTTTCATCTATAACCATTAACTTGTATCCGTTAATGTTTACGCGTTTAAATCTACTTTCATTTAAGTCCATTTACTTTCAATCAAGTTCATCTACCCTTATTCACGTTCATTTACCTTAATATGCCTCAATCCAACTGAAATCACCTTCATCTACCTCCATCTACCTTCATCTACCTCCATCTACCTCCATCTATCTCCATCTACTTTCATTTACCTCCATCTACCTTCATCTACCTCCATCTACCTCCACCTACCTCAATCTACTTTCATTTACCTCCATCTACCTCCATCTACCTTCATCTACCTTCATCTTCCTTCATCTACCTCCATCTACCTTTATCTACCTCCATCAACCTCCATCTACCTCCATCTACCTTCATTTACCTCCATCTACCTCCATCTACCTCCATCTACCTTCATCTACCTCCATCTACCTTTATCTACCTCCATCAACCTCCATCTACCTTCATCTACCTTAATTTACCTTAATTTACCTTCATCTACCTCCATCTACCTCCATCTACTTTCATTTACCTCCACCTACCTCCATCTACCTTCATCTACCTTCACTGATCTACTTTCATCTACCTCCATCTACCTTCATCTACCTCCATCTACCTTCATCTACCTCCATCAACCTCCATCTACCTTCATCTACCTTCATTTACCTTAATTTAGCTTCATCTACCTCCATCTACCTCCATCTACCTCCATCTACCTCCATCTACTTTCATTTACCTCCATCTACCTTCATCTACCTCGAGCAACCTCCATCTACCTTCATCTACCTTCATTTACCTTCATTTACCTTCATCTACCTTCATTTACTTTCATTTACCTTCATCTACCTTCATTTACGTTCTTTTACGTTCATTTACCTCCATCTACCTTCATCTACCTCCATCAACCTCCATCTACCTTCATTAATCTTCATTTACCTTCATCTATCTTCATTTACTTTCATTTACCTTCATCTACCTTCATTTACGTTCCTTTACGTTCATTTACCTCCATCTACTTTCATCCACCTCCATCAACCTCCATCTACCTTCATCTACCTTCATTTACCTTCATTTACCTTCATCTACCTTCATCTACCTTCATCTACTTTTATCTACCTCCATCTATCTTCATCTACCTCCATCTACCTCCATCTATCTCCATCTACTTTCATTTACCTCCATCTACCTTCATCTACCTCCATCTACCTCCACCTACCTCAATCTACTTTCATTTACCTCCATCTACCTCCATCTACCTTCATCTACCTTCATCTTCCTTCATCTACCTCCATCTACCTTTATCTACCTCCATCAACCTCCATCTACCTCCATCTACCTTCATTTACCTCCATCTACCTCCATCTACCTCCATCTACCTTCATCTACCTCCATCTACCTTTATCTACCTCCATCAACCTCCATCTACCTTCATCTACCTTAATTTACCTTAATTTACCTTCATCTACCTCCATCTACCTCCATCTACTTTCATTTACCTCCATCTACCTCCATCTACCTTCATCTACCTTCATCTACTTTCATCTACCTCCATCTACCTTCATCTACCTCCATCTACCTTCATCTACCTCCATCAACCTCCATCTACCTTCATCTACCTTCATTTACCTTAATTTAGCTTCATCTACCTCCATCTACCTCCATCTACTTTCATTTACCTCCATCTACCTTCATCTACCTCCAGCAACCTCCATCTACCTTCATCTACCTTCATTTACGTTCTTTTACGTTCATTTACCTCCATCTACCTTCATCTACCTCCATCTACTTTCATTTACCTCCATCTACCTTCATCTACCTCCATCAACCTCCATCTACCTTCATTAACCTTCATTTACCTTCATCTATCTTCATTTACTTTCATTTACCTTCATCTACCTTCATTTACGTTCCTTTACGTTCATTTACCTCCATCTACTTTCATCCACCTCCATCAACCTTCACCTACCTTCATCTACCTTCATTTACCTTCATTTACCTTCATCTACCTTCATCTACCTTCATCTACTTTCATCTACCTCCATCTACCTTCATCTACCTCCATCTACCTCCATCTATCTCCATCTACTTTCATTTACCTCCATCTACCTTCATCTACCTCCAGCAACCTTCATCTACCTTCATCTACCTTCATTTACCTTCATCTACCTTCATTTACTTTCATTTACCTTCATCTACCTTCATTTACGTTCCTCTACGTTCATTTATCTCCATCTACCTTTATCTACCTCCCTTTACTTTCATTTACCTCCATCTACCTTCATCTACCTCCATCAACCTCCATCTACCTTCATCTACCTTCATCTACCTTCATTTACTTTCATTTACCTTCATCTTTCTTCATTTACCTTCATCTACCTTCATTTACGTTCATTTACGTTCCTTTACGTTCATTTACCTTCATCTACCTGCATCTACCCTTATCTACCTTCATCTACCTTCATCTACCTCCATCTACCTCCATCAACCTCCATCTACCTTCATTTAACTTAATTTACTTTCATCTACCTCCATCAACCTCCATCTACCTTCATCTACCTCCATCTACCTTTATCTACCTTCGTTTACCTTCATTTACCTTCCTCTACCTTCATTTACTTTCATTTACCTTCATCTACCTTCATTTACGTTCATTTACGTTCTTCTACGTTCATTCACCTCCATCTACGTTCATCTACCTTCATCTTCCTTTATCTACCTCCATCTGCGTTCATTTACCATCATGTACCTTCATCTACTTTTATTTACCTTCATCTACCTTCATTTACGTTCATCTACCATCATTTATACCTTCATTTATACCTTCATCTACCTTGGTTTACCTTCATCTACCTCCTTCTACCTTCATCTACCTTTTTGGCAAAATGTACAACAACGACCTCTTGTCATTCGGCAAGTGCGCAGAGTACGACCTCGTGATCACGATTGGTAGCCAAATACAAAACAACCTGGATGTATCCCACATCAAAGCAGTGGCATTTTATTGATTTAGTCATTGTCCGCCAGGGCGACATCCAGGATGTGCTCATTACCAGAGCCATGCGAGGAGCTGAATGCTGGACAGATCATCGCCTTGTTCACACTACTCTGAAGTTGCACATCCCACCACGCCACCCAAAATGCCCAAAGCTTGTTCGTATGCTCTTTAAAATAGCCAGACTGCAGCAGCCCTTCAACCTAAAGAAGTTTCAGACCAACCTGGTTGATAAGCTGGTAGCTAAACGGGACCACTGACTGGAGACTTAAAGGAGACCTGGAAACAGTTCAGGTAAGTGATAACAGAAAAAGCAAAGGCAGCCATTGACTCCAAGATTTGGAGAAACCAGAATTAGTTTGATGAAAATGGCAAAGAAATTGAAGACCTGCTGGCCAGAAAGAAGGCATTCATGGAGTGGCAGAACGATCCGGGCTCCATCCCCAAGAAGGACTCTGCAGGCCTTGTACCAGAAGGAAATCAGAAAGATGCACGACCACTGGTGGGAAGGGAAAGTTGAATAGATCCAAGGCTTCACAGACTCGAACAACTCGAAGCAGTTGTTTAGCTCCCACGAATTAGTATTTGGTTCTTCGAAGTCTGGCTCTGCCCCCTTGCTATCAGGAGATGGAGCTACGCTCATCAAGGACCAGGATGACATCAACAATGGGTGAAGAAAACACTTTAGCCAACTTCTCAAGCCCCCACCCACAGTAGATCAGTCTGCACTCAACCAGGGTCCTCAACAGCCAACCATAGAAAAGCTAGGTAGGCAACTCCACATCCATGGTTGAACTCAAGAAAGCCGTCAAGCAGATGTTCTGTGGACAAGCTTCAAGTAGGGACGGTTTTCCACCAGAGGTATACAAGATGCTTCGCGATGAGGCTATTCTGGTATTTCGCAGTGTTCTGACCAGCATCTGGGCGAAGAGGAAGAAATACCCGTTGACCTCCGTGCTACCACGATAGTTGCCCTGTACAAGATCAAAGGCTCTCGCACAGACTGCGGAGACTACCGGGGGATATCTCTACTTTCTGTCGCTGGAAAAAGCCTTACCCGCATCATCCTGAACAGGCTGATCTCTTCAATAGCAGAGGAAAACTTTCCTGAGCCACAGTGTGGTTTCCGCCCCAATCGAAGCACAGTGGACATGATCTTCGTACGTAGTAAGACAGGTTCAGGAAAAGTGCCTCGAGCAGAACATGAACCGCTACTCCGTCTTCATAGATCGAACGAAGGCATTCGATACCGTCAACAGAGAAGCGGTGTGGGTCATTCTCAAGAAGCTCGGCTATCCTGCAAAGTTCACCACATTCATAGGGCTGTTCCACGAGGACTTGAGGGGTGAAGTATTATCCGACAGCGAGCCCTCAGAGACCTTCAGCATTTCCAATGGAGTAAAATAAGGCTGCGTGCTTTCTCCCGTGCTGTTCTGTTCAACCTGTTTTTTACCCAAGTACTTCTTCATTCTGCGCATGACTTTGATCTTGGTGTCTACATCAAATACCGCCTGGGCGGGTCACTGTCAGATCTGCGATATCTCACTGCTAAGACGAAGACAATGGAGAGGCTCATACTTGAAGCCCTGTTTGCTGATGACTGCGCACTGTTGGCCCACCAAGAAAATCTTCAATCTACAGGCAATTCTGGACAAATTCTCCGAAGCATCCAAGATGTTTGGCCTGACAATCAGCCTCGGCAATACAAAAGTTCTCCTTCAGCCCGCACCAGACAGTTCCTCCCAGTCACCATGCATCTCCACAGCCGAATCAAGAGCATCGACACGTTCAAGTACTTTGGTAGCACCATCTCCAACGATGACACTCTGGACAAAGAGATCGCAGCTCGGATACAGAAAGCCAGCGAGGCACTGGGCAAACTCCGCAACTAGGTGTTCCAGGACAAGGACGTTTGCCTCTCAACCAAGCTGAAGGTGTACAACTTAGTAGTTCCCCCGTCACTGCTCTACGGCTGTGAAACGTGGATCCTCTCAAGCAGGAATATCGAGAAGCTGGAACGGTTCCACACAAGCACCCTAGAAGCAATCAGGGAGACACGCTGACAGGATCGCATTTCCAACCACGAAGCCCAGGACATAGCAGACACTACAAGCATCGAAATCAAGATCCTCCAACCTCAACGTCGATGGTCTGGCCACGTCATCCGCATGGAGGAGTCCATAATCCCTCGGCAACTGTTCTAGGGGGAGTTAGCTTCTGGTAGCCGAGAGCAAGGTCGCCCCAAGAACAGATACCAGGACAGCTTTAAGGCCAACTTCAAGTGGGCAGGTCCTCACCCACGACAGCTCAAACCTGCAGCGTCTAACAGAACTAGCTGAGGTACCCTCACAAGAAAAGCAGCGAAGGCAGATGAAGATAGATAAAGGTAGTTGATGGTAAATAAAGGTAGATGAAGTTATATAAAGCTAGATGGAGGCAGATGACGTTAAATGACGATAGATGAAGGTTAATGAAGGTAGATGGAGGTAAATGAAGGTAAATGGAGGAAGATAAACGTAAATGAAGGTAGATGAAGGTAGATGAAGGTAGACGAAGGTAGATGAAGACAGATGGAGGTAGATGAAGGTAGATGAACGTAAATGAAGGTAGATGAAGGTAAATGAAGACAGATGGAGGTAGATGAAGGTAAATGAACGTAAATGAAGATAGATAAACGTAGATGAAGGTAGATGATGGTAAATGAACGTAGATCAAGGTAAATAGAGGTAGATTAAGGTAAATGAAGACAGATGGATGTAGATGAAGGTAGATGAACGTAAATGAAGGTAGATGAAGGTAAATGGAGGTAGATGAAGGTATATGAAGACAGATGGAGGTAAATGACGGTAGATGAAGGTAAATGAAGGTAGATGAAGGTAGATGAACGTAAATGAAGACAGATGGAGGTAGATGAAGGTAAATGAACGTAAATGAAGGTAGATGAAGGTAAATGAAGGTAGATGAAGGTAGATGAAAGTAGATGAAGGTAGATGATGGTAAATGAACGTAGATGAAGGTAAATGGAGGTAGATTAAGGTAAATGAAGACAGATGGATATAGATGAAGGTAGATGAACGTAAATGAAGGTAGATGAAGGTAAATGGAGGTAGATGAAGGCAGATGAAGACAGATGGAGGTAAATGACGGTAGATGAAGGTAAATGAAGGTAGATGAAGGTAGATGAACGTAGATGAACGTAAATGAAGACAGATGGAGGTTGATGAAGGTAAATGAAGACAGATGGAGGTAGATGAAGGTAGATGAACGTTAATGAAGGTAGATGAAAGTAAATGAAGGTAGATGAAGGTAAATGAAGGTAGATGAAGGTAGATGATAGTAAATGAACGTAGATGAAGTTAGATGAAGGAATACGAAGGAAGATGAAGGTGAATTAAGTTATATGGGGTAGATGAACATGATTGAAAGTTAATGGACTTCAATGAAAGTAGATTGAAACGCGTAACGATTAACGGATACAAGTAAATGGTTATAGATGAAAGGAAATGAATATGAATGACTAAATAATGGGATATTGAATAATGTAACGTGTATTACGTAATTGGGGACTCGTGGTGGGTATATACATGAGGTCTTAGATAATAGTGCCTTACATCCCGATGACATAGTGGCTACCAGGCTTCTGGCTCGTAGCCACAAAAATGAACTGGGTGCGAGGGACGACTGAAAGCCTGCAACTATTTTGTTGCGCAACAGGTAGGGCTAAACTACGGAATACAGGGACACTTCATTTACTTCATTTGAATAACAGTAGAGTCCATTGTAATATGCCTCGTTCTTCAAAATTAAAGCCTCTGACACATGTAAATGAAGTGATCCTGTATTCTGTAATCGCTCCCAGAGCAGGTAAATTATGTTTATTTCGTGTCAAGGAAAATCAACATTCGTGCTCTAGGAAACTCGGCTACACTTCGAAATATCCCTTGAAGAATTTGTTGTATACTTTCAATTTAGTTACTCATGAATTTTGCTTGGCGTTCAGTTATTTGAAAACAGTCCTACAGAACCGTTGATACCGTTGCAAAATGGCATTCAAATTTCGCGCTTGATTTAGTGTAGATGACCGTAAAGCACATGCTTACATCACATGATCGTTTGTTCCTGCAGCGTTAAGGTTACGGAGCAGGTTCGCGGGTGCGTTGCGCAAAACCGTCCTCACGGGCGCGTAATTTTAGGAAACTGCCTAAACCTATACATCATTTTAAAGCTTATAGAACCTAGAACGGTGATAAAATGTTTTTAACTTGCGAAATTCAATATTAAACGAGCTGCGATCAGTCAAGTGCAAATCGACCGATGCTTATAAATGCGGCAAACTCGCGTCGGATTTTGACCTTATCAAGAAAACAATGACTGCATGATACTCAGCAGATGTTTGTCTTCAAAAGTGTGTCGGGGATTTTTTAGATCAGCTTTCAAAACAAAGTTATTATAATTTAAAGTTGGTTGTCGAGCTCTTCTTGGATGGAGACAGCATTAGGACTTATATCTTCTAAACGAAAAAGAAATCGGCAAAAGCCCGACACACTTTTGAAGACAAACATCTGCTGAGTATCATGCAGTCATTGTTTTCTTGATAAGGTCAAAATCCGACGCGAGTTTGCCGCATTTATAAGCATCGGTCGATTTGCACTTGACTGATCGCAGCTCGTTTAATATTGAATTTCGCAAGTTAAAAACATTTTATCACCGTTCTAGGTTCTATAAGCTTTAAAATGATGTATAGGTTTAGGCAGTTTCCTAAAATTACGCGCCCGTGAGGATGGTTTTGCGCAACGCACCCGCGAACCTGTTCCGTAACCTTAAAGCAACGCAAGTGCTGCATTAACATTACTCATCTCTCTATAGAGTCGCATTATACTTATATCGCTGCTTTCGTGCAACGCAAAACATAGTTTTCCATACTTATGCATTACTCATGTGTTTCTAGCCAGTTTTCGTACGTTTCGTTTTCTGCGGTAACTAAATAACTTCACCTTTTGTCTGAATAGTTCAGACTGATTTATCATCTGAAGGTCGTCGCTCGCATCACGTGATCGTGTTCCTCCCCGCATCATTCAAACAACGTTGCGAAGCGCTGCGTGAGCACTGCTTGACTGCCCATCGCTTCTAACGACTTATTACTCGCAGTTTTGATGCAACTCATCTGCAACGCAAAGCGTAGCTTATGCATTACGTGCACAGTCATATTTCGGCGGCAGCGTTATTAACTTAACAGCGATCATGAAACCTTCCCGAGCAGGGATTCGTGCAGCGCGGTTCCTGAGTCGCTAAATCAGCGCTGACTTAAGGTAATTTGTTTCTGACGGGTGGAGCCTGTCTGTAAGAAAAGAACAATTGAAATAGATATTGGTAAAAACATAAAATAGGAGGTGGAAATCCCACAATCTACGTCAAATTGATTACATCGCGAAAAAATAAAAATCGTTTATATAACAACCACATCATTCACGATGAATAATAACACATTCCAGAACACCATTTTTATTGTTAGTGTTATTATTCAGTGTTACTTAGATGACACTCTATTTCTTATAATCATGGACTACTTGCACGTGATACACAGTTGTATATTTCTTTGCAGAACAGTACAAAGCTTTCTTTCAGTAGCAACACTTTCTATTGGCTCCTATTCATGCTAGAACGTTTTGAGAGGTAAGAGGATAGGAAATCTTTAGCCAACTGATTAGATTGTGAGCCTGGTGCTGATTCCACTACTGAGGGGGTGGTACTTCCTCAACCATTATGCGGGACACTGACTCCCATCCTGTATATGCATCACCAATTGTATGCCCACTACTACATTTGCCTACCCAGAGTTCGATGCGGACTGTGCCCTGTGCGAGATTCTCACAGTAGCCCTCAAAGGAACGATGATGTAACAGGTTGGGTTGACTGGATAAAGAGGGCCAGTAGTTATAAACAACAGCCTCTATAGTCATTGGACCACTGCATTCACTGTTGTTAAACTTGAAGAACCATCTGTTACACTTGACACTTCCTGTGACTAGGAGGTTCCCTTGGTAACAGACCCTCAGAGCTGTGTTGCTGTGAAGTTTGTTGAATAAGCAATCCTAAAAACAAACGTTTTAATGTGTTAGAGTCTAGTGTAGATAAATTGCAAGTTTTGGGGAGAAAGCCAAACAATCAAGAATTGATTTTTTTAAGCCTCGCTCTTGAGATAACCATACTATTAATTATTCTTGATTTTTTCAAACTCAAATATTCATCATTTAGTTATTATTCACGTTGTTTCGAAGGCAGTTGATATTTATTATTCAGCTTCCACCTTCAAAAATGGTGTTAAGCACTAATTTGCTTGCCTCGGCTGTTCGCTGACTTAGCGATGAAAATGAAAAGCTAATGTGCTGAATAAGGGGGGCACTAAAGTAATAGTTTTAGTAATAATCCTGTTGTTTATCTACATTACATTATTATGGGACCCAGCAGAACCTCCATTCACATTCATCTTACTGCATCATAGAAATAAATAGGTTGAACCGAATTTAAACTTTCTAGATTCTTAACTATGGCAATAAATCAAGTGGATTTGAAGAGTTATTGAAAATACCTCGGTTTGTGGATCATCCAAAAATTTTACCATTATTCTAGAAAAAGCCAAAAGCCAAAAATCTACCTTTTAATTCTAGAATTTGCAGGTCTAGAAGTTTGGAATGTCAACAGGGATTAATGATTACAGTTGCCCTTGGTTCTTTTTAAATTACATTAAATCCTAAACAAGGACTAAAGGTACACTACTCTTTTTTCAGCAGGTCTTGAATCCAGCTAAAATTCATTTTCAGATTCGGAGTCGGGTTGAGATTCAGGGATTGATTTAAACCGATCGAAAAGATCGTACATTTGTTTGTATGAATCCGTTTTGTGTGGTGACGAGGTGCTCTAAGCCAACTATAGAAAAATTAATTTTTAGACGGAATTGGTTCTTAATCCTGCAATGCCTTTAATATTAGTCATGCATATTTATTTGCCTGTCAGATTTTTGTACATATACATGTTTTGTCGTAGGTGCAGTGTGCTAAGGTAGAGAAAATTTAAGCTTCTTTCTTATAAATTGAATTCAGGGTGTCTACCTACTTTTATTTTACCACTGTCTGTTTCTGAACCTGAATTCCACACACATTGTTTCCAGTTTCGTTGTTGAAGCGGGTTTGCTTTAGTCGCGTCCCCTTTCTCTCCCTTCATTCCCATGATTCCATTTTCTCCCTTCTCTCCAGTCTCTCCTTTTTGTCCCTTGGAACCTCTTGGACCCATTTTCCCCGCTGCACCTGCCACGCCTTCTAACCCTTGTGGCCCCATCTCTCCCTTTTCTCCTTTGCTGCCATCCCTTCCATGATGGCCAGGTAGCCCAGGCATTCCCGGCATACCATTCGAACCTGGCATACCCGGCATTACACACGAGGATGACGGGCACTGAGAAAGAGGAATTTAAATCTATTAAATTACAGCCGAGTGTGATATATCTAAATCATATCTACCTTATATAAGATTCCATAAGCGCAGTGTTAGTTGGTTATGGAAATAATCTTCGATATTGAAACAAAAAACATTTTTGCTGCATCTTCAGGGAAGTATTTTTTTAAGTACACTGTAAATTCTTTATTCGGTTCACGGTGCCGGTCGTTCCCGTATGGTCCTCACTGGGCTCGGTCCCTACTGACAAGATCAAGGGTCAATATTCTCCCAGCATCGAGGGCTGAAGAGATTTCGGGTTGCTTCTCCAGGTACCGGCACAGATGACGTAAAACAAGGCCATACAATAAAAAATATGTTACTGAATAAATAACACACAATGGTGAAACAATGCGCTACGTCATCTGTGCCGGTACCTGGAGAAGGAGCCGAAATAAGACAAACAGTGGGATAGGAAGAATGGAGATTTTTTGTTGGAATAATGCCATTTTGTGGGGCGGACTAACGACCTCTTTTGAGATAACTGATTACGTTGACCGGATTAAGTAGACTTTTACAAAAGAATAATGAGTTATTTTAGTGGAATAACAGAACAACGAAAATTTCCGACCAGGAATAATGGAATAACGAACACTCGCGTATTCCTCTTTCCTCATTGCAGATCCTAGTACAACCCCGAGCAAGCTTAGTCACGAAGCTGTATATCGCCTACCTTACAATGGTCCCTTCCTTTCGCGTTTTCAACATCTGTCTTATTGATGGTATCTTCCTGAGCTAATGCGCCACGCAGGAAGAGTAACAGAAAGAAAGAAGCTGCGAATCTCATTATGGATGATTGCTCGATCAAAGATCAGTAAACGTTTTTGGCTGAACCAAGATTAATTTGGAAACTGAAAAGAAGACTGCGTGTATTTGAAATAGATATACTTATTTGTTATATACAAAGTTATTTCACATTACCCTGAAACCAAACACACTTCTGTAGAGATAACGTTTCTGATTGGTTGAATGTCGAGGTTAAATTAAGTTACTGACATTTATATGGGTTTCTAACAGATAAGAAAGGGAACAAGTTTTGGAATTTCTCTTAGGAATTTCGCCTAAAAAAGATAACCGGGATATTATCACGTACAATTCATCTTTTACAAAGGCTATTCCACACTAGGTCAGTATCTAACTCCTCTAAGAATTCCGCTGAATTCCTGTTCTTGTTTTTCTTTATAACTTTCTTGATAGATGCTAAAAGTTATTGAAGCACTGTTGGTATAGCAGTGGAACATTTTGTGTTTGTCTCGTGTGCCAGTGTCGACAATCACGTGATCACCACTCGCTAACTCTATACGAACGGAGGGGATTGGAAATAAGAGAAAATAAAACAAATCAACCCTGATTCAAACTTAATAATTACATCATAAGACATAAACTTATTCGCGGAGGGGTATACATGTGGCAATGGTAGAGTTAGATACCACTTTGAGACCCAAGTGGGAAGGGTAAGGGCATTCACTACTGATCCCCACCCCTCCCTTGAAAAAAATCCTCTGATAGTATGAAGCCACCCCCTGATGTTAGTTCCTCAATAACGAAAGCCTTTTTGACAATAAAATCTTCATTTGTGGCGGAATATGTGTAGCTGAACAAACATGGTTGCCCATTGAAAAGTTCATTTACATGTGCCTTGCTGTTTCCCTGTGTTAAATTGTGCTTTACTTAGTTTTGCTTTCTGAAACATTTGAGTCTGGTCGTAGCCTTTGAAAGATCCAAACTCAAGGGATGAACAGTAGGCCAAACAAATCCTCTCGCCCTGATGAGAGTGCAGCTGCTACAATGAAATACTCGGAACTCTGGTACTTGGACGTGTAAGATAAGGATAGCTGAGAATCACGAATCACGAATTAACTAATTTGGACTGACTCCAGGCGAGCGTTTTCTGCGTCTCCGGAGACTAGACGAAACAAAACTTGTTACAGAAACGAAGATGGATCGAACGTTTAGTGCTTCTTTAGTAAAATGTGGACGTTATAAAAGAGATTGAAACAGCCAAGATGTATAAGCGTCAGTCCAAGACAACGAAAGGGAGTGCCGATGGTATAATTTCCGCTATGAACGGAAAGCACCCCAAAGCCGATTTATTATTAATGCTCCAGTCAATTGAAACCATGTCCTCCCCGACCCCCGGGACATAGCTGGGGAGTAACGGGGGTATACACCTTATTCCAAAATTGCAGCCATTTAAATATTTTTTTGTTTTCATTTAAAATATCCCTTAATGTCTCCATCTTAAGCTAAAATTCAAAAGAACATTTTACCTTGAACAAGGCATCAAGGTCTAATTTAAATAAAAACAAAAGAATATATAAAAGGCGGCCATTTTGGATATACCTCTTACTAACCGAGTTCGAGGTAGGTACTGTAAGTTACGGACCGAGTTTTTCCGCTCGGATTTTTGGCCCAAGCTAGAAGCGCGTGGGCCATGAACCCACGCGGAAAAGACGATGATCAGTAACTTACGGTACGGACCGAGAAAACGAGGTTTGTAAGATATTTATTATATCTCAAAACAAACTTTTCAATTTCGCGGGCCGTACAGTAAAGTACGGCCCGCTAAATTGACCAATCACAGCGCGCGTACTAATAAGGTATATGGCTTTAGAAAAACGTTATTGTAATAAAGCATTTTCCCGGGGGGGATGGGTTCAGTAACGCTTTTGCCAATTTGCCGGGAATTTGGAGCGGGGCTTGTAACACCAGGCCTGACAGAGAGGGAATGAGTTCGAGTAACCAAAGTTACGCTGCTTTGTCACGTGACAAGATGGAGGAAACGTCGACTGTAAAAGAGAAGGTAGCCTAGATCCTTTTCTATCTTCCTTATTTCAAAGCCATCAATAGGCTTTAATAGAACTCAGGAATAAATATTTTATTCGGTAATTCCGTGAGTATAGGAAATCAAGTCTCCAATATATTGTACATACCGAGGCCATGAGGGCGGGGATTGTACCAACATACTCCCCCTGATGGGTGGGGTAGTTTACTAATGTAACACTGTGAAATTGTTTCATTCCCCGCTATGTCTGCAGGGGCGTATCTGGGATTTTTGTTGGGGGGGAGGGGGTGGGGTTCACCATTTCAGAACGAAATACACAGGAAGACCAAGCTCTGTATGAGAGGCTATAGGCCTATATATAAGGTCTATAAGGTTTTGTATGGGAATTTAGGCTGTTGTCGACTATAACTCCGTAAGTAATAAAGCAAATAAACTCTAACCTCAGCGTAGTGTTATTTGTGTTTTGTTGTTCTCTGTTAGCGTTTTCAGGCCTCTTTGGCGATTTTAGGGGAGTAATCAGGTAATTCTTCACTACTAAGCAGAATGATGTGTGTTTAAGACAGCGATGTTTAAAATAAGTATTGTGGGGATAGTTTCTAAAGAAACTGGTGCTGCGTCGGTGGGAAATTGAAACACAAGAAATTGGATAAATCAAACGAGTTGATTAAGTAAGTTATACCACCGTAAGGTGAATGGGAGGTGCTGACGTTTCGAGCGTTAGCCCTTCGTCGGAGCGAATGAGAGGATTGTGGGTTACGTACAATTTATATAGAGAAGTTTGGAGCCATGCTATTGGTGGAACCATAGCAGTGTGTGAATGGAAGTGAATAAATTAGATGAATGATTAAATGAATGAGAAACGTTCGTTGATACCGTGGGGATTAAGAGAACCGAGTTGGAAGATAAACTTCTGTTCTAGATTTTTACGGCTCTCCGTGTTGCCCTGATGCACAGAAAGGCCACATACCGCCATGTTGTGAGTTGAGTGGTTAGGTAGATTAAAGTGTCGCGCTACAGGTTTAGATGCATCTTTGTCATTTCGTTCGACGTCACGCAAATGTTCGCGGAAACGGTCACCTAATCTTCTTCCGGTCTCGCCGATGTATATCTTCTTGCATAAGGTGCATTTTATGCAATAGATAACATTGGCGGAAGTGCATGTGAAACGGTCGGTGATTTTAAACGATCGTTTAGGTCCTGCTATTTTGTCTGTGTTATTGATGAAAGGGCAAGTTTTGCATCTTTTGCGTGTGCAGTTGAATGTGCCAGGTG
This sequence comes from Ricordea florida, assembly GCA_949710005.1. Lineage (NCBI taxonomy): Eukaryota > Metazoa > Cnidaria > Anthozoa > Corallimorpharia > Ricordeidae > Ricordea > Ricordea florida. The sequence continues at coordinate 2,465,345 of OX453285.1, forward strand.
ATTCGTCTGATTTTAGTGTACTTCTAACTAAAAAATCGCTAACGTTTTTGTTACGTTTAAATGAGATGAGTGGTGGTAGTGAGAAGATGCTGCCTGTTTCGTTGTCATTCTGAAGTAACTTGAAGTTCTTCAGAATGATGTTCTTAACAGGTAGGTTGAGTGGGTGAAAAGTGAGTGTGAACGGTATTCTCTGGTTCTCTTCCTTTTGTGACGTTTGTGGTGCTGAGTGTTGGTCAGTTGTTTGGGCGCGTTGTTGAGCTGTCTTCACAACTGAGTCAGGGTAGCCACGGTTCTTGAAGAACTGGAGCATTTCTTCTGATTTGCTGGAAAAGTCCAACTCATCACTACATAAACGTCGAAGTCTGAGGAATTGAGAATATGGAATAGAATTTTTAACATGGCTGGGGTGAGAAGACGAGTGCAACAAATAGCTATGAGAGTCTGTAGGTTTGTAGTACACACTAGTTGATAGGCCGTTGTTGTGAATTGAAACGTTGATATCGAGGAAAGCTATTGAGGTTTCTGAAATTTGCCAAGTATATTTTAATGCTGGGTGGAACGAATTGACAGAGTTAATGAAATGGTCAAGTTCTTCCCTGGTGGATGAAGTTGCGCCAACGCAGTCGTCAATGTAGCGGCGATATAGTTTAGGTTTAGGTCCGTTGTATTGGCTGAAAAATTGGTTTTCAACCTAGCCTACGAAGAGATTGGCATAGCTAGGTCCCATTTTAGTGCCCATAGCGACACCATTAATTTGTTGGTAGTGGTTGTTGGAAAATGAGAAACAGTTGAGAGTTAAAACTAGTTCGGCGAGGCGAAGTAATGTTTCTGAACTGGGCTCTTTAGTAGAGCGCTGGTTGAAATAAAATTTGAGTGCTAGAAGTCCTTCGTTGTTCGGTATGACAGTGTATAGAGAAGTGATGTCCATGGTGAAATTAAAATAAACTTGTTTTCGCCGGAGAAGTTGAAGTCGCGGAAGATTTTTAGTGTGTGGTTGGTGTCTTTAATGTAGGATGGTAAAGATTTGACAATGGGTACCATTATTTTGTCTAAATAGCTGGAGATAAGTTCAGTTGAGCAACTGCATGCAGAAACAATGGGTCGGCCGGGATTGTTCGGTTTGTGAATTTTAGGTTTAAAGTAGATTCGTGAAGTTCTAGGAGTTGTGATAATCAGATTTTTAGCCGTGACGGGTAATTCTTGTTTTGAAATGAGATCTTGAATAGTTTTCTTGACGAGTTTTTGGTTAGTTAAGGTGAGGTCTTTGTCTACTTTGGCATAAAAAGATTTGTCGGAAAGTTGCCGAAAAGCTTCTTGTTGGTAAAGGTCGGACCGCCAAACGACTACCGCACCGCCTTTGTCGGCAGGTTTAATGACAACATCTTTCCGCTTGCTAAGATTTTTAAGGGCCGCCCATTATGTTTAAAATAGTCGGCTAAGAACACGTAAAATTGCGTACTGTCGGCCACAGGGTTTTCAGTTGAGTTATTATAAATTTTTCTTTACTTACCGCTTTTTTTTTTACTTGACCGCTTTGTTCAATGGAACGTTGCATACTAGTCGAGCGTGAAACGAGCCGAAGACATAAAATGGCGGGGAAACGGAATAACAACGAGGCTGGTGTTGATGGTCTACGCTGACCGCTACCCTGGTAAAGCGAACGGCTCAGAAGACGGCACACAATCGACTTAAGTTGCACACACATTTGGCTTCGGGGAACATTTATTCCACCAAAGAAAATTCCAAAATCTGACCGCTTTACGGCACAACGGGCCGCTGTCTATTCTTTTATTTGTTGATTCAATTGCGGTTGTACATTTGTTGATGTTTATAGCAAAACATTTTCTTGGGAACCAAGAGGGCTGCACGTGCAATCAATGCACCGCCCTTAGATCCGCCCCAGGTCTCGGGGGTCGGCGGGCTGTGGTTTCAATTGACTGGAGCATAACAAAACGCGGTTGTTTATTGAATGCAGTGCCGTTGTAAAATCCCTGAAGACAAGAGGAAGGAGGGAGCTTTGGCAACTTTAAGAGCTGAAGGAAAGGAATGGGCAACAAAAATCGTTTAAGTTGGAGATAAGAAGGCATATTCAGCACCAAGATCCATTAAAAAATAGGTATTCTAGGACCACATGTGACTACTGCAGTTTAGTAATTTTTATACGCTGTGCACTTTATTTTATTGTTAAGTCATAATGCACCAAGTTTTTCAATTTCTAACATTGACTTGAAAAGTCATTGTAGTTGAGATTTAAATTTGGTCTCTGAGGTGATTGGGTCTGGTGTGGGTACATAATAATCTCGTCCGAACACTTCAAATCCCAGCATCCCTTGCACGACTAGTTGTCACTCTTACTTACATCCCGATGACATTGTGGCTACCAGCCTTCTGGCTCGTAGCTACCAAAATGAACTGGGTGCGAGGGACGACTGAAAGCCTGCAACTATTTTGTTGCGCAACAGGTAGGGCTAAACTACGGAATACAAGGGCACTTCATTTACTTCGTTTGAATAACAGTAGAGTCCATTGTAATATGCCTCGTTCTTCAAAATTAAAGCCTCCGACACATGCAAATGAAGTGGTCCTGTATTCTGTAATCGCTCCCAGAGCAGGTAAATTATGTTTATTTCGTGTCAAGAAAAATCAACATTCGTGCTCTAGGAAACTCGGCTACACTTCGAAATATCCCTTGAAACATTTTTTGTATACTTTCAATTCAGTTACTCATGAACTGTGCTTGGCATTCAGTTAATTATTTGAAATCAGTCCCACAGAACCGTTAATGACGCTGCAAAATGGAATTCAAATTTCGCGCTTCATTTAGTGTAGATTACCATGAAGCACATGCTTACATCACATGATTGTTTGTTCCTGCAGCGTTAAAGCAACCCAAGTGCTACATAACACTTTTCACCTCTCTGTAGTGTCGCACTATACTTGTATCGCTGCCTTCGTGCAACGCAAAACATAGTTTTGCATACTTATGCATGACTCGTGTGTTTCTAGCCAGTTTTCGTACGTTTCGTGTTCTCGGCGGTAACTAAATAACTTCACCTTTTGTCTCAATAGTTCAGACTGATTTATCATATGAAGGTCGTCGCTCGCATCACGCGATCGTGTTTCTCCCCGCATCATTGAAACAACGTTGGGAAGCGCTGCGTGAGCACTGCTCGACTGCCCATCGCTTCTAACGACTTATTACTCGCAGTTTTGATGCAACTCATCTGCAACGCAAAGCGTAGCTTATGCATTACGTGCGCAGTCATATTTCGGCGGCAGCGTTGCAAACTTGACAGCGATCATGCAACCTTCCCGAGCAGGGATTCGTGCAGCGCGGTTCCTGAGTCGCTAAATCAGTGCCGTGACTAAAGGTAATTTGTTTCTTAAGGGTAGAGCGTGTCTGTAAGAAAAGAAAAATTAAAATAAATATTGGTAAAAACATAAAAAAAGAGGTGGAAATGCCACAATCCACGTAAAAATGACTACATCGCGAGAAACTGCAACATCATTCACGATGAATAACAACACATTCCATAACACCATTTTTATTGTTATTGTTATTATTCAGTGTTACTTACATGACTCTCTATTTCTTATAATTATGGACTACTTGCACGTGATACACAGTTGTATATTTCTTTACACAACAGTACAAAGCTTTCTAATTTTAACAACACTTTCTATTGGCTCCTATTTATGCTAGAACGTCTTGAGATGTGAGATGGTAGGAAATCTTCAGCCAATCAGATTGCGAGCTCGGTGTTGATTCCACTACTGAGGGGGTGGTACTTCCTCAACCATTATGCGTGACACTGAACCCCATCCTGTCTGTGCATCACCAGTTGCAGACCAACCACTACATTTGCCTACCCAGAGTTCAATGCGGACTGTGCCCTGTGCGAGATTCTCGCAGTAGCCCTCAAAGGAACGATGATGTAACAGATTGGGTTGGCTGGATAAAGAGTACCAGTGGTTATACACAGCAGCCTCTATAGTCATAGGACCACTGCACTCACTGTTGTTAAACTTGAAGAACCATCTGTTACACTTCCTGCTTCCTATGACTCGGAGGTTTCCTTGGTAAGAGACCCTCAGAGCCGTGTTGCTGTGAAATTTGTTGAATGAGCATTCCTAAAAACAAACGTTTTACAGTGTAAGAGTCTAGTCTACATAAATATCAAGTTTGGGGAAGAAAGCCAAACAATCAGACCTTGATTGTTTTAAGCTTCTCTCTTCAGGTTACCATATTATTTAATACTATTGATTTTGTAAAATTTAAGTATTCATTACTAAGTTATTATTCACGTTGTTTCAGCCGGCGGTTGGTATTTATTATTCAGCTTTTCTCTTCGAAAATGGTGTTGACCACTAATTAGCTTGCCTGTTCCTAACTTAGTGAAGAAAATGAAAAGCTACTGTGCTGAATAAGGGAGCACTATAGTAATAGTTTTAGTTATAAGCCTGTTGTTTATCTACATTACATTATTATGGGACCTAGAAGAACCTCCATTCACGTTTATCTTACTGCATCATAGAGATAAGTAGGTTGAACAGAATTAAAAATTTACAGATTCTTAACTATGGCAATAAATTAAGTGGATTTGTAGGGTTATTAAAAATTGCTCGGTTTGTGGATCAGCCAAACCTATACCTTTTAATTCTAGAACTTGTATGTCTAGAAGTTTGGATTGTCAATAGAGATCACTGATTACGGTTGCCCTTGGTTGTTTTCAAATTGTTCAAACAAGGACCGCACAGGCAATTCAGGTACAATACTCTTTTTTTTTTCAGAAGGTCTAGAATGAAAATAAAACTCATTTTCAGATTCGGGTTGGTGTTCAAATCAAGAAATTGATGCAAACCGATTGAAGAGTTTTTGCGTGAGAATTTATTTAGCACTCATGCGCAGTTTTTTTATTGTTTCGTCTTACCGCGTGGTCCGATTTATTTACCATCCTGTTAGATTGTTTGATCTCGTTTAGCATAAAAGGAAGCTCTTTTAAGTTTGCACAATCGTTTGCATAAATCTGTTTTGTATCGAGACGAGCTGCTCTAAGCCAACTTTAAAAATTTATTCTTTAGACCGGAATGCTTCTTGATGCTTCAATCAATTTAATATTAGTCGTGCATATTTTTCTGTGTGTCACATTTTTGTACATATGCATGTTTTGTCGTAGGGGCAGCGTGCTGAGGTGGAGAAAACTCAAGCTTCTTTATTATAAATTGAATTCAGAGGAAAGTGTCTACCTACTTTTATTTTACCACTAACTGCGTGCGAATCTGAATTCCACACACATTGTTTCCAGTTTCGTTGTTGAAGCGGGTCTGTTTTAGCTGCGTCTCCTTTCTCTCCCTTCATTCCCATGATTCCATTTTCCCCCTTCTCTCCAGTCTCTCCTTTATGGCCCTTGGAACCTCTTGGACCCATTTTCCCCGCTGCACCTGCCACGCCTTGTGGCCCCATCTCTCCCTTTTCTCCTTTGCTGCCATCTCTTCCATGATGGCCAGGTAGCCCAGGCGTTCCCGGCATACCATTCGAACCTGGCATACCCGGCATTCCACACGAGGATGGCGGGCACTGAGAAAGAGGAATTTAAATCTACTGAATTACAGCTAAGTGTAATATATCTACAGCATGTCATACCTGATATAAGACTCCATAGACGAAATGTTCGTTGTTCGTTACAGAAATACCATTTTTCGATCTTGAAACAAAAACATTTTAGCTGCAACTTCAACGGAGTATTTTTTAGTACACTTTAAATTCTTAATGCAGTTTCCACCCTAGTAGTGTAACCAATTTTGCCCGGCGCTCCGTACTGAGAGAATATCGGGTCACAATGCCCGTTCGTTCCCGTATGGACCTCACTGGGCTCGGTCCGTACTGACAACACATACTGGAGTCAATAATCTCGCAGCATTGAGGGCTGAAGAGGAATAGGACGAATAGTGGGATAGGAATAACGGGATTTTTCTTTGGAATAATGCCATTTTGTCCGGCAAAATGACGACGTTCTTTGAAATAACTGATTACCTTGACCCGATTAAGTAGATTTTCACAATAGAATAATGAGTTATTTTAGTGGAATGATAGAATAACGAAAATTTCCGAGGAGGAATAATAGAATAACGAACACTCGCTTATTCCTCTTTTCTTATCAGATCCCAGTACAGCCCCGGGCAAGCTTAGTCACGAAGCTGTATATCGCCTACCTTACAATGGTCCCTTCCTTTCGCGTTTTCAACATCTGTCTTATTGATGGTGTCTTCCTGAGCTAATGCGCCACAAAGAAAGAGTAAGAGGAAGAAAAAAGGTGCAAATCTCATTATGGATGATTTCTCGAACAAACATAAACGTTTTTGGCTGAACCAAGATTAATTTAAGATCTGAAGGAAGACTCTGCCTGAAATAGATATATTATTTGTTACATGCCAAGTTATTCAGTCAGATTTTTTTGAAACCAAACACACTTTTGTTGAGAAAACAGTTCTGATTGGTTGCATTTCGAGGTTAAATTTAGTTACTGGGTTTCTGACAGAGCAGAATGGGAACAAGTTTGGACGTGCTCTTAGGAATTTCGCCAAAAACAAATAGCCAAAATATTAACACGTAAAATGAATCTTTAAAGAACGCTATTCCGCACTTGGCCAGTATCTAACTCCTCTAAGAATTCTGCTGAATTCCTGTTCTTGTTCATCTTGATAACTTTGCAACACCAACATAAATTTCAGATGTGAAAGGAAGACTTTGCCTGTTTGAAATAGGAATTTCACCAAAAACAAATAGCCAAAAATATTAACACGTAAAATGAATCTTTTAAGAACGCTATTCCGCACTCGGCCTGTATCTAACTCCTCTAAGAATACCACTTAATTCCTGTTCTTGTTCTTCTTGATAACCTTCTTGATAGATGCTAAACGTTACCGAAGCACTGTTGGTATGGCAGTAGAACATTTCGTGTTTGTCTCGTGTGTCAGTCTCGACAATCTCGTGATTATCACTCTCTAACCCGATGCAGGGGGGAGGAAGTGGGGGAGGCTGAGATTGTGATGACGAAAGCAACTCAACTCAAACTAAAACAAATCAACCCTGGTTCAAACTTACTAATTATATGAGGCATAACCCGTGGAGGGTACTGCCATAAATGGGCTATATAGGTATGTGCCGCTGTGAAGGGTATGATTTTCAAGCAGTTTACTCTAGAACAGGGTATATAAATCAGAGCGTTTGGGTCTAGAATAGGGTATCATTTTTAACAAAACTGACCAGTTGGTTGGAGATCTTTAAAAAAATCTTAACAAGCATAAATAAATCTTTTTTCTGAGAGAGAAACGATTGTGGTGTAAGGTTTTGTTTTGGCTAGACTGTGCTAGTGACCTCAGTTTCTGGAAAACAGCTACTCTAGGATAGGAGTGATTTGGGGGGTTTACTCTAGTAAAGGGGAGCAAACTTCAGCTGAACTGGTATAGGCTAAGGGTTCCAGGGTTCCAGCAGCACATCCCCATCCAAAAAGTCCTCAAGTATCCCCCCCCAGGGCATAACCCTAGTCACGGCGGGGAATACATGTGGCAACGGTTGGGCGAGATACCACTTTGAGACCCAAGTGAGGAGGGTAAGGGCATTCACTACTCATCCCCACACCACCCTTGAAAAACATTATCTGATAGTATGAAGCCATCCCCTGATGTTAGTTCCTCAATAAAACCTTTTTGACAGTAAAATCTTCATTTGTGGCCAAATACATGTTGGAGAACAAACATGATTGTCTATTGAAAAGTTCATTTACAGGTGCCTTCCTGTTTCCTTGTGTTATACCGTGTTTTACATATTTTTGCTTTCTGTAACATTTGAATCTGGGTGAAGCCTTTAAAAGATCCCAAGGGATCCCGAGGGATGAACAGTAGGCCAAACAAAGCCTCTAGTCCTGATGAGAATGCAGCCACTACACAGATACAGTCAAATAAAAGACTCACAAGAGGGGCAGGTCAGTCACAACACTTGAAATAAAACAATCACGAATATTACTGATCTCACAACAAGATGCTTTAAGCCTAAGGGCCTCCATTTAACCCGTCTGTGGTTTCATCTAGTGTTGATCTTGGACATCTGGTTGGTGGTATTTCATCCTTGGCATTCTGTGAGTGTGAACATTTGTGACAACATTCATTAGCAACGTCAAAATGATCAATGGTTCTTTTGACTTTTTCTTGATCTTCAAGATGCAGTGCTCCTAGTTCTTCCACAGGAGCTGTGTTTTCCTGTAAAGAAAGAAAGAGAGAAAAAAAATCATAACGCTGACTGGTTCGCTATGTGACAAATCACACTCCAAAATGCAAAGCGAATCGATTCACACTTCATTCCTCTTTAATCAGTTGCTTTGCTAGACAAAGTGGTGTTCAGTTGCTTCACTCACGGTTAGATGAAGTTCGAATGCTATTGATATGCCAAGCTCGTAAACAACATACAGTGTGCACATATCCTTTGAATAAATAGATAAATAAATGCAAGAATGCAGAAATACTATGCGGAAAGTACGACAGTCACAGAATCAAACATCACAGGTGGAACACTGTGACTACTAAAAGAACACTGTGACTACTAAAACCAAGGCCAAATTTTAAATGTCTATTTTTTTTTTTGCTGAACAACAGATTTGTGGCCAGTCTCAGTACCGACTATAATATAATTATTTTTCAATCCTGATATGCTTTGTACAGTTATAGAACAAAGTATATGCATCTAAGCGAAATATTAAACAGATTCTATTGTTTAGATACTAGCTTATGATCCGAGAATTTCATGAAGAGACTCAAGACAGAAACATTGTTGAACCCAATGCTTAAAAGAAATATGATTTTGAGCAGTCTAAGAACGACGCTTTCAACAGGGAAGAAATTTATAGCTTATCACCTTATCAAGTAGCTCTTGACACTAAATCGTGCGAGTTTCAGTATCATCTGTTAAACAGATTTTTACCCAATCACGATTTTTTAAAAAGAAAATTGGCATTGTGTCATCACTATTATGCTCTAGTTGTGCGACGTGACGGAGGAATGCCTTGAACATCTTTTTGTTTCTTGCCCTAAAACGGAGAGTTTTTTCGGTGAAGCTATTAAATGGTCTAATGATCTGGGTGTGGCTATTAACCACCTTTTCGATAAAGACATGTTATTTGGTAAAAAGGTACACGAGAACAAATTATTTGTCCATAATGTTCGCTCGATAAAAAGTATCTTATATAAAAAGGCTAAAAGGTTAAAAAAATTTCTAAAATTGAAAAGCAAAAAGCAAACGTTTTCGGCTGTTTGCCATCATCATCGTCATCACCCTGATGGTGGCAAACAGCCCGAAAACGTTTGGTTTTTACTTTTTAACTTTGCAAATTTTTTAACCTTTTAGCCTTGTATATAAGGTGACAAATTATTTATTAACCATATTTTGCTTGGAAAACAGTACATTTAAAATTGCAGATGCACCAAAGTAATCTCTAGTCTAAGGGAACTTCACCTTAGCTAATTTTCTTTCTTACTTAATTTATTTATTTTCCACTTCGGCACTGTGTTTTCACTAGTTACAGATGTGTATTTCGTGTGTCATATATATATGTGTGCATAATGTTCAAGCCTGCTTGTACTTAACGTATGTTACCGAACGCACGGTGCAACGCTTCTGCAGCGCTTCGTCACTTCGTATTTTAGGTTACACAGTACTCAAGTGTCCCCGATGAAAAGCTCGAGAGTTTATTAAGCATCCGAAGTAGAAATTCCGCGCTGCATTAAGGTTGCAATGTGTTGTACATCGTTGCGTAAAAGTTGCAGCTGAAAGATATTTGTACGTAAAAGGTTGCAATGTTTATCGGTGACAAGGGAATGTTAAAGAAGCGCTGCACATTGTTGCTTGTTGTACATCGACGCGGCCGGCTTAAGGTGAAAACAACACGCACTGTGTATTCCGCAATGGAAGGTTGCAAATTCAATGCTGGTCATCTTGTACAGCTGTGCTAATTATCTTATAAAGAAGAATATAAAAGGAAACATCCTCACTGTGTTATATTGATTTAGCTGAAAATACGGTTTCTGACCTTCCGGTGGAGGAATATGGATGCATGGCTTACGTATGCAGAACAGCTTCATCGAGCCTAAATTAAAAACGTAATAGAGACGATTAATAAAGTAGAAATCAGGTGAATGAACAGTTACTAATTTTTCCTCCAATCCAAGAAAGGCATAAACCGAAATTTATTGCCCTATCACGTAGCTATAGCACAGTAAAACTTAGCCTGCGAGCAGGGCTTCCGTTGAAAATGGCGCGCGGTGGAAATATAAGGCCGGCTTGGTGACTGGTCAAGAAAGGAAGAGTCTGCAACGATCTCTGTAGTTTTTCAGTATTTACGTTCAGAATCTAAACGCAAATAGCTGATTGGTGAATTCGTGATTGACACCTTTCAGGCAAACCAAACCACAGAGATTTTCATTTCAACTCAACATGACTAGCGCGATCGCGGAAAGTGCATCACTTCTACATAAAGCTATCGCATTTTTGTCTTTAAAAGCTTCGAGAGAAATTTACCCTAAGAAACAGCAAGACATAGCAATAAAGAGTTTTCTCAAGTAAAAGGATGTATTGGCCGTGCTCCCTACAGGTCTTGGAAAAATCCTTGTATCTCAAGTTTCTGCCGTTGTTAGATCGTTACTCTCTATCCAATCAACTTCATCAAATGGCAGTGTCCGTATAGTTTCTTCCCCAAAGAGTATCATATCCGATCAAATTGAAGAAGGCGGATATCTTGGATTGACAGCACTGGAAATCGAAAACCCAGCAATGTTTCAAAACCTTCCTCAATTGCCGGACATACTGTTTACTTTAGCCAAAACTGTGTACAATGTGCCTGGTGTGGGTGCATAATAAACTACTCCCAACACTTGATATCCCAGCATCACTTGCACGTCTAGTTTTCACTTTTACTTACATCCCGATGACAGAGTGGTTACCAGGCTTCTGGCTCGTAGCCACAAAAATGAACTGGGTGCGAGGGACGACTGAAAGCCTGCAACTAATTTGTTGCGCAACAGGTCAGGGGCTAAACTACGGAATACAGGGCTACTTCATTTACTTCATTTGAATAACAGTAGAGTCCATTGTAATATGCCTCGTTCTTCAAAATTAAAGCCTCTGACACATGCAAATGAAGTGGTCCTGTATTCTGTAATCGCTCCCAGAGCAGGTAAATTATGTTTATTTCGTGTCAAGAAAAATCAACATTCGTGCTCTAGGAAATTCGGCTACACTTCGAAATATCCCTAGAAGCATTTGTTGTATACTTTCAGTTGAGCTACTCTTAAATTGTGCTTGGCATTCAGTTATTTGAAATCAGTCGCAAAGAACCGTTAATAACGTTGCAAAATGGAATTCAAATTTCGCGCTTGATTTAGTGTAGATTACCGTAAAGCACATACTTACATCACATGATCGTTTGTTTCTGCAGCGTTAAAGCAACGCAATTGCTACATAAACACTTTTCATCTCTCTATAGAGTCGCACTATACTTATATCGCTGCTTTCGTGCAACGCAAAACATAGTTTTGCATACTTATGAATGACTGGTGTGTTTCTACCCAGTTTTCGTACGTTTCGTTTTCTGCGGCAACTAACATGGCCAGAAATCGCGGACGCAACGCCCGCGTAACGGCAGCGGCTTTCTACATTACTGAAGCAAAACATGGCGATTAAATTTACAAAGGAATGTATGGAGTAAAAATTAAATTTGAGGATAGAATAACTCCTGGCGTACCTGAAACGGTTTCCAAGTCTGAATCTATTAGGAGAAAGTATCCGTAATCCAACTGTATGAAAGTCATTTCTAAACCAGACCATTAACAGCGTCCTTTTTAGGCATGATTTTAGCTTCACTTTCGCTCTCTTAACCCTTCTATTTCATGTAGGAAATACGTAAAGTAGCAATCTTTCACCGCAGCTCGCCACGTTCCCATCCGCCTGATTGATTTTTCCAAGTTCATTCCTCAAAGTTAACATCGTGTCACAGAAACACAGTGATTTTCAGGTAGTTTGGACACGATTAACAGCGTCCATTTCGGCGATGAAAACCCAAGAATATAAAACTATAAAAGTAGAGGCATTCAACCGTGAAGTCCGCTAATGGTTACTCGATGTTACACGAAAAAGAACCTCCGTTCTTCATCACATTCTCTCAGTTTAACCGCCATGTTTGGTATCAAAGGAAAGCTATGAAACCAGGCTTCAAAACTCCGTTGAGAACTGGGCACAGACGCTAAACAGTGTTGTAGGTCAGCGCTCTAAATAGAGGGTATTTTTACTTCCGGCGCGGGATGGCGGGAATTTCATTCATGCGATCGAGTGAAGGATTTCATTATCGAAAACAATTTTAGACGTCCTGAAGGCTTTTGATCGCTGTAAATTCAACCACGGATAAAAGACAATGCAGTTGTTCATAATCGACCTCGCAAAATAGAACGCTTCATGGGCCGCCATACTAGTTTTTTTCTGTTATTGTGGAGAAAGCCGCGTATCGATGTGCGGGCTCAAATGTCCGCGATTTCTGGCCATGATAACTTCACCTTTTGTCTGAATAGTTCAGACTGATTTATCATCTGAAGGTCGTCGCTCGCATCACGTGATCGTGTTTCTCCGCGCATCATTGAAACGACGTTGCAAAGCGTTGCGTGAGCACTGCTCGACTGCCCATCGCTTCTAACGACTTATTACTTGCAGTTTTGATGCAACTCATCTGAAACGCAAAGCGTAGCTTATGCATTACGTGCACAGACATATTTCGGCGGCAGCGTCATTAACTTGACAGCGATCGAGCAACCTTCCCGAGCAGGGATTCGTGCAGCGCGGTTCCTGAGTCGCTAAATGAGGGCTGACTTAAGGTAATTTGTTTCTGACGGGTGGAGCGTGTCTGTAAGAAAAGAACAATTGAAATAGATATTGGTAAAAACATAAAATAGGAGGTGGAAATCCCACAATCTACGTCAAATTGACTACATCGCGAGAAAATGAAAAACGTTTATATAACAACCACATCATTCACGATGAATAATAACACATTCCAGAACACCATTTTTATTGTTAGTGTTATTATTCAGTGTTACTTACATGACACTCTATTTCTTATAATCATGGACTACTTGCACGTGATACACAGTTGTATATTTCTTTGCAGAACAGTACAAAGCTTTCTTTCAGTAGCAACACTTTCTATTGGCTCCTATTCATGCTAGAACGTTTTGAGAGGTGAGAGGATAGGAAATCTTTAGCCAACTGATTAGATTGTGAGCCTGGTGCTGATTCCACTACTGAGGGGGTGGTACTTCCTCAACCATTATTCGGGACACTGAACAGCATCCTGTATATGCATCACCAATTGAACGCCCACTACTGCATTTGCCTACCCAGAGTTCGATGCGGACTGTGCCCTGTGCAAGATTCTCGCAGTAGCCCTCAAAGGAACGATGATGATGGAGATTGGGTTGATTAGATAAAGAGTGCCAGTCGTTATACACAGCAGCCTCTATAGTTATAGGACCACTGCACTCACTGTTGTTAAACTTGAAGAGCCATCTGTTACACTTGTTGCTTCCTATGACTCGGAGGGTCCCTTGGTAAGAGACCCTCAGAGCCGTGTTTCTGTGAAGTTTGTTGAATAAGCATTCCTAAAAACAAACGTTTTAATGTGTTAGAGTCTAATGTAGATAAATTGCAAGTTTTGGGGAGAAAGCCAAACAATCAAGAATTGATTTTTTATGCCTCGCTCTTGAGATAACCATACTATCAATTATTCTTGGTTTTTTTAAACTCAAATATTTATCATTTAGTTATTATTCACGTTGCTTCGAAGGCAGTTGGTATTTATTATTCAGCTTCCACCTTCAAAAATGGTGTTAAGCACTAATTAGCTTGCCTGTTCCTAACTTAGTGAAGAAAATGAAAAGCTGATGTGCTGAATAAGGGGGGCACTAGAGTAATAGTTTTAGTTATAAACCTGTTGTTTATCTACATTACATTATTATGGGACCCAGCAGAACCTCCATTCACATTCACCTTACTGCATCATAGAAATAAATAGGTTGAACCGAATTTAAACTTTCTAGATTCTTAACTATGGCAATAAATCAAGTGGATTTGAAGAGTTATTGAAAATAGCTCGGTTTGTGGATCATCCAAAAATTTTACCATTATTCTAGAAAAAGCCAAAAGCCAAAATTCTACCTTGTAATTCTAGAATTTGCATGTCTAGAAGTTTGGAATGTCAACAGGGATTAATGATTACAGTTGCCCTTGGTTGTTTTTAAATTACATTCCATCCTAAACAAGGACCAAACAGGGAATTCAGGTGCAATACTCTTTTTTTCTGCAGGTCTAGAATGAAAATAAAACTCATTTTCAGATTCGGGTTGGGGTTCAAATCAAGGAATTGATACAAACCGATTGAAGAGTTTGCACAATCGATTGTATAAATCTGTTTTGTATCGAGACGAGCTGCTCTAAGCCAACATTAAAAATTTATTCTTTAAACAGGAATGTTTCTTGATGCTGCAATCCTGTTAATATTAGTCATGCATATTTATCTGTCTATCAAATCTTTATACATATGCATGTTTTGTCGTAGGGGCAGCGTGCTGAGTTGAAGAAAACTTAAGCTTCATTATTAAAATAAAATTTAATTTGGAGGAAAGTGTCTACCTACTTTTATTTTACCACTGTCTGTGCCTGAACCTGAATTCCACACACATTGTTTCCAGTTTCGTTGTTGAAGCGGGTCTGTTTCAGCTGCGTCTCCTTTCTCTCCCTTCATTCCCATGATTCCATTTTCTCCCTTCTCTCCAGTCTCTCCTTTATGGCCCTTGTAACCTCTTGGACCCATTTTCCCCGCTGCACCTGCCACGCCTTGTAGCCCTTGTGGCCCCATCTCTCCCTTTTCTCCTTTGCTGCCATCTCTTCCATGATGGCCAGTTAGCCCAGGCATTCCCGGCATACCATTCGAACCTGGCATACCCGGCATTCCACACGAGGATGGTGGGCACTGAGAAAGAGGAATTTAAATCTATTGAATTACAGCCGAGTGTGATATATCTACAGCATATCATACCTGATATAAGACTCCATAGACGAAATGTTCGTTGTTGGTTACAGAAATACCATTTTTTGATCTTGAAACAAAAACATTCTTGCTGCAACTTTAGGGTAGTATTTTTATTAGTACACTTTAAATTCTTAATGCAGTTTCCACCCTAGTAGTATAGCCAAGTTTGCCCGGCACCGTACTGAGAGAATACCGGGTCACGATGCCCGTTCGTTCCCGTATGGACAATGCTAGGCTCGGTCCGTACTGACAACACATACTAGAGTCAATAATCTCGCAGCATTGAGGGCTGAGGAGGAATAGGACGAATAGTGGGATAGGAATAACGGGATTTTTCTTTGGAATAATGTCATTTTGTCCGGCGAACTGACGACGTTCTTCGAAATAACTGATTTACCTTGACCGGATTAAGCAGATTTTCACAATAGAATAATGAGTTATTTTAGTGAAATAATAGAATAACGAAAATTTCCGAGTAGGAATAATAGAATAACGAACACCCCGGCTTATTCCTCTTTTCTTATCAGATCCCAGTACAGCCCCGAGCAAGCTCAGTCACGAAGCTGTATATCGCCTACCTTACAATGGTCCCTTCCTTTCGCGTTTTCAACATCTGTCTTATTGATGGTGTCTTCCTGAGCTAATGTGCCACGCAGAAAGAGTAAGAGGAACAAAGGAGCTACGAATCTCATTATGGATGATTACTCGAAAAAAAGAACGTTTTTGGCTGAACAAAGACACATTTAAGATCTGAAGGAAGACTTTGCTTGTTTGAAATACATATCTTGTTTGTTACATGCCAATTTATTCAGTCAGATTATCCTGAAACCTAACACACTTTCGTTCAGAAAACAGTTCTGATTGGTTGAATTTCGAGGTTAAATTAAGTTATTGGGTTTCTGACAGAACAGAAAGGGAACAAGTTTGGACGTGCTCTTAGGAATTTCACCAAAAACAAATAGCCGAAATACTAACACGTAAAATGAATCTTTTAAGAACGCTTTTCAGCACTAGGCCAGTATCTAACTCCTCTACGAATTCCGCTGAATTCCTGTTCTTGTTCATCTTGATAACTTGGCGGAACCAAGATTAATTTAAGATTTGAAAGGAAGACTTTGCCTGTTTGAAATAGATCTTTTATTTGTTACATGTCAAGTTATTCAATCAGATTATCCTGAAACCAAACACACTTTTGTGGAGAAAACAGTTCTGATTGGTTGAATTTCGAGGTTAAATTAAGTTATTGGGTTTCTGACAGAACAGAATGGGAACAAGTTTGGACGTGCTCTTAGGAATTTCACCAAAAACAAATAGCCGAAATACTAACACGTAAAATGAATCTTTTAAGAACGCTATTCCGCACTCAGCCAGTATCTAACTCCTCTAAGAATTCTGCTGAATTCCTGTTCTTGTTCTTCTTAATAAATTTTCTTGATAGATGCTGAACGTTACCGAAGCACTGTTGGTATGGCAGTAGAACATTTCGTGTTTGTCTCGTGTGTCAGTCTCGACAATCACGTTATCATCACTCTCTAACCCGATGCAGTGGGGAAGGGGGTGGGGGAGGTTGAGATTGTGATGACGAAAACAACTCAACTCAAACTAAAACAAATCAACCCTGGTTTAAACTTACTAATTATATCATGAGGCATAATCCCCGGGGGGAGGGGTACTGCCATATATGGGCTAAAAAGGTATGTGCCGAATGGGAAGGTTTTCAAGCAGTTTACTCTAGCATAGGGTACATAAATCAGAGCGTTTGGGCCTAGAATAGGGTATCATTTTTAACGAAACTGACTAGTTGGTTGAAATTTTTTTTCTTAAAAAAACTGAACAAGCAGAAATACATCTTTTTCTGAGGGAGAAACGATATTGGTGCATGGTTTTGTTTTGGCTACACTATGCTAGAGTGACCTCAGTTTCTGGTAAACAGTAACTCTAGGATAGGAGTGATTTGGGGGGTTTACTCTAGTATAGGGTAGCAAAATTCAGCTGAACCAACTCTGGTATAGTCTAAGGGTTCCAGGGTTCCAGCGGCACATACCCACCCAGAAGTATCGCCCCCCACAGGGTATAACCCTAGTCACGGCGGGGAATACATGTGGCAATGGTTGGGTGAGATACCACTTTGAGACCCAAGTGGGAAGGGTAAGGGCATTCACTATTTATCCCCACACCACCCTTGAAAAAAATCCTCTGATAGTACGAAGCCATTCCCTGATGCTAGTTCCTCAATAAAGCCTTTTTGACAATAAAATCTTCATTTGTGACCGAATATGTGTAGCAGAAAAAACATGGTTGTCCATTGAAAAGTTCATTCACGCGTGTCTTCCTGTTTCCTTGTGTTATACCGTGTCTTACTTATTTTTGCTTTCTGTAACATTTGAGTTTGGTTGTAGCCTTTGAAGGCTCACAACTCAAGGGATGAACAGTAGGCCAAACAAAGCCTCTAGTCCTGATAAGAATGCAGCTACTACACTGAGATACAGTCAAATAAAAGGCTCACAAGAGGGGCAGGTCAGTCACAACACTTGAAATAAAACAATCACGAATATTACTGATCTCACAACAAGATGCTTTAAGCCTAAGGGCCTCCATTTAACCCGTCTGTGGTTTCATTTAGTGTTGATCTTGGACACCTGGTTGGTGGTATTTCATCCTTGGCATTCCGTGAGTGTGAACATTTGTGACAACATTCATTAGCAACGTCAAAATGATCAATGGTTCTTTTGACTTTTTCTTGATCTTCAAGATGCAGTGCTCCTAGTTCTTCCACAGGAGCTGTTTTCTCCTGTAAAGAAAGAGAGAGAAAAATCCATAACGCTGACTGGTTGTCTATGGGACAAATCACACTCCAAAATGCATGGCGAATCGATTCACACTTCATTCCCCTTTAATCACTTGCTTTGCTAGACATAGTGGTGTTATGTAACGCTTTATTCCCGGTTTGATGAAGTGCAAATGCTCTTGATATGCCAAGCGCCTAAACAAAATACAGTTTGCACATATCCTTTGAATAAATGGATAAATAAATGCAAGTTAAGAGTGAATCTAATCCTGTAACACCAACCTCAAGCTTCAGTCCTGTTAGATCTCTTTTCATGGCATAGGCATCCTCTCCATCAGCATAATATTTAGGTTCAATCTCAGAAATACTGTGTGGAAAGTACGACATTCACAGAATCACACATCACAGGTGGTGTTACACTGCAACTACTCACACCAAGGACACCGAAATAAATTTTAATACAAATAAATGAATGTCAGTGTTTCTACTGATCAAAACCATTCTTTTTTAAACCTGATATGTCTTGTACAGTTATAGAGCAAAAGTAAAAATATGCATTTTAAGCAAAATATAAAACCATTTCAGGGTTCTCAGTAGATTTTTTGTCAGACGGCCCAGAATTACTTATAGGCGGCTTAACTTCAGCCCGTAGGGCTGAGGCGAGGCCCGAAAGGGCGAGCTACTTGGGGGGTCTAGGGGCATGCCCCCCCAGAAAATTTTGAAATTCTAGGTTCGCAGAGGTAGGTTTTCCTGCATTTTTGGTGCACCAACGTTTGTATTTAAGTAAGTAGATTAACTTACCAAATTAGACTAGAACAGGTGCAGAAAACGGACTTAACCAGTTTTACGTTGAAATAGTCGGACACGTTACATTCAAATACTGAGTTTATATTAGCAGAAGCAAAGCGTGAATGATTGTTTCTTCGATGCACAAACAGACTGGGTAAGACCAACTGCTTATCGCCGCATGTACGAAGCGCATTCCGCAAACGCTATTCAGTGAGAAGAAAAGCAAACTAACACACTAGTTCACCTCTGCATCTACAAGAACTGTCCGAATGAGACTTTTATTGATAATCGTAAACAAACAAGTTTAGTTCAGGCAACACAACTCGAGAATTCGGGTGAAATCACGCGCGCTATATGAGAGTTTCAAAACACGACGTTTCAGTCCGAAGCTTATATTTCATAAAAACAACGTACATTTACAAGAAGTTTACAAGAATGACAAGATGTGGCAGGGAAACGACCCGTCTTTAGCAGCGAATCGACTTTTGTATGTAGCGAAACGCCCTCGATATGCAGCGAAACGACTAGTAGCGAAACGACTTTGTAGCAGGCCGATCGTAACAGCCGTAGAACAATTTACGACGGAAGCAGTCTGTAGTAGACTCAAGTTGAAAGCGCGTTAGTGGGTTCCTCCAAACAAACGGAAAATTCGAGAACACCCCTTTAATGCCCATTTATACTTTATTAAAAAAAAGTGGCACACAAAGGCAAATTTCATATCCAGAACAGGCGGCTACTTTCGTCTTCACACAGGCGGCGGAATTCGCCGGTTGCCGGCTTCTACTGAGAACCCTGCATTTTAGAGATTCTTTAGTTTAGATACTTGCTTATGATTGGCTAATTTGCTTGAAAATTTGATTGGTTGGCCTTGGTTTGAGTAGCTGCACTGTAAACCACTTTACAAGAATGGTTTATCAAATCAGTTGACAAAGTAAGTGTTCCCACCATAGGATTTAAGCCCAAATACCAATATTCATTTTCTCTTAACTGTTCTCAGATATTTGTTACAGTACTAGTGAGGAGAGTTTGTTTAAATAACAATACAATTCTTTCTTAGTGATATTTTTGATATCCTCATAACACAAATGGTTGACAACCAGTGAATATTGTAATGAGAAACTGGATGCTCGTCATTACTAGGTCTTGAAGGGTTAAAGGGTGCTGATGCTTTGGACATGTACCCTTGACCAGAGTGCAGTACCAGTTTCTTAACGAGCTGTCTTCTTTCTATGTGTCTTTAGTATAAATCTACTAGCATTCTATCACAAATGCCGCGCTTTGATTGGCTACGATACCAACTATCTATTCTGTGATAGATAGTGAGTAGCGTAGCAGTATGCCCTTGCTAACAAAATGGCGGCCGCTTCTTCACGTTTTCGAAGTGTCTGTGAAGAAGATTTAGACAGTTTACTGGTCAAGGCTGTTCCAGAAAAGACAAAGTTTTGAACGACTAGTAGATTTATACTAAAACAATTAGATTATCGCTCTCGATTTCTATGCGTGATAGTTGACTTGGGCTGCACCCTCATCAACTATCACTCTATAGAAATCTTGAGCTCACAATCTAATTGTTTAATAGGTGTTCAGTGGACACCAAAAGTTCAGTGATTAAAAACAGATCAGGTAAACTACGGCGCACACGAGACAAGGGCACACACGGCCAGAGCTTATCCCGGTTTCATTAGCATGAAGCACCTGGGAGTATTATTACTCCCCCCTGGATGGGATGCTAGTCCATTGCAGGGTCACCCCAGCATTATATCGCTGGTACCCATTTATACTGGTGGAGCAAGACAGGGTGGAGTAAAGTTTCTTGTCTAAGGAAACAACACAGTGCCAGCACCAGGGCTTGCACTCCACACCTCCTGCTCGGAAGTCCGACACGCTAACCGCTACACTACTCTGCCTCCACAAGGTAAACCAAGAAGGAGCTTTAATATTCTTTAACCCTTCAAGCTCCCATACCAATAGTCGTTTTCTCCTACAGTAACTGTTCTCATATATTTGTTTAAACATCAATACAACTCTTTTTTGGTGATCACTTTTGTTATTCTCATAACCTTAATGGTTGATGAACAAGGAATATTGTAATGAGAAAATGGATGCTGGGACTTTTGGGAATAAATCACTAAAATATTTCAGTTAGAGTTCAACTTGGATCAATAGAAACTGTCATTCAAGTCCCAATAGTGATCAGGCTAGAGTTTCTCCTGGGGATTCTAGTACATTATATCATAGAGTATTAACATAATAAGAAGTAGTATGTAAGCGTGTTTATAAGTACGTTTTAGGTTATTTTTTAAATTTGACTGAAAAATCTTTGTTCTTTTTTAGCTTACGGGTTATTTTTAAAATTTTATCAGAAAAAAGCATATAGATTTTTTAGCTTACAGGTTATTTTTAAATTTATCAGAAAAAAAGATGAGATTTTTTAGCTTAAATTTATAAGTTCATTTTCTTTTTTTATCAGAAAACTAAACAGAGATTTTTTCAGATTACAAAATAAAAAAATGATATTTAAAGATTAGAAAAATACTCATAGAAAAGTAATTATGGATCAATTAAATGTTCAACAATTAAAGAAAATAGCTAAGGAAAATGGTGTTAGAAACACTAAATTAATGGTTAGAACTCAACTTATCGAGGCTTTGAATAATATACCGGGTCTAAGAATTAACTTGTTAGAAATACTTACTGATAGAAAATTAAGAATGATAGCAAAAGATTTTGGTATTAAAGATTATAAAACCATGAGCAGAAATCAACTCAATAAAGTTTTAGGTAATAGACCAGAACTTATAATTGAAAAGTATGGAACAGAAAGTGCAAAACCTAAAAGGAAAAATATTACAAAAAGAAAACTCGCACCTACTTTTATAAAACCCAAAAAACGATCAAAACAATTTTTTAATTGGGGAAATTATTCATTTAGGGTAATGGATAAAGACGAGTTTTCTAAAAGGCTTGAAGAATTAACAAATGAAAATATCATAAAAATTAATAATAACACTAAAACTAAAACAAAAAGAAAGGTAACTATATCTGATAGTGTGAGAGATGAATTGAAGGAAAAAACTAAAAAGAAAAGAACAATAGTCCTTAAAATATTTTCAATAATCCAAAATGAAGACGACCCCCCAATTCGTAATACCGAAGGAATAAATGGAAATATCATTAGATTTAGGAGGGATCTAAATAATGATTTGACAGAAATAATTTATAATGAATTGGAACCCCAAATAGAAATGGGGGCAAGAATTGTTTTCAGTTTTACTGCTTTGATTCAAAGAGGAAATGGGGAAATAGCTTATCACGTACATACATTTAGAAGTGGAGGAACTTTTAACTCCCTTTCAGAAATAAAAGATTATATAGAAAGGTGTGAGGGTGAGAGATTGAGTTTAGAAGGAGCTGCTTGGAGTAGGGCATATTTACCCGCGGAAAAGAAAATTAATAAACCAGGTGTTCATGAGGGCGGGGTTGAGTTTAGGGAAGTGCAAATAAAAGTTATTCTCACTAGACAACCTTTAATTGGGTGTGGAAGATTACCTGACGAGCTACGCAAGAAAAGATGTATTTACTCCGTAGATGATAAAGACGATAATCTATGTGTATGGAGGTGTTTAGCTATTCTCATGAATATTATTGCTGGTAAACAAAACCCTGAAAAACGCATAGAGAAACAAGCGCTAAATTTAGCTAGAGATTTTTATGACAACAAAAAAATGAAAAAGACAGATGTTAGATCAACAAAATTAGTTGATTTTGAGAAAATTTCAAAGGTTTTCTCCATAAACATCAGGGCTTACGAGCAGAAAGATAAAGCAAATTTTAAAGTTTGGAAACTGGTGTTTGGGAAAAATAATTTCAAAGATAATTTACCAACTTTAAATTTAGGGCTTTATGATGGGCACGGGTTTTTCATTATTGATCTAGACCTTCTTGCTGAAAACTGGGTATGTCAAGGATGTAAACAAAAATTTACCAGACACGAAGATTTAAAAAGGCATTTTACTAATGAAACATGCACAGGAGGAAAGACAAAAATATTATGCATAGGAGAAAAGATAAAACATATCAGGAATGAATCTGAAAAAGTGTTTTATGGGGGTAAAAACCAATTTAGTTATAAAGCTTGTAGGTGGATAGAAAAGCAATCTGAAATTATAGGGAAACATATTCATCACGAGCTTTGTGGTCACGGTGGTGAAAGGTGTGGTAGGGATGAAGGAGGGAATGAGATTTTGTTTGATGGATACGAACCTGAGACAAATACTGTTTTTGAGTTTTACGGTTGCAAATGGCACGGGTGTCCGTGTTCAACAACCGACAAAATTAAATATAATGAAACTATTGAAAGAGAAAAGATGATAAAAAGCTTGGGTTATAATCTAGTATCAATTTGGGAGTGTGAAAATCCTGAATTGATCAATGTATGGTTTAAAAAGAAATTTTTTCCATATCCATATAATATTATTTTCGATTTTGAGTCAATATTACAAAAAGAAGATAAACATATTACTGATGATTTAAGTTTTACACATATCCACACCCCAGTTAGTGTTGCAATAATCGATAATTTAACAAACAAACGAGTTTTTATTGAAAATCCAAACCAGGATGAGCTTATAAAAGAATTCATTGAAAAATTGGAGGAAATAAGAAAAACCATTATTGAAAAAGTTAAAGAAGAATATCCGCTACCTGATCAAGATTCTTTACAAAAACATGTTTTACAAAAATATGAAGAATGGTGTAATCAAGTACCAGTTTTAGGGTTTAATAGTGGAAAATATGATATCAATTTGATTAAAAGATATTTTATAAAACACATGACCGATAAAACAAAGGATATTTTTGTTGCAAAGAAACAGAATAGGTATATGTTTTTATCAACACCGCATTTCAAATTCTTGGATGTAATGTCTTACCTTGCACCTGGACTTTCTTTTGATAGGTGGTGTAAAGCAAACAACTGTGAAGCCAAAAAACTTGTACTTCCTTATGAATTTTTGGATAGTTATGATAAGCTTTCTCACGTTGGACCGGTGAAACATGAAGACTTTTACTCTAGTTTGAAAAAGAAAAACATTTCCAAAGAAGAATATGAAGAATATTTGTTTGAATTCAAAAAGAGGGGCTGTGTTACAATGAAAGATTGGTTGAAAGAGTATAACTTAAACGATGTTATACCTTTTCAAGAATCTTTAGAAAAAACAAGGCGTTTATATTATCCAGACGAAATAGATATATTAAAAGATGCAGTTTCCATCCCAGGCGTATCAATGAGGGGTGTTCTAAATAAATATCAAAAAATGAAGAAGAAAGGTGATCCTGAATTATACGCTCCAGGGCAATACTGTATTCATAGATGTTGTAATAACAAGTTTTGCAAAAAATGCAGTCAGATAATGAAATATTGTAAAATATGCGACAAAAACAAGATTTATAAACTATTGAAAACGGGTATGGTTGGAGGCCCCAGTATTGTATTTACTCGTTATGCAGAAAAAGAAGAAACAAAGATTCGCTCTCATAAATATGAATCCCCGAAAAATTGTGTGAGAATTGAGGGTAATGATGCGAATTCTTTATATCTATACTGTGCAGGAAAAGAAATGCCATGCGGTAAAGAAGAATGTATTGAGGTTGAAAATCCATCAGATCTTGAATTTATTAAGAAAATTTGCAAAGAGATTCTTGATGGTAATCTTTTCGGATTTTGTCAAGTTGATATCCATGCCCCTGATCACCTAAAAGAAAAGTTTGAAGAGTTCTCACCTCTATTTATTGTAGATGTCGTTCCTGAATATTTAATACCAGAGCACATGAAAGAATATCAAAAAGCTACAGGAAGAAAACATCTAAAAGACAATAAAAAATTGCTTGGTGTTACAAAGGCAAAAAAGATATTGTTATATACACCTATGATAAAATGGTATCTTAATCATGGTTTGGAGATTACTGCTATTCATAATATTTTAAAGTATGAATCGGGAAGGCCCTTTGAATGGTTTCCAAAAGAGGTGGCAGACGCAAGAAGAGATGGAGATATTGAGATTTTGTTGGAAAAACTAAGTAAAGCTTTTGAAGAAAACAAAATTGATGATGTAGTAAAAATTACTAATGAATTAAACCAATTTCCTGATATATGTAAAGATATTGAAGAAAATAAAGATATTAAAGTATTGATTGAAAAACTAAAACCAAAGTATAAAGGTTGTAAAGAACTAGCCGACACCAACAAACTGAAAGGAAATTCATTCTACGGAAAAATGATAGAAGATAAAGAAAAACATAATATTACAAGGTATACCAAAGATGAGAAAGAGGTTGAAAAAGCCTTAAGATCTGCTTTCTTTGAAGATCTTACAGAAATAAATGAAACATATGAAATAGTAAAACGAAAAAAACTAATAAAAATAGATAGACCCTATCAATGCGGCATCGCGGTGTATCAGCTAGCAAAATTAAGAATGTTGGAATTCTATTACGATTTTCTAGATAAATATATAGATAGAAAGGATTTTGAGTTGATACAAATGGATACAGATTCTATGTACATGGCAATTTCAGCTGAAAACTTGGATGATATTATAAAACAAGAAATGAGAAAAGAATACTTTAATGGTGGAAAAGAAAAATTCCTATCAACATCTAAATATCATGAAAGGACCCCAGGTTTGTTCAAAAAAGAGTTTGATGGTGTACGAATGATTGCACTTTCTTCAAAATGTTATTACGCGGAGGATGAGAAAGGAAAAGCAAAGTATAGTGCTAAAGGAATAATTCATGGACAAAATGAAATGAACTGGGATAGTTACTGGTCAGCTTTAAAAGGGGCAAATGATATGGCACAAAATACTGGATTTAGGGTCAATGATAACCAAATTGTGACATATACACAAAGGAAAAAAGGAAGTAATGCATATAATGATAAAAGATGGGTTTATGAGGATGGAATTCACACAAAACCATTGTATTAGATCATTTTAAAACAGAATTAGGGGGTAACTCTGTATCATAAGGAATAACTTGTAACTCTTCCCTTACAAAACCTCGTCTTGGACCATTTTGTAAAAAGTATAAAACCGGCTGATTAGGAGAAATTCTACTTCCAGAAATATAATAAACTTTTATACTCCAAATAGGATCTGTGGCTCTTCTTCTTTCACCACCTTCAAGTTCACCCGGAGATAATAAATATCTAACCCTAACCTCAGTTGGTAGTCTAACCTCATCAAGGCCAACAGCTCGGTGATAATTTTTAGTTTTAATATCAACCTCTTTTAGTTTTATAGCATCATCAGGATCTTTACCAGTTATTCTCGTTTTTGTATTATTCAAAGTTTTCAAAATATCTGGTAATCTTTTCACCCATACTCTAGATCGGGTATTACTAACCATTTCCTGCGCATATTGATGACTAAATAATCTTTCTCCCAATATTTTGTTTGCGTTTTCCACAAATGCTTGGGCCATATGATTACCAGCTTCACTTCTTTGTATTCTTACATTATGGTAATTCATGAGTTTACCAACTTCACCCATAAATTCTTTTCCAGGATCAACCATTAATGTTTTAGGGTATTTCAATCTTCTAGAATATATTTTTGTAAAAGCTTCTGATATCTCTCGACTTTCTTTTGAAGTTAATGGCTCCGCATCTTTATATCTCGAGGCGATATCAACCACAACTAACGCATATTTATATGTTTTTCTTCCAACTCTATCATGCGGTAAAAATAATAAATCTGCTTGGTGAATATGATTTGGTTTATTCACAGTCCAGTGTGGTCTAGGTATATACTTTGGAGCTGGAAGATAGATTTGCCATATTGCCTGTTTCTGCAACCATTGTTTTGCCTCATTTTCACTTACTTTCGCCTTCTCAGCTAATTTAGGAATCGCGGAATACCCTTTCCAATACCCTTCAGCCGAATAATATATTTTTGTAAAGGTAGAACTCATTTAAAGATTAGCCAAAGTATCTTATAAATCAAGTATGACGTCTGAAAAAATTAATCCAAACAGAATTCCAAGAGAACCTTTTGGTTTGAAGGCAGAATCAACATTAAATAGAATTACTCTAAATCCATCCACAGCCAGTCCAGGAGAAACATTATATATAAATATTCCAAAACTTTCTGAGAATTTAGTGATTGTGCCAGGAAGTGTATCTCTTCTATTTGATTTAGATGTTGAGGGTCATGCAAATAATACGGTTGTTAATAATTTAGCCAGCAATCTTGTAACCAGACTAAAAGTTCTTTTTGGAGGAGAAACATTGCAAGATACTCAAAGATATGATTTATTTCAAACATATCGTGATTTATTTTTAACCGAAGAAGAGCGAGAAGATAAATTAAAACAAGGTATTTCTTCCGAAAACATGAGAAAACTTAGAACAAATGCGGGCGATGCAAAAAAAACCCAAAAAGAAGCAAAGGAAGTAGTTCTAGCTAATGTTCATGGTTCAAAGTATAGAATACCAATAAATCATCCAATTTTAAACGATCATGGGGTTTTTTATCCAAAAGCATTGGAAAATCATCTAATATTTGAGATTACACTTGCCCCAATTAGTAATATTCTTATTTATTCTGATACAACTAAAACGCCATCATATTCAATAAAAAACTTAGAGTTAGAATATTCTTCAATTTCAAGCGAATACTTAGCCCGTGAGGCACAATCAACATATCAAGTTGGTAAAGGATTCTTTTATGAAAATATTACCTTACACAAAACTTTTACATTTTTCATTGGTGGTGATGGTGTTATTAATCAGCATATTAATTTACCGAGAAGATCAATGACTGGGGTATTATTTTTGTTTTTATTACCTCAAGCTGCAGGAGCAAGGGATTCTGAAAATTTTTATAATCCAGGTATATCTTCCGTTGAAATTGATGTTGATGGTGTGCCAAATAGAATATACTCTAGAGGAATGATTCCATCCGATCTTTGGGAATCCGTGAAAAAACGCTTTCATAGAGATGATGGTTTGCAAATTTCATTGAAAGAAAAGGATTTTTACACGGACAAGTTTGCTCTTTGGGTTGATACGAGAACTCACCCAGATAATAGTATTCACGGTGGAGGACTAGCTCTAAATAATACACACGATGGTGTAAAAATAGAAATAAAAAGGAAACAAGACGGATCAGGAACTATAACATGTCATATGTTTGTTGTGGCTGATGCTATGATGGAAATAATGAATTCAAGTTTGAAATCAATTAAGTACTGACTGAAGGGAAGAATCTAAAAACATAATGTTATGATACAAAAATCATGGAAGATTTACGAGATAAAATTCCTTTTCATTGTATCATAACTGGGCCAACAAATTGTGGAAAAACAAAGTACCTAATTGAACAGCTCCGAGGTCCTTTCCGAAAAGTTTTTGAATATATTGTTTTAATTTGTCCAACCTATTCTAAAAATAAAACATATCATAATTTTGCTCGTGGGGACAAGAGATTCTTTGTATTATCACCAGATGCGAGTAATGTAGATGAGATTAATGAATTGTTAAATGATTGCCAAACTTTATTCTCCGGAACAAATACATTAATAATTTTAGATGATTGCGCTGTATCCACTGATCTAAAGAAAAGATCTAATAAATTTATAGATTTAGCATTCTCCGGAAGGCATCATGGTTTATCAATGTGGGTTCTAACCCAGCAATTAACATCGATAGCAAAACCATTCAGGGAAAATGTAGCCTGCGTTGTTACTTTCCATAATCCGTCGCAGAAAGGTATGAAAATGTTTTTCGAAGATTATGGTGGTGATTTGGATTATGAATTAGGTAAAAAATTTGTAAAACTCCTGAAAACTGAAAAATATTCTAGACTTTGTTTATCTTTGCGCTATCCATTTAATTGTTATTTGGAGATCCCTGAAGTGGTCTAAAAGAATCAATGTTGTATTACAAAATGTCAAAAATTGAAGATTACATTGAAGAAAAGACAGACCAACCGCAGGGAGATAATGATGAACTTGAAATAAAACAAGAATCACTTGCTATTCTCGCAGCGCTCGGAACAACAAAGGAATATTTGGGGGTTGAAATGAGTCTGGGTGATATAAAAAAATTATCAGAACGCGATGTAGAAAAATATTTTAATCGTTACCAAGCAGTAATGGGTAAGAAAATTAACGGTGGGTTGGTAGATTCATCCCTACAATTAGTTTCTAAACTTATTTCATATTTAGTTCCGGTTGATGATATAGAATCTCTTTGCGATGATTTGAAGAATGATGATTTGGTTAATCGTGAATTAACAAACATTGTTGGGTTATTAGCATTGAAAGCAGGAAGATTGGCAGCACTTGCTAGCGGGCTATTCCAGGTTGCTAAACACGTTAAATTCAACAAAAATCAACAAACAAGTAAAAATATAGATGATTCTAACAAAACTGAGCAGGATACTGTTTACTAAGCATACTATTATTTTATTTACATATCATTCCTAAGCGGTTTAAAGATTTCTTAATGATATGTAAAATAATGTCTGATCAAAATGAACAAGTTGAGCAAATTACTGCTGATCCTGCACCTGAAAATAAAGATTCAAAAAAGAGGGATAAAGATCCTAAAAAAGTAGCGGCTGGTAAAAAATTAGCAGAATATAATAAAAAAGCAAAAGAAGCATTAGCTAGGGAGATGAAACGTGAAGAGGAGCAAGACCAACTGAAGGAAAATGAAAATACAAATATGAAATCAAAATCATGGATACCAGAGTTATCTTTTACTACTGTTTTATCTGTTGTTGGATTAGGATTTACAGCATTTGATCTTTTTATGAGATACCGGGAAAAAGCTAGGGATGGATACACTGAATATAAAAATAGGATACCTGATTTAACACAAGTTCCGCAAATACACCAACCTTCAAAAATTCCAAAATCTTTAGGAATGGAATAATCTCTAAAGTCATCTAAAGCTTTCTCTTTGATGTAGTAAAAAATGTCAAACGAAAACAAACTTGTGAAAACTGTAACTGATTCAGCGGCACTTATCGGATTAGGGGCTGGAGTTGGGTATGTGGCTAAAAAGGTGATGAAAGAATCATTTTTGAATGACCCATCCTCAAGTATTACAAATTATGCAAAATGGGTTGCTGTATTATCTGGAAGTATGTATCTAAAAACATATTTAGAGGATCAAAAGATTTTACCAAAATAATGGCATTAGCATCAATAGCAATGATGGTTGGTGGAGCAATATTAAATTCAACGGCATTTGTTGGTGGAAATTATCTTGCAAAACATTTTGCAGGGCGTAATGTGGATACAGAAAAAATACGACACGATAAAGCAATGGAAAAATATCAAAGAGATTACACTGAATATCAGGAAAAAAGACAAGAAATGCTTGATTGGAAAATGAAGAAAAAAGATGAAAAATATCAAGCATCAAAAAATATTTCGACTACAAACCAAGCTTTTGAGTTGTATGGGCAAATGCAAGAGCCAAAATTCTCTGATTATTACAAACCAAGCGATGATCAAAAGAATGGAGAAATGGTATATGTTGGAGCCGGAATGTTAGGTTTAGGTTACGCGGTCAGTAAATTATTTTAAATTATTATTTGTTATGTAACCAGTAATTTGGTTATATAACACAAGTATATTTATTATTGGGTTTACATGAGACTCCCAACATCAGAATCTTCTTCATATTCATATTCAGATTTTTCCATTTCTTCAGCAGAAGATTTACTATCTGAAATAGTTAAGCATCTAAGTTTAGTTAATCTTTTCACTTCTTTGTTTGGTTCTATAACTGCTTCATAAAGTTTTACTTGAAGCGCAATACAAGAACCAATAAATATTGATTCAATTTTTATTACACTTTCTTCAACCCGACAACCTTTATTTAATAATTTTAATGGATCAATTAACTTATCATTTTTAGAGTTATAAAACTTAGTTAAAATTTGGTCTTGTTTTTTATCCCAAATTAATTTTGCATATAAAGTTGGACCTCTATCTGGAACTCTAACCATTGAAGATTTTTCCAACTTCCAATATAGAGGATTTAAACCTCCTTTTTGTTTTTCAAGCTCATTTCTTTCCAACTCAAATTTTCCAATTTTTGCTCTATTAATAATCAAATGATCAATGCAATTGTCAACTATTTCATTGAATAAATCAATCCATTTTTCTTCTTCTGGTGTTGGACTGCTTCCACTCCATAAACATAATGGAAACACATATCCTGAAATTGCACCTGTTTGTTGGTTTGTGTTTGTAGAAACACCAAAAGAATATAAATTACCGGTTGGAATAACAAGTTCTCCTTCTGTTCCATCATCATTTTTTGTAAAAATTTTAATTCTTTTAAATTCAACCTTTGGTTTACTTCCAGGAATTTCACCAACAATTGGTTTAGAAAAAATCATTCTTACTTTAGGAATATAACTATTAACATCTATTAATTGTGTAGTTTCGTTCATCATTTTATTTTTATATATATATTTTTTTTAATCTTTAAATCAAGTTTTACTTTTGTTTTTTCAACTCTAAGGGATCTAAAGATTTCTTACTGATTAGTATAAAATCATGACAGAAGATATACCATTAGAAGATTTGCCAAAAGGAACTGATGATGATAATGATGATGATGAGGATGACACATTTTATCAAAGCCCAAACACATCCACTTCCATTCCACCTTACCCTGATGATTATGAGGTGGCAGAAACTTCATTTGGTGGCCGCCGTGAAACTGATCCATTGTTGGATATGGAAAATGAAAAAGATGAAGTGTGGAGAGCTATTTTAAATAAATTTCCAAATGCTAAACCTAGTTTTCTTTTCAGATATAATGAGTGGGGTAAAATCGAAGTCGCAATTCCTAGAAAACCAGGAGTAAAAGAAACGTGGCATGAATTATTCGATGCGAATGGAGATATTAATAAAAAACTCCCTGTTACCATATTGAAAGCTCTGGGTAAAAAAGCAGAAGAAGTTATGCAAGCTAATGACGATCTTTTATCACAATTGAATGAAAAAAATGAAGAAATTAGGGATTTACGTAATGCATTAGATGGTTTAAGAGCAGTAACGGAAACAAGTCAATTCGAAATAGATCGATATGTTTCAATTGAAAAAGAGTTGAGAGGTATGATTGAACGACATCAAACCGCAATCGCTGAAAAAGATAGTTATTTAGAAACTGCAGTTAGAGAGAAGATTGATGCAAAACAATATGCAGAAACTTTACTTAATGATTTGAAAGAATACAAAGCCGAGAATGATAAGAACAAAAAAGATTTGGTTAGCTTGAAAAAGATTGAACAAAGTCGAGAAAAGTTGGAGAAAAGGGTTAAAACGTATGATGAACTATCGAGAAAACAGTTAATATTAAACAAAGACCAAATGGCTGATATCGGGAGAAAAAATGATGAAATATTAAAAAATATGCCTCTTCGCGATCGTATTAAGGTTATCTTCAAAAAGTATGGTTTTACAGTTTTTGCTGTTATGAGTGCTGTAGGCGCCATCATTGGGGTTATAGTTTCTAATCTTTCAAAGGGTTTATCAACATTAGGCAGGGGGGTTGGAAATGGTTTAAAAATTATTGGTAAAAAATTAGGTGAAATATTACCAGGAATGGTTGGCGCAATAGTTAGCTTTCTTTTCAAAACAGCTGGCGAGGTTATTGGGTTTTTAGGAAAGAATGGTTGGCTTTTTATAATGGCTGTTGTTTTATATTTCGTTGAAAGTATAAAAAAGAAGAGAAAATAGATCTAAAGATATCACATTGATCAGTAAAATACAATATGGATGACTACAATAAAATTTATCCCCAATTACCTAATAATGTTGATCCAAGTTCGGTTAATTTCAGACTGCAAAAATCAAGCGAAGTATTACAAAATCTTGAGAAAGAAATTAAACATTACGAAGAAGTAAGGAAAAAATATAATAGGGCGAGAGGAATATGTACAAAAATTAGTGTTTCTGGTGGTTTGATTTCAGTTATCCTATCTGCAAGCGGTTTAGGAACTTCTCTCACGGGTTTTGGTGCTATTGTTGGTGTGCCTTTGGGAGTTATAGGTGGTTTTTTTGGTGGGTTGTCGGTTGGATTTGGTTTTGCTTCTAAAAAACTTTCAAATAAAGTTAGTAAACACGAACAAACCGCTGCAATTGCAAAATCAAAATTAAACACAATTAACGATTTAGTTTCAAAAGCTTTGAAAGATAATGTTATATCCGATCAAGAATTTTCTATAATTTTAGCAGAGTTGGAAAAGTTTCAAAAACTAAAACTAGAAATACGACAAAAATTTAGAAAAGACGCAGAAAAAAACTTCGACATGTCAATTATAAGGAAGAAAGTTCGCGAAGATCTATTAAAAGAACTTACCGGAGGGAAAGGACATTAAAACTTGTATATGAGAAAACTGAAGTTGGTTGTAATTGTTTTGCAGGAATTAATTAACATTTTATTCTCGATCTAAAGATCAAGTAAACATAAGAATAAAATGCTTTTAAATGATTTCAAAAATCGTTATCCAAATGTTAACCTTGATAAATTTACATTTATTAATGATTCATTTGGTGGATATATTAAATGGAAAGTTAATGGAACAACAATTATGTCTGATGATGATCCTTCTGGAAAAACATGGACTGAAAATCTTTCTAATAATTTGAAAACATTATTATGGAAAGATTTAGGGTTAGAAAATAAAGTTAAGTTTAGTTCCTTTCCAGAAAGTTTATCATCTGCAAACAAAACATATCCAATACCTGGTATTAAATTCGATGAATCTGCAAAAAATGTAACAGAAATGTTAATTATTTTAGATATATATGTTTCAGATAAAGATAACTTCACTGCGCCAATGAAAAATGTATTTAAAAATCAAACTGTAGGACTTACTAGCGGTAAAGAAGCTAGAGCTTGGTTGAATAAACCAAATATTAATCACTGGCCGCAGCAATTAAACATGGTGGTTTGGTGTGCAACATCAGGATGTGGTGTAAGTTTAAATGATAGTTTAAATTACCCAAAAGTTATTAGAAGTTTTATTATATTTCACATATACTTTACAATAAGAAGAATATTATATGAATTATCTGTACCATTACCCGGCGAACAAACTTTTTCTTTAAAAAATAATCCATACAACAAAAATGCTTATAATCGTTTATGCGGAGAATTTGGTTTAAGCAATAATCAAGATTATAAAGGATTAAATAAACCTTTGGCCGATTTTAGATGGAAAGGAGGAGCAAATAACGGTGTTGGAGATGTGTTCATTGATTATGGAAAAGGATATGTACCTCCCGGAAGCGTTCATGGTCAAGGAGGAGGAAATCAAAATGTTAGAATTATAAGGAGCTACGATCCTGATGCAAATATTTGGCCAAGCAGCGCAAATAGATTTTCCGATGATGGGGGTAAAAAAATAAAAGGAGATTTAATATCTATGCTTCGAAATGATTATTTTGTTGATTTTCAATATGCTTGGTTTATACCTAAATCCGGATATGGATTAACAAATGCTGGATTAGGAAGAATAAATAGATCGGTTGAAGCTTTTGTTTATTGTGTTTTGGGGGCCCAAGTTAATACTAGGAATTCAATTATTGGTAATGGAGGAAGAGCATTTGAAACCCAGCAAGAATTTATAGATTTATTTGAAAGCTCTGTGATTGAAAATGATATCGCAAATTCAAATCAAAGATATCAAACGGCGGTTCAAGAATCAAAAGTACGGCTTGATTTGGCTATAGCTCCTGATGTTTTGTTGATGCCAAGCAATTTAATTATAAATACAGAAAGCGTTATTGGATACAATAATAATCTAAAAATAGCAACAGAAGATATGAAATTTGGTGTAAATAATTCATTAAACAATGAAACAAAAACTGTTGGAATAACTCATAGTTTAGGAACATCAAAGGTTTTATTAAATACTAATGCCCAACCAAGGAAAAATATAAATCCTAAATTAAACAATAGCGATGAATCAAACAAAACAGATGAAGTTAGTAATATAGAAACATCTTCTCATCAAAATACTCTTATTGTTTTAATATTTGCTGGAGGATTATTATCTTGGTTTTTATTTCGATAAAAATTAATCTAAACATATACCTTCTAAATGAAAAATGTTTAGCATTACAATGTATAATTCAGAAACTAGGGTTTATTTAGACCCTCCAATGAAATACGTTAGTGAATTACAACTTTTAGATTGTAATATTAAAACAAAAAGACTAATAACTTTAAGTAATCAAGAAAAAATAACTGATGAACAAGATAAACCTTTAGTAATATTTAATCCAGGAATATATTCCATAAATGATATAAAAATATTAATTGAGCTCAGCGAAAAGGGTAAAAATATAACAATGATTATCGGAGATAATTTTGCTTACATAATCAACAATAAACCATTTAACATTAAATTTAGCCAGGGTTTGCAAAATTCTTTAGGGCTGCCAGAGGTTTTATTTAAAATATTTCAAATAGATATAACTATAAAAGAACCTTTGAGACTTTTATGCAGCATAGTTGATAATAGAATGTCATACATGAATAAAGGTAAAAATGGAGTCCTTGTAAAAATACAACCATCCCAATTGCTAGCAAACATTCCATCAAAAGATTATCCATCTATTCCAATTAGAAAATATGATAACTTGATTAATCACTTTGATTTAACCATTTTAGACTCTGATTGGAAAAAGTTTGATCTAAAAGGAAAATCTGTAACTTTTAGTTTAAGATTTAAATAAATTTTTGTTATGTAACCATTTATTGGGTTATATAACATAACTTTTTATCAATCTTCTTCACCAAATACCTCTTCTTCCAAAAACTTTAACTCTTCAAAATCAATACACCAATCTAAATATCTAGATGGGTGCCATGTTACAGCCATTAAATCATCATACAAGTCTTTATAGAATTTCTCTTTATGTTCTAACTTATATTTATCTATTCTTATTTGAACCACTATTGAATCCAAAACAATACAATTAAAAAATTCTAACTCATCATCTTCTTCAAAAAAATCTCTAAAAAAACCACCATAAATTAATTTTTCATCAAACTCCAAACCTTTTTTAAGATCTAAAATAATTCTACCTCTATAAACTCCATCATTTTTATAAAAAAAAATATTGCAATATCCATTTTCTTCAACAATAAATTCGCGATATTTTGATATCTTTTTTAACAAATCTTTATTTATTGAATCTATAAATTCACGAATAAGAAAACCTTTTTCATTAAAAAACTTTAAAGAAAGTTGCCCGTATTTTAATAAAAATTTATCTTCCATTTTATTTACAATTTTTTCTAATCCTTAAATCATAAATTAATTTTATACGACATTCCTTACAAGAGGCTTTTTGTTTCATGTGTTCGCATATTTGTGATCCTCCACATTCTTTACATTGTTGTTGTTGTTTATTATGTATGCATATTTGTGATCCGCCACATTCTTTACACTTTTGTTTTTGCTTATTATGCATACAATATATTGATCCTTTACATTTTTTACAAGCATACTTAATTCTATCATGTTTACATATTTGTGATCCACCGCATTCTTTGCAAAAATATTTAATTTTTTCATGAATACAAATATAATCGCTAGTAGTAGTAACTTTTTCAATTAAATCAATAATCTCCTCCTCTTTATATTTTTTAAACTCATTAATTAAATCCATTCTACCCATTTTTGATCTTCCTTTCGTTTTTAACTCTCTTGCAATTCTTTTTAGTTCATACAAACATAAATTATTTAATTGATCCATAATTACTTTTCTATGAGTATTTTTCTAATCTTTAAATATCATTTTTTTTATTTTGTAATCTGAAAAAATCTCTGTTTAGTTTTCTGATAAAAAAAGAAAATGAACTTATAAATTTAAGCTAAAAAATCTCATCTTTTTTTCTGATAAATTTAAAAATAACCTGTAAGCTAAAAAATCTATATGCTTTTTTCTGATAAAATTTTAAAAATAACCCGTAAGCTAAAAAAGAACAAAGATTTTTCAGTCAAATTTAAAAAATAACCTAAAACGTACTTATAAACACGCTTACATACTACTTAAGAATATAAATGAGTATTCACATAATATGATGAGAAGTCTAGTTGTTCTAACACATTCTCCTAACCAGTACTATTTTAAGAACTGGAGACCATTTAGGAGAATTTGTACATGTATCTTGGAATTGGTACTGAAAGGATTTGGAAAGGTTTGTCTTCTCACCTGAAACCAAGAGTCTTGTTGTAAAGATGCAGAGCTGCTCTGTTACTGTTTGGAAAAAGGATATTGAGTAAGTTGGTGCATCAACTGCACTTTAGAAAAAAAGGGTTGACGGCAGAGACAGTAGGTGCTGGTAAGTACATTACTCAGGGTGTTCATTAGGTATCGGAGATCGGAGAATTCTCCGGCTACTACAGAGAATTCTCTGGCTACTACAGAGAATTCTCCGGCTACTACAGAGAATTCTCTGGTTACCACGAAAAATTTTCCAGCTACTAGAAAGAATTCTCCAGCCAAATTTAGAAGGCCCGAGCTGGTTTTAAATTTAGACATGGAGCCCTTTCATAATATTCTCCTGTTACTTTACACAATTCTCCTGCTACTGCAATTCTTATTGAAAACCCTGACTACTGTATGTATAACTCCATTTTTGTGGACTTCAGCAAAAATTGGCCACGCACAGAAGAAAGATTAAATAAACGAACTAAAATATTTAATTCTGACTAATGATTTTGCATATTTGCTGGGATTTGGTTGAAGAACACAAATGCAAAATTTCCTACCTTTTCCTCACATGGAGAGAAACGTACTGAGCATGAAAACATTCCACCATAGCTCTGGAGGCCTGTTGATTAAAACAAACAGGACTTGTTAACATAAACAAAAAAACAATGATTGGTACCCCTCCAAATCTCCAAAGAATGATCACACTGCATGGTTTGATCCACAGATGAAACTGTTAGAGCCACACTTTATGGTAAAACAAACAGTACCACAGTACAGTACTGTTCAGTAGCTTTACAAAGAATGGTTACACTGCATGGTTTGATCCACAGATGAAACTGTTAGAGCCACACTTTATAGTAAAACAAACACTACCACAGTACAGTACTGTTCAGTAGCTTTATAAAGAATGGTCATGGTACCTGTTCCATCAGTTTCTGAGCTAGTCCTAGCCTTCTGTGGGAACGCTTTACAGCCTGGTGAAAACAAACAAAAAAATAAAATAAAATATTTTATATGGTCAATTACCAAATCAAATGCTCTTGAAAGATAAATAGTAGCTGTTCACAATTCCTTTGCAAATAAATATCTGTATGAAACATACTATTACAAGACAGGCATTTATCAATTGAAATTTTCTTCATGAGAATGATTGTCAGGGGAGGGAAAAGGGGGCTTCCATCAAGGAAGGGGAGGGGTGAGAGAAGAGAGCAAGGTGGAGCAAAGGAAGGAGGGTAAGAAACAGTTTGCAAGGATCTGAAGGAAATTAAAAACATCAAAATTTCAAAGTTTTCAAAACAGGAAATACTCAGATGTTAGTACAGATAATTAGTGTAGAGAATCAGCAACTGGCAAAATTTAAGCACAAAATTCCAAATATTTTTTGTTTATTTGATGACCTCAAGAAGAAATTTTGTAAACTTATTTTGTATTTAATAATATACATGCAAAACTTTAAAAGCACTGATTTGCTGAAAGCCCGTCAACTCATCCCAAACAGTATAGAAAGTTGAAAGGCAGGCACTTAAATTATTTTGACTTTTTTCATGAGAATGATTGTCAGGGTAGAGGCCCTGGTAGGGGGGTTCTTTATGTCGCCCGGGGAAGGTTCACAGGTCGCTGTTGTAATTTTGCGTGAGCGGCTCATCGTTCGTCGTTATTTCAAGGCCATGTCGCTTGTTGGAATTTACCCCTAACAGGGCCTCAGGGTAGAGGAAAAGGTGGTTTCCTCAAGACAAGGAGGGGGAGGGGTGGGGGAACAAAAGGAGTGGGCTGGCAGAAAGGGAGAAGGATAAGGGAGGGGAGGGGTAAGGAAAAGTTAAGGAAATTACAAAAATCAAAATTTCAAAGATTTTAAAACAGGAAATCCTCAGATGGTAGTACAGATAATGAGTTACAAGAATCAGTGACTGGAGAAAATTCCAAATGTTTTCTGTTTTGATTTGGTGATGTAACTCAAGAAAAAATTCAATAAAGTCATTTGGTATTGAATTATTTAGACTAGAGGTTAAATTGATACAATTTTCTTACCAATGAAGTGATATGACCATGAACTGCTTTATCTGGTTCCTCTTCCCTGATAGAAAGAAATGAAACAGAAAGATAACTCAATTTGTTTTCTAAAATAACTAAGCAAGCAAACTCTTACATGCTCATTATTCAAGAGTCATGGCACGTTGGACAGTAAACAAGGACCACGGCATGAACAGGCAAAGCGAACTCAAATTGTCAACAAAGTTTATATGATATTATTATTCATTTAAAATATTTCCCCGATTCTGATTGGCTAAAAGCACACCTTTAATTCACCATAACCAGTAACTGATTACCAAATTTGGAAGAATTTTGACTTTAACAAGGACATGACATCAAAAATGCAGCGTTTTCGCAGGTTAAGGCACCGAGAAGACCTGCGGACGAGCTTGTGTTATTTTGTTGTTTTGTTATATTGCTGGTGGGTGTGAAAGTTGTGAAAAATAAAGCTCATTTTCTCCTTTAAGTGTTTGAAAATATTTTGATAAATAATAAAGCAATTAATGAATTTGGCTTTCGTAGGATATTAAGAATTAAGCGGATCTCGGAAGGGTGTTATCCACCTCAGCCTCGGTGGATAACACCTTCCTTGATCCACTTCATTCTTCATATCCTACTGAGCCTCACTCATTAATTGCTAATTATTTCATGAAATTAAATTGCCAGATCAAAGTTAATGCAAGGCAGAGGCATCATCAAAAGGAAACTTACAATTATTGGAGATCGTGCTGAAAACTAGTACATGTATCCCCGTACGAAACGAGCAGATCTGTTTATAGTCTGTTACAGATCTGCTGGTACATCTGTAGCAGATCTGCAGACAATCTACAGATGATAAACAGATTATCTGCAGAATGTCTGCAGAATGTCTGCGGAATGTCTGTAGAATATCTGCAGAATGTCTGCAGAGCGTCTGCAGCGACGATCTGCAATAAGGGCCTGTTCGCACTACGCGAAATTTTGTTTGTTTTGCAAAAAATCTGTCAACGCGAAACCATTTGTAGTGCGAACGATTTTCGTGACCCACCAAAATTTTCGCAAGTGCCACCAAACTTCAAACACGCCGTCGACTAGCTTTGGAGGCCTACAATTTTTTGTGCGGCGAGCAAATGTATTGTTCCTTGACAGATACCCTTCAACGGGTCATCATATCTCGTAATTGATACCAAGCAAAACTTTCTCGGGCGGTATGCAATCTCGGAATCGAGTGTTCTCTCTCAGAACGTATCCCCTTAAGAGCGTTAATAAATTGTCGAATGACTCTCTCCCCATTCTCAAATGTCTACGGAAAAAGGCTTCAGGGAAGGTACGCTGGTGCATGTGAATTTCAAACCAGGATTCTACAGGTCGAGGAAATGTCCAATACGGGTGAAAACGACGGCGGCGTCGACGTCTGTTGAGCAGCTGCGTTAAAGTTTCCATGATCCGTAAAAGCCGAATCCTTCCTAGCAAAACCAGAAGTAATTGTTGACTAGCCACAATCACGTTTTGCATGGCAAGAAAACAGCAAAGAAGGGCGATTAAAACATTTCACGGGAGCATTTTGCTTTGCGATCAGTCCTTGACCGGAAACGACATAAAAAGAACATACTGTCACGAAATCTCGGTATCTATTTCGATTGATTGTCATTTGTGGTTTTACAAAAAATTTGCAAGTCTCAAGTGCGAACGCGCCCACAAAAACCAAAAATCCGCATTTACAAAATTTTCAATTTTTTTGTAAACACCAAACCAAATTTTTCGTCCTAGTGCGAACAGGCCCTAAGTCTGCAAATTTGCAGACGCTCTGCAGACGAAATCAGCCTATCATGTTAAACAAAAAGCCCACAAAATGCACCAATCAAATAACGTTTATTTAAAAGATTCATAGAGAAGGTTGGTCTGTTATTCATCAAAAGTAAACAATTACTGTTGACAGATAAAGCAAATAATACAACCAGCAGGAATTTAAAGTATTTTCTTAAAGTATTATCTATGAAATCCATTTCATCAATTTCCATTGCCAATCGAGACGTCTTCCTTTGGCGTTTTTGGGTGGTGTTTTCACTCTCTGAGAGATTTAGAAAAAAACCTACCACAAAATCCAACTGCAAGCTTCAAGTTCAACTATTACAAAGACTGTCCGGCGGCTTGAGGTGGAGCAGGACTTGCTTGCATAGTAATTATTTCTATTTTGCGCGCCAAAATTAACGTAATTGTACTAAGAAATTGCATGGCTGAATTGGCTGTTCGCTTCAAAAACTACCCATTTAAATGATCCAAGCCTCGTGAACTGATCTTTAAATGTAACTATTTACTACAGCTACGTATATGCAATGTGCACCTAAATCTGCCCAAACTATAAAAATCTGTAAATCGCGTCACCGTTACTCCAGACTTAAGTTAATATGATTTCGGGACGAATGCTGTGAATAAAATTGTTTCTCGATTTGCTGTTCACCTCTGATAATTACCCTGTTTTTTGAACGATCATCAGAGTTTAGTTAAACTGGAATGTTACATTAAAAGAAGTCTTAAAACAGTTGAAAAACCACCAACCCCAGTCTTAATAATTTTCCTGAGTAGGGAGTTTTTTTACCGGTCTTCCTTTCTTTCTTTTCCTCCTCCCAGTCAACCATGGCGTCTAAGCCCTCGAAGATTTCTCCGGCATAATGTACTTGCGACGCTATTTAAATCTTCTTCCGTCCAAAGAACTAGCAAAATCCATCTTTTTATATCAAAAAGCAATTTCTTGGACTGTTTTGTTTGCGCGCAAACTTTGAATGTGACACTTCAACTGAAAGGAATATCAGTGTTGGCAACATCTCCTACTCTTATTGGACGTTTGAAGTGTGACAGGTATCCGGTATCGGCCAGGAGAATCTGTCATATTCGCAGCGGCCGAGGAGATTTCACTTGTAGTTTTCTCTCTTTGTCGAGAACAGCAAGTAAAGGTAAAGATAATTTGTACATTTATTTCATTTTCTTCATATATTTACATTGAGTTTTAAATAAGTCAGGAGGATGGTTTTAAAAGGGATCAGATCGGAGGAGCGCCGGCGTGACATTTCCAGAAGAGTTTTCGATTTAAGCGGCGGCATGACCTTCATATCAATCACGACAACTGATAAGAAGATCGTCTCCTCATGTTTTGAAGGAGTTGGACTAACTGTCGTGGGTCGTGGGTCGTGGGTAGTAAGTCGTGTGTCGTGGGTCGTGGGTCGTGGGTAAAGTCGTGGGTGGAAAAAATACCGGTGACGAAAAATAGTTTAGGAACGGTAAACATCAACAACTTTCCAAAAAGGATTTCGAAAAATAACTTCGGAAATCTTCGTTGTAATTTGCACTGGTTTTACACTCTTTGCACTCGTCTGGTATTACACTTAGGGGTGTCGAATGGTCATAAAAATTTTCAACTGCTCGCAAAATTTGGCCTTTGCTCGATTTGCTCGCAAAATTCAGATGAGTGTTCGCTTGCTCGTGCTCGCAAAATTTTTGCAATTGCTCGGATTCTCGTTAAAATTTGCTCGATTTCTTAAAATTCCGTAAATCATGTAAAAGCTGCTACGTTCGCCATGAGCACACAAAATATTGTTACTTCCTCAAATTCAAATTTTCCGGGACGTGAAATGATCGCAAAGTTACGGTACTAGGCGCACTCTAATAAATCGAAACGTAAAATGAGCGGAAAATTTATCGAAGTGTTCGCTGTTCGCCAGTTGTATTTTCTAAAGTGCTCGCTGCTCGCAAGATAAATTTGATCACTGCTCGTGCTCGCAAAAAAAGACGCAGTGCTCGCGTGCTTGCAAATGCGAATATTCCAGAAATACCCCTACACTTGAACTGAAGGAAGGAAGGATATTTGCGTCTGAGATTTGGGGGCCTTATTTTCGGGAGGGCTTATTAGCGGAATTGTACGGTATGTGTATTTTTAATAAGGCTGCGCTGGCAATTTTCCACGAGGTCTGCTAGTTCTCAACTGTCAGGTCTTCCCTTTGATGGTCTCGTCCGCCGCGCCGCCACGCGTCACGCGTCACGCCGTCACGCCTTCATCTCTTGTCTGGGTCTAAATTCCATGGTTCAATTTTGTTTTTGTTTGTTTGTTTTTTAATTCATTATTTTTCGAAATCCTTTTTGGAAAGTTGTTGATGTTTCCCGTTGTTAAACTATTTTTCGTCACCGGTATTTTTTCAACCCACGACTTTACCCACGACCACGACCCACGACACACGACTACCCACGACCCACGACCCACGACAGTTAGTCCAACTCGTTTTGAAGCTGTTGTAGGTAAGAAAAACAATCATAGTACATAAATTGATTCATTCACGTGTTACTTCAACTTTCGTATCGTTGTTCTATCAACACTGATATGTCGATCAATAAAATGTTTTTTTCTTCCTGAGCGTTTGGAATTGGGAATTTAACACCAATTCGCCCTGCACTGCTCTTAAATCTTACTGAAAGAATGAATTAAGGTCGACAGTGTATTTAAGTGTTCTATTAACTTACTCTTTATGCCTCTTATTTACGCATTTTCAATTTTCGACTATCTTTTTATCTGTAGAATCGAACTATTTTATTTTAAATCTCAAAACGAACCAGTAATGACTGATGCAACTAAGGTTTATACCGAAGTCACGATACAATCAATGGTCTATCGATCCGGTTTTTGGACTTCAACGTGTTGCAGATCATCTGCAGACGCTGCAGATAATCTGCAGATCTGTTGTTAGTCTGTTTTTCGTCTGCAGTCTTAAGATTGCGAAACTATTAAAGCTTAACATCTGCAGCAGACTGAAAACAGACTCTGCAGACGATAAATTAG
The DNA here is from genome assembly GCA_949710005.1 of Ricordea florida. Classification (NCBI taxonomy): domain Eukaryota; kingdom Metazoa; phylum Cnidaria; class Anthozoa; order Corallimorpharia; family Ricordeidae; genus Ricordea; species Ricordea florida. The sequence goes on from OX453285.1 coordinate 2,509,146, forward strand.
TCTGCAGTTGATCTGTTTTTGTCAAAACAGATCTGTTGCAGATCTGCTGCAGATCTACTCGTTTTGTACGGGTCATATGCGATGACTTGGACTTCAATTTAGAATGGTCAGAATCAAGTAAAATTTCATACAATTTCTTTAAGTCAACAGGAAAACAGTGCTCTGTATCTATTTCTTTAATCGTAAAATTTTCTATTCAGATGGCTGGATTATATCAGTAAAGGAAAACTGCTGGAAGACCAGACATGAGGCTGATAAACAAGGACATGAACAGAAGGTGGTGGAAGATGATTGCCTGGCAAGATCAGAACAATAACTTCAAGGCTGCACTGAGATGGTTGCCGTAAGGGAAAAGGAACAGGGAAGACCAAAAACAACTGGAGGGAAACGGCAAAGAGGAAGAGGAAGAAAGCAGGGTGGACGTTCTGGGTGGAGGCAAAGCTTTCACGGCAAACAGAGACAGGAGGAAAAGGACTGCAAAGACTTAATGTATTGAAAGGTGCAAACAAGACACTAACAACTTCATTTCAGAGAAGTAGGGCATGCAAAAAGACTAGCATTTCATAAGGCATGCTCCAACAGGATAATGTGATTAAAAAATAGACAGACATTGCTGGTAAGACCTTTGACTCTGGAACAGCTTATATCCCCAAAGTGAAACATGAAGATGAAAATTAGATATGGAGCATTGATCCACTATTTCAGGGAAGAACATATTATTCATGTTTCATTACGTTGAGAAAACCAGTTGGCTATCATTCAAGGTTATGCATACATTTTTGCCAGAACGATATCCTACTATTTTCCTTTTCTCGTCTTCTGCAACATAAGACAACTAAAAAAAGACAAAAAAATTCAAATCAATGGTTGAATTTATAACATGTTAACTTTCTAACATTCCAGAAGTCTATGTGCTAATCACAATAAATTCCATTCTGTTACTTGGCTTGAGAAAAGCCCTATAGAGAATATCCCATGGAAAATATGCACACTGATTGGTTAAAAATCATGTTTCTTGATAGAAACACAAAAAGTGGTCAGGTTAATGACATGTAAATTGCGTGGCGTAGAGAATCTATGTTTTGATGATAAATAAAACAATCCCTTTTTCTTTGTTGTTTATTATTTTCCTTAGGCTATTTTCTAAAAGAAAACATTTTCTTTGTGTTTCTGTCAAGTTAGAGAAACGCTCATGAAAGTTTGTGAGATCTCAAAAAAACTGTGAAAACATGCACTCGCCTGCCGGCTCGCGTTCCCACAGCATTTCTAGTTCTACCAAACTTCCATCCATTTACCTGGGGCCAGGACAGTCCATGGTAAAAATAGTACTTCATCTGATAGTACTTCATGCTACATGTTCATCAGATCCTCAGGCTGCAATATAACATTGTGAGATTGATTTATTGTAGTAAAAATCTGATGCATGCAAGCTAAAGAGAATTTCTGTATTGACCTTGGACAATATTGAGTATATTGTGGAAAGCTCCTTGAAAGCTGATTGGCACCAACACAGAATTTAACTTGGAATGATTTCCGCACAGGTCCCTACTTCATTATGCATGCCGTAACCAAACTGTTTCATTCTGCAATAACAAGAAATGTTTACATGTGCATTACTCTAAACAATTCATCTCCTGCATGCTTAATAAAGTAGGGACCGGTGCGTAAATCTTGCCTTTAACTTTAATAATGTATATGTACAGTACAACTTCGCATGTTTATTAACCAGGGATGGAAACTCAGTTTCATAATGGCAGACTTTGCGTTATTTCCGTTAATCACTCCATACTTCATTATGCATACTGCAGAGGTGCTGTCGAAAGCAAGAAAAGTTTGCAAGTGCATTACCCCCACACAAAACAGCTACAGCATGACTAATAAAGTACGGAGTAGTATGGAATTCTAACCGCATACAGTTGTTGCTTTTGAAGAAGGAGACAGTACAGCTATAGTCTGCATGCATATATAGTGTCAACGAAAGTTTTCAGGAGCAACACGAATGCAACATGAGAAGTAATGCTCAATGTCACAAATTCCTCATTTAAACTAACACCCTTAGATTTCCACATCATCACTTACCTTAAGATTTCCACACAGGTCCCTACTTCATTATGCATGCTGAAGCTGTCTTGTTTTGTGTAATGCATGTGCAAATATTTCTTCGAAGAGCGAAATAGTATAGTTACAGAATGCATAATGAAGAAGGGACCAGTACTGAAATCTTACCCCACTTACTTCGTTTTGCATGCTGTAAAAAACGAGATATGGTGTACGTGCATTTTGCACCCTTAACAATTTAACTGTAGCATGCATAGCAGAAATTAGCTCAAAAGGCAAAATACACTCACCGTTGCACACTGAATGTTCATGATGGAGTCAACACAGCAAAACAGGAATAAACTTGACTTTTAAATTTACGGCAGTTTTTTTTGGTGGTCGTCGCCGTTCTTACGTGCAGGCTCTGGTCAGCGTCAACCGGAACTCTGGTAGTTGGATGTGAAAGATAAGGATAGCTGAGAATCACGAATTAACTATTTTGGACTGACCCCAGGAGAGGGTTTTCTGTGTCTCCGGAGACTAGACGAAACAAAACTTGTTACAGAAACAAAGGTGAATCGAACGTTTATTACCTCTTTACTGAAATTTCGACTTTATACGAGAGATTGAAACAGCCAAAATGCATAAGCGTCAGTCCAAGACTGCAAAAGGGAGTGCCGATGGTAGAATTTCCGCTATGAACGCAAAGCATCCCAAACCCGATTTATTATTAATGCTCCAGACAATTGAAACCACGGGCCCCGGACCCCCTAGTCATAGCGGGGGTATACACCTCATTCCAAAATTGCCGCAATTAAAATATTTTTTTGTTTTTATTTAAATTATTCCTCGATGCCTCGACCTTAAGCTAAAATTCAAACGAATATTTTACCTTCAACGAGGCATCAGGGTCTAATTTAAATAAATACAAAAGAATATATAAAAGGCGGCTATTTTGGAATAAGGTATAGGGCCAGAAACGCTTTTGCCGATTTGCCGGGAATTTGGAGCGGGGCTTGAAATGCCCGGCTCAACAGAAAGAGGGAATGAGCCCAAGTAACAGAAGTTATGCTTTCTTGCTAGATGACAAGATGGAAGAAACGTCGACTGTAAAAGAGAAGGTAGCCTAAATCCTTTTCTATCTTCCTTATTTCAAAGCCATCACTAGGCTTAAATAGAACTCAAGAATAAAAATTTTGTTGCGTAATTCCGTGTGTATATGAAATCAAGTCTCCAAAATATTGTACTTACTGGGGCCATGAGGGCAGGCATTGTACCAACATACTCCCCCGATGGGTGGGGTAGTTTCCTAATGTAGCACTGTTAAATTCTTTCATTCCCCGCTATGTCTGCAGGGGCGTATCTAGGATATTTGTCGCGGGGTTCACCATTTCAGTACGAAATACACAGGAAACCCAAGCTCTGTATGAGAGGCTATAGGCCTTTATGTAAGGTCTATAAGGTTTTGTATGGGAATTTAGGCTGTTGTCGACTATAACTCCGTAAGTAATAAAGCAAATAAACTCTAACCTTAACGTAGTGTTATTTGTGTTTTGTTGTTCTCTGTTAGCGGTTTCAGGCCTTTTTGGCGATTTTAGCGGAGTTATTTTTCACTGCTAAGAAGAATGATGCGTTTTTAAGACAGCAATGTTTAAAATAGTCGGCTAAGAGCACGTAAAATTGCGTACTGTCGGCCACAGGTTTTTCAGTTGAGTTATTATAAATTTTCTTTACTTACCTCTTTTTTGCAAAATATCCGATAATGGAACGTTGCATAGCTCGAGCGTGAAACGAAAAGCAGGGCAAGAACGTCATGCTAGCCCACATATAAGGCACTGATATAGTACCTCATGTATATACCCACCACGAGTCCCCAACTACGTAAGAGACGGTAAATTATTCAATATTCCATTATTTAGTCATTCATATTCATTTACTTTCATCTATAACCATTAACTTGTATCCGTTAATGTTTACGCGTTTAAATCTAGTTTCATTTAAGTCCATTTACTTTCAATCAAGTTCATCTACCCTTATTCACGTTCATTTACCTTAATATGCCTCAATCCAACTGAAATCACCTTCATCTACCTCCATCTACCTTCATCTACTTCCATCTAGCTTCATCTACCTCCATCTACCTCCACCTACCTCCATCTACTTTCATTTACCTCCATCTACCTCCATCTACCTTCATCTACCTTCATCTTCCTTCATCTACTTCCATCTACCTTTATCTACCTTCATCAACCTCCATCTACCTCCATCTACCTTCATTTACCTCCATCTACCTCCATCTACCTCCATCTACCTTCATCTACCTCCATCTACCTTTATCTACCTTTATCTACCTCCATCAACCTCCATCTACCTTCATCTACCTTAATTTACCTTAATTTACCTTCATCTACCTCCATCTACCTCCATCTACTTTCATTTACCTCCATCTACCTCCATCTACCTTCATCTACCTTCATCTACTTTCATCTACCTCCATCTACCTTCATCTACCTCCATCTACCTTCATCTACCTCCATCAACCTCCATCTACCTTCATCTACCTTCATTTACCTTAATTTAGCTTCATCTACCTCCATCTACCTCCATCTACCTCCATCTACCTCCATCTCCCTCCATCTACTTTCATTTACCTCCATCTACCTTCATCTACCTCCAGCAACCTCCATCTACCTTCATCTACCTTCATTTACCTTCATTTACTTTCATCTACCTTCATTTACTTTCATTTACCTTCATCTACCTTCATTTACGTTCTTTTACGTTCATTTACCTCCATCTACCTTCATCTACCTCCATCTACTTTCATTTACCTCCATCTACCTTCATCTACCTCCATCAACCTCCATCTACCTTCATTAACCTTCATTTACCTTCATCTATCTTCATTTACTTTCATTTACCTTCATCTACCTTCATTTACGTTCCTCTACGTTCATTTACCTCCATCTACTTTCATTTACCTTCATCTACCTTCATCTACCTTCATCTACTTTCATCTACCTCCATCTACCTTCATCTACCTCCATCTACCTCCATCTATCTCCATCTACTTTCATTTACCTCCATCTACCTTCATCTACCTCCAGCAACCTTCATCTATTTTCATCTACCTTCATTTACCTTCATCTACCTTCATTTACTTTCATTTACCTTCATCTACCTTCATTTACCTTCATCTACCTTCATTTACTTTCATTTACCTTCATCTACCTTCATTTACTTTCATTTACCTTCATCTACCTTCATTTACCTTCATCTACCTTCATTTACGTTCATTTACGTTCCTTTACGTTCATTTACCTCCATCTACCTTCATCTACCTTTATCTACCTTCATCTACCTTCATTTACCTTCATCTACCTCCATCTACCCTTATCTACCTTCATCTACCTTCATCTACCTCCATCTACCTCCATCAACCTCCATCTACCTTCATTTACCTTAATTTACTTTCATCTACCTCCATCAACCTCCATCTACCTTCATCTACCTCCATCTACCTTTATCTACCTTCGTTTACCTTCATTTACCTTCCTCTACCTTCATTTACTTTCATTTACCTTCATCTACCTTCATTTACGTTCATTTACGTTCCTCTACGTTCATTCACCTCCATCTACCTTCATCTACCTTCATCTTCCTTTATCTACCTCCATCTGCGTTTATTTACCATCATGTACCTTCATCTACTTTTATTTACCTTCATCTACCTTTATTTACGTTCATCTACCATCATTTATACCTTCATTTATACCTTCATCTACCTTCGTTTACCTTCATCTACCTCCTTCTACCTTCATCTACCTTTTTGGCAAAATGTACAACAACGACCTCTTGTCATTGAGCAAGTGCGCAGAGTACGACCTCGTGATCACGATTGGTAGCCAAATACAAAACAACCTGGATGTATCCCACATCAAAGCAGTGGCATTTTATTGATTTAGTCATTGTCCGCCAGGGCGACATCCAGGATGTGCTCATTACCAGAGCCATGCGAGGAGCTGAATGCTGGACAGATCATCGCCTTGTTCACACTACTCTGAAGTTGCACATCCCACCACGCCACCCAAAATGCCCAAAGCTTGTTCGTACGCTCTTCAAAATAGCCAGACTGCAGCAGCCCTTCAACCTAAAGAAGTTTCAGACCAACATGGTTGATAAGCTGGTAGCTAAACGGGACCACTGACTGGAGACTTAAAGGAGACGTGGAAACAGTTCAGGTAAGTGATAACAGAAAAAGCAAAGGCAGCCATTGACTCCAAGATTTGGAGAAACCAGAATTAGTTTGATGAGAATGGCAAAGAAATTGAAGACCTGCTGGCCAGAAAGAAGGCATTCATGGAGTGGCAGAACGATCCGGGCTCCATCCCCAAGAAGGACTCTGCAGGCCTTGTACCAGAAGGAAATCAGAAAGATGCACGACCACTGGTGGGAGGGGAAAGTTGAATAGATCCAAGGCTTCACAGACTCGAACAACTCGAAGCAGTTGTTTAGCTCCCACGAATTAGTATTTGGTTCTTCGAAGTCTGGCTCTGCCCCCTTGCTATCAGGAGATGGAGCTACGCTCATCAAGGACCAGGATGACATCAACAATGGGTGAAGAAAACACTTTAGCCAACTTCTCAAGCCCCCACCCACAGTAGATCAGTCTGCACTCGACCAGGGTCCTCAACAGCCAACCATAGAAAAGCTAGGTAGGCAACTCCACATCCATGGTTGAACTCAAGAAAGCCGTCAAGCAGATGTTCTGTGGACAAGCTTCAAGTAGGGACGGTTTTCCACCAGAGGTATACAAGATGCTTCGCGATGAGGCTATTCTGGTATTTCGCAGTGTTCTGACCAGCATCTGGGCGAAGAGGAAGAAATACCCGCTGACCTCCGTGCTACCACGATAGTTGCCCTGTACAAGATCAAAGGCTCTCGCACAGACTGCGGAGACTACCGGGGGATATCTCTACTTTCTGTCGCTGGAAAAAGCCTTACCCGCATCATCCTGAACAGGCTGATCTCTTCAATAGCAGAGGAAAACTTTCCTGAGCCACAGTGTGGCTTCCGCCCCAATCGAAGCACAGTGGACATGATCTTCGTACGTAGTAAGACAGGTTCAGGAAAAGTGCCTCGAGCAGAACATGAACCGCTACTCCGTCTTCATAGATCGAACGAAGGCATTCGATACCGTCAACAGAGAAGCGGTGTGGGTCATTCTCAAGAAGCTCGGCTATCCTGCAAAGTTCACCACATTCATAGGGCTGTTCCACGAGGACTTGAGGGGTGAAGTATTATCCGACAGCGAGCCCTCAGAGACCTTCAGCATTTCCAATGGAGTAAAATAAGGCTGCGTGCTTTCTCCCGTGCTGTTCTGTTCAACATGTTTTTTACCCAAGTACTTCTTCATTCTGCGCGTGACTTTGATCTTGGTGTCTACATCAAATACCGCCTGGGCGGGTCACTGTCAGATCTGCGATATCTCACTGCTAAGACGAAGACAATGGAGAGGCTCATACTTGAAGCCCTGTTTGCTGATGACTGCGCACTGTTGGCCCACCAAGAAAATCTTCAATCTACAGGCAATTCTGGACAAATTCTCCGAAGCATCCAAGATGTTTGGCCTGACAATCAGCCTCGGCAATACAAAAGTTCTCCTTCAGCCCGCACCAGACAGTTCCTCCCAGTCACCATGCATCTCCACAGCCGAATCAAGAGCATCGACACGTTCAAGTACTTTGGTAGCACCATCTCCAACGATGACACTCTGGACAAAGAGATCGCAGCTCGGATACAGAAAGCCAGCGAGGCACTGGGCAAACTCCGCAACTAGGTGTTCCAGGACAAGGACGTTTGCCTCTCAACCAAGCTGAAGGTGTACAACTTAGTAGTTCCCCCGTCACTGCTCTACGGCTGTGAAACGTGGATCCTCTCAAGCAGGAATATCAAGAAGCTGGAACGGTTCCACACAAGCACCCTAGAAGCAATCAGGGAGACACGCTGACAGGATCGCATTTCCAACCACGAAGTCCAGGACATAGCAGACACTACAAGCATCGAAATCAAGATCCTCCAACCTCAACGTCGATGGTCTGGCCACGTCATCCGCATGGAGGAGTCCAGAATCCCTCGGCAACTGTTCTAGGGGGAGTTAGCTTCTGGTAGCCGAGAGCAAGGTCGCCCCAAGAACAGATACCAGGACAGCTTTAAGGCCAACTTCAAGTGGGCAGGTCCTCATTCACGACAGCTCAAACCTGCAGCGTCTAACAGAATGTTATGTACGGCGCTAAGCATTGTGGGTACTGATTAAAATATTCATCTTACAAACATGGCTGCATAGTGTATGACGTACACAACATGGTGTCAGGAGTTAATCGGAAAATTCTCGCGTGAAAGAAAGCCATCGAGGAAAGAAAACCTTGTATCAAGATCGATTAGAGCCTAACGAATATCCAGAACCGAAATGGAAGGCGTAACAACGGCAAATACACCCAAAATGGATTGGTCCAGTGGCGACTTGCCGGGAGCGTGGCGATCGTTCAAACAGCACTGCGAATTTACCTTCGGTGGCCCTCTTAAAGGCAAGACCGAAGAACAACGGTGCAATTACGTGATGATTTGGGTTGGCGATAAGGGCCGAGACATATATAATACCTGGACTCTCAGTGAGGAAGAAAAAAAGAAACTACAAACGTATTACGACAAGTTTGAAACCTACGTAAAGCCAAAATCGAACCATGTCTTCGCACGATACAAATTTCATAACAAAGTACAGCAAGAAGGCGAACCGTTCGACCAGTTCCTCACCGACCTGCAGCTGCTAGTTAAAGATTGTGGATATAAGGATCCAGACGAGATGGTTAGGGACAGAGTTGTAATTGGATGTCGCTCACAGAAGGCAAGAGAAAAGCTGATTCAAGAAGGTTCTGGACTGACTCTCGAACAAGCCGTTGATATCGCTAGAACACAAGAAATATCCAGTGCTCAACTACAGACGATGGCTGGTGAAGATCCCAAAGTACAAGCTGTAGAAACCAGCTATACGAAATGGGAAGATCGTTCTAAACGCTCACGCCGAGGTAAGGCAAGAAAGTCATCAGAATGTACAAGATGTGGATCGACTCATGAGAAGAGCAGTGTATGCCCAGCACTAGGACGAAAATGTTCCAAGTGCAACAAGCCAAATCATTTCGCAAAAGTTTGCAAAACCGTGCTACCAAAGAACATGCACTTTGTGCAGGAAAGTAGCAGTGATGAAGAATTCTATGTGGGATGTCTCGAAACAGTGAACGCAGTTGACATGAGCGAGTGGTACGAGGAAATTATGATTCATGACAAAGTGGTCAAATTCCAGTTAGACACAGGAGCACGTTGTAATGTGATGCCCCTAGCAACCTTCCACAAGCTAGGAATCAAAGCAGAATTTACAAAGTCAGCTGCGCAACTGAAGTCCTACTCTGGTCATGTGATCGATGTCAGAGGAGTCACAACAATGCCATGCCAATATAAAGACAAACTGTACCAAGTAAAATTTTACATTGTTGACCGCAAAGTGCCAGCAGTACTTAGTGCAGCCACCTGCACAGAGATGGGACTAGTCAGTCGGATACATACAGTTGCATCCACCTCTCCTAAAGACCAACAGGCAGATACCACCAGCCCAGCAAGTTCAGTAACACACACTGAAACAACAGATACTCCCGACATACTGCAAGAGTATTTCGATTTATTCCAAGGACTTGGCTGTCTTCCTGGAGAACATGCAATCAAGATTGACCCAGCGGTAACACCTGTTGTCCATCCTCCTAGGAAAGTCCCCGTGGCACTCAAAGGCAAGATAAAAAAAAGAGTTAGATCGCATGGAAGAAGCTGGAGTAATTGTCCGCCAAACTGAGCCGACTGAGTGGGTCAGCAGCATGGTCACGGTTATAAAACCCTCCAAAATTCGTATCTGCATTGATCCAAGGGATCTAAATCAGGCCATTAAACGTGAACACTATCCAATGAAAACGATTGAAGAAGTTGTCGCAGAAATTCCTGGTGCAAAGGTGTTCTCAACCTTAGATGCCAAGTCAGGATTTTGGCAAATCAAGTTAGATGAAGCCAGCTCCAAGCTCTGCACTTTCAATTCTCCATTTGGAAGATATCGATTTACTAGACTCCCGTCATGGATAAAATCAGCACCTGAAGTGTTTCAGAAGTCCATGTCCAACCTGTTTGAAGATATTGAAGGAGCCAAACCCATAGTAGACGACATACTAGTCTGGGGACGAGATGTTAAAGAACATGATGTACGACTCCGACAAGTCCTAGACAGATCTCGTGAAGCAAACCTAAAACTCAACCCTGAGAAATGCCACATCAGACAAGAAGCTGTACCCTATATTGGTCACGTGCTCACAAAGGATGGACTCATAGCGGATCCAGAAAAAATCCGTGCGGTACAGGAAATGAGACAACCACAGAATGCAAAGGAACTGAGAACATTTCTAGGATTCATGCAGTACTTGGCCAAATTCATGCCAAATATGGCTGATGTGAGCTCCCCACTCAGACAACTATTGGAGAAAGAGGTCGAGTGGCACTGGGAAAAAGAGCAAGAGGAAAGCTTTCAGAAGCTCAAGTTGATGGCTTCTAGTACACCTGTCCTTGGTTATTATGACCCTGATAAACCAGTTACACTGTCAGTGGATGCCAGTTCCAAGGGACTCGGTGCTGTAGTTCTACAGGAAGACAAGCCAATCGCATATGCATCCAGAGCATTAACCTCCACCCAAGAAAAATATGCGCAAATAGAAAAAGAAACCCTGGCTATTGTTTATGGTGCGCAGAAATTCCATCAATACCTCTATGGCAAGCAAGTTACGGTCCAGTCAGACCACAAGCCTCTTGAAGTTATTCTGAACAAACCATTACACCAAGCACCACTTCGCCTACAAAAGATGATGTTGTCCCTACAACGATATGATCTAAAAGTCAAGTTCAAGCCAGGAGCAGAAATGAACTTAGCTGATGCCTTAAGCAGGGCATTCCTCCCTGAAACAAAGGAAACACTAGTGCCAGATCTAGAGGTCAATGAAGTGAATTTGACAGCACACTTACCTATTTCGCCTGAAAGGTACCTGGAATTGCAGAAAGCTACAGCTAATGATTCAGTCATGCAAGTGCTTCAAGATATTGTGCTGCAAGGGTGGCCAGACAAGAGGGCAGAAGTTCCACTAGCGATCAGACAGTACTGGACGTTCAGAGAAGAGATCTCTTGCATTGATGGCCTATTATTCAAAGGACCAAAGCTCATTGTTCCACATGCACTTAGAGCTCAGATGCTGGAGAAGATACATGAGTCACACCAAGGGATAGTCAAGAGCAAACAACGCGCTCGAGACCTACTGTTTTGGCCAGGAATGATGACCCAAATCGAAGAACAGGTGGCCAAGTGCTTCAAGTGCAGCCAGTACCAAACAGCACATGCCAAAGAGCCAATGATCATCACTGAAACACCAGAGAGACCATGGTCAAAGATAGCAGCAGACCTCTTTGAGTACCAAGGAAATAGTTATCTATTGTGCGTGGATTACTACTCCAAGTGGATTGAAGTTGACAAACTTGATGATCTCACCAGCAGGAAAACTATTAGTTACCTAAAGAGCCAGTTCTCAAGACATGGAATACCAGACCAATTGATAACTGACAATGGTTCACAGTTTACAAGTTCAGAATTCAATGCATTTACAAAGTGTTATGGGTTTGAACATACCACATCTAGCCCACATTATCCTCAAGCAAACGGCGAGGTGGAAAGAGCAGTCCAGACAGTGAAAACCCTGTTTAAGAAAGGTGCAGATCCATATCAAGCTCTTCTGAACTATCGAAACACACCACTAGAGAAGATTAATTTATCCCCAGCACAACTTCTGATGGGACGCAGACTTAAGACAACACTTCCAACCACTGCAGCCCTACTCAGACCACAGGGTGCCAAAGAAATTAAACACATCCTGGAGAAAATGAAGGAGAACGACAAACAGCAATATGACAAGCACTGTGGCAGAGAGTTACCATCACTACACACGGGCGATGTTATCAGAATGCAACATGGCAAACAATGGAAAGCAGCAACAGTCCTGTACAAACATAGCTCACCCAGATCTTATGTTGTTCAAGCACCTGATGGCACCAAGTATCGCAGAAATAGGAGGCACTTACATTTCACAAGGGCTCCAACCACTATGGCATCAGAGGACACAGCAGCGTTAAATAAGCGACTGACAGTCCAGCTGATGGATAGTCCCAGCTCTCTGGTAACTAACACCAGTGAGAACAAAAACATAGTACCTCAAACCAGAACCATGGAAGAATCGAGAAATAACCCAGCTGCACAGTTAGGACCACCTGTTATGACCCAACCAGAGGCAGAGTTAGTCAAGACCCGATCAGGACGAACTGTGAAAACCCCTAGTAATCTCCGTGACTTCAAACTGTAGATGTGCTATTTTGTTATTTGCTCAAGTTAAGGACTATTTCAAGTTTGAGCAGTGGACACTATGTTCTCTTTTCAGAAACTGTATTGTTGATATATTGTTCAAACTGTGGATATTCTATTTTTATTTGCTCAAATTAAGGACTGTCAAGTTTGAACAGTGGACACTATGTTCTCGTTTCAGAAGCTTTATTGTTGATGTTTCGTTGAAGAACTTGTTATGTTTTGCACCAGTATCATCAGCTTCACGCCTGGTAATAAGAAAAGGGGAGATGTTATGTACGGCGCTAAGCATTGTGGGTACTGATTAAAATATTCATCTTACAAACATGGCTGCATAGTGTATGACGTACACAACACAGAACTAGCTGAGGTACCCTCACAAGAAAAGCAGCGAAGGCAGATGAAGATAGATAAAGGTAGTTGATGGTAAATGAAGGTAGATGAAGTTATATAAAGCTAGATGGAGGCAGATGACGTTAAATGACGATAGATGAAGGTTAATGAAGGTAGATGGAGTTAAATGAAGGTAAATGGAGGAAGATAAACGTAAATGAAGGTAGATGAAGGTAGATGAAGGTAAATGAAGGTAGACGAAGGTAGATGAAGACAGATGGAGGTAGATGAAGGTAAATGGAGGTAGATGAAGATAAATGAAGACAAATGGAGGTAGATAAAGGTAGATTAACGTAAATGAAGGTAGATGAAAGTAAAAATGAAGGTGGATGAAGGTAGATGAAGGTAGATGAAAGTAAATCAAGGTAGATGATGGTAAATGAACGTAGATGAAGTTAGATGAAGGTAAATGAAGGTAGATGAAGGTAGAAGAAGGTAAATGAAGGTAGATGGAGGTAAATGAAGGTAGATGAGAGTAGACTTAAGGGAGATGAAGTGAAATGAAGTTAGATGAAGGTAAATCGAGGTAGATGAAGGTAAATGAAGACAGATGGAGGTAGATGAAGGCAGATGAACGTAAATGAAGGTAGATGAAGGTAAATGAAGACAGATGGAGGTAGATGAAGGTAAATGAACGTAAATGAAGATAGATAAAGGTAGATGAAGGTAGATGATGGTAAATGAACGTAGATCAAGGTAAATGGAGGTAGATTAAGGTAAATGAAGACAGATGGATGTAGATGAAGGTAGATGAACGTAAATGAAGGTAGATGAAGGTAAATGGAGGTAGATGAAGGTAGATGAAGACAGATGGAGGTAAATGACGGTAGATGAAGGTAAATGAAGGTAGATGAAGGTAGATGAACGTAAATGAAGACAGATGGAGGTATATGAAGGTAAATGAACGTAAATGAAGGTAGATGAAGGTAAATGAAGGTAGATGAAGGTAGATGAAAGTAGATGAAGGTAGATGATGGTAAATGAACGTAGATGAAGGTAAATGGAGGTAGATTAAGGTAAATGAAGACAGATGGATATAGATGAAGGTAGATGAACGTAAATGAAGGTAGATGAAGGTAAATGGAGGTAGATGAAGGTAGATGAAGACAGATGGAGGTAAATGACGGTAGATGAAGGTAAATGAAGGTAGATGAAGGTAGATGAACGTAGATGAACGTAAATGAAGACAGATGGAGGTTGATGAAGGTAAATGAAGACAGATGGAGGTAGATGAAGGTAGATGAACGTTAATGAAGGTAGATGAAAGTAAATGAATGTAGATGAAGGTAAATGAAGGTAGATGAAGGTAGATGATGGTAAATGAACGTAGATGAAGTTAGATGAAGGAATACGAAGGAAGATGAAGGTGAATTAAGTTATATGGGGTAGATGAACATGATTGAAAGTTAATGGACTTAAATGAAAGTAGATTGAAACGCGTAACGATTAACGGATACAAGTAAATGGTTATAGATGAAAGTAAATGAATATGAATGACTAAATAATGGGATATTGAATAATGTAACGTGTATTACGTAGTTGGGGACTCGTGGTGGGTATATACATGAGGTCTTAGATAATAGTGCCTTATATGTGGGCTAGCATGACGTTCTTGCCAAAAGAAGACATAAAATGGCGGAGAAACGGAATGACAACGAGGCTGGTGTTGATGGTCTACGCTGACCGCTACTCTGCTAAAGCGAACGGCTCAGAAGACGGCACTCGATCGACTAAAGTTACACACAAATTTAGCTTCGGGGAACATTTATTCCACCAAAGAAAATTCCGCAATCTGACCGTTTTACGGCAAAACGGGCCGCCGTGTATTATTTTATTGGTTAATTCAATTGCGGTTGTACATTTGTTGATGTTTATAGCAAAAAATTTTCTTGGGAACCAAGAGGGCTGCACGTGCAATCAATGCACCGCCCTTAGATCCGCCCCAGGTCTCGGGGCTCGGCGGGCTGTGGTTTCAATTGACTGGAGCATAACGAAACGCGGTTGTGTATTGAATGCAGTGCCGTTGTAAAATTCCTTTAAGACAAGAGGGAGGAGGGAGCTTTGGCAACTTTAAGAGCTGAAGGAAAGGAATGGGCAACAAAAATCGTTAAAGTTGGAGGTAAGAAGACATATTTAGCACCAAGATCCATTAAAAAATAGTTAGTCTAGGACTACACGTGGCTACTGCAGTTTAGTAATTTTTATACGCTGTGCACTTTATTTTATTGTTAAGTCATAATGCACCAAGTTTTTCAATTTCTAACATTGACTTGAAAAGTCATTGCAGTTAATATTTAAATTTGGTCTCTGAGGTGATTGGGTCTGGTGTGGGTACATAATAAACTAGTCCGAACACTTAAAATCCCAGCATCCCTTGCACGACTAGTTTTCACTCTTACTTACATCCCGATGACATAGTGGCTACCAGGCTTCTGGCTCGTAGCCACAAAAATGAACTGGGTGCGAGGGACGACTGAAAGCCTGCAACTATTTTGTTGCGCAACAGGTAGGGCTAAACTACGGAATACAGGGACACTTCATTTACTTCATTTGAATAACAGTAGAGTCCATTGTAAGATGCCTCGTTCTTCAAAATTAAAGCCTCTGACACATGTAAATGAAGTGATCCTGTATTCTGTAATCGCTCCCAGAGCAGGTAAATTATGTTTATTTCGTGTCAAGGAAAATCAACATTCGTGCTCTAGGAAACTCGGCTACACTTCGAAATATCCCTTGAAGAATTTGTTGTATACTTTCAATTTAGTTACTCATGAATTTTGCTTGGCGTTCAGTTATTTGAAAACAGTCCTACAGAACCGTTGATACCGTTGCAAAATGGCATTCAAATTTCGCGCTTGATTTAGTGTAGATGACCGTAAAGCACATGCTTACATCACATGATCGTTTGTTCCTGCAGCGTTAAGGTTACGGAACAGGTTCGCGGGTGCGTTGCGCAAAACCATCCTCACGGGCGCGTAATTTTAGGAAACTGCCTAAACCTATACATCATTTTAAAGCTTATAGAACCTAGAACGGTGATAAAATGTTTTTAACTTGCGAAATTCAATATTAAACGAGCTGCGATCAGTCAAGTGCAAATCGACCGATGCTTATAAATGCGGCAAACTCGCGTCGGATTTTGACCTTATCAAGAAAACAATGACTGCATGATACTCAGCAGATGTTTGTCTTCAAAAGTGTGTCGGGGATTTTTTAGATCAGCTTTCAAAACAAAGTTATTATAATTTAAAGTTGGTTGTCGAGCTCTTCTTGGATGGAGACAGCATTAGGACTTATATCTTCTAAACGAAAAAGAAATCGGCAAAAGCCCGACACACTTTTTAAGACAAACATCTGCTGAGTATCATGCAGTCATTGTTTTCTTGATAAGGTCAAAATCCGACGCGAGTTTGCCGCATTTATAAGCATCGGTCGATTTGCACTTGACTGATCGCAGCTCGTTTAATATTGAATTTCGCAAGTTAAAAACATTTTATCACCGTTCTAGGTTCTATAAGCTTTAAAATGATGTATAGGTTTAGGCAGTTTCCTAAAATTACGCGCCCGTGAGGATGGTTTTGCGCAACGCACCCGCGAACCTGTTCCGTAACCTTAAAGCAACGCAAGTGCTGCATTAACATTACTCATCTCTCTATAGAGTCGCATTATACTTATATCGCTGCTTTCGTGCAACGCAAAACATAGTTTTGCATACTTATGCATTACTCATGTGTTTCTAGCCAGTTTTCGTACGTTTCGTTTTCTGCGGTAACTAAATAACTTCACCTTTTGTCTGAATAGTTCAGACTGATTTATCATCTGAAGGTCGTCGCTCGCATCACGTGATCGTGTTCCTCCCCGCATCATTCAAACAACGTTGCGAAGCGCTGCGTGAGCACTGCTCGACTACCCATCGCTTCTAACGACTTATTACTCGCAGTTTTGATGCAACTCATCTGCAACGCAAAGCGTAGCTTATGCATTACGTGCACAGTCATATTTCGGCGGCAGCGTTATTAACTTAACAGCGATCATGAAACCTTCCCGAGCAGGGATTCGTGCAGCGCGGTTCCTGAGTCGCTAAATCAGCGCTGACTTAAGGTAATTTGTTTCTGACGGGTGGAGCCTGTCTGTAAGAAAAAAACAATTGAAATAGATATTGGTAAAAACATAAAATAGGAGGTGGAAATCCCACAATCTACGTCAAATTGACTACATCGCGAAAAAATAAAAATCGTTTATATAACAACCACATCATTCACGATGAATAATAACACATTCCAGAACACCATTTTTATTGTTAGTGTTATTATTCAGTGTTACTTAGATGACACTCTATTTCTTATAATCATGGACTACTTGCACGTGATACACAGTTGTATATTTCTTTGCAGAACAGTACAAAGCTTTCTTTCAGTAGCAACACTTTCTATTGGCTCCTATTCATGCTAGAACGTTTTGAGAGGTAAGAGGATAGGAAATCTTTAGCCAACTGATTAGATTGTGAGCCTGGTGCTGATTCCACTACTGAGGGGGTGGTACTTCCTCAACCATTATGCGGGACACTGACTCCCATCCTGTATATGCATCACCAATTGTATGCCCACTACTACATTTGCCTACCCAGAGTTAGATGCGGACTGTGCCCTGTGCGAGATTCTCACAGTAGCCCTCAAAGGAACGATGATGTAACAGGTTGGGTTGACTGGATAAAGAGGGCCAGTAGTTATAAACAACAGCCTCTATAGTCATTGGACCACTGCATTCACTGTTGTTAAACTTGAAAAACCATCTGTTACACTTGACACTTCCTGTGACTAGGAGGTTCCCTTGGTAACAGACCCTCAGAGCTGTGTTGCTGTGAAGTTTGTTGAATAAGCAATCCTAAAAACAAACGTTGTAATGTGTTAGAGTCTAGTGTAGATAAATTGCAAGTTTTGGGGAGAAAGCCAAACAATCAAGAATTGATTTTTTTAAGCCTCGCTCTTGAGATAACCATACTATTAATTATTCTTGATTTTTTCAAACTCAAATATTCATCATTTATTTATTATTCACGTTGTTTCGAAGGCAGTTGATATTTATTATTCAGCTTCCACCTTCAAAAATGGTGTTAAGCACTAATTTGCTTGCCTCGGCTGTTCGCTGACTTAGCGATGAAAATGAAAAGCTAATGTGCTGAATAAGGGGGGCACTAAGGTAATAGTTTTAGTAATAATCCTGTTGTTTATCTACATTACATTATTATGGGACCCAGCAGAACCTCCATTCACATTCATCTTACTGCATCATAGAAATAAATAGGTTGAACCGAATTTAAACTTTCTAGATTCTTAACTATGGCAATAAATCAAGTGGATTTGAAGAGTTATTGAAAATACCTCGGTTTGTGGATCATCCAAAAATTTTACCATTATTCTAGAAAAAGCCAAAAGCCAAAAATCTACCTTTTAATTCTAGAATTTGCAGGTCTAGAAGTTTGGAATGTCAACAGGGATTAATGATTACAGTTGCCCTTGGTTCTTTTTAAATTACATTAAATCCTAAACAAGGACTAAAGGTACACTACTCTTTTTTCAGCAGGTCTTGAATCCAGCTAAAATTCATTTTCAGATTCGGAGTCGGGTTGAGATTCAGGGATTGATTTAAACCGATCGAAAAGATCGTACATTTGTTTGTATGAATCCGTTTTGTGTGGTGACGAGGTGCTCTAAGCCAACTATAGAAAAATTAATTTTTAGACGGAATTGGTTCTTAATCCTGCAATGCCTTTAATATTAGTCATGCATATTTATTTGCCTGTCAGATTTTTGTACATATGCATGTTTTGTCGTAGTGTGCTAAGGTAGAGAAAATTTAAGCTTCTTTCTTATAAATTGAATTCAGGGTGTCTACCTACTTTTATTTTACCACTGTCTGTTTCTGAACCTGAATTCCACACACATTGTTTCCAGTTTCGTTGTTGAAGCGGGTTTGCTTTAGTCGCGTCCCCTTTCTCTCCCTTCATTCCCATGATTCCATTTTCTCCCTTCTCTCCAGTCTCTCCTTTTTGTCCCTTGGAACCTCTTGGACCCATTTTCCCCGCTGCACCTGCCACGCCTTCTAACCCTTGTGGCCCTATCTCTCCCTTTTCTCCTTTGCTGCCATCCCTTCCATGATGGCCAGGTAGCCCAGGCATTCCCGGCATACCATTCGAACCTGGCATACCCAGCATTACACACGAGGATGACGGGCACTGAGAAAGAGGAATTTAAATCTATTAAATTACAGCCGAGTGTGATATATCTAAATCATATCTACCTTATATAAGATTCCATAAGCGCAGTGTTAGTTGGTTATGGAAATAATCTTCGATATTGAAACAAAAAACATTTTTGCTGCATCTTCAGGGAAGTATTTTTTTAAGTACACTGTAAATTCTTTATTCGGTTCACGGTGCCAGTCGTTCCCGTATGGTCCTCACTGGGCTCGGTTCCTACTGACAAGATCAAGGGTCAATATTCTCCCAGCATCGAGGGCTGAAGAGATTTCGGGGTGCTTCTCCAGGTACCGGCACAGATGACGTAAAACAAGGCCATACAATAAAAAATATGTTACTGAATAAATAACACACAATGGTGAAACAATGCGCTACGTCATCTGTGCCGGTACCTGGAGAAGGAGCCGAAATAAGACAAACAGTGGGATAGGAAGAATGGAGATTTTTTGTTGGAATAATGCCATTTTGTGGGGCGGACCAACGACCTCTTTTGAGATAACTGATTACGTTGACCGGATTAAGTAGACTTTTACAAAAGAATAATGAGTTATTTTAGTGGAATAACAGAACAACGAAAATTTCCGACCAGGAATAATGGAATAACGAACACTCGCGTATTCCTCTTTTCTCATTGCAGATCCTAGTACAACCCCGAGCAAGCTTAGTCACGAAGCTGTATATCGCCTACCTTACAATGGTCCCTTCCTTTCGCGTTTTCAACATCTGTCTTATTGATGGTATCTTCCTGAGCTAATGCGCCACGCAGGAAGAGTAACAGAAAGAAAGAAGCTGCGAATCTCATTATGGATGATTGCTCGATCAAAGATCAGTAAACGTTTTTGGCTGAACCAAGATTAATTTGGAAACTGAAAAGAAGACTGCGTGTATTTGAAATAGATATACTTATTTGTTATATACAAAGTTATTTCACATTACCCTGAAACCAAACACACTTCTGTAGAGATAACGTTTCTGATTGGTTGAATGTCGAGGTTAAATTAAGTTACTGACATTTATATGGGTTTCTAACAGATAAGAAAGGGAACAAGTTTTGGAATTTCTCTTAGGAATTTCGCCTAAAAAAGATAACCGGGATATTATCACGTACAATTCATCTTTTACAAAGGCTATTCCACACTAGGTCAGTATCTAACTCCTCTAAGAATTCCGCTGAATTCCTGTTCTTGTTTTTCTTTATAACTTTCTTGATAGATGCTAAAAGTTATTGAAGCACTGTTGGTATAGCAGTGGAACATTTTGTGTTTGTCTCGTGTGCCAGTGTCGACAATCACGTGATCACCACTCGCTAACTCTATACGAACGGAGGGGATTGGAAATAAAAGAAAATAAAACAAATCAACCCTGATTCAAACTTAATAATTACATCATAAGACATAAACTTATTCGCGGAGGGGTATACATGTGGCAATGGTAGAGTTAGATACCACTTTGAGACCCAAGTGGGAAGGGTAAGGGCATTCACTACTGATCCCCACCCCTCCCTTGAAAAAAATCCTCTGATAGTATGAAGCCACCCCCTGATGTTAGTTCCTCAATAACGAAAGCCTTTTTGACAATAAAATCTTCATTTGTGGCGGAATATGTGTAGCTGAACAAACATGGTTGCCCATTGAAAAGTTCATTTACATGTGCCTTGCTGTTTCCCTGTGTTAAATTGTGCTTTACTTAGTTTTGCTTTCTGAAACATTTGAGTCTGGTCGTAGCCTTTGAAAGATCCAAACTCAAGGGATGAACAGTAGGCCAAACAAATCCTCTCGCCCTGATGAGAGTGCAGCTGCTACAATGAAATACTCGGAACTCTGGTACTTGGACGTGTAAGATAAGGATAGCTGAGAATCACGAATCACGAATTAACTAATTTGGACTGACTCCAGGCGAGCGTTTTCTGCGTCTCCGGAGACTAGACGAAACAAAACTTGTTACAGAAACGAAGATGGATCGAACGTTTAGTGTTTCTTTAGTAAAATGTGGACGTTATAAAAGAGATTGAAACAGCCAAGATGTATAAGCGTCAGTCCAAGACAACGAAAGGGAGTGCCGATGGTATAATTTCCGCTATGAACGGAAAGCACCCCAAAGCCGATTTATTATTAATGCTCCAGTCAATTGAAACCATGTCCTCCCCGACCCCCGGGACATAGCTGGGGAGTAACGGGGGTATACACCTTATTCCAAAATTGCAGCCATTTAAATATTTTTTTGTTTTTATTTAAAATATCCCTTAATGTCTCCATCTTAAGCTAAAATTCAAAAGAACATTTTACCTTGAACAAGGCATCAAGGTCTAATTTAAATAAAAACAAAAGAATATATAAAAGGCGGCCATTTTGGATATACCTCTTACTAACCGAGTTCGAGGTAGGTACTGTAAGTTACGGACCGAGTTTTTCCGCTCGGATTTTTGGCCCAAGCTAGAAGCGCGTGGGCCATGAACCCACGCGGAAAAGACGATGATCAGTAACTTACGGTACGGACCGAGAAAACGAGGTTTGTAAGATATTTATTATATCTCAAAACAAACTTTTCAATTTCGCGGGCCGTACAGTAAAGTACGGCCCGCTAAATTGACCAATCACAGCGCGCGTACTAATAAGGTATATGGCTTTGGAAAAACGTTATTGTAATAAAGCATTTTCCCGGGAGGGATGGGGTCAGTAACGCTTTTGCCAATTTGCCGGGAATTTGGAGCGGGGCTTGTAACACCAGGCCTGACAGAGAGGGAATGAGTTCGAGTAACCAAAGTTACGCTGCTTTGTCACGTGACAAGATGGAGGAAACGTCGACTGTAAAAGAGAAGGTAGCCTAGATCCTTTTCTATCTTCCTTATTTCAAAGCCATCAATAGGCTTTAATAGAACTCAGGAATAAATATTTTATTCGGTAATTCCGTGAGTATAGGAAATCAAGTCTCCAATATATTGTACATACCGAGGCCATGAGGGCGGGGATTGTACCAACATACTCCCCCTGATGGGTGGGGTAGTTTACTAATGTAACACTGTGAAATTGTTTCATTCCCCGCTATGTCTGCAGGGGCGTATCTGGGATTTTTGTTGGGGGGGAGGGGGTGGGGTTCACCATTTCAGAACGAAATACACAGGAAGACCAAGCTCTGTATGAGAGGCTATAGGCCTATATATAAGGTCTATAAGGTTTTGTATGGGAATTTAGGCTGTTGTCGACTATAACTCCGTAAGTAATAAAGCAAATAAACTCTAACCTCAGCGTAGTGTTATTTGTGTTTTGTTGTTCTCTGTTAGCGTTTTCAGGCCTCTTTGGCGATTTTAGGGGAGTAATCAGGTAATTCTTCACTACTAAGCAGAATGATGTGTGTTTAAGACAGCGATGTTTAAAATAAGTATTGTGGGGATAGTTTCTAAAGAAACTGGTGCTGCGTCGGTGGGAAATTGAAACACAAGAAATTGGATAAATCAAACGAGTTGATTAAGTAAGTTATACCACCGTAAGGTGAATGGGAGGTGCTGACGTTTCGAGCGTTAGCCCTTCGTCGGAGCGAATGAGAGGATTGTGGGTTACGTACAATTTATATAGAGAAGTTTGGAGCCATGCTATTGGTGGAACCATAGCAGTGTGTGAATGGAAGTGAATAAATTAGATGAATGATTAAATGAATGAGAAACGTTCGTTGATACCGTGGGGATTAAGAGAACCGAGTTGGAAGATAAACTTCTGTTCTAGATTTTTACGGCTCTCCGTGTTGCCCTGATGCACAGAAAGGCCACATACCGCCATGTTGTGAGTTGAGTGGTTAGGTAGATTAAAGTGTCGCGCTACAGGTTTAGATGCATCTTTGTCATTTCGTTCGACGTCACGCAAATGTTCGCGGAAACGGTCACCTAATCTTCTTCCGGTCTCGCCGATGTATATCTTCTTGCATAAGGATCATTTTATGCAATAGATAACATTGGCGGAAGTGCATGTGAAACGGTCGGTGATTTTAAACGATCGTTTAGGTCCTGCTATTTTGTCTGTGTTATTGATGAAAGGGCAAGTTTTGCATCTTTTGCGTGTGCAGTTGAATGTGCCAGGTGATTCGTCTGATTTTAGTGTACTTCTAACTAAGAAATCGCTAACGTTTTTGTTACGTTTAAATGAGATGAGTGGTGGTAGTGAGAAGATGCTGCCTGTTTCGTTGTCATTCTGAAGTAACTTGAAGTTCTTCAGAATGATGTTCTTAACAGGTAGGTTGAGTGGGTGAAAAGTGAGTGTGAACGGTATTCTCTGGTTCTCTTCCTTTTGTGACGTTTGTGGTGCTGAGTGTTGGTCAGTTGTTTGGTCAGTTGGTCAGCCACGGTTCTTGAAGAACTGGAGCATTTCTTCTGATTTGCTGGAAAAGTCCAACTCATCACTACATAAACGTCGAAGTCTGAGGAATTGAGAATATGGAATAGAATTTTTAACATGGCTGGGGTGAGAAGACGAGTGCAACAAATAGCTATGAGAGTCTGTAGGTTTGTAGTACACACTAGTTGATAGGCCGTTGTTGTGAATTGAAACGTTGATATCGAGGAAAGCTATTGAGGTTTCTGAAATTTGCCAAGTATATTTTAATGCTGGGTGGAACGAATTGACAGAGTTAATGAAATGGTCAAGTTCTTCCCTGGTGGATGAAGTTGCGCCAACGCAGTCGTCAATGTAGCGGCGATATAGTTTAGGTTTAGGTCCGTTGTATTGGCTGAAAAATTGGTTTTCAACGTAGCCTACGAAGAGATTGGCATAGCTAGGTCCCATTTTAGTGCCCATAGCGACACCATTAATTTGTTGGTAGTGGTTGTTGGAAAATGAGAAACAGTTGAGAGTTAAAACTAGTTCGGCGAGGCGAAGTAATGTTTCTGAACTGGGCTCTTTAGTAGAGCGCTGGTTGAAATAAAATTTGAGTACTAGAAGTCCTTCGTTGTTCGGTATGACAGTGTATAGAGAAGTGATGTCCATGGTGAAATTAAAATAAACTTGTTTTCGCCGGAGAAGTTGAAGTCGCGGAAGATTTTTAGTGTGTGGTTGGTGTCTTTAATGTAGGATGGTAAAGATTTGACAATGGGTACCATTATTTTGTCTAAATAGCTGGAGATAAGTTCAGTTGAACAACTGCATGCAGAAACAATGGGTCGGCCGGGATTGTTCGGTTTGTGAATTTTAGGTTTAAAGTAGATTCGTGAAGTTCTAGGAGTTGTGATAATCAGATTTTTAGCCGTGACGGGTAATTCTTGTTTTGAAATGAGATCTTGAATAGTTTTCTTGACGAGTTTTTGGTTAGTTAAGGTGAGGTCTTTGTCTACTTTGGCATAAAAAGATGTGTCGGAAAGTTGCCGAAAAGCTTCTTGTTGGTAAAGGTCGGACCGCCAAACGACTACCGCACCGCCTTTGTCGGCAGGTTTAATGACAACATCTTTCCGCTTGCTAAGATTTTTAAGGGCCGCCCATTATGTTTAAAATAGTCGGCTAAGAACACGTAAAATTGCGTACTGTCGGCCACAGGGTTTTCAGTTGAGTTATTATAAATTTTTCTTTACTTACCGCTTTTTTTTTTACTTGACCGCTTTGTTCAATGGAACGTTGCATACTAGTCGAGCGTGAAACGAGCCGAAGACATAAAATGGCGGGGAAACGGAATAACAACGAGGCTGGTGTTGATGGTCTACGCTGACCGCTACCCTGGTAAAGCGAACGGCTCAGAAGACGGCACACAATCGACTTAAGTTGCACACACATTTGGCTTCGGGGAACATTTATTCCACCAAAGAAAATTCCAAAATCTGACCGCTTTACGGCACAACGGGCCGCTGTCTATTCTTTTATTTGTTGATTCAATTGCTGTTGAACATTTGTTGATGTTTATAGCAAAAACGTTTCTTGGGAATTAAGGGCAGTGCACGTGCACTCAATGTACCACCCATAGATCCGCCCCAGGTCTCGGGGGTCGGCGGGCTGTGGTTTCAATTGACTGGAGCATAACGAAACGCGGTTGTGTATTGAATGCAGTGCCGTTGTAAAATCCTTTAAGACAAGAGGGAGGAGGGAGCTTTGGCAACTTTAAGAGCTGAAGTAAAGGAATGAGCAACAAAAATCGTTTCAGTTGGAGATAAGAAGACATATTCAGCACAAAGATCCATTACAAAATAGGTATTCTAGGACTACGCGTGACTACTGCAGTTTAGTAATTTCTATACGCTGTGCACTTTATTTTATTGTTAAGTCATAATGCACCAAGTTTTTCAATTTCTAACATTGACTTGAAAAGTCATTGCAGTTAAGATCTAAATTTGGTCTTTAAGGTGATTGGGTCTGGTGTGGGTACATAATAATCTAGTCCGAACACTTAAAATCCCAGCGTCCCTCGCACGACTAGTTTTCACTCTTACTTACATCCTGATGACATAGTGGCTACCAGGCTTCTGGCTCGTAGCTACAAAAATGAACTGGGTGCGAGGGACGACTGAAAGCCTGCAACTATTTTGTTGCGCAACAGGCCAGGGGCTAAACTACGGAATACAGGGCAACTTCATTTACTTCATTTGAATAACAGTAGAGTCCATTGTAATATGCCTCGTTCTTCAAAATTAAAGCCTGCAACACACGCAAATGAAGTGGTCCAGTATTCTGTAATCGCTTCCAGAGTACGTAAATTATGTTTATTTCGTGTCAAGGAAAATCAACATTCGTGCTCTAGGAAACTCGGCTGCATTTCGAAATATCCCTTGAAGCATTTGTTGTATACTTTCAATTCAGTTACTCTTGCATTGTGCTTGGTATTCAGTTATTTGAAATCAGTCCCACAGAACCGTTGATAACGTTGCAAAATGGAATTCAAATTTCGCGCTTGATTTAGTGTAGATTACCGTAAAGCACATGCTTACATCACATGATCGTTTGTTCCTGCAGCGTTAAAACAACGCAAGAGCTGCATAAACATTACTCATCTCTCTATAGAGTCGCACTATGCTTCTATCGCTGCTTTCGTGCAACGCAAAACATAGCTTTGCATATTTATGCATGACCCGGGTGTTTCTAGCCAGTTTTCGTACGTTTCGTTTTTTGGAGGAACTAAATAAATTCACCTTTTGTCTGAATTCAGAATGATTTATCATCTGAAGGTCGTTGCTCGCATCAAATGATCGTGTTCCTCTCCGCATCGTTGAAAGAACGTTGCGAAGCGCTGCGTGAGCACTGCTCGACTGCCCATAGCTTCGAATAACTTATTACTCGCGGTTTTAATGCAACTCATCTGCAACGCAAAGCGTAGCTTATGCATTTCGTGCGCAGTCATATTTTGGCGGAAGCGTTACCAACTTGACAGCGATCATGCAACCTTCCCGAGCGGGGATTCGTGCAGCGCGGTTCCTGAGTCGCTAAATCAGCGCTGACTAAAGGTAATTTGTTTCTTACGGGTAACGCTTGTCTGTAAGAAAAGAAAAATTGAAATAAATATTGGTAAAAACATAAAAAAGAGGTGGAAATGCCACAATCCACGTAATGACTACATCGCGAGAAACTACTTCATCATTTAGGATGAATAATAACACATTCCATAACACCATTTTCATTGTTATTGTTATTATTCAGTGTTACTTACATGACAATGTACTTCTTATAATTACGGATTACTTGCACGTGATACACAGTTGTATATTTCTTTACACAACCGTACAAAGCTTTCTAATTTTAACAACACTTTCTATTGGCTCCTATTTATGCTAGAACGTTTTGAGATGTGAGATGATAAGAAATCTTCAGCCAATCAGATTGCGAGCTTGGTGTTGATTCCACTACTGAGGGGGTGGTACTTCCTCAACCATTATGCGTGACACTGAATCCCATCCTGTCTGTGCATCACCAATTGTATGCCCACTACTACATTTGCCTACCCAGAGTTCGATGCGGACTGTGCCCTGTGCGAGATTCTCACAGTAGCCTTCAAAGGAACGATGATGTAACAAGTTGGGTCGACTAGATAAAGAGTACCAGTTGTTATATACAGCAGCCTCTATAGTCATAGGACCACTGCATTCACTGTTGTTAAACTTGAAAAACCATCTGTTACACTTGACACTTCCTATGACTCGGAGGTTCCCTTGGTAACAGACCCTCAGAGCTGTGTTGCTGTGAAGTTTGTTGAATGAGCATTCCTAAAAACAAACGTTTTACAGTGTAAGAGTCTAGTCTACATAAATATCAAGTTTGGGGAAGAAAGCCAAACAATCAGACCTTGATTTTTTTAAGCTTCTCTCTTCAGGTTACCATATTATTTAATACTATTGATTTTGTAAAATTTAAGTATTCATTACTAAGTTATTATTCAAGTTGTTTCAACCGGCAGTTGGTATTTATTATTCAGCTTCCCCCTTCGAAAATGGTGTTGACCACTAATTACCTTGCCTGTTCCTAACTTAGTGAAGAAAATGAAAAGCAAATGTGCTGAATAAGGGAGCACTAGAGTAATAAGATATAAGCCTGTTGTTTATCTACATTACATTATTATCGGACCTATCAGAACCTCTATTTACATTCATCTTACTGCATCGTAGAGATAAGTAGGTTCAACCGAATTTAAACTTTCTAGATTCTTAACTATGGCAATAAATCAAGTGGATTTGTAGAGTTATTGAAAATAGCTCGGTTTGTGGATCAACCAAAACTCTACCTTTTAATTCTAGAACTTGTTTGTCTAGAAGTTTGGATTGTCAGTGGGGATCACTGATTACGGTTGCCCTTGGTTGTTTTCAAATTGACATTCAATCCTAAACAAGGACCACAAAGGAAATTCAGGTACAATACTCTTTTTTCTGCAGGTCTAGAATAAAAATAAAACTCATTTTCAGATTCGGGTTTGGGTTCAAATCAAGAAATTGATACAAACCGATTGAAGAGTTTTGGGTACGCCTTAATTTTTTGCGTGAGAATTTATTTAGCACTCATGCGCAGTTTTGTTATTGTTTCGTCTTACCGCGTGGTCCGATTTATTTAACATCCTGTTACATTGTTTGATCTCGTTCAGCTCAAAAAGAAGCTCTTTTAAGTTTTCACAATCGATTGCATAAATCTGTTTTGTATCGAGACGAGCTGCTCTAACCCAACTTTAAAAATTTATTCTTTAGACGAGAATGCTTCTTGATGCTTCAATCAATTTAATATTAGTCGTGCATATTTTTCTGTGTGTCAGATTTTTGTACATATGCATGTTTTGTCGTAGGGGAAGCGTGCTGAGGTGGAGAAAACTCAAGCTTCTTTATTATAAATTGAATTCAGAGGAAAGTGTCTACCTACTTTTAGTTTACCAATGTCTGTGTCTGAATATGAATTCCACACACATTGTTTCCAGTTTCGTCGTTGAAGCGGGTCTGTTTCAGCTGCGTCTCCTTTCTCTCCCTTAATTCCCATGATTCCATTTTCCCCCTTCTCTCCAGTCTCTCCTTTATGGCCCTTGGAACCTCTTGGACCCATTTTCCCCGCTGCACCTGCCACGCCTTGTAGCCCTTGTGACCCTATCTCTCCCTTTTCTCCTTTGCTGCCATCTCTTCCATGAGAGCCAGGTAGCCCAGGCATTCCCGGCATACCATTCGAACCTGGCATACCCGGCATTCCACACGAGGATGGTGGGCACTGAGAAAGAGGAATTTAAATCTATTGTATTACAGCCGAGTGTGATATATCTACAGCATGTCATACCTGATATAAGACTCCATAGACGAAATGTTCGTTGTTGGTTACAGAAATACCATTTTTCGATCTTGAAACAAAAACATTTTAGCTGCAACTTCATGGGAGTATTTTTTTAGTACACTTTAAATTCTTAATGCAGTTTCCACCCTAGTAGTGTAACCAATTTTGTCCGGCACCGTACTGACAGAATACCGGGTCACGATGCCCGGTCGTTCTCGTATGGACAATGCTAGGCTCGGTCCGTACTGACAACACATACTGGAGTCAATAATCTTGCAGCATTGAGGGCTGAAGAGGAATAGGACGAATAGTGGGATACGAATAACGGGATTTTTCTTTGGAATAATGCCATTTTGTCCGGCGAACTGACGACGTTCTTTGAAATAACTGATTACCTTGACCGGATTAAGTAGATTTTCACAATAGAATAATGAGTTATTTTACTGGAATAATAGAATAACGAAAATTTCCGAGCAGGAATAATAGAATAACGAACACTCGCTTATTCCTCTTTCCTCATCAGATCCCAGTACAGCTCCGAGTAAACTTAGTCACGAAGCTGTATATCGCCTACCTTACAATGGTCCCTTCCTTTCGCGTTTTCAACATCTGTCTTATTGATGGTGTCTTCCTGAGCTAATGCGCCACGCAGAAAGAGTAACAGAAAGAAAGGAGCTGCGAATCTCATTATGGATGATTGCTCGAAAAAAGATAAACGTTTCTGGCTGAACCAAGACAAATTTAAAATCTGAAGGAAGACTTTGCTAGTTCGAAATAGATATCTTCTTTGTTACATGCCAATTTATTCAGTCAGATTTTTTTGAAACCAAACACACTTTTGTTGAGAAAACAGTTCTGATTGGTTGAATTTCGAGGTTAAATTTAGTTAAATGGTTTCTGACAGAACAGAAAGGGAACAAGTTTGGACGTGCTCGTGGGAATTTCGCCAAAAACAAATAGCCGAAATATTAACACGTAAAAATAATCTTTCAAGAACGCTATTCCGCACTATGCCAGTATCTAACTCCTCTAAGAATTCCGCTGAATTCCTGTTCTTCTTCATCTTGATAACTTGGCGGCACCAAGATTAATTTAAGAAGTGAAAGGAAGACTTTGCCTGTTTGAAATAGATATCTTATTTGTTACATGCCAATTTATTTAGTCAGATTTTCTTGAAACCAAACACACTTTTGTTGAGAGAACAGTTCTGATTGGTTGCATTTCGAGGTTAAATTCAGTTACTGGGTTTCTCACAGGACAGAAAGAGAACAAGTTTGGACGTGCTCTTAGGAATTTCGCCAAAACCAAATAGCTGAAATATTAACACGTAAAATTAATCTTTTAAGAACACTATTCCGCACTTCTTGATAACCTTCGTGATAGATGCTAAACGTTACCGAAGCACAGTTGGTATGGCAGTAGAACATTTCGTGTTTATCTCCACAATCAAGTGATCACCACTCTCTAACCCGATGCAGGGGGGAGGGGGTGGGGGAGGTTGAGATTGTGATGACGAAAACAACTCAACTCAAACTAAAACAAATCAACCCTGGTTCAAACTTAGTAATTATATCATGAGGCATAACCCCCGGGGGGTGGTGGTACTGCCATATTTGGGTTATATAGGTATGTGCCGCTGTGAAGGGTATGGTTTTCAAGCAGTTTACTTTAGCATAGCGTATATAAATCAGAGCGTTTGGGTATAGAATGGGGTATCATTTTTAACGAAACTGACCAGTTGGCAACCTCGTTCCCAGGCTCCTCTCTCGACCCCGAGGTAGAGAGAGGACCCTAAGAACGAGGTTGACCAGTTGGTTGAAGATTTTTTTTCTAAAACTGAACAAGCATAAATAAATCTTTTTCTGAGAGAGAAACGATTGTGGTGTAAGGTTTTGTTTTGGCTAGACTGTGCTAGTGACCTCAGTTTCTGGAAAACAGCTACTCTAGGATAGGAGTGATTTGTGGGTTTAACTCTTGTAGCAAAATTCAGCTGAACCAGCTCTGGTATAGGCTCAGGGTCCCAGGGTTCCAGCCGCACATCCCCACCCAGAAATTCCTCAAGTATTCCCCCCAGGACATAATTCTAGTCAGTGCTGGGAATACATGTGGCAATGGTTGGGTAAGATACCACTTTGAGAAGGGTAGGGAGAGGG
Source organism: Ricordea florida (assembly GCA_949710005.1). Classification (NCBI taxonomy): domain Eukaryota; kingdom Metazoa; phylum Cnidaria; class Anthozoa; order Corallimorpharia; family Ricordeidae; genus Ricordea; species Ricordea florida. The sequence continues at coordinate 2,540,175 of OX453285.1, forward strand.
AAGGGTAAGGGCATTCACTACTCATCCCCACACCACCCTTGAAAAAAATCCTCTGATGGTACAAAGCCATCCACTGATGTTAGTTCCTCGATAAAGTCTTTTTGTCAATAAAATCTTCATTTGTGGCCGAATATATGTTGGAGAACAAACATGATTGTCTATTGAAAAGTTCATTAACAGGTGCCTTCCTGTTTCCTTGTTTTATACCGTGTGTTACTTATTTTTGTTTTCTGAAGCATTTGAGTTTGGTTGTAGCCTTTGAAAGCTCACAACTCAAGGGATGAACAGTAGGCCAAACAAAGCCTCTAGTCCTGATAAGAATGCAGCTATTACAGTGAGATACAGTCAAATAAAAGACTCACAAGAGGGGCAGGTCAGTCACAACACTTGAAATAAAACAATCACGAATATTACTGATCTCACAACAAGATGCTTTAAGTCTAAGGGCCTCCATTTAACCCGTCTGTGGTTTCATCTAGTGTTGATCTTGGACACCTGGTTGGTGGTATTTCATCCTTGGCATTCCGTGAGTGTGAACATTTGTGACAACATTCATTAGCAACGTCAAAATGATCAATGGTTCTTTTGACTTTTTCTTCATCTTCAAGATGCAGTGCTCCTAGTTCTTCCACAGGAGCTGTTTTCTCCTGTAAAGAAAGAGAGAGAAAAAATCCATAACGCTGACTGGTTGTCTATGGGACAAATCACACTCCAAAATGCATGGCGAATCGATTCACACTTCATTCCTCTTTAATCACTTGCTTTGCTAGACTTAGTGGTGTTATGTAATGCTTTATTCCCGGTTTGATGAAGTGCAAATGCTCTTGATATGCCAAGCGCCTAAACAAAATACAGTTTGCACATATCCTTTGAATAAATAGATAAATAAATGCAAGTTAAGAGTGAATCTAATCCTGTAACACCAACCTCAAGCTTCAGTCCTGTTAGATCTCTTTTCATGGCATAGGCATCCTCTCCATCAGCATAATATTTAGGTTCAATCTCAGAAATACTGTGTGGAAAGTACGACATTCACAGAATCACACATCACAGGTGGTGTTACACTGCAACTACTCACACCAAGGACACGGAAATAAATTTTAATACAAATAAATGAATGTCAGTTTTTGACACTGAACAACAGATTTGTGGCAAGTTTTTACTGATCAAAACCATTCTTTTTTAAACCTGATATGTTTTGTACAGTTATAGAGCAAAAGTAAAAATATGCATTTTAAGCAAAATATAAAACTATTTTAGAGATTTTTTTGTTTAGATACTTGCTTATGATTGGCTAATTTGCTTGAAAATTTGATTGGTTGGCCTTGGTTTGAGTAGCTACACTGTAAACCACTTTACAAGAATGGTTTATCAAATCAGTTGACAAAGTAAGTGTTCCCACCACAGGATTTAAGCCCAAATACCAATATTCATTTTCTCTTAACTGTTCGCAGATATTTGTTACAGTACTAGTGAGGAGAGTTTGTTTAAATAACAATACAATTCTTTCTTAGTGATATTTTCATTATTCTCATAACACAAATGGTTGACAACCAGTGAATATTGTAATGAGAAACTGGATGCTGGTCACTACAGGGTGCTGACGCTTTGGACATTTACCCTCGACCAGAGTGCAGTACCAGTTTCTTTACGAGCTGTCTTCTTTCTATGTGTCTTTAGTATAAATCTACTAGCGTTCTATAACAAAATTAATGCCGCGCTTTGATTGGCTACGCTACCCTCTATCTATTCTGTGATAGATAGTGAGTAGCGTAGCATTGTGCCCTTGCTAACAAAATGGCGGCCGCTTCTTCACGTTTCGAAGTGTCTGTGAAGAAGATTTAGACAGTTTACTGGTCGAGGCTGTTCCAGAAAAGACAAAGTTTTGAACGACTAGTAGATTTATACTAAAACAATTAGATTATCGCTCTCGATTTCTATGCGTGATAGTTGACTTGGGCTGCACCCTCATCAACTATCACTCTATAGAAATCTTGAGCTCACAATCTAATTGTTTAATAGGTGTTCAGTGGACACCAAAAGTTCAGTGATTAAAAACAGATCAGGTAAACTAAGGCGCACACGAGACAAGGGCACACACGGCCAGAGCTTATCCCGGTTTCATTAGCATGAAGCACCTGGGAGTATTATTACTCCCCCCTGGATGGGATGCTAGTCCATTGCAGGGTCACCCCAGCATTATATCGCTGGTACCCATTTATACACCTAGGTGGAGCAAGACAGTGTGGAGTAAAGTTTCTTGTCTAAGGAAACAACACAGTGCCAGCACCAGGGCTCGAACTCCACACCTCCTGCTCGGAAGTCCGACACGCTAACCACTACACTACCCTGCCTCCACAAGGTAAACCAAGAAGAAGCTTTAATATTCTTTAACCCTTCAAGCTCCCATACCAATAGTCGTTTTCTCCTACAGTAACTGTTCTCATATATTTGTTTAAACATCAATACAACTCTTTTTTGGTGATCACTTTTGTTATTCTCATAACCTTAATGGTTGATGAACAAGGAATATTGTAATGAGAAAATGGATGCTGGGACTTTTAGGGTTAAATCACTAAAATATTTCAGTTAGAGTTCAACTTGGATCAATAGAAACTGTCATTCAAGTCCCAATAGTGATCAGGCTAGAGTTTCTCCTGTGGATTCTAGTAAATTATATCATAGAGTATTAACATAATAAGAATATAAATGAGTATTCACATAATATGATGAGAAGTCTAGTTATTCTAACACATTCTCCTAACCAGTACTATTTTAAGAACTGGAGACCATTTAGGAGAATTTGTACATGTATCTTGGAATTGGTACTGAAAGGGTTTGGAAAGGTTTGTCTTCTCACCTGAAACCAAGAGTCTTGTTGTAAAGATGCAGAGCTGCTCTGTTACTGTTTGGAAAAAGGATATTGAGTAAGTTGGTGCATCAACTGCACTTTAGAAAAAAAGGGTTGACGGCAGAGACAGTAGGTGCTGGTAAGTACATTACTCAGGGTGTTCATTAGGTATCGGAGATCAGAGAATTCTCCGGCTACTACAGAGAATTCTCTGGCTACTACAGAGAATTCTCCGGCTACTACAGAGAATTCTCTGGTTACCACGAAAAATTTTCCAGCTACTAGAAAGAATTCTCTAGCCAAATTTAGAAGGCCCGAGCTGGTTTTAAATTTAGACATGGAGCCCTTTCAGAATATTCTCCTGTTACTTTACACAATTCTCCTGCTACTGCAATTCTTATTGAAAACCCTGACTACTGTATATTGTATAACTCCATTTTTGTGGACTTCAGCAAAAATTGGCCACGCACAGAAGAGAGATTAAATAAACGAACTAAAATATTTAATTCTGACTAATGATTTTGCATATTTGCTGGGATTTGGTTGAAGAACACAAATGCAAAATTTACTACCTTTTCCTCACATGGAGAGAAACGTACTGAGCATGAAAACATTCCACCATAGCTCTGGAGGCCTGTTGATTAAAACAAACAGGACTTGTTAACATAAACAAAAAAACAATGATTGGTACCCCTCCAAATCTCCAAAGAATGGTCACACTGCATGGTTTGATCCACAGATGAAACTGTTAGAGCCACACTTTATAGTAAAACAAACAGAACCACAGTACAGTACTGTTCAGTAGCTTTATAAAGAATGGTCACACTGCATGGTTTGATCCACAGATGATACTGTTAGAGCCACACTTTATAGTAAAACAAACAGTACCACAGTACAGTACTGTTCAGTAGCTTTATAAAGAATGGTCATGGTACCTGTTCCATCAGTTTCTGAGCTAGTCCTAGCCTTCTGTGGGAACGCTTTACAGCCTGGTGAAAACAAACAAAAAAATAAAATAAAATATTTTATATGGTCAATTACCAAATCAAATGCTCTTGAAAGATAAATAGTAGCTGTTCACAATTCCTTTGCAAATAAATATCTGTATGAAACATACTATTACAAGACAGGCATTTATCAATTGAAATTTTCTTCATGAGAATGATTGTCAGGGGAGGGAAAAGGGGGCTTCCATCAAGGAAGGGGGAGGGGTGAGAGAAGAGAGCAAGGTGGGGCAAAGGAAGGAGGGTAAGAAACAGTTTGCAAGGATCTGAAGGAAATTAAAAACATCAAAATTTCAAAGTTTTCAAAACAGGAAATACTCAGAGTTTAGTACTGATAATTAGTGTAGAGAATCAGCAACTGGCAAAATTTAAGCACAAAATTCCAAATATTTTTTGTTTATTTGATGACCTCAAGAAGAAATTTTGTAAACTTATTTTGTATTTAATAATATACATGCAAAACTTTAAAAGCACTGATTTGCTGAAAGCCCGTCAACTCATCCCAAACAGTATAGAAAGTTGAAAGGCAGGCACTTAAATTATTTTGACTTTTTTCATGAGAATGATTGTCAGGGTAGAGGCCCTGGTAGGGGGGTTCTTTATGTCGCCCGGGGAAGGTTCACAGGTCGCTGTTGTAATTTTGCGTGAGCGGCTCATCGTTCGTCGTTATTTCAAGGCCATGTCGCTTGTTGGAATTTACCCCTAACAGGGCCTCAGGGTAGAGGAAAAGGTGGTTTCCTCAAGACAAGGAGGGGGAGGGGTGGGGGAACAAAAGGAGTGGGCTGGCAGAAAGGGAGAAGGATAAGGGAGGGGAGGGATAAGGAAAAGTTAAGGAAATTACAAAAATCAAAATTTCAAAGATTTTAAAACAGGAAATCCTCAGATGGTAGTACAGATAATGAGTTACAAGAATCAGTGACTGGAGAAAATTCCAAATGTTTTCTGTTTTGATTTGGTGATGTAACTCAAGAAAAAATTCAATAAAGTCATTTGGTATTGAATTATTTGGACTAGAGGTTAAATTGATACAATTTTCTTACCAATGAAGTGATATGACCATGAACTGCTTTATCTGGTTCCTCTTCCCTGATAGAAAGAAATCAAACAGAAAGATAACTCAATTTGTTTTCTAAAATAACTAAGCAAGCAAACTCTTACATGCTCATTATTCAAGAGTCATGGCACGTTGGACAGTAAACAAGGACCACGGCATGAACAGGCAAAGCGAACTCAAATTGTCAACAAAGTTTATATGATATTATTATTCATTTAAAATATTTCCCCGATTCTGATTGGCTAAAAGCACACATTTAATTCACCATAACCAGTAACTGATTACCAAATTTGGAAGAATTTTGACTTTAACAAGGACATGACATCAAAAATGCAGCGTTTTCGCAGGTTAAGGCACCGAGAAGACCTGCGGACGAGCTTGTGTTATTTTGTTGTTTTGTTATATTGCTGGTGGGTGTGAAAGTTGTGAAAAATAAAGCTCATTTTCTCCTTTAAGTGTTTGAAAATATTTTGATAAATAATAAAGCAATTAATGAATTTGGCTTTCGTAGGATATTAAGAATTAAGCGGATCTCGGAAGGGTGTTATCCACCTCAGCCTCTGTGGATAACACCTTCCTTGATCCACTTCATTCTTCATATCCTACTGAGCCTCACTCATTAATTGCTAATTATTTCATGAAATTAAATTGCCAGATCAAAGTTAATGCAAGGCAGAGGCATCATCAAAAGGAAACTTACAATTATTGGAGATCGTGCTGAAAACTAGTACATGTATCCCCGTACGAAACGAGCAGATCTGTTTATAGTCTGTTACAGATCTGCTGGTACATCTGTAGCAGATCTGCAGACAATCTACAGATGATAAACAGATTATCTGCAGAATGTCTGCAGAATGTCTGCAGAATGTCTGTAGAATATCTGCAGAATGTCTGCAGAGCGTCTGCAGCGACGATCTGCAATAAGGGCCTGTTCGCACTACGCGAAATTTTGTTTGTTTTGCAAAAAATCTGTCAACGCGAAACCATTTGTAGTGCGAACGATTTTCGTGACCCACCAAAATTTTCGCAAGTGCCACCAAACTTCAAACACGCCGTCGACTAGCTTTGGAGGCCTACAATTTTTTGTGCGGCGAGCAAATGTATTGTTCCTTGACAGATACCCTTCAACGGGTCATCATATCTCGTAATTGATACCAAGCAAAACTTTCTCGGGCGGTATGCAATCTCGGAATCGAGTGTTCTCTCTCAGAACGTATCCCCTTAAGAGCGTTAATAAATTGTCGAATGACTCTCTCCCCATTCTCAAATGTCTACGGAAAAAGGCTTCAGGGAAGGTACGCTGGTGCATGTGAATTTCAAACCAGGATTCTACAGGTCGAGGAAATGTCCAATACGGGTGAAAACGACGGCGGCGTCGACGTCTGTTGAGCAGCTGCGTTAAAGTTTCCATGATCCGTAAAAGCCGAATCCTTCCTAGCAAAACCAGAAGTAATTGTTGACTAGCCACAATCACGTTTTGCATGGCAAGAAAACAGCAAAGAAGGGCGATTAAAACATTTCACGGGAGCATTTTGCTTTGCGATCAGTCCTTGACCGGAAACGACATAAAAAGAACATACTGTCACGAAATCTCGGTATCTATTTCGATTGATTGTCATTTGTGGTTTTACAAAAAATTTGCAAGTCTCAAGTGCGAACGCGCCCACAAAAACCAAAAATCCGCATTTACAAAATTTTCAATTTTTTTGTAAACACCAAAACAAATTTTTCGTCCTAGTGCGAACAGGCCCTAAGTCTGCAAATTTGCAGAGGCTCTGCAGACGAAATCAGCCTATCATGTTAAACAAAAAGCCCACAAAATGCACCAATCAAATAACGTTTATTTAAAAGATTCATAGAGAAGGTTGGTCTGTTATTCATCAAAAGTAAACAATTACTGTTGACAGATAAAGCAAATAATACAACCAGCAGGAATTTAAAGTATTTTCTTAAAGTATTATCTATGAAATCCATTTCATCAATTTCCATTGCCAATCGAGACTTCTTCCTTTGGCGTTTTTGGGTGGTGTTTTCACTCTCTGAGAGATTTAGAAAAAAACCTACCACAAAATCCAACTGCAAGCTTCAAGTTCAACTATTACAAAGACTGTCCGGCGGCTTGAGGTGGAGCAGGACTTGCTTGCATAGTAATTATTTCTATTTTGCGCGCCAAAATTAACGTAATTGTACTAAGAAATTGCATGGCTGAATTGGCTGTTCGCTTCAAAAACTACCCATTTAAATGATCCAAGCCTCGTGAACTGATCTTTAAATGTAACTATTTACTACAGCTACGTATATGCAATGTGCACCTAAATCTGCCCAAACTATAAAAATCTGTAAATCGCGTCACCGTTACTCCAGACTTAAGTTAATATGATTTCGGGACGAATGCTGTGAATAAAATTGTTTCTCGATTTGCTGTTCACCTCTGATAATTACCCTGTTTTTTGAACGATCATCAGAGTTTAGTTAAACTGGAATGTTACATTAAAAGAAGTCTTAAAACAGTTGAAAAACCACCAACCCCAGTCTTAATAATTTTCCTGAGTAGGGAGTTTTTTTACCGGTCTTCCTTTCTTTCTTTTCCTCCTCCCAGTCAACCATGGCGTCTAAGCCCTCGAAGATTTCTCCGGCATAATGTACTTGCGACGCTATTTAAATCTTCTTCCGTCCAAAGAACTAGCAAAATCCATCTTTTTATATCAAAAAGCAATTTCTTGGACTGTTTTGTTTGCGCGCAAACTTTGAATGTGACACTTCAACTGGAAGGAATATCAGTGTTGGCAACATCTCCTACTCTTATTGGACGTTTGAAGTGTGACAGGTATCCGGTATCGGCCAGGAGAATCTGTCATATTCGCAGCGGCCGAGGAGATTTCACTTGTAGTTTTCTCTCTTTGTCGAGAACAGCAAGTAAAGGTAAAGATAATTTGTACATTTATTTCATTTTCTTCATATATTTACATTGAGTTTTAAATAAGTCAGAAGGATGGTTTTAAAAGGGATCAGATCGGAGGAGCGCCGGCGTGACATTTCCAGAAGAGTTTTCGATTTAAGCGGCGGCATGACCTTCATATCAATCACGACAACTGATAAGAAGATCGTCTCCTCATGTTTTGAAGCTGTTGTAGGTAAGAAAAACAATCATAGTACATAAATTGATTCATTCACGTGTTACTTCAACTTTCGTATCGTTGTTCTATCAACACTGATATGTCGATCAATAAAATGTTTTTTTCTTCCTGAGCGTTTGGAATTGGGAATTTAACACCAATTCGCCCTGCACTGCTCTTAAATCTTACTGAAAGAATGAATTAAGGTCGACAGTGTATTTAAGTGTTCCATTAACTTACTCTTTATGCCTCTTATTTACGCATTTTCAATTTTCGACTATCTTTTTATCTGTAGAATCGAACTATTTTATTTTAAATCTCAAAACGAACCAGTAATGACTGATGCAACTAAGGTTTATACCGAAGTCACGATACAATCAATGGTCTATCGATCCGGTTTTTGGACTTCAACGTGTTGCAGATCATCTGCAGACGCTGCAGATAATCTGCAGATCTGTTGTTAGTCTGTTTTTCGTCTGCAGTCTTAAGATTGCGAAACTATTAAAGCTTAACATCTGCAGCAGACTGAAAACAGACTCTGCAGACGATAAATTAGTCTGCAGTTGATCTGTTTTTGTCAAAACAGATCTGTTGCAGATCTGCTGCAGATCTACTCGTTTTGTACGGGTCATATGCGATGACTTGGATTTCAATTTAGAATGGTCAGAATCAAGTAAAATTTCGTACAATTTCTTTAAGTCAACAGGAAAACAGTGCTCTGTATCTATTTCTTTAATCGTAAAATTTTCTATTCAGATGGCTGGATTATATCAGTAAAGGAAAACTGCTGGAAGACCAGACATGAGGCTGATAAACAAGGACATGAACAGAAGGTGGTGGAAGATGATTGCCTGGCAAGATCAGAACAATAACTTCAAGGCTGCACTGAGATGGTTGCCGTAAGGGAAAAGGAACAGGGAAGACCAAAAACAACTGGAGGGAAACGGCAAAGAGGAAGAGGAAGAAAGCAGGGTGGACGTTCTGGGTGGAGGCAAAGCTTTCACGGCAAACAGAGACAGGAGGAAAAGGACTGCAAAGACTTAATGTATTGAAAGGTGCAAACAAGACACTAACAACTTCATTTCAGAGAAGTAGGGCATGCAAAAAGACTAGCATTTCATAAGGCATGCTCCAACAGGATAATGTGATTAAAAAATAGACAGACATTGCTGGTAAGACCTTTGACTCTGGAACAGCTTATATCCCCAAAGTGAAACATGAAGATGAAAATTAGATATGGAGCATTGATCCACTATTTCAGGGAAGAACATATTATTCATGTTTCATTACGTTGAGAAAACCAGTTGGCTATCATTCAAGGTTATGCATACATTTTTGCCAGAACGATATCCTACTATTTTCCTTTTCTCGTCTTCTGCAACATAAGACAACTAAAAAAAGACAAAAAAATTCAAATCAATGGTTGAATTTATAACATGTTAACTTTCTAACATTCCAGAAGTCTATGTGCTAATCACAATAAATTCCATTCTGTTACTTGGCTTGAGAAAAGCCCTATAGAGAATATCCCATGGAAAATATGCACACTGATTGGTTAAAAATCATGTTTCTTGATAGAAACACAAAAAGTGGTCAGGTTAATGACATGTAAATTGCGTGGCGTAGAGATTCTATGTTTTGATGATAAATAAAACAATCCCTTTTTCTTTGTCGTTTATTATTTTCCTTAGGCTATTTTCTAAAAGAAAACATTTTCTTTGTGTTTCTGTCAAGTTAGAGAAACGCTCATGAAAGTTTGTGAGATCTCAAAAAAACTGTGAAAACATGCACTCGCCTGCCGGCTCGCGTTCCCACAGCATTTCTAGTTCTACCAAACTTCCATCCATTTACCTGGGGCCAGGACAGTCCATGGTAAAAATAGTACTTCATCTGATAGTACTTCATGCTACATGTTCATCAGATCCTCAGGCTGCAATATAACATTGTGAGATTGATTTATTGTAGTAAAAATCTGATGCATGCAAGCTAAAGAGAATTTCTGTATTGACCTTGGACAATATTGAGTATATTGTGGAAAGCTCCTTGAAAGCTGATTGGCACCAACACAGAATTTAACTTGGAATGATTTCCGCACAGGTCCCTACTTCATTATGCATGCCGTAACCAAACTGTTTCATTCTGCAATAACAAGAAATGTTTACATGTGCATTACTCTAAACAATTCATCTCCTGCATGCTTAATAAAGTAGGGACCGGTGCGTAAATCTTGCCTTTAACTTTAATAATGTATATGTACAGTACAACTTCGCATGTTTATTAACCAGGGATGGAAACTCAGTTTCATAATGGCAGACTTTGCGTTATTTCCGTTAATCACTCCATACTTCATTATGCATACTGCAGAGGTGCTGTCGAAAGCAAGAAAAGTTTGCAAGTGCATTACCCCCACACAAAACAGCTACAGCATGACTAATAAAGTACGGAGTAGTATGGAATTCTAACCGCATACAGTTGTTGCTTTTGAAGAAGGAGACAGTACAGCTATAGCCTGCATGCATATATAGTGTCAACGAAAGTTTTCAGGAGCAACACGAATGCAGCATGAGAAGTAATGCTCAATGTCACAAATTCCTCATTTAAACTAACACCCTTAGATTTCCACATCATCACTTACCTTAAGATTTCCACACAGGTCCCTACTTCATTATGCATGCTGAAGCTGTCTTGTTTTGTGTAATGCATGTGCAAATATTTTTTCGAAGAGCGAAATAGTATAGTTACAGAATGCATAATGAAGAAGGGACCAGTACTGAAATCTTACCCCACTTACTTCGTTTTGCATGCTGTAAAAAACGAGATATGGTGTACGTGCATTTTGCACCCTTAACAATTTAACTGTAGCATGCATAGCAGAAATTAGCTCAAAAGGCAAAATACACTCACCGTTGCACACTGAATGTTCATGATGGAGTCAACACAGCAAAACAGGAATAAACTTGACTTTTAAATTTACGGCAGTTTTTTTTGGTGGTCGTCGCCGTTCTTACGTGCAGGCTCTGGTCAGCGTCAACCGGAACTCTGGTAGTTGGATGTGAAAGATAAGGATAGCTGAGAATCACGAATTAACTATTTTGGACTGACCCCAGGAGAGGGTTTTCTGTGTCTCCGGAGACTAGACGAAACAAAACTTGTTACAGAAACAAAGGTGAATCGAACGTTTATTACCTCTTTACTGAAATTTCGACTTTATACGAGAGATTGAAACAGCCAAAATGCATAAGCGTCAGTCCAAGACTGCAAAAGGGAGTGCCGATGGTAGAATTTCCGCTATGAACGCAAAGCATCCCAAACCCGATTTATTATTAATGCTCCAGACAATTGAAACCACGGGCCCCGGACCCCCTAGTCATAGCGGGGGTATACACCTCATTCCAAAATTGCCGCAATTAAAATATTTTTTTGTTTTTATTTAAATTATTCCTCGATGCCTCGACCTTAAGCTAAAATTCAAACGAATATTTTACCTTCAAAGAGGCATCAGGGTCTAATTTAAATAAATACAAAAGAATATATAAAAGGCGGCCACTTTGGAATAAGGTATAGGGCCAGAAACGCTTTTGCCGATTTGCCGGGAATTTGGAGCGGGGCTTGAAATGCCCGGCTCAACAGAAAGAGGGAATGAGCCCAAGTAACAGAAGTTATGCTTTCTTGCTAGATGACAAGATGGAGGAAACGTCGACTGTAAAAGAGAAGGTAGCCTAAATCCTTTTCTATCTTCCTTATTTCAAAGCCATCACTAGGCTTAAATAGAACTCAAGAATAAAAATTTTATTGCCTACTTCCGTGTGTATATGAAATCAAGTCTCCAAAATATTGTACTTACTGGGGCCATGAGGGCAGGCATTGTACCAACATACTCCCCCGATGGGTGGGGTAGTTTCCCAATGTAGCACTGTTAAATTCTTTCATTCCCCGCTATGTCTGCAGGGGCGTATCTAGGATATTTGTCGCGGGGTTCACCATTTCAGTACGAAATACACAGGAAGCCCAAGCTCTGTATGAGAGGCTATAGGCCTTTATGTAAGGTCTATAAGGTTTTGTATGGGAATTTAGGCTGTTGTCGACTATAACTCCGTAAGTAATAAAGCAAATAAACTCTAACCTTAACGTAGTGTTATTTGTGTTTTGTTGTTCTCTGTTAGCGGTTTCAGGCCTTTTTGGCGATTTTAGCGGAGTTATTTTTCACTGCTAAGAAGAATGATGCGTTTTTAAGACAGCAATGTTTAAAATAGTCGGCTAAGAGCACGTAAAATTGCGTACTGTCGGCCACAGGTTTTTCAGTTGAGTTATTATAAATTTTCTTTACTTACCTCTTTTTTGCAAAATATCCGATAATGGAACGTTGCATAGCTCGAGCGTGAAACGAAAAGAAGGGCAATAACGTCATGCTAGCCCACATATAAGGCACTGATATAGTACCTCATGTATATACCCACCACGAGTCCCCAACTACGTAAGAGACGGTAAATTATTCAATATTCCATTATTTAGTCATTCATATTCATTTACTTTCATCTATAACCATTAACTTGTATCCGTTAATGTTTACGCGTTTAAATCTACTTTCATTTAAGTCCATTTACTTTCAATCAAGTTCATCTACCCTTATTCACGTTCATTTACCTTAATATGCCTCAATCCAACTGAAATCACCTTCATCTACCTCCATCTACCTTCATCTACCTCCATCTACCTTCATCTACCTCCATCTACCTCCACCTACCTCCATCTACTTTCATTTACCTCCATCTACCTCCATCTACCTTCATCTACCTTCATCTTCCTTCATCTACCTCTATCTACCTTTATCTACCTTCATCAACCTCCATCTACCTCCATCTACCTTCATTTACCTCCATCTACCTCCATCTACCTCCATCTACCTTCATCTACCTCCATCTACCTTTATCTACCTTTATCTACCTCCATCAACCTCCATCTACCTTCATCTACCTTAATTTACCTTAATTTACCTTCATCTACCTCCATCTACCTCCATCTACTTTCATTTACCTCCATCTACTTCCATCTACCTTCATCTACCTTCATCTACTTTCATCTACGTCCATCTACCTTCATCTACCTCCATCTACCTTCATCTACCTCCATCAACCTCCATCTACCTTCATCTACCTTCATTTACCTTAATTTAGCTTCATCTACCTCCATCTACCTCCATCTACCTCCATCTCCCTCCATCTACTTTCATTTACCTCCATCTACCTTCATCTACCTCCAGCAACCTCCATCTACCTTCATCTACCTTCATTTACCTTCATTTACTTTCATCTACCTTCATTTACTTTCATTTACCTTCATCTACCTTCATTTACGTTCTTTTACGTTCATTTACCTCCATCTACCTTCATCTACCTCCATCTACTTTCATTTACCTCCATCTACCTTCATCTACCTCCATCAACCTCCATCTACCTTCATTAACCTTCATTTACCTTCATCTATCTTCATTTACTTTCATTTACCTTCATCTACCTTCATTTACGTTCCTCTACGTTCATTTACCTCCATCTACTTTCATTTACCTTCATCTACCTTCATCTACCTTCATCTACTTTCATCTACCTCCATCTACCTTCATCTACCTCCATCTACCTCCATCTATCTCCATCTACTTTCATTTACCTCCATCTACCTTCATCTACCTCCAGCAACCTCCATCTACCTTCATCTACCTTCATTTACCTTCATTTACTTTCATCTACCTTCATTTACTTTCATTTACCTTCATCTACCTTCATTTACGTTCTTTTACGTTCATTTATCTCCATCTACCTTTATCTACCTCCCTCTACTTTCATTTACCTCCATCTACCTTCATCTACCTCCATCAACCTCCATCTACCTTCATCTACCTTCATCTACCTTCATTTACTTTCATTTACCTTCATCTACCTTCATTTACCTTCATCTACCTTCATTTACGTTCATTTACGTTCCTTTACGTTCATTTACCTCCATCTACCTTCATCTACCTTTATCTACCTTCATCTACCTTCATTTACCTTCATCTAACTCCATCTACCCTTATCTACCTTCATCTACCTTCATCTACCTCCATCTACCTCCATCAACCTCCATCTACCTTCATTTACCTTAATTTACTTTCATCTACCTCCATCAACCTCCATCTACCTTCATCTACCTCCATCTACCTTTATCTACCTTCGTTTACCTTCATTTACCTTCCTCTACCTTCATTTACTTTCATTTACCTTCATCTACCTTCATTTACGTTCATTTACGTTCCTCTACGTTCATTCACCTCCATCTACCTTCATCTACCTTCATCTTCCTTTATCTACCTCCATCTGCGTTTATTTACCATCATGTACCTTCATCTACTTTTATTTACCTTCATCTACCTTCATTTACGTTCATCTACCATCATTTATACCTTCATTTATACCTTCATCTACCTTCGTTTACCTTCATCTACCTCCTTCTACCTTCACCTACCTTTTTGGCAAAATGTACAACAACGACCTCTTGTCATTCGGCAAGTGCGCAGAGTACGACCTCGTGATCACGATTGGTAGCCAAATACAAAACAACCTGGATGTATCCCACATCAAAGCAGTGGCATTTTATTGATTTAGTCATTGTCCGCCAGGGCGACATCCAGGATGTGCTCATTACCAGAGCCATGCGAGGAGCTGAATGCTGGACAGATCATCGCCTTGTTCACACTACTCTGAAGTTGCACATCCCACCACGCCACCCAAAATGCCCAAAGCTTGTTCGTACGCTCTTCAAAATAGCCAGACTGCAGCAGCCCTTCAACCTAAAGAAGTTTCAGACCAACCTGGTTGATAAGCTGGTAGCTAAACGGGACCACTGACTGGAGACTTAAAGGAGACGTGGAAACAGTTCAGGTAAGTGATAACAGAAAAAGCAAAGGCAGCCATTGACTCCAAGATTTGGAGAAACCAGAATTAGTTTGATGAGAATGGCAAAGAAATTGAAGACCTGCTGGCCAGAAAGAAGGCATTCATGGAGTGGCAGAACGATCCGGGTTCCATCCCCAAGAAGGACTCTGCAGGCCTTGTACCAGAAGGAAATCAGAAAGATGCACGACGACTGGTGGGAGGGGAAAGTTGAATAGATCCAAGGCTTCACAGACTCGAACAACTCGAAGCAGTTGTTTAGCTCCCACGAATTAGTATTTGGTTCTTCGAAGTCTGGCTCTGCCCCCTTGCTATCAGGAGATGGAGCTACGCTCATCAAGGACCAGGATGACATCAACAATGGGTGAAGAAAACACTTTAGCCAACTTCTCAAGCCCCCACCCACAGTAGATCAGTCTGCACTCAACCAGGGTCCTCAACAGCCAACCATAGAAAAGCTAGGTAGGCAACTCCACATCCATGGTTGAACTCAAGAAAGCCGTCAAGCAGATGTTCTGTGGACAAGCTTCAAGTAGGGACGGTTTTCCACCAGAGGTATACAAGATGCTTCGCGATGAGGCTATTCTGGTATTTCGCAGTGTTCTGACCAGCATCTGGGCGAAGAGGAAGAAATACCCGCTGACCTCCGTGCTACCACGATAGTTGCCCTGTACAAGATCAAAGGCTCTCGCACAGACTGCGGAGACTACCGGGGGATATCTCTACTTTCTGTCGCTGGAAAAAGCCTTACCCGCATCATCCTGAACAGGCTGATCTCTTCAATAGCAGAGGAAAACTTTCCTGAGCCACAGTGTGGCTTCCGCCCCAATCGAAGCACAGTGGACATGATCTTCGTACGTAGTAAGACAGGTTCAGGAAAAGTGCCTCGAGCAGAACATGAACCGCTACTCCGTCTTCATAGATCGAACGAAGGCATTCGATACCGTCAACAGAGAAGCGGTGTGGGTCATTCTCAAGAAGCTCGGCTATCCTGCAAAGTTCACCACATTCATAGGGCTGTTCCACGAGGACTTGAGGGGTGAAGTATTATCCGACAGCGAGCCCTCAGAGACCTTCAGCATTTCCAATGGAGTAAAATAAGGCTGCGTGCTTTCTCCCGTGCTGTTCTGTTCAACATGTTTTTTACCCAAGTACTTCTTCATTCTGCGCGTGACTTTGATCTTGGTGTCTACATCAAATACCGCCTGGGCGGGTCACTGTCAGATCTGCGATATCTCACTGCTAAGACAAAGACAATGGAGAGGCTCATACTTGAAGCCCTGTTTGCTGATGACTGCGCACTGTTGGCCCACCAAGAAAATCTTCAATCTACAGGCAATTCTGGACAAATTCTCCGAAGCATCCAAGATGTTTGGCCTGACAATCAGCCTCGGCAATACAAAAGTTCTCCTTCAGCCCGCACCAGACAGTTCCTCCCAGTCGCCATGCATCTCCACAGCCGAATCAAGAGCATCGACACGTTCAAGTACTTTGGTAGCACCATCTCCAACGATGACACTCTGGACAAAGAGATCGCAGCTCGGATACAGAAAGCCAGCGAGGCACTGGGCAAACTCCGCAACTAGGTGTTCCAGGACAAGGACGTTTGCCTCTCAACCAAGCTGAAGGTGTACAACTTAGTAGTTCCCCCGTCACTGCTCTACGGCTGTGAAACGTGGATCCTCTCAAGCAGGAATATCAAGAAGCTGGAACGGTTCCACACAAGCACCCTAGAAGCAATCAGGGAGACACGCTGACAGGATCGCATTTCCAACCACGAAGCCAAGGACATAGCAGACACTACAAGCATCGAAATCAAGATCCTCCAACCTCAACGTCGATGGTCTGGCCACGTCATCCGCATGGAGGAGTCCAGAATCCCTCGGCAACTGTTCTAGGGGGAGTTAGCTTCTGGTAGCCGAGAGCAAGGTCGCCCCAAGAACAGATACCAGGACAGCTTTAAGGCCAACTTCAAGTGGGCAGGTCCTCACCCACGACAGCTCAAACCTGCAGCGTCTAACAGAACTAGCTGAGGTACCCTCACAAAAAAAGCAGCGAAGGCAGATGAAGATAGATAAAGGTAGTTGATGGTAAATGAAGGTAGATGAAGTTATATAAAGCTAGATGGAAGCAGATGACGTTAAATGAGGATAGATAAAGGTTAATGAAGGTAGATGGAGGTAAATGAAGGTAAATGGAGGAAGATGAACGTAAATAAAGGTAGATGAAGGTAGATGAAGGTAAATGAAGGTAGACGAAAGTAGATGAAGACAGATGGAGGTAGATGAAGGTAGATGAACGTAAATGAAGGTAGATGAAGGTAAATAAGTAAATGAAGGTAGATGAAAGTAGATAAAGGTAGATGATGGTAAATGAACGTAGATGAAGGTAAATGGAGGTAGATGAAGGTAGATGAAGACAGATGGAGGTAGATGAAGGTAGATGAACGGAAATGAAGGCAGATGAAAGTAAATGAATGTAGATGAAGGTAAATGAAGGTAGATGAAGGTAGATGAAAGTAGATGAAGTAGATGAAAGTAGATGAAGGCAGATGATGGTAAATGAACGTAGATGAAGTTAGATGACGGTAAATGAAGGTAGATGAACGTTAATGAACGTAAATGAATGTAGATGAAGGTAAATGAAGGTAGATGAAGGTAAATCGAGGTAGATGAAGATAAGTGAATGTAGATGAAGGTAGATGACGGTAGATGAAGATAAATGAAGGCAGATGAAGGTAGATAAACGTAAATGGAGGTAGATGAAGAAAGTTGGAGGTAGATAAAAGTTAGATGAAAGTAAATGAAGGTAGATGAAGGTAGATGAAAGTAGATGAAGATGAAGGTAGATGATGGTAAATGAACGTAAATGAAGGTAAATGGAGGTAGATGAAGATAAATGAAGACAAATGGAGGTAGATAAAGGTAGATTAACGTAAATGAAGGTAGATGAAAATAAAAATGAAGGTGGATGAAGGTAGATGAAGGTAGATGAAAGTAAATCAAGGTAGATGATGGTAAATGAACGTAGATGAAGTTAGATGAAGGTAAATGAAGGTAGATGAAGGTAGAAGAAGGTAAATGAAGGTAAATGAAGGTAGATGAAGGTAGATGAACGTAAATGAAGACAGATGGAGGTAGATGAAGGTAAATGAACGTAAATGAATGTAGATGAAGGTAAATGGAGGTAGATGAAGGTAGATGAAAGTAGATGAAGGTAGATGATGGTAAATGAACGTAGATGAAGGTAAATGGAGGTAGATTAAGGTAAATGAAGACAGATGGATGTAGATGAAGATAGATGAACGTAAATGAAGACAGATGGAGGTTGATGAAGGTAAATGAAGACAGATGGAGGTTGATGAAGGTAAATAAAGACAGATGGAGGTAGATGAAGGTAGATGAAGGTAAATGAAGACAGATGGAGGTAGATGAAGGTAAATGAACGTAAATGAAGGTAGATGAAGGTAAATGAAGGTAGATGAAGGTAGATGAAAGTAGATGAAGGTTGATGATGGTAAATGAACGTAGATCAAGGTAAATGGAGGTAGATTAAGGTAAATGAAGACAGATGGATGTAGATGAAGGTAGATGAACGTAAATGAAGGTAGATGAAGGTAAATGGAGGTAGATGAAGGTAGATGAAGACAGATGGAGGTAAATGACGGTAGATGAAGGTAAATGAAGGTAGATGAACGTAAATGAAGACAGATGGAGGTTGATGAAGGTAAATGAAGACAGATGAAGGTAGATGAAGGTAGATGAAGGTAAATGAAGACAGATGGAAGTAGATGAAGGTAGATGAACGTAAATGAAGACAGATGGAGGTAGATGAAGGTAAATGAACGTAAATGAAGGTAGATGAAGGTAAATGAAGGTAGATGAAGGTAGATGAAAGTAGATGAAGGTAGATGATGGTAAATGAACGTAGATGAAGGTAAATGGAGGTAGATTAAGGTAAATGAAGACAGATGGATATAGATGAAGGTAGATGAACGTAAATGAAGGTAGATGAAGGTAAATGGAGGTAGATGAAGGTAGATGAAGACAGATGGAGGTAAATGACGGTAGATGAAGGTAAATGAAGGTAGATGAAGGTAGATGAAGGTAGATGAACGTAAATGAAGACAGATGGAGGTTGATGAAGGTAAATGAAGACAGATGGAGGTAGATGAAGGTAGATGAACGTTAATGAATGTAGATGAAAGTAAATGAAGGTAGATGAAGTTAGATGAAGGAATATGAAGGAAGATGAAGGTGAATTAAGTTATATGGATGCATATTAAGGTAAATGAACGTGAATTAGGGTAGATGAACATGATTGAAAGTTAATGGACTTAAATGAAAGTAGATTGAAACGCGTAACGATTAACGGATACAAGTAAATGGTTATAGATGAAAGTAAATGAATATGAATGACTAAATAATGGGATATTGAATAATGTAACGTGTATTACGTAATTGGGGACTCGTGGTGGGTATATACATGAGGTCTTAGATAATAGTGCCTTATATGTGGGCTAGCATGACGTTCTTGCCAAAAGAAGACATAAAATGGCGGAGAAACGGAATGACAACGAGGCTGGTGTTGATGGTCTACGCTGACCGCTACTCTGCTAAAGCGAACGGCTCAGAAGACGGCACTCGATCGACTAAAGTTACACACAAATTTAGCTTCGGGGAACATTTATTCCACCAAAGAAAATTCCGCAATCTGACCGTTTTACGGCAAAACGGGCCGCCGTGTATTATTTTATTGGTTAATTCAATTGCGGTTGTACATTTGTTGATGTTTATAGCAAAAAATTTTCTTGGGAACCAAGAGGGCTGCACGTGCAATCAATGCACCGCCCTTAGATCCGCCCCAGGTCTCGGGGCTCGGCGGGCTGTGGTTTCAATTGACTGGAGCATAACGAAACGCGGTTGTGTATTGAATGCAGTGCCGTTGTAAAATTCCTTTAAGACAAGAGGGAGGAGGGAGCTTTGGCAACTTTAAGAGCTGAAGGAAAGGAATGGGCAACAAAAATCGTTAAAGTTGGAGGTAAGAAGACATATTTAGCACCAAGATCCATTAAAAAATAGTTAGTCTAGGACTACACGTGGCTACTGCAGTTTAGTAATTTTTATACGCTGTGCACTTTATTTTATTGTTAAGTCATAATGCACCAAGTTTTTCAATTTCTAACATTGACTTGAAAAGTCATTGTAGTTAATATTTAAATTTGGTCTCTGAGGTGATTGGGTCTGGTGTCGGTACATAATAAACTAGTCCGAACACTTAAAATCCCAGCATCCCTTGCACGACTAGTTTTCACTCTTACTTACATCCCGATGACATAGTGGCTACCAGGCTTCTGGCTCGTAGCCACAAAAATGAACTGGGTGCGAGGGACGACTGAAAGCCTGCAACTATTTTGTTGCGCAACAGGTAGGGCTAAACTACGGAATACAGGGACACTTCATTTACTTCATTTGAATAACAGTAGAGTCCATTGTAAGATGCCTCGTTCTTCAAAATTAAAGCCTCTGACACATGTAAATGAAGTGATCCTGTATTCTGTAATCGCTCCCAGAGCAGGTAAATTATGTTTATTTCGTGTCAAGGAAAATCAATATTCGTGCTCTAGGAAACTCGGCTACACTTCGAAATATCCCTTGAAGAATTTGTTGTATACTTTCAATTTAGTTACTCATGAATTTTGCTTGGCGTTCAGTTATTTGAAAACAGTCCTACAGAACCGTTGATACCGTTGCAAAATGGCATTCAAATTTCGCGCTTGATTTAGTGTAGATGACCGTAAAGCACATGCTTACATCACATGATCGTTTGTTCCTGCAGCGTTAAGGTTACGGAACAGGTTCGCGGGTGCGTTGCGCAAAACCATCCTCACGGGCGCGTAATTTAAGGAAACTGCCTAAACCTATACATCATTTTAAAGCTTATAGAACCTAGAACGGTGATAAAATGTTTTTAACTTGCGAAATTCAATATTAAACGAGCTGCGATCAGTCAAGTGCAAATCGACCGATGCTTATAAATGCGGCAAACTCGCGTCGGATTTTGACCTTATCAAGAAAACAATGACTGCATGATACTCAGCAGATGTTTGTCTTCAAAAGTGTGTCGGGGATTTTTTAGATCAGCTTTCAAAACAAAGTTATTATAATTTAAAGTTGGTTGTCGAGCTCTTCTTGGATGGAGACAGCATTAGGACTTATATCTTCTAAACGAAAAAGAAATCGGCAAAAGCCCGACACACTTTTGAAGACAAACATCTGCTGAGTATCATGCAGTCATTGTTTTCTTGATAAGGTCAAAATCCGACGCGAGTTTGCCGCATTTATAAGCATCGGTCGATTTGCACTTGACTGATCGCAGCTCCTTTAATATTGAATTTCGCAAGTTAAGAACATTTTATCACCGTTCTAGGTTCTATAAGCTTTAAAATGATGTATAGGTTTAGGCAGTTTCCTAAAATTACGCGCCCGTGAGGATGGTTTTGCGCAACGCACCCGCGAACCTGTTCCGTAACCTTAAAGCAACGCAAGTGCTGCATTAACATTACTCATCTCTCTATAGAGTCGCATTATACTTATATCGCTGCTTTCGTGCAACGCAAAACATAGTTTTGCATACTTATGCATTACTCATGTGTTTCTAGCCAGTTTTCGTACGTTTCGTTTTCTGCGGTAACTAAATAACTTCACCTTTTGTCTGAATAGTTCAGACTGATTTATCATCTGAAGGTCGTCGCTCGCATCACGTGATCGTGTTCCTCCCCGCATCATTCAAACAACGTTGCGAAGCGCTGCGTGAGCACTGCTCGACTGCCCATCGCTTCTAACGACTTATTACTCGCAGTTTTGATGCAACTCATCTGCAACGCAAAGCGTAGCTTATGCATTACGTGCACAGTCATATTTCGGCGGCAGCGTTATTAACTTAACAGCGATCATGAAACCTTCCCGAGCAGGGATTCGTGCAGCGCGGTTCCTGAGTCGCTAAATCAGCGCTGACTTAAGGTAATTTGTTTCTGACGGGTGGAGCCTGTCTGTAAGAAAAGAACAATTGAAATAGATATTGGTAAAAACATAAAATAGGAGGTGGAAATCCCACAATCTACGTCAAATTGACTACATCGCGAAAAAATAAAAATCGTTTATATAACAACCACATCATTCACGATGAATAATAACACATTCCAGAACACCATTTTTATTGTTAGTGTTATTATTCAGTGTTACTTAGATGACACTCTATTTCTTATAATCATGGACTACTTGCACGTGATACACAGTTGTATATTTCTTTGCAGAACAGTACAAAGCTTTCTTTCAGTAGCAACACTTTCTATTGGCTCCTATTCATGCTAGAACGTTTTGAGAGGTAAGAGGATAGGAAATCTTTAGCCAACTGATTAGATTGTGAGCCTGGTGCTGATTCCACTACTGAGGGGGTGGTACTTCCTCAACCATTATGCGGGACACTGACTCCCATCCTGTATATGCATCACCAATTGTATGCCCACTACTACATTTGCCTACCCAGAGTTCGATGCGGACTGTGCCCTGTGCGAGATTCTCACAGTAGCCCTCAAAGGAACGATGATGTAACAGGTTGGGTTGACTGGATAAAGAGGGCCAGTAGTTATAAACAACAGCCTCTATAGTCATTGGACCACTGCATTCACTGTTGTTAAACTTGAAGAACCATCTGTTACACTTGACACTTCCTGTGACTAGGAGGTTCCCTTGGTAACAGACCCTCAGAGCTGTGTTGCTGTGAAGTTTGTTGAATAAGCAATCCTAAAAACAAACGTTTTAATGTGTTAGAGTCTAGTGTAGATAAATTGCAAGTTTTGGGGAGAAAGCCAAACAATCAAGAATTGATTTTTTTAAGCCTCGCTCTTGAGATAACCATACTATTAATTATTCTTGATTTTTTCAAACTCAAATATTCATCATTTAGTTATTATTCACGTTGTTTCGAAAGCAGTTGATATTTATTATTCAGCTTCCACCTTCAAAAATGGTGTTAAGCACTAATTTGCTTGCCTCGGCTGTTCGCTGACTTAGCGATGAAAATGAAAAGCTAATGTGCTGAATAAGGGGGGCACTAAAGTAATAGTTTTAGTAATAATCCTGTTGTTTATCTACATTAAATTATTATGGGACCCAGCAGAACCTCCATTCACATTCATCTTACTGCATCATAGAAATAAATAGGTTGAACCGAATTTAAACTTTCTAGATTCTTAACTATGGCAATAAATCAAGTGGATTTGAAGAGTTATTGAAAATACCTCGGTTTGTGGATCATCCAAAAATTTTACCATTATTCTAGAAAAAGCCAAAAGCCAAAAATCTACCTTTTAATTCTAGAATTTGCAGGTCTAGAAGTTTGGAATGTCAACAGGGATTAATGATTACAGTTGCCCTTGGTTCTTTTTAAATTACATTAAATCCTAAACAAGGACTAAAGGTACACTACTCTTTTTTCAGCAGGTCTTGAATCCAGCTAAAATTCATTTTCAGATTCGGAGTCGGGTTGAGATTCAGGGATTGATTTAAACCGATCGAAAAGATCGTACATTTGTTTGTATGAATCCGTTTTGTGTGGTGACGAGGTGCTCTAAGCCAACTATAGAAAAATTAATTTTTAGACGGAATTGGTTCTTAATCCTGCAATGCCTTTAATATTAGTCATGCATATTTATTTGCCTGTCAGATTTTTGTACATATGCATGTTTTGTCGTAGGTGCAGTGTGCTAAGGTAGAGAAAATTTAAGCTTCTTTCTTATAAATTGAATTCAGGGTGTCTACCTACTTTTATTTTACCACTGTCTGAATCTGAACCTGAATTCCACACACATTGTTTCCAGTTTCGTTGTTGAAGCGGGTTTGCTTTAGTCGCGTCCCCTTTCTCTCCCTTCATTCCCATGATTCCATTTTCTCCCTTCTCTCCAGTCTCTCCTTTTTGTCCCTTGGAACCTCTTGGACCCATTTTCCCCGCTGCACCTGCCACGCCTTCTAACCCTTGTGGCCCCATCTCTCCCTTTTCTCCTTTGCTGCCATCCCTTCCATGATGGCCAGGTAGCCCAGGCATTCCCGGCATACCATTCGAACCTGGCATACCCAGCATTACACACGAGGATGACGGGCACTGAGAAAGAGGAATTTAAATCTATTAAATTACAGCCGAGTGTGATATATCTAAATCATATCTACCTTATATAAGATTCCATAAGCGCAGTGTTAGCTGGTTTTGGAAATAATCTTCGATATTGAAACAAAAAACATTTTTGCTGCATCTTCAGGGAAGTATTTTTTTAAGTACACTGTAAATTCTTTATTCGGTTCACGGTGCCGGTCGTTCCCGTATGGTCCTCACTGGGCTCGGTCCCTACTGACAAAATCAAGGGTCAATATTCTCCCAGCATCGAGGGCTGAAGAGATTTCGGGGTGCTTCTCCAGGTACCGGCACAGATGACGTAAAACAAGGCCATACAATAAAAAATATGTTACTGAATAAATAACACACAATGGTGAAACAATGCGCTACGTCATCTGTGCCGGTACCTGGAGAAGGAGCCGAAATAAGACAAACAGTGGGATAGGAAGAATGGAGATTTTTTGTTGGAATAATGCCATTTTGTGGGGCGGACTAACGACCTCTTTTGAGATAACTGATTACGTTGACCGGATTAAGTAGACTTTTACAAAAGAATAATGAGTTATTTTAGTGGAATAACAGAACAACGAAAATTTCCGACCAGGAATAATGGAATAACGAACACTCGCGTATTCCTCTTTCCTCATTGCAGATCCTAGTACAACCCCGAGCAAGCTTAGTCACGAAGCTGTATATCGCCTACCTTACAATGGTCCCTTCCTTTCGCGTTTTCAACATCTGTCTTATTGATGGTATCTTCCTGAGCTAATGCGCCACGCAGGAAGAGTAACAGAAAGAAAGAAGCTGCGAATCTCATTATGGATGATTGCTCGATCAAAGATCAGTAAACGTTTTTGGCTGAACCAAGATTAATTTGGAAACTGAAAAGAAGACTGCGTGTATTTGAAATAGATATACTTATTTGTTATATACAAAGTTATTTCACATTACCCTGAAACCAAACACACTTCTGTAGAGATAACGTTTCTGATTGGTTCAATGTCGAGGTTAAATTAAGTTACTGACATTTATATGGGTTTCTAACAGATAAGAAAGGGAACAAGTTTTGGAATTTCTCTTAGGAATTTCGCCTAAAAAAGATAACCGGGATATTATCACGTACAATTCATCTTTTACAAAGGCTATTCCACACTAGGTCAGTATCTAACTCCTCTAAGAATTCCGCTGAATTCCTGTTCTTGTTTTTCTTTATAACTTTCTTGATAGATGCTAAAAGTTATTGAAGCACTGTTGGTATAGCAGTGGAACATTTTGTGTTTGTCTCGTGTGCCAGTGTCGACAATCACGTGATCACCACTCGCTAACTCTATACGAACGGAGGGGATTGGAAATAAGAGAAAATAAAACAAATCAACCCTGATTCAAACTTAATAATTACATCATAAGACATAAACTTATTCGCGGAAGGGTATACATGTGGCAATGGTAGAGTTAGATACCACTTTGAGACCCAAGTGGGAAGGGTAAGGGCATTCACTACTGATCCCCACCCCTCCCTTGAAAAAAATCCTCTGATAGTATGAAGCCACCCCCTGATGTTAGTTCCTCAATAACGAAAGCCTTTTTGACAATAAAATCTTCATTTGTGGCGGAATATGTGTAGCTGAACAAACATGGTTGCCCATTGAAAAGTTCATTTACATGTGCCTTGCTGTTTCCCTGTGTTAAATTGTGCTTTACTTAGTTTTGCTTTCTGAAACATTTGAGTCTGGTCGTAGCCTTTGAAAGATCCAAACTCAAGGGATGAACAGTAGGCCAAACAAATCCTCTCGCCCTGATGAGAGTGCAGCTGCTACAATGAAATACTCGGAACTCTGGTACTTGGACGTGTAAGATAAGGATAGCTGAGAATCACGAATCACGAATTAACTAATTTGGACTGACTCCAGGCGAGCGTTTTCTGCGTCTCCGGAGACTAGACTAAACAAAACTTGTTACAGAAACGAAGATGGATCGAACGTTTAGTGCTTCTATAGTAAAATGTGGACGTTATAAAAGAGATTGAAACAGCCAAGATGTATAAGCGTCAGTCCAAGACAACGAAAGGGAGTGCCGATGGTATAATTTCCGCTATGAACGGAAAGCACCCCAAAGCCGATTTATTATTAATGCTCCAGTCAATTGAAACCATGTCCTCCCCGACCCCCGGGACATAGCTGGGGAGTAACGGGGGTATACACCTTATTCCAAAATTGCAGCCATTTAAATATTTTTTTGTTTTTACTTAAAATATCCCTTAATGTCTCCATCTTAAGCTAAAATTCAAAAGAACATTTTACCTTGAACAAGGCATCAAGGTCTAATTTAAATAAAAACAAAAGAATATATAAAAGGCGGGCATTTTGGATATACCTCTTACTAACCGAGTTCGAGGTAGGTACTGTAAGTTACGGACCGAGTTTTTCCGCTCGGATTTTTGGCCCAAGCTAGAAGCGCGTGGGCCATGAACCCACGCGGAAAAGACGATGATCAGTAACTTACGGTACGGACCGAGAAAACGAGGTTTGTAAGATATTTATTATATCTCAAAACAAACTTTTCAATTTCGCGGGCCGTACAGTAAAGTACGGCCCGCTAAATTGACCAATCACAGCGCGCGTACTAATAAGGTATATGGCTTTGGAAAAACGTTATTGTAATAAAGCATTTTCCCGGGGGGGATGGGGTCAGTAACGCTTTTGCCAATTTGCCGGGAATTTGGAGCGGGGCTTGTAACACCAGGCCTGACAGAGAGGGAATGAGTTCGAGTAACCAAAGTTACGCTGCTTTGTCACGTGACAAGATGGAGGAAACGTCGACTGTAAAAGAGAAGGTAGCCTAGATCTTTTTCTATCTTCCTTATTTCAAAGCCATCAATAGGCTTTAATAGAACTCAGGAATAAATATTTTATTCGGTAATTCCGTGAGTATAGGAAATCAAGTCTCCAATATATTGTACATACCGAGGCCATGAGGGCGGGGATTGTACCAACATACTCCCCCTGATGGGTGGGGTAGTTTACTAATGTAACACTGTGAAATTGTTTCATTCCCCGCTATGTCTGCAGGGGCGTATCTGGGATTTTTGTTGGGGGGGAGGGGGTGGGGTTCACCATTTCAGAACGAAATACACAGGAAGACCAAGCTCTGTATGAGAGGCTATAGGCCTATATATAAGGTCTATAAGGTTTTGTATGGGAATTTAGGCTGTTGTCGACTATAACTCCGTAAGTAATAAAGCAAATAAACTCTAACCTCAGCGTAGTGTTATTTGTGTTTTGTTGTTCTCTGTTAGCGTTTTCAGGCCTCTTTGGCGATTTTAGGGGAGTAATCAGGTAATTCTTCACTACTAAGCAGAATGATGTGTGTTTAAGACAGCGATGTTTAAAATAAGTATTGTGGGGATAGTTTCTAAAGAAACTGGTGCTGCGTCGGTGGGAAATTGAAACACAAGAAATTGGATAAATCAAACGAGTTGATTAAGTAAGTTATACCACCGTAAGGTGAATGGGAGGTGCTGACGTTTCGAGCGTTAGCCCTTCGTCGGAGCGAATGAGAGGATTGTGGGTTACGTACAATTTATATAGAGAAGTTTGGAGCCATGCTATTGGTGGAACCATAGCAGTGTGTGAATGGAAGTGAATAAATTAGATGAATGATTAAATGAATGAGAAACGTTCGTTGATACCGTGGGGATTAAGAGAACCGAGTTGGAAGATAAACTTCTGTTCTAGATTTTTACGGCTCTCCGTGTTGCCCTGATGCACAGAAAGGCCACATACCGCCATGTTGTGAGTTGAGTGGTTAGGTAGATTAAAGTGTCGCGCTACAGGTTTAGATGCATCTTTGTCATTTCGTTCGACGTCACGCAAATGTTCGCGGAAACGGTCACCTAATCTTCTTCCGGTCTCGCCGATGTATATCTTCTTGCATAGGGTGCATTTTATGCAATAGATAACATTGGCGGAAGTGCATGTGAAACGGTCGGTGATTTTAAACGATCGTTTAGGTCCTGCTATTTTGTCTGTGTTATTGATGAAAGGGCAAGTTTTGCATCTTTTGCGTGTGCAGTTGAATGTGCTAGGTGATTCGTCTGATTTTAGTGTACTTCTAACTAAAAAATCGCTAACGTTTTTGTTACGTTTAAATGAGATGAGTGGTGGTAGTGAGAAGATGCTGCCTGTTTCGTTGTCATTCTGAAGTAACTTGAAGTTCTTCAGAATGATGTTCTTAACAGGTAGGTTGAGTGGGTGAAAAGTGAGTGTGAACGGTATTCTCTGGTTCTCTTCCTTTTGTGACGTTTGTGGTGCTGAGTGTTGGTCAGTTGTTTGGGCGCGTTGTTGAGCTGTCTTCACAACTGAGTCAGGGTAGCCACGGTTCTTGAAGAACTGGAGCATTTCTTCTGATTTGCTGGAAAAGTCCAACTCATCACTACATAAACGTCGAAGTCTGAGGAATTGAGAATATGGAATAGAATTTTTAACATGGCTGGGGTGAGAAGACGAGTGCAACAAATAGCTATGAGAGTCTGTAGGTTTGTAGTACACACTAGTTGATAGGCCGTTGTTGTGAATTGAAACGTTGATATCGAGGAAAGCTATTGAGGTTTCTGAAATTTGCCAAGTATATTTTAATGCTGGGTGGAACGAATTGACAGAGTTAATGAAATGGTCAAGTTCTTCCCTGGTGGATGAAGTTGCGCCAACGCAGTCGTCAATGTAGCGGCGATATAGTTTAGGTTTAGGTCCGTTGTATTGGCTGAAAAATTGGTTTTCAACGTAGCCTACGAAGAGATTGGCATAGCTAGGTCCCATTTTAGTGCCCATAGCGACACCATTAATTTGTTGGTAGTGGTTGTTGGAAAATGAGAAACAGTTGAGAGTTAAAACTAGTTCGGTGAGGCGAAGTAATGTTTCTGAACTGGGCTCTTTAGTAGAGCGCTGGTTGAAATAAAATTTGAGTGCTAGAAGTCCTTCGTTGTTCGGTATGACAGTGTATAGAGAAGTGATGTCCATGGTGAAATTAAAATAAACTTGTTTTCGCCGGAGAAGTTGAAGTTGCGGAAGATTTTTAGTGTGTGGTTGGTGTCTTTAATGTAGGATGGTAAAGATTTGACAATGGGTACCATTATTTTGTCTATATAGCTGGAGATAAGTTCAGTTGAACAACTGCATGCAGAAACAATGGGTCGGCCGGGATTGTTCGGTTTGTGAATTTTAGGTTTAAAGTAGATTCGTGAAGTTCTAGGAGTTGTGATAATCAGATTTTTAGCCGTGACGGGTAATTCTTGTTTTGAAATGAGATCTTGAATAGTTTTCTTGACGAGTTTTTGGTTAGTTAAGGTGAGGTCTTTGTCTACTTTGGCATAAAAAGATGTGTCGGAAAGTTGCCGAAAAGCTTCTTGTTGGTAAAGGTCGGACCGCCAAACGACTACCGCACCGCCTTTGTCGGCAGGTTTAATGACAACATCTTTCCGCTTGCTAAGATTTTTAAGGGCCGCCCATTATGTTTAAAATAGTCGGCTAAGAACACGTAAAATTGCGTACTGTCGGCCACAGGGTTTTCAGTTGAGTTATTATAAATTTTTCTTTACTTACCGCTTTTTTTTTTACTTGACCGCTTTGTTCAATGGAACGTTGCATACTAGTCGAGCGTGAAACGAGCCGAAGACATAAAATGGCGGGGAAACGGAATAACAACGAGGCTGGTGTTGATGGTCTACGCTGACCGCTACCCTGGTAAAGCGAACGGCTCAGAAGACGGCACACAATCGACTTAAGTTGCACACACATTTGGCTTCGGGGAACATTTATTCCACCAAAGAAAATTCCAAAATCTGACCGCTTTACGGCACAACGGGCCGCTGTCTATTCTTTTATTTGTTGATTCAATTGCTGTTGAACATTTGTTGATGTTTATAGCAAAAACGTTTCTTGGGAATTAAGGGCAGTGCACGTGCACTCAATGTACCACCCTTAGATCCACCCCAGGTCTCGGGGGTCGGCGGGCTGTGGTTTCAATTGACTGGAGCATAACGAAACGCGATTGTGTATTGAATGCAGTGCCGTTGTAAAATCCTTTAAGACAAGAGGGAGGAGGGAGCTTTGGCAACTTTAAGAGCTGAAGTAAAGGAATGGGCAACAAAAATCGTTTCAGTTGGAGATAAGAAGACATATTCAGCACAAAGATCCATTAAAAAATAGGTATTCTAGGACTACGCGTGACTACTGCAGTTTAGTAATTTCCATACGCTGTGCACTTTATTTTATTGTTAAGTCATAATGCACCAAGTTTTTCAATTTCTAACATTGACTTGAAAAGTCATTGCAGTTAAGATCTAAATTTGGTCTTTAAGGTGATTGGGTCTGGTGTGGGTACATAATAATCTAGTCCGAACACTTAAAATCCCAGCATCCCTTGCACGACTAGTTTTCACTCTTACTTACATCCTGATGACATAGTGGCTACCAGGCTTCTGGCTCGTAGCTACAAAAATGAACTGGGTGCGAGGGACGACTGAAAGCCTGCAACTATTTTGTTGCGCAACAGGCCAGGGGCTAAACTACGGAATACAGGGCAACTTCATTTACTTCATTTGAATAACAATAGAGTCCATTGTAATATGCCTCGTTCTTCAAAATTAAAGCCTGCAACACACGCAAATGAAGTGGTCCAGTATTCTGTAATCGCTTCCAGAGTACGTAAATTATGTTTATTTCGTGTCAAGGAAAATCAACATTCGTGCTCTAGGAAACTCGGCTGCATTTCGAAATATCCCTTGAAGCATTTGTTGTATACTTTCAATTCAGTTACTCTTGCATTGTGCTTGGTATTCAGTTATTTGAAATCAGTCCCACAGAACCGTTGATAACGTTGCAAAATGGAATTCAAATTTCGCGCTTGATTTAGTGTAGATTACCGTAAAGCACATGCTTACATCACATGATCGTTTGTTCCTGCAGCGTTAAAACAACGCAAGAGCTGCATAAACATTACTCATCTCTCTATAGAGTCGCACTATGCTTCTATCGCTGCTTTCGTGCAACGCAAAACATAGCTTTGCATACTTATGCATGACCCGGGTGTTTCTAGCCAGTTTTCGTACGTTTCGTTTTTTGGAGGAACTAAATAAATTCACCTTTTGTCTGAATTCAGAATGATTTATCATCTGAAGGTCGTTGCTCGCATCAAATGATCGTGTTCCTCTCCGCATCGTTGAAAGAACGTTGCGAAGCGCTGCGTGAGCACTGCTCGACTGCCCATAGCTTCGAATAACTTATTACTCGCGGTTTTAATGCAACTCATCTGCAACGCAAAGCGTAGCTTATGCATTTCGTGCGCAGTCATATTTTGGCGGAAGCGTTACCAACTTGACAGCGATCATGCAACCTTCCCGAGCGGGGATTCGTGCAGCGCGGTTCCTGAGTCGCTAAATCAGCGCTGACTAAAGGTAATTTGTTTCTTACGGGTAACGGTTGTCTGTAAGAAAAGAAAAATTGAAATAAATATTGGTAAGAACATAAAAAAGAGGTGGAAATGCCACAATCCACGTAATGACTACATCGCGAGAAACTACTTCATCATTTAGGATGAATAATAACACATTCCATAACACCATTTTTATTGTTATTGTTATTATTTAGTGTTACTTACATGACAATGTACTTCTTATAATTACGGATTACTTGCACGTGATACACAGTTGTATATTTCTTTACACAACAGTACAAAGCTTTCTAATTTTAACAACACTTTCTATTGGCTCCTATTTATGCTAGAACGTTTTGAGATGTGAGATGATAAGAAATCTTCAGCCAATCAGATTGCGAGCTTGGTGTTGATTCCACTACTGAGGGGGTGGTACTTCCTCAACCATTATGCGGGACACTGAACCCCATCCTGTCTGTGCATCACCAATTGTATGCCCACTACTACATTTGCCTACCCAGAGTTCGATGCGGACTGTGCCCTGTGCGAGATTCTCACAGTAGCCTTCAAAGGAACGATGATGTAGCAGGTTGGGTCGACTAGATAAAGAGTACCAGTTGTTATATACAGCAGCCTCTATAGTCATAGGACCACTGCATTCACTGTTGTTAAACTTGAAGAACCATCTGTTACACTTGACACTTCCTATGACTCGGAGGTTCCCTTGGTAACAGACCATCAGAGCTGTGTTGCTGTGAAGTTTGTTGAATGAGCATTCCTAAAAACAAACGTTTTACAGTGTAAGAGTCTAGTCTACATAAATATCAAGTTTGGGGAAGAAAGCCAAACAATCAGACCTTGATTTTTTTAAGCTTCTCTCTTCAGGTTACCATATTATTTAATACTATTGATTTTGTAAAATTTAAGTATTCATTACTAAGTTATTATTCACGTTTTTTCAACCGGCAGTTGGTATTTATTATTCAGCTTCCCCCTTCGAAAATGTTGTTGACCACTAATTACCTTGCCTGTCCCTAACTTAGTGAAGAAAATGAAAAGCAAATGTGCTGAATAAGGGAGCACTAGAGTAATAAGATATAAGCCTGTTGTTTATCTACATTACATTATTATCGGACCTAGCAGAACCTCCATTTACATTCATCTTACTGCATCGTAGAGATAAGTAGGTTCAACCGAATTTAAACTTTCTAGATTCTTAACTATGGCAATAAATCAAGTGGATTTGTAGAGTTATTGAAAATAGCTCGGTTTGTGGATCAACCAAAACTCTACCTTTTAATTCTAGAACTTGTTTGTCTAGAAGTTTGGATTGTCAGTGGGGATCACTGATTACGGTTGCCCTGGGTTGTTTTCAAATTGACATTCAATCCTAAACAAGGACCACAAAGGAAATTCAGGTACAATACTCTTTTTTCTGCAGGTCTAGAATAAAAATAAAACTCATTTTCAGATTCGGGTTTGGGTTCAAATCAAGAAATTGATACAAGCCGATTGAAGAGTTTTGGGTACGCCTTAATTTTATGCGTGAGAATTTATTTAGCACTCATGCGCAGTTTTGTTATTGTTTCGTCTTACCGCGTGGTCCGATTTATTTAACATCCTGTTACATTGTTTGATCTCGTTCAGCTCAAAAAGAAGCTCTTTTAAGTTTGCACAATCGATTGCATAAATCTGTTTTGTATCGAGACGAGCTGCTCTAAGCCAACTTTAAAAATTTATTCTTTAGACGAGAATGCTTCTTGATGCTTCAATCAATTTAATATTAGTCGTGCATATTTTTCTGTGTGTCAGATTTTTGTACATATGCATGTTTTGTCGTAGGGGAAGCGTGCTGAGGTGGAGAAAACTCAAGCTTCTTTATTATAAATTGAATTCAGAGGAAAGTGTCTACCTACTTTTAGTTTACCAATGTCTGTGTCTGAATATGAATTCCACACACATTGTTTCCAGTTTCGTTGTTGAAGCGGGTCTGTTTTAGCAGCGCCTCCTTTCTCTCCCTTCATTCCCATGATTCCATTTTCCCCCTTCTCTCCAGTCTCTCCTTTATGGCCCTTGGAACCTCTTGGCCCCATTTTCCCCGCTGCACCTGCCACGCCTTGTAACCCTTGTGACCCTATCTCTCCCTTTTCTCCTTTGCTGCCATCTCTTCCATGAGGGCCAGGTAACCCAGGCATTCCCGGCATACCATTCGAACCTGGCATACCCGGAATTCCACACGAGGTTGGCGGGCACTGAGAAAGAGGAATTTAAATCTATTGAATTGCAGCCGAGTGTGATATATCTACAGCATGTCATACCTGATATAAGACTCCATAAACGAAATGTTCTTTGTTGGTTACGGAAATACCCTTTTTTGATCTTGAAACAAAAAACAATTTTGCTGCAACTTCAGGGGAGTATTTTTTAGTACACTTCAAATTCTTAATGCAGTTTCCACCCTAGTATAACCAATTTTGCCCGGCACCGTACTGAGAGAATATCGCTTCCCGGTCGTTCCCGTATGGACCTCACTGGGCTCGGTCCGTACTGACAAGACCTAGGGTCGATATACTCCCAGCATCGAGGGCTGAAGAGAAATAAGACAAACAGTGGAATAGGAAGAATGGAGATTTTTTGTTGGAATAATGCCATTTTGTGGGGCGGACTAACCACTTCCTTTGAAATAACTAATCGCCTTGACCGGATTAAGTAGATTTTCACAAAAGAATAATGAGTTATTTTAGTGGAATACCAGAACAACGAAAATTACCGACCAGGAATAATAGAATAACGAACACCCGCTTATTCCTCTTTCCTCATCAGATCCCAGTACAGCTCCGAGCAAGCTTAGTCACGAAGTTGTATATCACCTACCTTACAATGGTCCCTTCCTTTCGCGTTTTCAACATCTGTCTTATTGATGGTATCTTCCTGAGCTAATGCGCCACGCAGGAAGAGTAACAGAAAGAAAGGAGCTGCGAATCTCATTATGGATGATTGCTCGAAAAACGATAAACGTTCCTAGCTGAAGCAAGATTAATGTTTAAGATCTGAAAGGAAGACTTTGCCTGTTTGAAATAGATATCTTCTTAGTTACATGCCAATTTATTCAGTCAGATTTTCTTAAAACCAAACACACTTTTGTTGAGAAAACAGTTCTGATTGGTTGAATTGCGAGGTTAAATTCAGTTACTGGGTTTCTGACAGAACAGAAAGGGAACAAGTTTGGACGTGCTCTTAGGAATTTCACCAAAAACAAATAGCCGAAATATTAACACGTAAAATGAATCTTTTGAGAACGCCATTCCGCACTATGTCAGTACCTAACTGCTCTAAGAATTCCACTGAATTACTGTTCTTGTTCTTCTTAATAACTTTCTTGATAGATGCTAAACGTTACCGAAGCAGTGTTGGTATAGCAGTGGAACATTTCGTGTTCGTCTCGTGTGTCAGTCTCGACAATCACGTGATCATCACTCTCTAACCCGATGCAGTGGGGAAGGGGTGGGGGAGGTGAGATTGTGATGACGAAAACAACTCAACTCAAACTAAAACAAATCAACCCTGGTTCAAACTTAATAATTATATCATGAGGCATAACCCCCGGGGGGAGGGGGTTCTGCCATATATGGGCTAAAGAGGTATGTGCCGAATGGGAAGGTTTTCAAGCAGTTTACTCTAGCATAGGTTATATAAATCAGAGCGTTTGGGTCTAGAATAGGGTATCATTTTTAACGAAACTGACTAGTTGGTTGAAAATATTTTTCTTAAAAAAAACTGAACAAGCATAAATAAATCTTTTTCTGAGGGAGAAACGATATTGGTGTATGGTTTTGTTTTGGCTAGACTGTGCTAGTGACCTCAGTTTCTGGAAAACAGCTACCCTAGGATAGGAGTGATTTGGGGGGTTTACTCTAGTGTAGGGTAGCAAAATTCAGCTGAACCAGCTCTGGTATTGGTTAAGGGTTCCTGGTTTCCAGCGACACATCCCCACCCAGAAATTCCTAAAGTACCCCCCACAGGAGATAAAACTAGTCACGGAGGGGAATACATCCTTGGCATTCCGTGAGTGTAAACATTTGTGACCACATGGTCCTTTTGACATTTTCTTGATCTTAGAGATGCAGTGCTCCTAGCTCTTCCACAGGAGCTGTTTTTTTCTGTAAAGAAAGAGAGGGAGAAAAAATCCATAACGCTGACTGGTTCGCTATGGGACAAATCACACCCCAAAATGCAAGGCGAATCGATTCACACTTCATTCCCCTTTAATCACTTGCTTTACTAGACATAGTGGTGTTCAGTTGCTTCATTTACGGTTTGATGAAGTGCAAATGCTATTGATATGCCAAGCTCCTTAACAAAATGCAGTGCGCACATATCCTTTGAATAAATAGATAAATAAATGCATGTGAAGAGTGAATCTACTCGTGTAACACCAACCTCAAGCTTCAGCCCTGTCAGTCATGAGATCTCTCTTCATGGCATAGACAAGCTCTCCATCAGCATAATATTTAGGTTCAATCTCAGAAATACTGTACGACAGTAACAGAGTCACACGTCAGAGGTAGTCTAACTTACAGTCCGACTACTCGAATCAAGGTCGAATTTTGAATGTCGGTTTTTGACGCTGAACAACAGATTTGTTAGATGATTTTTTTTTCAATTCTGATGTGTTTTATACAGTTATAGAGCGAGCTCTATGCAAGTTAAGCGAAATATAAAACATTTTTAGAGATTCAATTGTTTAGATACTCGCTCATGATTGCATAAGTTGCTTGAATATTTGATTGGGTAAACTACTCTACAAAAATGGTTCATCATGAGATTCGAGACAGAAACATTGTTCAACCCACTGCTCAATAGAAATATCTTAAACAAATTAAGAACGATACCTTAAACGGGGAAGAAATTTATAATTTACCTTATCAAGTAGCCCTTGACACTAATTCGTGCTAGTTTCAATACAAATGATTACACAGATTTTTACCTAATAACGATTTTTAAAAAAAAAATAAAATTGGCATTGTTTCATCGCCATTATGCCCTAATTGTGCGACGTGGTGGAGGAATCCCTTGAAAACCTTTTATTTCTTTTCCTAAAACGTAGAGAGTTTTGGGTGAAGTTATTAAATGTTGTAATAATCTGGGTGTGGCTATTAACCATTTTTCAGATAAAGACATACTATTTGGTAAAAAGGTACACGAGGACAAATTATTTGTTAACCATATTTTGCTTGAAAAACAGTACATTTATAATTGCAGATCCACCAAAGTAATCTCTAGCCTAAGTGAACTTTTGGCAAGGCTAAAAAAGGCTTACGAATTAGAAACTCTCGCAGCCAAATCACGAAATAAAATGGCCTTCAACTTACGCAAATGGGGCAAAAACTGACATTTGACACACCGCAACCCTACCTCATCTAAGTTTCTTGTCTTTTTCTAGTGATAGGTGCGTGTTGTGTGTGTGTCTTATATGTGTGCGTGGTCTTCAAGCCTGCTTCTAACATATGCAAAGCTTGTCTGTACGTAAGAAAAGAAAAATTGAAAGAAATATTGGTTAAAGTATAAAAAAAGAGATCGAAATGTCACAATCCACATCAAAATGACTATATCTCGAGACAATACAAAACGTTTATATAAGAACTACATCATTCTCAGCAGTATGAAGAGTCCAGGCAGGAGAACGCCAAGAGAAAGAGAGAGAAATGAAAGGCAAACCCTTAAACAAAGGATATACAACCATCATCTGTCTTCCAGTGCAAATTCTGTGCCAAGAGATGCCAAGCAAGAATTGGCCGTTTCAGTCATGAAAGGCATTGTGAGGGACGAGGCTAAAACCCACAGCATTTCCCCCTGTTGTAAGACCGTCGGGCACCACGAAAAGGGCCATATATATACCATTCACGATGAATAATAATACATTCCATGACATAATTGTATATTATTATTGTTATTATTCAGTGTTAATTACATGACACTCTACATATAATTATGGACTACGTGCACGTGATACACAGTTATATTTTTTTACAGAACAGTACAAAGCTTTCTATTATTAACAACACTTTCTATTGGCTCCTATTTATGCTAGAATGTTTTAAGATGTGAGATGATAGGAACTCTTCAGATTGCGAGCTTGGTACTGATTCCACTACTGAGGGGGTGGTACTTCTTCAACCATTATTCGGGACACTGAATCCCATCCTGTAGATGCATCACCAATTCCATACCCAGTGTTACATTTGCCTACCCAGACCTCAATGCGGACTGTGCCTCGTGGGAGATTCTCGCAGTAGCCCTCAAAGGGACTATGACGATGGAGATTGGGTTGACCGGATAAAGAAGGCCAGCTGTTAAACACAGCAGCCTCTATAGTCATAGGACCACTGCATTCACTGTTGTTAAACTTGAAGAACCATCTGTTACACTTTTTGTTTCCTATGACTCGGAGGTTCCCTTGGTAAGAGACCCTCAGAGCCGTGTTGCTTTGAAGTTTGTTGAATGAGCATTCCTAATAACAAACGTTTCACAGTGTTAGACAGATTCAATTCTACATAAACTGCAAGTTTGGGAAAGAAAGCCAAATAATCAGATCTTAATTTTTTAAGGCCCTTCCTTCAGATAACCATATTATTTATTATTATATC
Source organism: Ricordea florida (assembly GCA_949710005.1). Taxonomy (NCBI): domain Eukaryota; kingdom Metazoa; phylum Cnidaria; class Anthozoa; order Corallimorpharia; family Ricordeidae; genus Ricordea; species Ricordea florida. Next base: position 2,578,372 of record OX453285.1, read on the forward strand.
TGCAACCCCTGGATATGAGCAAACGCGCGCTCTGATTGGTTCCCTACTCACAGGCTATCAGCTCTTATAACCCACTGAATAATTTTCGCGCTATTTTATTGGTTATTTTGGGTCACATGGTGTCAAATAGCTGGACGGGTATCAAGCGATATACCTCGGCCGCGTGGATATTTGCCCTGCGATTTTTCAGTCGCAAGAAAACACAACAAAGTCAGTCTCTTTTTAAACAAACTCGTTTTGTAGAATCCAGTGATCGCAGTCAAGTAGTTAGTCGCCGCTGTAGCTCCGGATAAAACAGAAAATCAACAAAATAAGCTGCTGGTGTTTGTGGCCTCGAGGTATGTGAGCAAAAGTTACGAACCCTTGGGCAATCAAATTCTTGAAAATCTCCCCACTGAAACGTGCAAAAAGGCTGGTTTTGCACAAAGCTACACTTCCCGCTGTCTTTAAAGCTGCCAGTTGAGAAAACGTTCCAAGCCAAAAACGATAAACTACGCAAGAGATAATTATAAATCCCTCAAGTCGAACAATGCAAAGCCAAGTACAGAAAAACTGTTCGAGTCATCGGCAAATATCGGTCGATTAATAGCTCAACAAAATTCAGTTCAGTCAGTTCAATCTATTCTTGGAACTATAGTTCTTCTACCTGTTTTTTTTCTTCGACCTACTCGGCGCCCGCCATTATATTCAACAACAAAGCCAAGTTTGCGAACAATCCACTTTTAACTTAAATCCTCCAACAACACGAGATTTTCCAATTTCTCTTTTTCATGGGTGTAATTTCTTGGGAATTTCTTTCGCAGTGTTAGTGGTATTGTTGAATTTTCTTTTCTAATACACTGGAAACGTTTCGCTTTGACCTGTCCTCGAACAACGCAGTTGACAAAGTAAACCAAAGTGCTGTGTTTTCGAGATTTTCATGTAAGGGGTGTTGCGAGAGTATGTTTGACATGACAGCTTGTCAAGCTCTGGTCCAATCACAGTTTACGTAAAACAATTTTAACCAATCAATGTACGTGTAGTGTTTGCGTCAGTCGCAATCATAGTCAGACGACTTGTTTCCTTTTTCTTCAACACGTTCAAAGTAAGAATCAACTCGCGATCGCGGAGGGTTATAAAATAAATAAACCCCTTTCTGGCTTACTGGTATATGGGAGGATAATGCCCTTGGCTGAGAGATTGTCCTCAAAATTTCACATATGCCCTCGAAGCTTCAATTCTCGGCCAACTGTTCATTTTACGGACAATCTCTCAGCCGCGGGCATTATCCTCCGATATACCAGCCGCCAGACGGGGTTTATTTACTAAATATACCATCAGTACGGAAAACGGCCATCATGGAGGAATGATTTCTTGAATTAGACAGGTCTTGCTTGAAAAAAATATACCAAAAAATACTACCGAAGCAAATAAATATGGGATGAAATTATTCGACGGTAAGTGAGAAAATTATATAGCGAAATTGTTTATTACGAAACTATAAGGCTTTGTATGGGGAGAAAAACGTATCGGATCTGAAGGGAAAATTAGTAACGATTCTCAATAAAAACGTCCCACCTTATAACTCATTTGTGCGCTTTTTGTGTCCTGTGTGGAAAGATATATATGTAGCAAGAGAAACCGTTAGAACTGAAACTTCATAAAATCCCTTCAAATCGGCTCAAGAACCACACAGGACATGCACAAAAACCACCACAAATGAGTTGAGGTGAGAAGTTTTTATTGAAAATCTTTGCTAATTTTCCCTTCAAATCCGATACGTTTTTTCCCCATACAAAGCTTTATAATTTCACCATTTCGCAGACCGTAGAGTTTGGGCTACCTGTGGTTTATCTACTTTACAATATTATGGAAGCGATTCAGCGCCTACGAAACAGCCGGAAATGCGATATTTCTGCATCACGGGAGCGACATAGCTGGGACAGAGTACGGTTTATAGTGCACGATGCGAAGAAGCTAAGACCGTTGAAAGCATTTGAATTCCGTGACGTGTAGGTTTATTGTAGGCCGACACTTCGCCAAGGGTTATTTTCAACTGTTAATTATATAGTGGATGCCTAGTGGGAAAGGCAAGAACTCGGGCCTTGGTTCTTACCCAGATTTCCTGTTCCCTAGTTTTTTTTCCAAACTAGGTTTTTTTATCGAAGATTTGTGATTTCTAATTTATTTAGTGCATACAAAACGATTGGTTAAAAATTTCAGCGATAAAAATGCAACTCAAGAAAATCCCAACCCATTGCCCAAAGTCCGCTAGAATTCAAACACAGAATGGAAACAAAGAAAAAAACTTGCGAAGTCGCCATACACTTCAATCGAACTCCACACGTGCTATCGGACTTTACATTTCAATGTATTGACCAAATACAAACCAGCACGACCAAAAATACTGAAAATTTACAAATTACGAAATATTACGAATAATATCAGGTGGTCAGGTGTAGCTAACATATTATATTTATTCCAGGTGCACGGTGACACCAGCAGAATAAACCTAATGGCATTAATTACCTGCTGCGTAGTGGCTGAAATGCTTTGTTACAGGGGTAGCGTGCTGAGATGGAGAAAATTTAACCGTCACCATGAACCACCTCAATTATAAATTAAATTCAATGGAAAGTGTCTACCTACTTTTATTTTACCACTGTCTGTGGCTGAAGCTGAATTCCACACACATTGTTTCCAGTTTCGTTGTTGAAGCGGGTCTGTTTTAGCTGCGTCTCCTTTCTCTCCCTTCAGTCCCATGATTCCATTTTGCCCCTTCTCTCCAGCCTCTCCTTTTTCTCCCTTGGAACCTCTTGGACCAATTTTCCCCGCTGCACCTGCCACGCCTTGTAACCCTTGTGGCCCTATCTCTCCCTTTTCTCCTTTGCTGCCATCTCTTCCATGAGGGCCAGGTAGCCCAGGCATTCCCGGCATACCATTCGAACCTGGCATACCCGGCATTCCACACGACGATGGCGGGCACTTAGAAAAGAAGAAAAGACGTTAAAATTTAAATTCACTTTAAGTTTGTTTGAACTTTGGCTTCATTCTTTAGAAAAATCTAAGTCAAAGGAGGCATTCATATTTAAGGATCGAGTTTGAAGTCATTGACGGACAGCTATGGATGCGTTATGTCTAGATAGCTTGTGCTGGTTAAAACCGATGCAAGGTAAATTTATTTGCGTTAAGGTTACTCCAAACATTCGCGGGGATACATTGGTCAATTTTTTATCTATTTATTATTTTTTGTCAAGAATATTAAAGTTCGTTATTTAAGGTATCATTTCCTGAAAAAATGTAAGTAAAATATTAAAACGTTCGCGAGTTATTGAGAAAAAGTTTTGCAGCAAATGGCTTCATCCGAAACTCCTATTTCAACTCAGCATTTTTTGTTTACACTCAACCGTGGTGACGCTTTCGAAACCAAATCCTTTCGTTGTCATGAAACGCTCCTGAACGGAGAAAAGTCCTTGGATAAAAAGCAAAACAAAGCCAGGATCAAAAAAAAGAAAGCCGAGGAAATTCATCCAGATGGAAGGCAAAATCTTGCCGAAAGTGACAAGGGCCCGTGGTTCAATCAACTCTCGGAAAGCTAAGCTGAGATTTTAAAAAGTTGTAACAGGCCTACATGAGTCCCGCAGTAGTATAGGAGGCGTCAGTTAAATACCACCACTTCTAGAAGCCGTTTTTCAGTGTGGAAACGCACCCAAGTATAGGACCCTATTTTAGAAATGAAGCGTTTTTCCTATTTCCGATTTAAAGCGTTGTTTTGTCTTGTTTCCGACTTCCGAAGATGACCCGAAGATGACACGAAGATGCACGAAGATGTTCCGAATATGCCACCGAAGCTTTTCCGAAAGTTAATGAGGCATTTCAATTTAGACAAATATGCATACTATAAATCTTCGGAAAAACGTTGGCGCAACACGTGCAACATAGTCATGCCCACCGTCAAAGAATTACGCTCTTTGGCAATAAAATATGAAATCCCTGGTCGGTCCCTGTTGACGACCAAAGCCCAACTTCACCGCGCCCTTTTACACACCCCCGTAGCGCGTGAAGAGCTTCGCCTTGTTGAGAAGAGAGAGCATTTTTGTCTCACATCCTACCAGATCGTTTTGGTGTGGTTGAGCGGGGATGAGGATCTTCGCCGGCAGCTGTGTGACGGCTCATTCTATGCCATCGACGCCCGGCTCCGGAGAAATCTACAGGCTCAAGGGGTGCCGCGTCGATTAGCAGGAATTATTGAAGATTTACGCTTCATCGGAAATTTCGAGGCTGACCTGAGTCGGGTTGACTATTTAATATATATTGCTTGCCGTGTTGACGAGGCAAAACTTATTTATCGCGAGTGTCAGCTTGCCCATAACCGCTGGTTTGAAATTAAGGGAGGTCAATTTCTTCCACGAGACGAAACACAAGAGTTTTTCTTAGATCTATTGCGAGACGCTTTCGAACGTTTTGAAAAGAAGGTGGACGACGCCGACGAGTTTGGTGCGCCTAAATTCGGGTCCACCATGAAGTGGCTAAGCTCGATGTGGCGCGATTAGGCAGTTGCCCCGCATATATTTTCTTTTTTCGGATCACTAATTAGAGAGTATCTATCAATTAGTCCATTAAAATGGATAGCTTGTCTTGCTTTAAGGAGTTAAAACAGCTTGCAGCCTATTTCTTAGAAGAATCTCAAGTCTCGTTCGGAGTTTTCATAGGAGATCACCTAAAAGGAATCGACGGGCTGCTAGAAGTCAACTCTGAGCTTTTCAAACGTTTGGACAGAGGTGAGTTTGATCATCTTAGATGGAACTTTACAACCGTTTCGCGAAACGAGGGGTATATACCTAGACCAAGATCAAAAAGTAAAAGGTTGGCGTTGAACAAATTGTTCATGAAAGAGTTCGGGCTTGATTTACTCGAACGAAAATCGATAGTAAACCTTGTGAATCGTATTGAGGACAATCTGGGGCTTGTCTCAGACTACCGCCGGCTTCCAAAGCTGATATGGCTGTTGAAAGTAATCTTCGAACTCCGAGAGGACCACGAAAGAGCCGCCAGGTGCAAAATCTCAAACATTCGGCCGACGACGCTTCGAAAATACGATGCTTTATGGACCAAGCTGAAGTCATCGTTCAACGTGGAAATAAAACCCTAGATTCAAGCGAGTTTTTCGCGCATCTCTGCGACCAGTTCCCCGCGAATCTCGGTCCGCAGTTTTGCCATATCGAGGTCCTCGTTTCTTGTCAAAGATTTTTGTTTAATCTCGCGCTTGAGTGTTTCATATTTTTCAACCTCAGACAGAATCAGTTGAAACTCGGTAGCGCTGATCTGGTTATCCTGCAAGGCTTTCGAGACCAAGTCATCTATTGTACTCAACTTCGTCTCACCAATCGAGACGGTTCGCTCATGCTTGGAGATCTTTACAGCGATGCGTTTACTGACCTTGATCATAGAGGCTGAAACAATTCCGAAGATGCCGCCAATAGCACCCAACGGAACCCCGACGACAATCCCAAGGCCGGTCAAAGAGGCGGCCAGGCCTGAAGCCGAAAGTATAACGCTCAGGCTTCCAGTCGTCAAAGCTACCCCGTTCAAAATGGCCCGAGAGCGGGTATATTTTTTCCGAACGCCTTCATAGTGGGCGATACTGTTTTTTAGGGTGGTCTGAATGTCACAAATCTTTTGAAGTCGAAACGAATGCCCCTCATCGTTGGGGGCGGTGGGAACCTTTGGGTACAAACAATCAGATTCCATGACCTATATACAGAGCTCCAACAAAACTTCTACCTTGGTCGTCGGTACCGTCCAAACTCGAAAGAGATTTCTTTTTGCTCCACTCCACTATCGGTTATCCGAAGTTCACAAGTGCCCGCGGTGACATCCTTTCCATGTCCATAGACAATAGCCTGCTGTAGACAGTGGAGGTTGTACTCCCCCTTAATGAAGACCAGAATGTTCCCTTTCGCTTTCTTGATCATGGTCAAATCGGCGGCTCCTTCGCGAATAAGGTTCAGCTTGTCCCACGAGTTGAGAGCGAAGAAATATATATCCATCGTTTTAAGTAACGTGAGGGTTATTTCTGGGATCTTCACAGTTCGCGCGGCGACACTCGAGAGCTCGTCACTGACCGGAGGGTGAAGTTCATTCACACCATCGCTTGCCGCTATGCTGAGGGACATTTTATTTATCCGTGTATATATTCACCATGCATAAAACCCACGAAATAGACCTTTGGTCTGTTATAAAAAGATCTTTTCCAAAAAAGACCGTAGAACATTTCGGTAAAACCTTAGAAAAAATTAAATTTCCGAAACAGAGCAATTTCCCCGATGCCCTCCTTCTCCGCGCCGGAGCAACCTACCCCGTCCCTACCTTTCCGTTCTCTGAAACGGTCTCTGATATCGCACCGCTGCTTCGAGAGCTCGAGATCTTTGTTGACCTAAAAATTTCTTTCAAAGCAGGAGTCCGAGACATCTGGAAGGAAACGACCATCACACATCGCTCGGCAAAGGAGGCGCACCAATGGCTCTCTGCTCCGACGTACGAATATTGGTCTCAACAGCTGAACTTCGCCACATGGTGCGCAACTGCGGGGTGTGGGGTGTCTATTACCGACCCGGCCAATAAAACCTTCCCGCCCATAGTTCAGGGGCTGCTTCGCTTCCACGTATACTTCTCCGTCCGTCGGATCCTATACGAGCTCGGCTGCCCCCTCCCCGGAGACAAGGCGTTCCAAAAAACAAAAAACCATACCGCAAGTCCGCCTTTGAAAGCCTCTGCATCGAATTCGGTCTGCCTAGAACCCCGGACTTTCGCTGGAAGGGCGGTCGAAACCACGGGCTTGGAGACGTGTTTATAACGTACCCAAGCGAGGGCCCAAAGAACTTGCACGTTATTCGCGGCTACGACACCGAAGCAAACACATGGCCCGATAGCCTGAATCTCTTCTCAGATGAGGGTGGGAAAAAGAATCAAGGTAATCTGTTGGCCTTTATCCGTAACGATGCCCACGGCGGAGCGCAATACAGCTGGTTAAGTTTGGACTAAAAAAGGGTGAAGGATTGACGGAGGCGGGCATGGGTCGTCTCAATCGGATTATCGAGGCTTTGGTATATTGTGTTCTTGGTTCGCAAGTCAAAACACGGTCCACTATCGTAGGGGCAAGCGGGAGTGCTGTTGAGACTCGTCAAATGTTCCGACAACTTCTAGAGGAGACAATCTTAGTGAATGATATAGCCACCGGAATCCAGAACTATCAAAGGGCCTTATCTGACGCCCGGGCGCAGCTGAATCTGGCCGTGGCCCCAGGACTCTGGTTGCTCCCCAGCCGGCTTGTTATCAATACAGACAGCGTGATCGGTTATAACAACGAGCTCCAGAAAGCGACCAGTGATATGACTTTCGGGGTCAATCCAAATGTGAACGAGCGGACACAACGCCGCACACCCGTCTCTGTTGCACCAAAAATAAAAGCGCCAGCCCCCCCTGTCCCGAAAACAAAAGCACCCGTAGCGCCAAAAACAAAAGAACCCACCCCAGGCCCCATTGCGCCAACTGCGCACGAGCGAAATCTAGCTGCAGTCACCGTTGTGGCCGCAGGGGCGACTTGGTGGTTGTTCAGGTAGACGTCTTCTTGTAGCGCTCGATGAGAAACACGACCACAGCCACGATCAAGAGCCAGGCGTTTTTGGCTAAGAAACCAACAACTTCTCCAACCGTGCGGAAGAGGAACGAGACAATGGCGCCTATGGCTCCAGGGAGAAGGTCCCCGATCTTTTTTCCGATGGCCTTGAACCCTCGGCCTACCCCCTGCGCTACACCGGCGAGCCCCCGCTGTAAAGCCCCCAAGATAACACCAATGACCGTCCCAGCCGCTACGAGAACCCCCAGGATAGTGAAGCCGTACTTTTTGAAAATAGCCCGAACGCGGTCCCGCAGAGACATTCGCTCCTCAATAGCTTCGCTTTGTCGCTCGAGTTCTTGAATCTCTTCCTCGCGCTCCGCAATCCGCGTCTCAGCGGCACGCCTATCTTCCGGTGAAGTATCGGGAGCGTCTCTTATCTCCTCGTCCTGTCGGTTTTGCTGCTCGAGCTCCTGAGTTCTGGCGTTATTCCGTTCCAAGATCTCGTCCGTGGATGGGCCTAGACGTTCTTTCAATTCTTTAGAGAAGTTCTTCGTTAAACTTCCATCCACGGTTTTCAGTGGTCGCCACGTCGCGTTTTCGTCCAACCCATCACGAATCATAGTACGACCATTATCGCGCACGCCGATCTCGACTCCTTTAAGGTAGGGAAACTCGCTCTCCACCTCGAGCTTCGCATCTTCCAGCATTCTTTGTAGGATTGGCTTCCCAGTAACAGGGTTGGTCACCATCTTCGTTTTTGGTCGTGCCCCCTCGATTGGCGTCGAAAACGACGTTTCTGCTGTGGCAGGCTCTCGTGGTGGACCTCGAGATCTTAAGGCATACATCCCGATTTGTTCTCCATCTTCATCACCATCGGGTATCGAGAGAAATGGGTTACTAGTTTCCCCACCTTCAGCGCCACCGGGCTCATCTCATCTCACCGGGCTCATATCATCAGGGTTGATATCCATTTTGTTTCTGTCCTATACATACAAGACAAATAAAATGGCGTACATCTCCAAGAAGCTTGACCCGCGGGAGGAGCCACGCGCTTTGATGGCCGCAAAAGGAAAACGCGTCACCCACCGCTTGACCTTTAACCCGAGCTCGGCGAGTCACAAAGAGACTCTTTACGTTGACATTCCCAGACTTCCAGCCGACACCGTCCTAGTCCCAGACACCCTAGCTCTTGTGGCCGAGGTGTCGCTAGGCGGATCAACGAAGCACGCCAACAATCGCGTTGTTGACAACCTGGGGCGCTGCTTGATTCGGCGCCGGGTCGTCAAGATGGGCGATAAAACCCTAGAGGATCTGGAGCGCGCTGACCTTGTTGGAGCGTTCTCCGACCTGTGGCTTCCCACCGAAGAGCGAGCTAAACGCATTGAGCAAGGAATCCAGACAACCGAGGTCAACAAAATCCGCTCAGAGGCCGGAGACAAAGGCGATGTGGCGGGGGATCTGGCGATTGCCGAGGCCTTCCCAAAGTATCGGCTCCCACTTGATTTTGAGCTCCTTCGCACCCACGGCGTTCTCCATACGGCGAGTCTTCCGCCAATTCGGTTGGAGCTCACACTCGCCGCCGCCAAAGATGTCATCGTAAGCTCGGATGTGACCAAAATTGGCAGCTACACGCTCAAAAAAATCGAAATGGTGTACCAAGTGATTGAGTCCCCCGGCTACGCACAGCACTTCCCGAGCGTGGTTCTTTACAACCACATCTCGCACTACAAAGTGATCTCCTTTGCGAAGGCCGCCGAGCCCCTTCTCGCGGACAACATCCCCGTGCAACTCAAAAGCTTTGTGGGTGTCCTGTTCCTGTTCGTCGACCAGTTCCCCGCGGGAGCACGACACAGCGAAGCCTTTCCGAATCCGGGTGTGACCAAGGTTGAATTCGATCTCAACGGTGTCCCCAACACGCTGTACCCCAGCGGTATGCTCCCCGCAGATATTTGGGAGACCGCGCGAGCCGGCGCAGAATGGCTGGTGCACCCTCCAGGTAACACCATGGTGGTGCAGCCTACTAGGTTCTTCCATGACAAATACGGGATCTTCATCGATCTACGCACGGCACGCGACCACCTTGTGCACGGTGACGGACAAGCAGCTTTCGGTCCGGGAAAAAATCTTCAGTTCCGGATCTATCGAAAGACCGGCGGCGGTGGTGTGGGCAACTGCCACGTCTTCCTCCCAGGCGACGCAGCATTCGACCTTGGTAGCCAAGTCGCCTACTATTAATCGCCACTCTCTATATAGCTGAGATGGACTTTCTCACCGATTTGATACCCGGCCACCTGCTTATCGTCGGTCCAACAGCTTCCGGGAAGTCGAGACTGGTCGTCGAAGCTCTCCGCGGCCCTTTTCGAGGGAAGTTCCACGTCGTGTGCTTGATTTGCCCGACGTACGTCCACAACAAAACATATCGGGGATTTGCCAACAAAGACCCCGGCTTAGTAGCCCTGGCGCCAGGGAACTCGGGCGGGGAGATTGAGAAGTGTCTTCGGCTTTGCACCGCGGTCTTCGAAGGGCGTGGTCAGGTGTTGCTTATTCTGGACGACTGCGCCGCCAGCGAAGACGTCAAAAAACAACGGAGCGCTCTCGTAGAGCTGGCTTTCTCTGGCAGGCACAAGAATTTTTCAGTGTGGCTTTTGACCCAACAGTACACGAGCGTGGCAAAAGCGTTCCGGGAGAATGTAGCCGCGACGTTGACGTTTTACAGCCCTAGCGAGCTCGATGGGAAAATACTTTGGGAAAACTATGGGGTAGGACATCCCAAGGAGGAGCGGCAACAAATGCTATCAGCGCTCAAGAAGCATCCGTACGCCAGACTTTGCTTCCGTCTCCGTCATCCATTTGATATCGTGTTGGAAATCCCAGCTCCTAGCAAAATTGTTTCGGCAGATATATAGTCATGGATGACACCGTGTTGGATGAAATTCTCCGCGAGGAAGAAATCGAACTGGTCGCACCCGCGCCAGCCCCCGTAGACGACGACCGGGAAAAACGCGAGGCACTGGCTATTCTGGCGGCCTCCGGTAATACCAAGGAGTACTTGGGTAAGGAGCTGTCGCTGGGTGACGTCCACAAGCTCTCGAGGAAGGAGGTTGCTTCGCTCCATCTTCGTTACCAGACGACCCTCGGAAAGCAGGACGAGCGCAGTCTCTCTGACGGCTTCTTAAAAATCGCGTGCAAGGTGGTGACGCGCGTGTTGGGAGCCGTAGGTAAGCAGCTGGATTCCGAGCAGGCGCTGTTAACAGACCTCCAGCAGGATGCCCTGATACGGCGTGAGTTGAGCTATGGGGCTGGCTGGATCGCGGTCCGCGGTGGTCGCTTGGTGGCGCTAGTGGCTGCTCTGGCGCATGTAGGTAGCCACACAGAGTCTTCGACGGCCGCAGGCCCAGACGAGTTTGTAGATCGCTAAGCACTCGCTAGAAATTTTTGTTGTGTGAAAAGTATACGCCCTGTCTGAATGGACCCAACAAGTGAAGATCGTATTACAGCGCCGGCCGAGCTGAACGCTCCGACTAAGCAGAAGGATCCTAAGAAGGTCGCGGCTGGGCGGGCCCTCGCTGCTAGGAACAAAGACGCTCGACAAGCTCTGGCTCGAGAGCAGGCTCGCGAGCGTTCGTCCAGCCACGACGAACCACACCGAGCTACGACAAGCTGGAATTGGGGGCTCCTGATTGCCGCAGGGAGCCTCTTGGCCAGTCTGTATAGTCTGTATCTCGCCCATCTCAAGCAGCAGCATCCGAAGCATCCGCCGCAGCAGCCAACGCCTGAGCCTCCTCGTAGAATTATGGAATAAATTTTGGCTAGATATAGACTCGATGGACAACAAAGTCGTCTCCACTGTTGTCGAAGCGGCAACTCTGACAGGCATTGCTGCGGGTATTGGTTGGGTGGGAAAAAAAGTTCTCAAAACGCCTATGATCTCGGACCCTTCCTCGTCGATTGAAAACTACGCGAAGTGGGTTGCAGTTCTCTCGGGAGCGGTCGCAGCTAGGCAATACTTAGTCGAAAAAAAGATAATCCCAGCTGAGTAGAGATGGTAAGCATAGCAGTTATGGTGGGTGGGGCTATCTTGAACGCTACGGCCTTCGTAGGTGGGTCGTATCTCGCTCGGGCGATATCTGGGAAAGGTCCCGATGCAATGGCTGCGGAACGGAAGTGCCACGACAAAGCCTTGGAAAAGTACCAGGATGACTGGGTTGCCTTTCAGAAACGCCGCGAGAAGCTGGCTGATTGGGAAGCAGAGCAGGAACGCCTGCGCAATCGAGCTGACCAAGACACAGCCGCAACGAACCGCGCCCTCGACCTGTACGCTAAAACCCATCCTCGTCCCACAGCAGTTGATGCCCCACAATGGAGCGATTATTACCGTCCTTCGAGTTCCCAACGAACGGGTGAACTGGCCTATGTAGGGGGTGGGATGCTCGCCATTGGGTATGCTGCTAGCCGATGGTTGTGAGACCACAATAGCTTTTTTCGCGATGGAGCTATAGACCAATGGAAAAGATCTACTACAGCCCCCAGGGCTATTGGAAGGGGCACGCTGCGTCGAAGAAGTTGGCGGACGCGGCTGGCGTCTCTGAAGATACCGCCCTGGCTTGGCTAGAAAAACAGGCAATTTGGCAGATCTACCTCCCGCCTCCACAACGCATACCAAGGCCGAGGTTCAATGTCTCAACACCAAACGAGGTTCATCAGGCCGATCTTCTATTTCTTCCCCACGACCGCCCGGGACGTGGGCGGAAGCCTTACAAGTATGCTCTCACCGTGGTCGATGTTGCCTCGCGCTACAAGGAGGCTGAGCCGTTGGCTTCAAAGGAAGCGAGAGAAGTCGCGGGAGCGTTGGAGCGCATCTACAAGCGAAGCCCTTTGTCCTGGCCCAAGCTACTTCAAGTCGACCCGGGAAAAGAGTTCATGGGAGCTGTCTTGCCGCTACTAGCTCGCCACAAAACCGAAGTCCGGCGTGGCCGCGTGGATATCCACCGAGACCAAGCGATCGTTGAGAGGTTCAACCGGACTCTAGCCGAGCGGTTGTTCGGTTACCAGTACGCCCAGGAGATGCTTCTTCCCGAAGGTGAAAGATCGGTACAGTGGGTGGCTCGGCTGCCTGCGGTTGTCGCGGCTTTGAACAACGAACCGACGCGGTTGATCGGTAAAAAGCCGCAGGATGCCATCGAATCCAAATCGGTGACACAAAAACCTTCCGCTGTTGCACCGGGGAGGGCGGTTGGTTTGTTGGAAGAGAGACTTTCCTCTGACGCCAGCGTACGATATTTATACCAGCCTGGTGAACAGGAGGGTGGGCGAAGACGTGCAACTGATCCAATTTGGAGCCTCGAGGTTCTCGAGCAAGAGGGCGCGATTGTTCGGCCTGGCGAACCTGTGGTCTACTATCTCAGAGACGGGCCCAAACGAGGCTTTGTCCGCGAAGAGCTGCAGGTAGTGCCGTGGAATACCGAATTACCTCCTGAAGGTGTACTCAAGGGGTTCGGTGTGAATCCCGTCGGGTAGCACCCGTCTCTTGTCGTAGTAGGCGGAGAGCCCGAGTTTCTCCTGATGGTACGTTGTCATCTGGCCGTGGTCCATTCGGAATCCCCGGTTTTCTGCCCGGTCGAGCGCTCCATCGAGGGTTGCTTTGTATCGGCCCCAGGTCAAATCGTTGTCTTTCTTGGACATCCCCTTCGCCGAGGTTTTGCTTTTTCCTTCGCTGTCGACGTAGTACGCCTTGCTGCATAGAGCGATGGCCCGGGTTCCCTCGAACTCGAGTTTGAAAAGGCCCGGCGTCCGACCGCTCCATTTATCCCAAGCCAGCCATTTCTTTTTGCAGCCCTCGAACTCTTCGCGGAGCTCGGGGCGGACGACGTCGTCCAGGTTTTTCCCGGCGATGCCCATGTACAGGCTATCGGTATCCATCTGGATCAGCTCGAAGTCTTTCCGATCGACGAAATAGTCGAGGAAATCGAAATAGAACTCTAGCATACGCAACTTAGCGAGCTGGTACACGGTGATCCCGATTTGGAAAGGTCGGGTGATTTCGATCTTCTGCTTCCTCCTGTGGATCTCGTAGGCGGAACCTATTTCGACGAGGTCCTCGTACCAGGAAGAGCGGAGAGCACGATCGACCACTGCTTCGTCGGCTGTGTAGGAGACAAGCGTCTGACGCTCCAGCGCTTCGATAAACTTGCCGTAGCAGCTATTCCCCAGCAGTTTAAACAGGTCGGCGAGGAGGGTTTTGTCTTTGTCGGTATCCCCCTCGCGGCGGGCTTCGGTGACTTGGTCGACGAACCACTCGAAGATCTTTTGCGGTTTGTAGTTGATCGTCCGGTACACCGCGGTGACAACTAAACCGTGGGCGAGGTACCAGCGGAGAAGAGGGGCGTACAACAGAATCTTCTTGGCCCATAGGGCCCCGACAAGCTTCGCATCTGCTGAGCGGGTTCGTCCCATTCGCTCGAGATAGCCCAGCATCTCTTGGGGGACCGCTTCGACTGGAATCTCCTTGCTGTAGAAGAGCGGGGGCATTTCTTCGAACTTTGGCCAGAGGTGTTCGGGGACCTCGATGTCAACCTCGGCGAACCCGAACCACCTTCCTTCTCGTAGAGCCTCCACAAATCCGTCGACATCGTCCGGACTACTGTAGTGGATCACCGTTCCCTCCCCACAGGGCATAGGCGCTGCCATGGTAGAGAGGTAGAGCGCGTAGCCGAGGATGCGTTGACATTGGTGGGCCTGGTCGTGGTACTGATGGGAACGGATCCTTGTTACCCCTGCTTCGTGATATCTTGTGAATACGATCGAGGGACCGCCCGTGACACTCGCTTTGAGCATGTCATAAGCCTCCTTTCCAGGAGCGTACAGCTCGGGTGCTCCGGGGCCTTTCAATGTCCCTCGAAGGACGAACCTCATCGACACCCCGGGTAGACTTACCGCATCTTTGAAGATGTCGATTCCGTATGCGGTGTAGAAGTCGCGCATTTTAACGAGCGCTTCGACAAACGGTCCGACGTCTAAATTGTTGTAGTAGCGGAGCCAGTCCGCGAAGGTCTGCATCCCCTTCTCCCGGAATACCCGCTTGCAGTCTCGATATTCCGAAAGGGAAAGAAGATATTTGCCTTTCAGTTTCGAATACCACTGTGGATAGTCCGGTAGGCCAGGGAAGTCGAGCTTGTCGTGCGAGTCGAACCATTCGTAAGGAAACCAAGACTTCGTGTGGGTACACCCGTAGGCTTTGACCCAAGCATCGTAGGTTTTGCCGGGACCGATGTAGTTCAAGACGTCCAGAAATTTGAAGTCCGGAGTTGTGATATACATAACCTGGTTTTCCTTACACCCCACTTTGATGGACTGGTCGGTCGTCTTGCAGATTTCTGGGACGAAGTGGTTCCGGATCAAGTTCAAATCGTACTTCCCCGAATTGAACCCAAGCACAGGGACTTGGTTACACCACTCTTCGATCGTTTCCTGATACTTTTTGGGTAAGAGCTCGATGGTGTCGGGTAGGAACCTCGCGCGAACATCTGCGCGCAAGCGCTGGGCCCGTCGTTCTAGCGCTCGAACAAATTCTTCGACCAACAACTCTGGATCTCGTACGCATAGGTGTTCGGGAATCGGATCCAGGGTGTCTGATATGGAGACGGAGATAGGAACGTGGTCTCCCTCTATAGTCAAATCGGCGGTCGGCTTTTTCGCACTGGACTTGTCGAGGTAACTCTCGAAGTCATACACGATCGCGTGGGGGTACGTCTCGGTTTTTCGTTCGGGGATGCGGTCTTTTCTCCAAGGTTTTGGCCACTCGTGCTGCCACCGAACCACAAGGCGATAGCCAGCGTCACGGATTTTGGCTTCTCGCTCGAGCGTCTGTTGGTATGCTATCTCGCGTGTAACAGGGCTGTCCTTTTTCTTGGAAAGATTCCGAAGTTGCTCCTGACGTTGCTTCGGCGATGGGAAACAGCGTTTGCACCCGTGCCATAGACACCCGTTGAATTGGAAGACGGTCTTTGAAATGGGATCATAACCGTCTACGTCGAAACCTTCTATCATTCGCTCGCCTCCATGTCCACATAGCTGGTGATGGACATGGATCCCTCTGGTGCGGGCTTCATACTCGAGCCATTGGACGGCTTGGACGCTATCCTGTTTTTGTGGGTAGAAGACCTTCTCAAAGGCAGACGGTGGAGCTTCCACTTTCTCTCCTTTGCAGACAACTTTTGTCTCACCTTGGGTGCAACGATCTGCATGGCGATAAAGATCGCTGATCTTTGTAAACCGCGCGTTGCACTCCCCACACACGTATACATGCGCTAATTTCTGTATGTCGCGAATGAGAAACGCGTGCACCTCGTAGACGCCGATCGTCATTGGTGGGATACCTACTTTTTCATAGTGTGCTGGTTGCCTCCGATGCAGCCAATCTCCAGACTCTGTCGGTTCGTATACCCGGATCCCGAGTCGGAAGTGCTGCTCTACTTTTCGCAGCCCGACCAGAGAAACCCCTGGACAATTCTCGTGCGATTGGTATATCTCTCTAGCGAGAGCTTGGTCTTGTAGGGTGCAACGATCCACGCGCGCCCCTCTATGGACGGCGATACATCGAAAGAGACAGAGGTTATCTCCGTACGTGTCCAAGGAGTACAACCCCCGCTTTCTTCGGAGCCAGCTGGGTAGTGGTCCTGTCCCCAACAAAGGCGCCTGCCGATCTACTACAACTCTTACTTCCACATAGATAAAGCGAATGAAGGTCCACTTGGTGCTAGGTCGCCCGATTTGGTCACCACTCAAGCGCTTCTCGTCTTCCGCCTGCACCCAGTCTCTACCTTCCGTCTCGAGATACTGAAACCAAGGACTGCCTTTTGCTGTTTTTCTCCACAACATAATTTTTCCCGTTTCTAAGTTCCTGAGCCTATACGTGTAGCTGTAGCACAGATAGAAACTGGTCTCGACCTTCTCGTGGAGCTTATCCATAATCCGATCCACCAGAGACCCGGCCACGCCTCGGAAGAAAGACCACTTCCAGAAGCGGCGACCTCGTTTTTCACCTTCTCTCTCTCCATCCAACTCTTCGAGTAGACGCGCACCTTCTCGCACCAGAGATCGCGCTAAGGAGGCTCGCCGGTTTTCAATTTTTCTACGAGCCTCTGCCCTCATCGTTGGGGTAGTCCTCTTTCGGACACCCTCCGCGAGAAGAGCGGTGTCGACCTCTCTCGCAAGTTGACGGAGTTCACGAGCCCGCTGCCACTTCTTGTGGGGGTTCTCTATATCCCCTCTGGTAATAGCAGGGTATCTCCCAGTCTGTAACGCTCGCCGGAGTCGTTTCCTCCACTCCGCAGCGCGAGCCTCCTCGATCGCTCGTAGGAGGTCAGCTTTTCGCAATCTCGAGCTCGCGGTCAATCCATAGACTCTTGCTAAAGAGCGTAACTCTTTGACGGTGGGCATATTTTGAAGATACCTTTGGTGCGCCACTCTCTAAATGGAAATAATTTTGTGACGCGTGCGTCACGCCAACGTTTTTCCGAAGATTTATAGTATGCATATTTGTCTAAATTGAAATGCCTCATTAACTTTCGGAAAAGCTTCGGTGGCATATTCGGAACATCTTCGTGCATCTTCGTGTCGTCTTCGGGTCATCTTCGGAAGTCGGAAACAAGACAAAACAACGCTTTAAATCGGAAATAGGAAAAACGCTTCATTTCTAAAATAGGGTCCTATACTTGGGTGCGTTTCCACACTGAAAAACGGCTTCTAGAAGTGGTGGTATTTAACTGACGCCTCCTATACTACTCCCGCTGTTCACAAATGTAAGAGGGCAGTTGGGAATGTTCGTACTTTCCTAACAAATATCTACCGGTATACTACATCCCCAGTACTAAAACCTATATCACACACTTTACAATTTACTGGACACAAAACTTGACCAAGAGGTCTCATGTCCGTAACGAGTGCCTCCATGAAACCGCGCTGCGGCACTTGTTCCTCGGTTTGTTTTTGTTTTGCGGAAGCACGTCGCTTTCCGTTCGTTTTGCCCATAGTTGACCACTATGCATAGACCACGGCTAAAACGTGTGCGCTAGGAACGTGACTGCGACACTATCGCTTTCCTGCGAAGCCCAAGTATGTAACTTAGAATTGAAACAGGTAGATACGAAAAAATCCCTCGCGATAAAAGGATATGTTACTTTTGTACAGGTAACAAAATTGAAGATGAAAATCATTTCTTACTAGATTGTAAGGCTTATTCTCAGATCAGAGACACATTTTTCTCCAAACTAGAAACTAAAATACCTGACTTCAAATCACTTTCACACGATACCTTAATATCTCTTCTTATGAATTCCTCTGATTATCTGATTAACTGCCAATTAGTCAGTTCATTTAACTCGCAAAGTAGTTGATAATGTGGGGGAGCCAGCACATAATTTTAATAAAAAATAAAAAAAAAAAAAAAAGTTTCATAAAAAATAAAATTGATTTAATTACTATTTAAAAACAAAAAAAAATAATAATAATAATATTGTAAAATGGAACAACAGTTAAATAGATTAAGCGCCGAACAATTAAAAAAATTAGTTTACTGGTATGATCCACCAAGAAAGTCATATTATAATACTAAAGCGAAGCGCATTGAATTTTTGATTAATATTCCTGAAATAGTTAATAATGTTCAAGAAATCATTGATAATATTCGAGAAATTAGTGTGTCATTACATGCTACTCCACATAGACCTGATCAGAATACTCCTCTTCCAATTCCGTTTACCCCTCAACCAAATTTACCAACCCCATCGCCAGACGTATCTCCGCCAAGTATACCTAATACACCCCCTCCAGGAGTTATGGAAGAGATGCAAAATATTCAGGAAAAAACACAAACCCAATCAACTAACGAACCTAAAACTATTAAGTATCATTATTACTGCATTCATAAAAGACAGAAATCAAGATGTAAAGAGTGTGGAGGAGCACAAATATGTGAACATAATAGAAATAAAGCTTATTGTAGAGATTGTGTAGGTTCTCAAATATGTGAGCATAAAAAACAAAGGAATCAATGTAAAGAGTGTGGGGGATCACAAATATGTATACATAAAAAACAGAAGGCACGTTGTAAAGAATGTGGAGGTAAAGGAATATGTATTCATGGAAAACAAAGAAATTTTTGCAAGTTATGCGGAGGATCACAAATATGTGAACACAATAGACAGAAGGCATTTTGTAAAGAATGTTATATAACAAAAAAAATGAATTCAATTATGATTTAAAAACAAAAATAATAAAATTAAAAATGGAGAAAGCTGATGAAAATAGTTATATTGAGTTTGAATATATTAATGAAAAAAGACTAGGTATTTATGATTTTATTGAGTTAATAAGGACAGATTTAACAAAAAAGATCTCAAAAAATCACGATTTCATTGATGAATTAATCACTTTTGAAATTTGGGGTGAAGAAGAAGAACATTTTTTTTCTTTTCCTGTTGATATTAAAGGTTATAGTATTGAAAGTTTACCAACCGACGATTTTGTATCAACTTTATTAATGATAGCTAAAGAAATTTATAGAGAAGGTATGGAAGAAGATTATGTTATAGATGATGATTATATTATTTATTCATTGAATATTATTATAAACAAACCAGATAAAGTATAACATAAACGTAAATTCTTTAAAAAATTGCATGATGAACTAATGGCAGTAGCATGGCATCCAAGTAGGTATTGATGTTGAGGAATTAAAGTTTTTAGAAGAGTTATGAGGTGATGAAGATTAGTTAAAAAATAATGTTATATAACTTTTTAATTAAAGTATTACAAGTTATATAACAAAAAAAATTTACCTAAATCTTAAACTTATAGTTATGGGGGAATCCTTAAGATTACGTTTTTTCCATTCCGCATCTAAAATTGTTAAATCAAAGTGATTTATTAGAGTATCATATTTTCGAACTGGAATTGTTGGATAATCTTTTGAGGGTATGTTTGCTAGTAAGTGAGATGGCGTGAGTTTTACAAGTTCTGAATATTTATTGTTATTCATATATGAAGACTTATTATCCACTATACTGCATATAAGCCTTAATGGTTCCTTAATATTTATATTTATTGGGTATAATTTACCAGTATTTAAAATTTCAGGGAGCCCTAAAGAAACTTGTAAACCTTTAGTAAGTTTAATGTTGAATACCTTATTAGAAAATAGATAGTCAATAGCATCACCTTCAATTATTGTTATATTTGATCCCTTTTCACTATTAAGAATTATTGATTGAATATTTCGTAGTGAATATGTGCCGGGTTGTATTATTACGAGTGGTCGATCCCTTTCATCAGTTAACATCTGTTGATCCTTGAAATTAATCAGTCTTTTGGTTTTTATATTACAATCTAGAAGTTGTATCTCTTGAATATTTTTGAGTGGTGGATCTAAATAAATCCTTGTTTCAGAATCATACATTGTAATACTTAACATTTTGTTTTGATTACATCATATTCATCTTTAGATTTCTATAATCAAAACATTAGCGAAATAGGTACCAAGCTATTGCACCACCAACAACCATAAATACAATCAGATTATCTTCATGTTGAGATGATTTATTATTTTCTAGTTTAATGGTATCTGTTTGAGTTTCATCTGTTTTCATTATTGTTTTTGGTTTGTTTTTAGTTTTATGAGGTAACAAAACCTTTGAAGATCCTAAATTATGACTTATTCCAACTGTTTTTGCTTCAATATTTAACGAATAATTTAATCCAAAATTCATATCTTCAGTGGCTTTCATGAGTTTGTTATTATACCCAACCACACTTTCTGTATTTATAATCATATTACTCGGCATCAACCAAACGCCAGGTGCGATAGCTAAATCAAGTCGTAATTTTGTTTCCTGCACAGATTTTTGGTAATTTTTAATAGAATTAGAAATATCATTTTCTATAACACCACTTTCAAATAAGGCTAAGAATTCTTGTTGTGTTTCTATTGCACCCCCACCATTACCGTAAATTGAGTTTCTAGTAATAACTTGAGATCCTAATATACAGTAAACAAAAGCTTCAGCGGATCGATTTAATCTACCAAGCCCCGCTTTAGTGAGACCATGCCCGGTTATAGGAATAAACCAAGCATATTTGAAATCAGAAAATACATCATTTCTAATAAACGAGATTAAATTTCCATCTCCATCCTTATACCCCTCATCAGAAAATTTATTTTGCCCAGGCCAAGTATTTGCATCATGATCATAATTTCTTACAATATATAAATTTTGATTCCCCCCTGCGTTGTAATAAATAAATTGGTCACCCAATCCCCCGTTTCTACCACCTTTCCATCTAAAGTCAGAATTATTACTAACCCCAAACTCTTCGCACAATCTATTATATGCAACTTTATTATATGGATTATTATTTATCGAAAAAGGTTTTTCATCTGGTAAGGGAAGTTTCAATTCATACAATATTCGCCTTATTGTGAAATATATATGAAACTTTATAAAACTGGTAATTACTTTAGGATAATTTAGACTTTCAAAAAGACTTATACCACAACCAGATGTTGCGCACCAAACTGCAAAGTTAAGTTGTTGGGGCCAATAATTAAAATCTGGTTTATTCAACCATTTTTTACTTTGTTTTGCAGATTTGAATGTTACAACTTGAGATTTAAATATGTTTCTCATATTTGCAGTGAATTTCTTAGTATTTGAAACATATATATCTAGAAAGGTTAGCGTTTTTGTTACATCAGTTGTAAAGTCATCAAAATTAATAGCAGGTATTGGGTAAGATTGATTTGTAATTGTTAAACTCTTTGGAAACGAACCAACTTTTGCTTTCTTTTCTAAACCTAAATCTCCCCATAATAATGTTTTCAAATTAGTGGGAAGATCATCAGTCCATGTTTTCCCAGTAGGATCATCATTTGACATAACTGTTGTTCCATTAACTTTCCACTTAATATATCCCCCATATGAATCATTCACAAATGTAAATTTATTGAGGTTGGCGTTTGGGTATCTATTTTTGAAATCCTTGAATAACATCTTATTCTTTGTGTTTCAGAGAATCTGGTCTTTAGATCTAGAATAAGATGTAAAGTATTATTAATTAATTTCTTTTCTAATTCCCACAAAACAATTAAATCCTACATCAGTTTTCTCATACGAAATTTTTAATGAGCGGGAGTTGTTCTCACCCTCCCTTCGGTTAGGTCTTTTAATAGATCTGCTCGAACTTCTCTTCTTATCTGTGACATGTCTAAGTTTTTTTCTGTATCCCTCCTAAATTTTTGACGAACTTCTAGTTTTAGTTTTTGAAACTTTTCCAACTCTGCTAAAATTATGGAAAATTCTTGATCAGATATAACATTATCTTTCAAAGCCTTTGAAACCAAGTCGTTAATGGTGTTTAATTTTGATTTTGCAATTGCCACGGTTTGTTCGTGTTTACTAACTTTATGAGAAAGTTTTTTAGAAGCAACACCAAAACCAACCGATAATCCACCGCAAATTCCACCGACAACACCCAATGGAACACCAATAATGGCTCCAAAACCGGTAAGAGAAGTTCCAAGGCCGCTTGCAGATAGAATAACTGAAAACACTCCACTACAAACACTTATTTTTGTAAATATTCCTCTTGCTCTATTATATTTTTTCCTTACATCTTCATAATGTTTAATTTCTTTCTCAAGATTTTGTAATACTTCACTTGATTTTTGTAGCCTGAAATTAACAGGATCTGAATTATTAGGTAATCCAGGATAAATTCTATTGTAGTCTTCCATATTATATTTTACTACTCAACATGATATCTTTAAATTTGTTACTTTCTCTTCTTTTCACTTGTTCCCCCTTTCCGTTGTTCCACAAAATATAGAACCACTGCCATTATCAAAAGCCAAGCATTCTTACCTAAAACTCCAATAACCTCACCAGCTGTTTTGAATAGAAAGCTCACGATAGCTCCAACCATTCCTGGTAATATTTCACCCAGTTTTTTACCAAGAGTTTTCAAACCATTACCAACACCTTTACCTAATGTTGATAGACCTTTAGAAAGATTAGAAACTATAACTCCAATGATTATACCTACAGCACTTACAACAGCAAAGACTGTAAAACCATACTTTTTAAAGATGTATTTTAATCGCTCTCGTAATGGTAACTTTTTAAGTATTTCATCTTTTCGCCCCTCAATATCTGATAATTGTTCTTCGATTGAAATTGTTTTATTTCTATTTTGTTCTCTTAATTTATCAACCTCAGATTTTAATCGTTCATTGCTTTGTTCTAACTTTGTTAAATTTGATTTTCCCTTCTTATATTTGTCTATTTCTTCTTTGTATAATTTTGTTTCATTCAAAAGTTTCTCGCTTTGTATTTTTAATTCTATATTCTGTTTAACGGTTTCATCAAAAAGACTTTTATTTTCAGCTTTTTCTACCTGTTGTCTCTCAATAAATTCACGAAGTTCTTTTTCTTTTTCTTTATATCGATCTATCTCATCAATATATACTTCTGCGGTCGAACTCAACCCTTCCGCAATATTTTTTAATTCTATATTTTTTTCTTTTTCTTCATTTAATTGTGATATAGTATTATTATATCTTTCAAGCATTGTTACATAATCAGCACCTAGAGCTTTTCTCATTGTTTTTGGTAAATCTTCAATCTTCATCACCCCGTCTTTATCAACTAATATATGCCACACATTATCTCCCCTACCAATTAATTTTCCCATTAAACTACCATCTTCTCCAAATTTTACATTAAATGTACCATCATCAGGGTTATAATTTGGGAAATAACGTTTGAGTTGTTGTCTTGCTTCTCTCCTTCTGTCATATTCCTCATCTCTTTCTCTTAAAACATCACCTGGATTCCTTCTTTCAGATGGTATATCCCATTCAGCTCTGTCTCTAGATTGATTATATTCATCATAACCAGCATAATCTTGATCAATAGATGTAGATGTGTTTGGGTTTTGATAAGATGTGTCATCTTCATCATTATTATCATCGTCTGATCCTTTTGGAAAATCCTCTAATGGTAATTCCTCTGTCATGATTTTTTACTCAACAGTAAGAAATCTTTAAACGTGTAAAGGGCGCCCTACTTTAACTATCCAATGTTAAGAACTAAAAAAATTTACTTACCATATAACCTAATGCCAACATGCCACCACCAACATATGCCATTTCTCCCATCTTTTGATTGTCGCTTGGTTTATAATAATCCGAGAATTTTGGCTCATGAATTTGACTATATAATTCAAAAGCTTCATTTGTTTTTGAAATATTTTTTGATGCTTGATATTTTTCATCTTTTTGTTGCATTTTCCAATCAATTAGTTTTTGTCTTTTTTGTTGATATTCAGCGTAATCTTTTTGATATTTTTCCATTGCTTTATCGTGTCGTATTTTTTCTGTATCGGTTTTATCCCCTGAGAGATATTTTGCAAGATATGATCCACCAACAAATGTTGTTGCATTCAATATAGCCCCTCCAACCAGCATTGCTATTGTTGCCATTTTTTTATTCTTAATTTGGTAAAATCTTTTGTTCCTCTAAATATGTTTTTAGATACATACTACCGGACAATACAGCTACCCATTTTGCATAATTTGTAATACTTGAGGATGGATCGTTCATAAATGATTCTTTAATAGCTTTTTTAGCCACATAACCAACTCCAGCTGCTAATCCTATAAGGACTGCAGAATCAGTAACAGTTTTCACAAGTTTGTTTTCGATTGACATGATTTTTTACTACATCAGTAAGAAATCTTTAGATCCTTTTAGGGTTTAAAACAAAATTACATCATTCCAATTTTTGGTCGATCTAGCGGTTGTGGAATTTTTGATTGATTGGGTAAGATATTTGATGGTTGTGCGGGGGTTGGTTGTGATACCGTAGGACAAGCAGGTATTCTATTTTTATTATCCTCCTTTTCAGCGGAGCTGGTCCTACGGATTTGTCGGTATCTCATAAACATATCAAATGCTGTAAACCCTATTCCAACAATTGATAATACAGTAGTAAAAGTTAGCTCCGGTAGCCACGCTTTCACTTCACGGGAGGGCTTTACCTGATTAGACCCACTTTCTGTATTTTCATTTTGTTCTTCTTCCCGTTTAATTTTTTCTTCACGTTTCATCTCCCTAGCTAATGCTTCTTTCGCTTTTTTATTATATTCAGCTAATTTTTTACCAGCAGCGACTTTTTTAGGATCTTTCACCTTATTTTTTGAAGAACCAACCTCTTCTTTGGAGGGTTCTCTAGTAATTTGCTCAACACCTTCTTCAGACATTATTTTACATATCATTAAGAAATCTTTAGATCCATTTAGAGCTGATTAGTAAACAGTATCATAACCATCACCGGATTGCTTAGTATCCTGTTCAGTTTTGTTGGAATCATCTAATTCCTTCCTTAATTGGTCGGTATTTTTACTTGTAACTTGTTGTATTTTACCTATTTTAACGTGTTTAGCAACTTGAAATAGTCCGCTAGCAAGTGCTGCCAATCTTCCTGCTTTCAATGCTAAGAGACCTACAATGTTTGTTAGTTCACGATTAACCAAATCATCATTCTTCAAATCAACACAAAGAGATTCTATATCATCTACAGGAACCATGTAAGAAATAACTTTAGAAATTAATTGAAGAGATGAATCTACTAATCCGCCATTTATTTTCTTACCCAATACTGCCTGGTATCGATTATAATATTTTTCAATGTCTTTTACTGATAATTTTTTTATATCACCTAGACTCATATCAACACCTAAATATTCCTTGGTGGTTCCAAGAGCTGCGAGAATAGCTAGTGATTCTTGTTTTATTTCAAGTTCATTATCATCATTATCTTTTACCTCAGTCTTTCCTACAGTCTTTTCTTCTATATAATCTTCAATTTCTGTCATCTTACAATTTTTCTTCCCTAAAGTCAGGTCTTTAAATTTATAACTTCAGGAATCTCTAAATAACATTGAAATGGGTGTCGTAAAGATAAACAAAGTCTAGAATATTTTTCTGTTTTCAGAAGTTGAACAAACTTTTTACTAGTTTCATAATCCAAATCACCTCCGTAATCTTCTAAAAACATCTTCATTCCTTTTTGCGATGGGTTATGGAAAGTAACAACACAAGCTACATTTTCACGGAATGGTTTTGCTATCGATGTTAATTGTTGAGTGAGAACCCAAACTGATAATCCATGATGTCTTCCAGAGAACGCTAAATCTATAAACTTATTAGATCGTTTCTTAAGATCATTAGAAACAGCACAATCATCTACAATTATTAATGTATTTGTTCCTGAGAATAAAGTTTGACAATCAGTTAGCAATTCATTAATCTCATCAATGTTACTAGCATCTGGGGATAATACAAAGAAACGTTTATCTCCTCGAGCAAAATTATGATAAGTTTTATTTTTAGAAAAAGTTGGGCATATTATAACAATATAATCAAAAATTTTTCGGAATGGTCCACGGAGTTGTTCAATGAGGTACTTTGTTTTCCCACAATTTGTTGGTCCAGTTATAATACAATGGAATGGTATTTTTTCTCGTAGTTCTTCCATTATTTTGTATCATAACTAAAGGTTTTTAAGTCAGGTTCTTCCCTCATTATGTTCGGTCAGTACTTAATTGATCTCAAACTTGAATTCATAATTTCCATCATTGCATCAGCTACAACAAACATATGACAGGTTATAGTACCAGATCCACTTTGTTTTCTTTTAATTTCTAGTTTTACACCATCTTGTGTATTGTTTAATGCTAGGCCTCCTCCATGGATACTATTATCAGGGTGAGTTCTCATATCAACCCAAAGAGCAAACTTATCAGCATAAAAATCTTTTTCTTTTACAGATGGGAAATAGGAACCTGTCCGCCCACCAAATCGTTTCTTTACCGACTCCCATAGATCTGATGGTATCATTCCCTTAGAGTATAAACGATTTGGTACACCATCAACATCTATATTAATCGAGGTTATACCTGGATTGTAAAAATTCTCAGAGTTACGTGCTCCTGGCGCGATTGGTAATGTAAACAAACATAATATCCCAGTCATTGATCTTCGAGGTAAATTTATATGCTGATTTATAACACCATCACCGCCTATGGAAAAGGTAAAAGTTTTGTGTAGAGTGACATTTTCATAAAAGAATCCTTTACCAACTTGATAAGCCGCTTGTGCTTCCCGAGCTAAGTATTCATTTGAAATGGAGGAATATTCTAACTCAAGGTTTTTGATTGAATATGTTGGGGTTTTAGTGGTGTCAGAATAAACAACAATATCATTAATTGGAGCAAGTGTAATCTCAAAGATTAGATGATGATCTAGTGCTTTTGGATAGAAAACTCCATGATCGTTTAAAATAGGATGGTTTAGCGGTATATGATATTTGGTGTTGTGCACTTTTGAAAGAGCCTCTTCCTTAACATCTTGTGTTTTCTTATCACCCGCATTTGTCCTGAGCTTCCTCATATTTTCAGAAGAAATACCTTGTTTTAATCTATCTTCACGTTCTTCATCTGTTAAGAATAAGTCATGATAGGTTTGAAATAGATCATATCTTTGAGTGTCTTGTAATGTTTCACCACCAAAAAGAACTCTAAGTCTAGATACAAGATTACTACCTACATTATTCACAAGTGTGTTATTAGCATGTCCACCAACATCCAAGTTAAATAGTAGAGATACACTTCCAGGTACAATCACTAAATTCTCAGAAAGTTTTGGAATATTTATATATAATGTTTCTCCAGGGCTAGCTGAGGATGGATTGAGAGTAATTCGGTTCATTGTTGATTCCGCTTTCAAACCAAATGGCTCTCGTGGAATTCTGTTTGGATTAATTTTTTCAGACGTCATATTTGATTTATAAGATACTTTGGCTAATCTTTAAATGAGTTCTACCTTATCAAAAATATATTATTCAACTGAGGGTTATTGGAAAGGATATTCTGCAATTCATAAATTAGCTGAAAAGGCGAAAGTAAATGAAAATGTAGCAAAACAATGGCTTGAGAAACAGGCAATATGGCAAATATATCTTCCATCACCAAAGTATATACCTAGACCACATTGGACTGTGAATATACCCAATCAAATTCATCAGGCAGATTTATTATTTTTACCGCATGATAGAGTTGGAAGAAAAACATATAAATATGTATTAGTTGTGGTTGATGTTGCCTCAAGATACAAAGATTCTGAACCGTTAACCTTAAAAGAAAGTCATGAGATATCCAAAGCTTTTGAAAAAATATATTCGAGAAAATTAAAATATCCAAAAACATTAATGGTTGATCCAGGAAGAGAATTTATGGGTGAGGTTACAAAACTTATGAATTATCATAATGTCAAAATACAGAGAAGTGAGGCTGGAAATCATAGAGCTCAAGCATTTGTAGAAAACGCAAATAAAATATTAGGTGAAAGATTATTTAGTCATCAATATGCGCAAGAAATGGTTAGTAATGAAAGGTCTAGAGTATGGGTGAAAAGATTACCAGATATTATAAAAACTTTGAATAATACACCAACTAGAATAACTGGTAAAGAACCTGATAAAGCTATAAAACTGAAAGAGGTTGATATTGAACCTAAAAATTACAAACGTGTGGTGGGGGTTGATGAGATTAGAATACCTCCAGGCGTTAAAGTTAGATATTTATTATCTCCAGGAGAACTTGAGGGTGGTGAAAAAAGGCGGGCTACTGATCCTATTTGGAGCATAAAAGTTTATGATATTTCTAAAAGTGTGATTTCACCTAATCAACCAGTTTTATATTATTTAATAGATGGGCCAAGGCGAGGTTTTGTGAGAGAAGAAATTCAAGTTGTACCATTTGATACTGAACTTCCACCTGATTCTGTTTTGAGACTATAATGTCCATAGGCTAAAGTACTTATTTTATCTTTACAAATTATTCTCTTATCATCATCTGCAGATAGTGCAACTTTATTAACAGTTTCAGTATAAACATTATGTAAGCGACTTCTAAATACATTCATCTCCCTCATTTGTGGTATTCCCCTGAATAGACAATTCTTATAATCATTATGGGTTATTGTATTTTTTACAACTGATTGCTTAATTCCTTTACACTTATTTATCTCTTTATTTTTATCAGTCAATACGGAGTATAACTTAGATCTTAGACCAATAAATTCATTTATCATAATTCCACCCATTTCATCTTTGAACATTCCTATTACTTTTTTGTTTACACCAGTCTCAATTCCTGAAGGATGAACTTTAGGATAATTACTAGTGTCAAACTTTTCTCTAACATCTGGACTTATATCTTTGTAGAAATCTGGAGTTTCTATTTCATATACAAGCGAATCAGTATCAGTCATAAGTAATTTAGCCTTATCTCCATATTTCTTTTTAATATAATTATAATGAAAATCATACATTACTTTTTTACTCAAATCCAGAATACACATACCCAAGTAAACAGGCTTATTAAATTTTATCTTTTTTCTTTTCATATGAATAGCTGCTAGATTTTTAGAAAAGATAGTACGATGTTGGTAATTAGGTTGTTTTATTAGTTTTCTAGCTTCTTTTTTATTTGTAACTAATTTAATGTCAACCCTATTTCTAATATTTTCCATTGTTTTACCAAATACAGAGTTATTCATTAACTTGAAAAATTCTTTTTCAAATTCATTATTTGCTTTAGCTCTTAGATTAGTATTAAAATCAATGTAAGGTTTTAACCATGCAGACTCTTTGAATTTAATTCCCCTATGAATCTTTGTTATTTTTAATCCTAAACTTTCATAAAGTTTTAAAGTTTTACAGTCAACAATATACTTTTCCTTATTTTTTAAGTTTGGGATTAATTTTTCCACCTTGTTAACAGTAAGTTTGTCTGGGGCCAGAGGATAATCATTATGTAAATCATTAAGATGTTCTGGATATTCTAGATCAACCTCAACTACACATGGGATATCTCTCCAGTTTTCATATTCTTCCTCTGACATCCATTCAAAACCGTGAGTGGGTAATGGCTCACTCATTCCTTTTCCGTATAAGTTATTTGCGTCAAGGTAATTAATATATGTTGTTGGCAGATTTGAATCATATTCTTCCATATATGGATTATTAGCTTTAGCATATCTTTTTGATATTTGCGCTACACCCCCTCTAACACCCTTCTCAAACATAAGTAACATATCAATGTCAGTTAGTAACTCTAATTTCACTTTAGTAAACTTTAACATTGCATCCCAAGATAATCCTGGTGATGTATAATAGTGGGCAGGATCTAAACCATAATTCTTCATACAAGTATCCCTAAAATTCTCGAATACATCCATTAAAAATAGTGTGTCTGACAAAAGATATAGATCATGATACTCCCTAAATGTTTTCATATTAAAAGTTTTCCACACATTTTTAGCATGTTGGTAATCTTCTTCATTTATATCTTCATTATTTAGTTTTGAGTAAAATGCTTTTATTGGTGGAAGTTGGGTTTCGTTTAATTTATCAAGGTTGTCAAAATAGTCGTATGGAAATACTCCTTTCCTCAACATTAAATACGTCTTATCTCTAAATACTTTTTTAGTTTCTTCTAATTTATTATCTCTTGGAGAAAGACATCTACTTTTTGCTAATAAACAATTCTTACATTCTCCACAACTGCCAATACCTTTATACTGAATGATTTTTCCATCTTTTATATATCTCTTAATACAATCTCCTGGTTTACATGCCGCACATTTTACACATTTTGTAAGGTTCTGGACTAAAGTATCAAGACTTGTCTGCATAAATTTAAATGAATCAATGAATCTAATATCCAACTTATCTTCTTTTTCCTCACCTTTTTTATCAATATATTTGCCAAGTACAATCTGTTTTGTAAAAGAAATATATTTTTCCTCATTATTAGGTATACAGTCTACTTTACCTTTTGTTATACCAATATTCTTAATAAAAAGATGTGAGTCATATCCTGATAGATTGTGAAAAATGATTGGTATGAATTTTTTATTCTTAAAATTTAAATTACACGCGCTATGTGCGGCTCCTCTATACTTTCCTGTATAATGACAGTGATCTTTTACCTTATCTTTTTCTAATAATTCTTTTTCACATATATGACAAAGGGTAGCTTTTTTATATTCGTATTTTTCTCTTTGTGTCATCCAATTCATTTTCTTGTTGGGTTTAATTTTTTCACAAATTTCTCTAATATCCTTTTCTAATTCAATCATAAATATTTTTCCTACATCTTCGTCTGAAGATTTAGCAGTATATTGTCTAATAACAGGTTCATAATATTCATCGAAAAACTTTATTATATAACAGTAACCAGCCGGTTTATGCTTTGCATATTTAATTGTAAAACTTTTACTTTTGTCTGGTGTTTTAGTATCTATTGATTCTCCACAACACTCAAAGTCGCTATATACAACAAATGATACTTTCATTTTTTTGTAAAAATTAATAAATTTAAGATATATAGGTTTTCAATGTTCATCCTTTGGCATTTCACACCTAACAGCTTCATGTTCTTTACAATATTCTAGATGCTTTTGCAATGTTTCCTCTTTATGTGTATGATAAAGACACCTAGGGCAGAGGTAAATCCTTTCCTTATGTTTAGTAACTTGTGAAACTGTCAACTTGTAAAGATTTTTTATCCAACAATAGTGATTTGTTTCATCATTTGATATTAGAAGTAAGTTTATTAAAAACCCTCTTTCTTTATCGCTTATTCTTAGAGGATATACTTCCTCATTATCAGTATCATACCCATAGACATTAATCCTGTAGTATAGGTTTTGTTTCTCAAACTTATCAATATCCTTCCATTTAGCAGGAAATTCTATTCCTTCCCAGTTAAAAATTTTAGAGTTTTCGATCAATTCTCTATTTACTCTTTGTGGATTTTTCTCTCTTGGATGTACTGCTTCAGTTACTGACCACTTAAGACATTCATTATCATTCACATTCTTGTGGTTTATAATTGCACCTTTGTTTGCTAATTTTTCTGGTAGCGGGATATAACTGCTTCCTGAAGTTGGTTCAAATGGATCAATTTTTATATCAAAGTATAACATGCTATCAAATTCCCAGCCGCTACCATTTTCTGTAAATTTTCTAAAAAGTTCAATTATATAGCCAATCATTGTGTCAAATAGGTTGGATAACCCTGTTGATTCTGTTACAACCTCTAGTTTTTTGCTATGAAATATTGGTTCTACTACTACACCAGTTTTAAAACGCATATCTCCTTCTTTAAATATACTCTTAATAAATCTACAACAAAGAGTAAATTTCAACTTTAGAGGCTTCTTTTGTTTATTAATTATATCAATAACTTTTTGTTTAATTTTTCTGAAAAATGTCTTTTCATCATATCCTTTCTTTCCATGTATTCTATATGTTTTCAGATATCCATCTAGCCCTGTTTCTTGTTCTATTGAAGTTAAATCTTCATCATGTTCTTCCGTAGTAGATTGATTTTTCTTTTTTCTAAGGAGTGGGATTAGTTTTTCTTGAGGTTGATTTTGAGATTTATTTTTTCCGGGGGTTGGGATTAGTCTTTCTTGAGGTTGATTTTGAGATTTATTTTTTCTACGTTTATTTTTTCTACGTTTATTTTTAGGTTTTTGTGATTGTTGTAAGTTTTGTTGTTGTAGTTCTTGTGTTTGTTCTTGCAGGGTTTGTAATGTTTTTATTTGTTGTTGTTGTTGTTGAGGTGTTTGTTGATTTAAGTTTTGTAATACTTTTTTTGTAATAATTAAGTTTTGTTTGCGATTGTGTTGTATGTTTTGTAATATTTGTGTTTTTATTTGTTGTTGTAGTTTTTGTTTCAGAATTTGTACTTGTTCAAGCTGAGGTTGAGGTTTATTTTTTCTTGGAGCAGGAATAGGCCTTTCTTGAAGTTGGGGTTGTGTGTTATTTTTATTTTTTATAGGTATGGGTCTGGGGATAAGGCTTTTCTTTTTATTATTAATATTTTTTCTATTAATAGGAGTTGGTGGAGGGGGTGAAGAACTAGGAGTTGTATTAGACAGACTTGGTGGGGACGATGGGGTTGGTAAATTTGGTTGAGGGGTAAACGGAATTGGAAGAGGAGTATTCTGATCAGGTCTATGTGGAGTAGCATGTAATGACACACTAATTTCTCGAATATTATCAATGATTTCTTGAACATTATTAACTATTTCAGGAATATTAATCAAAAATTCAATGCGCTTCGCTTTAGTATTATAATATGACTTTCTTGGTGGATCATACCAGTAAACTAATTTTTTTAATTGTTCGGCGCTTAATCTATTTAACTGTTGTTCCATTTTACAATATTATTATTATTTTTTTTTGTTTTTAAATAGTAATTAAATCAATTTTATTTTTTATGAAACTTTTTTTTTTTTTTTTATTTTTTATTAAAATTATGTGCTGGCTCCCCCACATTATCAACTACTCGCAATGCTTTGAATTAAGAACCAAATTAATATCAATGAATGAATGAATGAGAACTGTAACGTTTTGTAATACTTTGCAGGTAATAATTAGTTGCATCCGTTCTTAAATTTAGACTAACAGCTTTTGCAATACTGTAACTCATTTATGGTCATGCAAATAAAGCATTCGTTGTTGGCATACTGTGAACGCTAGGAGTTATGTTATTTCATTGGCTGGAGCCATTAAAGTTGACACATTCCTCTGTGAAGACGTGATATGTTTATTGTAGTGTATTGATTACATATGAACGTATCATTTAATACACCTTTTGCTGTTCATTTACGCAAAATATACATTCATTAACATCAATGGTTGAAACAATAAGGCGAATATACGTTCATTAGCACCAACATGACTTTCATTAACGCGAAAGAACATTCAAGTATGCTATTTGCATGTCTATTCACATTCAATAACATCAACGGACAAACAATAACGCCTTTGGACAATCAAAGGTAACGAATGTACTTTCAATACGGTGTTTTGAATAACCATTTACGCCAAAAGAAAATCAATTGCATCATTTGACAATCATTGGTGCAGAAAAACATTCAATGGTACAATTTGCATAGGAATGCACAATCAATTGCGCCTTTACACAATCATCCATCCAAAACCAACAATCAATAATCCCAACGGACAAACATTTGTGAAATAACGACAATCAACTACGGAAAAACAAAATTCAAATTCGTTTTATTATAATAAGATAATTATCCTTCAATTTCCTCGTTATTCAAACATCTGGGAATATAGGTTTGCATGAATCTGTACTGAATGAATGTATATTTTGCGTAAATGAACAGCAAAAGGTGTAATTGACATCGAACATACTAGATGTTTAGAGGTCATCAGCGGCGTAGCTAGGGGGGGTCCTGGGGTGTCCGTGACCCCCCCCCCCTTGTGAGACTAAATTAGAGTAATTTATGTTACGTGGAACTTAATTCATCTATGCAGCTATTTTGTATGCTTGTCCCTCCCCCTCCCCCGCACGCTCACTGAAAAAAAAGTCACATTTAGTAAAACACTGCGTGGATGTCGACATAACAATCTGTTAAGTACCCTGGGAGCGACACAGTGTGACCCCCCCACCCCCCCCCCCCCCCCTTTGAAGACTCGTAGCTACGCCCCTGGTAAGGTAAAATTACTCGGTACTCCAGTTAAGTAAATGAACTAGACACAGTGATACTACTGCAATGGAAATACTTGCATGCTGTAAAACTACTGTACCTTAGTAATAGTAGAATAACTCTATCTTTCTATATATATAACGTGATTGTAAATAAACTTCAGTTGGCCAGTTGGCAATGAACGACTTTAATAGAGTCTCTCTGTGTCTGAATGACGACACCACATTTATAAATCTTTAGAAGGCGAAAACTCACACTCGTTTTTTCGAGAGAATCCCTTCTCTTTAAATGAATTAATAGGACATGCAGATTTAAGCATTTTCTATGAAATTTGGTCAGAACATTCACTGATAGATATGGAACAAAAGAATGTCGGCGAATTCCTATCTTTTAAGTACTTTCCTCATGGCGGCCTCTAAAGCAACAGGGTACGCGAATTTTTCGATAGTCGAACTTGACAGATCTATAAAAAGATAACCAATAGAAATAAAAGAAAATGCTGACACCTTTTTGGAGATTTGTGATTAACACTGCACAGTTATTTCGCTTGAATCATCGCATTTGATACCCGATTAATTCGCTGGAATGTCAGTCGGTCATTTTGGAGCCTTTCTGTTGATATGAAGTTTGTGGGGGTTTCCTTGAAAACAGCGCGCCTACAAATGTTGTTCTGGAGGACACCCGCAAAGGTTTAAAGTAAACTTAAACCACAAGAACAATTAAGAGGGGAAGGAAAACTGACTGCAGAATTGCAACGCAATACCAAAGTAGAGAGGCTATAAAGGGAAGGTGGAGGGGGGGGGGGGGTCACACGATTCACGACTATTAAATATGAAAAATAACGAATCACGGCGATTAATTTTCCCATTTCACGCTTTACGGAAATTAAGCACGATTGAAAACAAATCGTGCGGTTTTGACACCCCTAACATTGTAAATTTCTTTCCTATTTTCAAGGGCATCCGTTGAGCTTTGCGTTGACTTGTATACTTCGCACTTCGTAAGTCTTCGGTGAGAAATTTTTCACGGAAAAATTGCTTAAATCTTGTAAGTTATCAAGTATCATGTCTGGCATGTCGTTTACAGTTCACGTTTTTAACTTTTTAAAACCACATTAGTCAAGGGAATATTAACAGCAAATTACCTTTCACGAAACCCTACCCCCCACCCCCCCTACGGCCCTTCAAAATACCAGTTACTTCCTCTTCGTTTGATCACACTTACGCAGAGCCTTTTGAAATGTAAATCGATTACATTTCCACAGAAAGAAATGAGGAAATAGCTGCACATTGACATTTGCAAATCCAAGAGTCTTAAGTCATGATGTACCAGAGAACTACACAAGAAAATGACGGAATACCCCATTTTCTCTAGCGAACTACTTAATCTCTACGTCGACTTTGAGACACGAACGTCCACACTCTATCTGACACTGTTCTTGCCGGTTTATTCTCTTATAAATTCCCGTAAAATTAAACTTTACTTCCTAAGAACATGCAATCACGCTAAAATAAAAAACTCTCTCCTGACATCTTTTCTTCTATCATGTGCTTTCTTAATATCTAATACTCTGAACGATTTCAATTGATTGCTTTGATCTGCATTTGAATCTGGTTCTTATCATTTTGTCTAATGTCAAAGAGAATCTAATCAACTAGTTGAACAAAAACGAGAACTTGACCAATTAAAGTACATTCAGGCAATTTCTAACATTACAAACGTTTTACAGTAATCAAAGTGATATTGCTTGATTCCTTACCTGGTCCCTTCGTATCGCACTGCCATCACCTGTCTTCTTGATGCTGTTTTCGTTGGCTAGTGCGCCACACAGGAAAAGTAAGAGCATCAAAGGAGCTGCGTATCCCATCGTCGATGAATTCACAAAGCTACACGTTTCTTGTATTTGACATAGATATACTTATTTGTGATCTATTCTGTAAAGAAAACAAAAACAATAAAACAAAAGAAAGCACACACACACACAATTTCCTATAAAAACCAGTTCTGATTGGTCAAGTTTTGTTTGGCATTTTAACTGAATGGTTACCGCTCGAGCTGAAACGGAGCTAGTTGTTTTAGACCAACACTCTTCCTTATAAAAAACAGTTATGATTGGTCAACTTTAGTTGGTGACATGTACATGGTTTCCTCCAGACCTGAAACGGAACTAGTTATTTCAGATAACCTTGGAAACAAACACTCTTGCTTATAAATAACAGTTCCAGTGGGTCAAATCTACTCAGTAACCTTTAAATAGTTTCCGCCCGAGCTGAAACGGAATTAGTTATTTCAGATAACCGTGGAAACAAACACAGTGGTGACAATGAGCACATGACTTGTTCTGTGGTAACACTCTGCGCATGCCTTGTTCTGTGGTAATACGCATAATATTGATAATAACAAATGATAAGACGTAACCTTAACAACATCAACGGGAATTATGATACTTCACAACCAACACGCAGTCAGTGAATTGATGAAAACAATGAACAAGAACAATAGCGACAATCAGAGGGTACCACCAAATTTACATAACAGTGAACCGTAACCAGTCGACCTCATCGGCAAAAAAAACCAGCAGTTAGTTACTGACACGTCGAGATCCACATCCAAGTAACTTCGTCGTGAGACAAATGAAAAAGGTCATAGGGATAATAAGGCACAGAGAGGGACACTCCCAGTCCAGCCCTTGGGTTATTGAAAACTTCGGAAAAGTTATTTTTGGACACGGAAGTCTGTTCTCCAACATGTCCGCATTCCTCATTGTGATGCTCATGGCGTACCGAGTAGAACTATTCTTTGCAAACTCCACCTGAATTATCTATAATTAAAGAAACTCATACATATTTAAGAGCCGCGAGCGGCCATTAAATACAGATGGCTAGAAAGATTGCGTTAAAGTGGAGTCATGTGGACCTCTCAAAAAACGTACTTCCGTTTCTATAAATAACTTAACTGAATTCTCGATATACCAGCTGACGCCCCGAGTGTCCCTCTCTCTCCCTTATGTTCTCTTGGCGATGACTTATAATATATTGCATAATACTGTGCGCATGACTAGTTCAATGGTAATGCTGCGCGCAAGTTCAGGGGTAATACTGTGTGCATGACTAGTTCAGTAGTAATACTGTGTGCATGACTTGTTCAGTAGTAATACTGTGCGCATGACTAGTTCAGTGGTAATACTGTGCGCATGACTAGTTCAGTGGTAATACTGTGTGCATGACTAGTTCAGTGGTAATACTGTGCGCATGACTAGTTCAGTAGTAATACTGTGTGCATGACTAGTTCAATGGTAATACTGTGCGCATGACTAGTTCAGTGGTAATACTGTGTGCATGACTAGTTCAGTGGTAATAATGTGTGCATGACTAGTTCAGTGGTAATACTGTGCACATGACTAGTTCAATGGTAATACTGTGCGCATGAGTAGTTCAGTGGTAATACTGTGTGCATGACTAGTTCAGTGGTAATACTGTGCGCATGACTAGTTCAGTGGTAATACTGTGTGCATGACTAGTTCAGTGGTAATACTGTGTGCATGACTTGTTCAGTGGTAATACTGTGTGCATGACTAGTTCAGTGGTAATACTGTGCGCGTGACTAGTTCAGTAGTAATACTGTGTGCATGACTAGTTCAGTGCTAATACTGTGTGTATGACTAGTTCAGTGGTAATATTGTGTACATAACTTGCTATGCAATCATTTTGTGCGTGAGAGTGGGTCAGCTGTTCGCTAGCGAGAAGGAATTGCTCACGTCTACACAATCATTCCACAGTCCTGGGTAGAAGAGGCGGCGCGACTTGGAGGAATGGGATGGTGAAAAGTTAAGACTGGGATTTTGGAGTAAAATAAAAACAAATCAAAAGAAAACAATTCAACTGTAGTTTAAAGTTACTTGTTATAATTCAAGGTGTAAACCTCACCCCAGGGGGGATACATAGTGCAAAGGTTGGTAAGATAGCACTTTGTAACGCACCTGAGGGGGGGTAGGGGAACTCGCTACTGATCCCATGGCACATATAACAACTAGTTTAAAACAGCGACCGAACAATCCCCACACCACCCTTGAAAAACATTCATCTAATAATAGAGCACCCCCTCCCTCAATGCTACTTTCTCTGTCAAGTCCTTTGATTTCTGGCTAAAGATGAGTATCAGAAAACCACGATATTGGTTAGCAACCAACAGGATCAACAGTAGCCCTGATAAGAATGGAGCTACTACACTGAGATATAGTCAAATAAAAGGCCCACAAGAGGGGCAGCTCAGTCAGAACAGTTGAAATAAATCAATCACAAAAATCACATATCTCGCAACAAGATGCCTAAACCCTAAGGGTCTTCATTTAACCCGTATGTGATTTCCTCTACTGTTAATCTTGGACACTTGGTTATTGGTGTTTTGTCCTTGGTAGACCGTTAATGTGAACCATGAGAATGATTAATAGTTTTCTTGATTTTTTCTTGATCTTAGAGATGCAGTGCTCCTAGTTCTTCCAGAGGAGCTCTTTTCTTGTGTAAAGAAAGAGAGAGAGAGAAAAAATCCATAACGCTGACTGGTTCGCTATGGGACAAATCACACTAAAAAATGCAAGGCGAATCGATTCACACTTCATTCTCCTTTGATCACTTGCTTTGCTAGACAAATTAAAGTGGTGTTCAGTAGCTTCATTTACGGTTCGATGTACTGCGACTGCTATTGATATGCCATGCTCCTAAAACAAATACCGATTATGCACATATCCTTTGAACGAATAGATAAATAAATGCAAGTTAAGAGTGAATCTAATCCTGTAACACCAACCTCAAGCTTCAGCCCTGTTAGATCTCTCTTCATGGCATAGGCATCCTCTCCATCAGCATAATATTTAGGTTTAATCTCAGAAATACTGTACAGACAACACAACAGCCACA
Organism: Ricordea florida; assembly: GCA_949710005.1. Lineage (NCBI taxonomy): Eukaryota > Metazoa > Cnidaria > Anthozoa > Corallimorpharia > Ricordeidae > Ricordea > Ricordea florida. The sequence goes on from OX453285.1 coordinate 2,617,536, forward strand.
GAATCACACATCACAGGTGGTGTTACACTGCGACTACTCAAACCAAGGACACCTCAATAAATTTTGATACAAATTGAATAAATGCCTGTGTGGCTGTCAATTTCACAGTAACATAATCTAGTGACACCACAAATAAAACGCGAAGAACTTGTACCAATTTGAACGCACTTTAATGCTCTAAACGTCGCAAGTATTTTTAATCGACCTTCACTTTCACAGTCTCCACAGCTGTCGACGAAAACTTGCCTCCTTTCACATTACATTCAAATTTCAGAGCTATCAGCGGTTCCTAATACAACAATAATAAGGAAATATAATTCGATTAGAACTCTGAACTAAAATCTATACCAGAAGAAAACGCTTAAAGTGTACTTACAAAATCGTTGTTGACTGTTCTTCGTTCACGTGTACTGATCTGATTACATAACACAACTAATCGATACTCGCTCGACGATCGCTTACGAAAAAATACAAAAAAATATATGGTGAACGTCCGTAACAGCCTGTTTTGACGCTTAACAACGTATTTGTAACAAATTTCTACCAACAAAGATGATTCCTTTTCAATCCTGATATGTTTTGTACAGCTATAGGGCAAATTATATGCATTTTAAGCGAAATATAAAACATTAATATTTTTTAGATACTCGCTCATGGTTGCATAATTGATTGAAAATTTGATTGGATGGCCTTGATTCATTCGTGTAGTGGCACTGTAAACCACTTTACAAAAATGAACCATCTAGAGATTCGTGAGAGAAACATTGTTGAACCCAGTGCTAAAAAGAAATATTTTGAACAATTTAAGAACGACACCTTTAACGGGAAAGAAATTTATAGTTTACCTTATCAAGTAGCCCTTGACACTAAATCGCGCGAGTTTCAATGTAAACTGTTTCACAGATTTTTACCTTCCAATGATCTTTTAAAATAAAGTTGGCATTGTTTTATCACCGTTTATGTTCTAATTGTGCAACGTAGCAGAGGAATCCTTTGACCACCTTTTTGTTAAATTTCATACCCTAAAATTGAGAGATCTTGAGATTTTGAGCTGTAGTTATTAAATGATGTAATGATCTGGGAGTGGCTATTAAACACCTTTCGGATAAAGACGTGTTATTTGGTAAAAATTAGGGTACATAAGGACAAATTAGTTGTTACCCATATTTTGCTTGTTGGAAAACAGGACATTTATAGACCGAATGCATAAATGGCGGCCAAAAAATTATTCTTTTGTTTATGTGCTAATTAGACTCTCTAGCATCGTTTGCATGGACAAAATTCAAAAGAAATGTTGCTTGAGAGCGAGGTTAGTGACTTTAATTAGCATATAAACAAAATAATATATTTTTGGCTACTATTTATGCATTTGGTCTATACTTGCAGATGCACCAAAGTAATCTCTAGTTTAAGGGAATTCTTGGCAAGAATAAGAAACATTTACGAAATAGAAACCATCGCAGCCAAATCACGAGATAAAATGGCCTTCCACTTCTGGAAATGGGACAGGTATTCAAGCTGACATTTGGCACACAACCCTACCTCATCTAAGCTAATTTTTTTTATACTTATTTTAATTTATTTGCCTTTTCGGCACTGTCTTTTTACTACTGATAGGTCAGTGTGTGTTGTGTTAATGTGTCTTATACGTGTGCATTATCTTTCAGCCTGCTTGTAACGTATGTAAAGCTTGTCTGTGAGGAAAAAAGGACTGAAATAATTATTGGCGAAAATCACAATCAATGTGAAAATGACTACATCGCGAGACAACAAAAAACGCTCATATAACAACTAAACTATTCACGATAAGTAATAATACATTCCATGACATCATTGTTGTTATTATTATTATTATTATTATTACTATTATTGTTACCATTGTTATTCACATGACACTTTAATTACGGACTACTTGCACGTGATACACAGTTCTATATTTCTTTAAAGAGCAGTACAAAGCTTTCTATTATTATTAGTAGTAGTATTATTTTTAGTTAATATTTTTTATTGGTAATGGGCTCCTGTCAGTGTTACTTACATGACACTCTATTTCTTATAATTATGGACCAATTGCATGTGATTCACAGTTGTATATTTTTTACAGAGTATTACAAAGCATTCTATCGTTAACAGCACTTTCTATTGGCTCCAATTTATGCTAGAATGTTTTGAGATGTGAGATGATAGGAAATCTTCAGCCAATCAGATTGCGAGCTTGATGCTGATTCCACTACTGAGGGGGTGGTACTTCCTCAACCATTATGCGTGACACTGAACCCCATCCTGTATATGCATCACCAATTGTATCCCCAGTGTTACATTTGCCTACCCAGAGTTCAATGCAGACTGTGCCCTGTGCGAGATTCTCACAGTAGCCCTCAAAGGAACGATGATGTAACAGACTGGGTAGTTTGGATAAAGAGTACCAGTTGTCATGAACAGCAGCCTCTATAGTCATAGGACCACTGCATTCACTGTTGTTAAACTTGAAGAACCATCTGTTACACTTGTTACTTCCCATGACTCGGAGGTTCCCTTGGTAAGAGACCCTCAGAGCCGTATTGCTGTGAAGTTTGTTGAATGAGCATTCCTAATAACAAACGTTTCACCGTGTAAGAGTCTACATAAACTGAAAGTTTGGACAAGAAAGCCAAACAATCAGGCCTTGATTTTTTTAAGCCTCTCTCTTCATATTACCATATTGTTTAATACTGTTGATTTTGTCAAATTTAAGTGTTCATTACTTAGTTATTATTCACGTTGTTTTAACCGGCAGTTGGTATTTATTATTCAGCTTCCCCCTTCGAAAATGGTGTTGACCACCAATTAGCTTGCCTGTTCCTTACTTAGTGAAGAAACTGAAAAGCTAATGTGCTGAATAAGGGAGCACTATAGTAATAATCTTAGTTAAAAACCTGTTGTTTATCTACATTACATTATTATGGGACCTAGCAGAACCTTCAATCACGTTCATCTTACTGCATCATAGAGATAACTAAGTTGAACCGAATTTAAAATCTACAGATTCTTAACTATGGCAATTAATTAAGTGGATTGCTAGAGTTATTAAGAGTAGCTCGGTTTGTGGAACAGCCAAAACTCTACCTTTTAGTTCTAGAACTTGTATATCTAGAAGTTTAGATTGTCAGTAGGGATCACTGATTACGGTTGCCCTTGGTTGTTTTCAAATTGACATTCAATCCTAAACAAAAACCGGGAATTCAGGTACAATACTCTTTTTTTCAGCAGGTCTAGAATGAAAACAAAACTCATTTTCAGATTCAGGTTGGCGTTCAAATCAAGGAATTGATACAAACCGATTGAAGAGTTTGCACAATCGATTGTATAAATCTGTTTTGTTTCGAGACGAGCTGCTCTAAGCCAACTTTAAAAATTTATTCTTTAGACCGGAATGCTTCTTGATGCTGCAATCCTTTTAATATTAGTCGTGCATATTTATCTGTCAGTCAGATCTTTGTACATATCAATGTTTTCTCGTAGGGGCAGCGTGCTGAGTTGGAGAAAACTTAAGCTTCGTTATTATAAATTGAATTCAGAGGAAAGTGTCTACCTACTTTTATTCTACCACTATCTGCCCCCGAAGTTGTTTTCCACACACATTGTTTCCAGTTTCGTTGTTGAAGTGGGTCTGGTTTAGCCACGTCTCCTTTCTCTCCCTTCATTCCCATGATTCCATTTTCTCCCTTCTCTCCAGTCTCTCCTTTATGGCCCTTGGAACCTCTTGGACCCATTTTCCCCGCTGCACCTGCCACGCCTTGTAACCCTTGTGGCCCCATCTCTCCCTTTTCTCCTTTGCTGCCATCCCTTCCATGATGGCCAGGTAGCCCAGGCATTCCCGGCATACCATTGGAGCCTGGCATACCCGGCATTCCATACGAGGATGACGCGCACTGAGAAGAGGAATTTAAATCTATTGAATCACAGCTGAGTGTGATATATCTACAGCACATTATACCTGATATAAGACTCCTTAAACGAAATGTTCGTTGTTGGTTACAGAAATACACTTCTTCGATATTGAAACAAAAAATCATTTTTGCTGCATCTTCAGGGGAGTATTTTTTTAAGTACACCGTAAATTCTTTATGCAGTTTCCAATCTTGTTTAACCAAGCTTGCCCTGGATCATACTGAGAAAATATCGGTTCACGGTGCCGGTCGTTCCCGTATGGACCTCATTAAGCTCGGTCCGTACTGACAAGATCAAGCGTCGATATTCTCCCAGCATCGAGGGCTGAAGAGAAATAAGACAAACAGTGGGATAGGAAGAATGGAGATTTTTGTTGGAATAATGCTATTTTGTGGGGCGGACTAACGACCTCCTTTGAGATAACTGATTACGTTGACCGGATAAAGTAGATTTTTACAAAAGAATAATGAGTTATTTTAGTGGAATAACAGAACGACGAAAATTTCCGACCAGAAATAATAGAGTAACGAACACTCGCTTATTCCTCTTTTCTTATTAGATCCCAGTACAGCCCCGAGCAAGCTTAGTCACGAAGCTGTATATCGCCTACCTTACAATGGTCCCTTCCTTTCGCGTTTTCAACATCTGTCTTATTGATGGTGTCTTCCTGAGCTAATGCGCCACGCAGGAAGAGTAAGAGAAAGCAAGGAGCTGCGAATCTCATTATGGATGATTGCTCGATCAAAACTTAACGTTTTTCGCTGAAATAAGATTAATTTGGAGTCTAAAAAGAAGATTGCGTGTATTTGAAATAGATATAATTATTTGTTATATACAAAGTTATTTCACATTACTCTGAAACCAAACACACTTTTGTAGAGATAACGTTTCTGATTGGTTGAATGTCGAGGTTAAATTAAGTTACTGACATTTATATGGGTTTCTAACAGATAAGAAAGGGAACAAGTTTGGACGTGCTCTTAGGAATTTCGCCTAAAACAAATAACCGGGATATTATCACGTACAATTCATCTTTTACAAATGCTATTCCACTCTAGGTCAGTATCTTACTCCTCTAAGAATTCCGCTGAATTCCTGTTCTTGTTCTTCTTCATAGATTTCTTGATAGATGCTTAAAGTTCCCGAAGCACTGGTGGTATAGCAGTGGAACATTTTGTGTTTGTCTCGTGTGCCAGTGTCGACAATCACGTGATCACCACTCGCTAACTCTATGCGGAGGGAAGGGGTTGGAAATAAGAGAAAATAAAACAAATCAACCCTGATTCAAACTTAATAATTACATCATAAGACATAAACTTATTCGCGGAGGGGTATACATGTGGCAATGGTAGAGTTAGATACCAATTTGAGACCCAAGTGGGAAGGGTAAGGGCATTGACTACTGATCCCCACCCCTCCCTTGAAAAAAATCCTCTGATAGTATTAAGCCACCCCCTGATGTTAGTTCCTCAATAACGAAAGCCTTTTTGACAATAAAATCTTCATTTGTGGCGGAATATGTGTAGCTGAACAAACATGGTTGCCCATTCAAAAGTTCATTTACATGTGTCTTCCTGTTTCCCTGTGTTAAATTGTGCTTTACTTAGTTTTGCTTTCTGAAACATTTGAGTCTGGTTGTAGCTTTTGGAAGATCCAAACTCAGGGGATGAACAGTAGGCCAAACAAATCTTCTAGCCCTGATGAGAATGCAGCTGCTACAATGAAATACTCGGAACTCTGGTAGTTGGACGTGTAAGATAAGGATAGCTGAGAATCACGAATCACGAATTAACTAATTTGGACTGACTCCAGGAGAGCGTTTTCTGCGTCTCCGGACACTAGACGAAACAAAATTTGTTACAGAAATGAATTTGGATGGGACGTTTAGTGCTTCTTTAGTAAAATGTGGACGTTATAAAAGAGATTGAAGCAGCCAAGATGTATAAGCGTCAGTCCAAGACAACGAAAGGGAATGCCGATGGTAGAATTTCCGCTATGAACGCCGAACACCCTAAAGCCGATTTATTATTAATGCTCCGGTCAATTGAAACCATGTCCCCCCTCCCCGACCGCCGGGACATAGCGGGGGAGTAACGGGGGTATACACTTTATTCCAAAATTGCAGCCATTTAAATATTTTTTTGTTTTTATTTAAATATCCCTTAATGTCTCCATCTTAAGCTAAAATTCAAAAGAACATTTTACCTTGAACAAGGCATCAAGGTCTAATTTAAATAAAAACAAAAGAATATATAAAAGGCGGCCATTTTGGAAATACCTCTTACTAACCGAGTTCGAGGTAGGTACTGTAAGTTACGGACCGAGTTTTCCCGCTCGGATTTATGGCCCCAGCTAGAAGCGCGTGGGCCATGAACCCACGCGGAAAAGACGATGATCAGTAACTTACGGTACGGACCGAGAAAACGAGGTTTGTAAGATATTTATTATATCTCAAAACAAACTTTTCAATTTCGCGGGCCTTACAGTAAAGTACGGCCCGCTAAATTGACCAATCACAGCGCGCGTACTAATAAGGTATATGGCTTTGGAAAAACGTTATTGTAATAAAGCATTTTCCCGGGGGGGACGGAGTCAGTAACGCTTTTTCCAATTTGCCGGGAATTTGGAGCGGGGCTTGTAACACCAGGCCTGACAGAGAGGGAATGAGTTCGAGTAACCAAAGTTACGCTGCTTTGTCACGTGACAAGATGGAGGAAACGTCGACTGTAAAAGAGAAGGTAGCCTAGATCCTTTTCTATCTTCCTTATTTCAAAGCCATCAATAGGCTTTAATAGAACTCAGGAATAAATATTTTATTCGGTAATTCCGTGAGTATAGGAAATCAAGTCTCCAATCTATTGTACATACCGAGGCCATGAGGGCGGGGATTGTACCAACATACTCCCCTGATGGGTGGGGTAGTTTACTAATGTAACACTGTGAAATTGTTTCATTCCCCGCTATGTCTGCAGGGGCGTATCTGGGATTTTTGTTGGGGGGGAGGGGGTGGGGTTCACCATTTCAGTACGAAATACACAGGAAGCCCAAGCTCTGTATGAGAGGCTATAGGCCTTTATATAAGGTCTATAAGGTTTTGTATGGGAATTTAGGCTGTTGTCGACTATAACTACGTAAGTAATAAAGCAAATAAACTCTAACCTCAGCGTAGTGTTATTTGTGTTTTGTTTTTCTCTGTTAGCGTTTTCAGGCCTCTTTGGCGATTTTAGCGGAGTAATCAGGTAATTCTTCACTACTAAGCAGAATGATGTGTGTTTAAGACAGCGATGTTTAAAATAGTCGGCTAAGAACACGTAAAATTGCGTACTGTCGGCCACAGGGTTTTCAGTTGAGTTACTATAAATGTTTCTTTACTTACCGCTTTTTTTTTTTTACTTGAGCGCTTTGTTCAATGAAACGTTGCATACTAGTCGAGCGTGAAACGAGCCGAAGACATAAAATGGCGGGAAACGGAATAACAACGAGGCTGGTGTTGATGGTCGACGCTGACCGCTACTCTGGTAAGGCGAACGGCTCAGAAGACGACACTCGATCGACTAAGGTTGCACACACATTTGGCTTCGGGGAACATTTATTCCACCAAAGAAAATTCCAAAATCTGACCGTTTTACGGCAAAACGGGCCGCCATCTATTCTTTTATTTGTTCATTCAATTGCTGTTGAACATTTTTTGAAGTTTATATTGCAAAAAATTTTCTTGGGAACCAAGGCGCAACACAATGCACCGCCCTTAGATCCGCCCCAGGTCTCGGGGGTCGGCGGGCTGTGGTTTCAATTGACTGGAGCATAACGAAACGCGGTTGTTTATTGAATGCAGTGCCGTTGTAAAATCGTTCTGAGACAAGGCTAGAGCGAGGAGGGAGCTTTGGCAACTTTGAGAGCTGATGGCAAGGAATGGGCAACAAAAATCGTTAAAGTTGGAGGTAAGAAGACATATTCAGCACCAAGATCCATTAAAAAATAGGTATTCCAGGACTACACTACATGTGACTACTGCAGTTTAATAATTTTTATACGCTGTGCACTTTATTTTATTGTTAAGTCATAATGCACCAAGTTTTTCAATTTCTAACATTGACTTGAAAAGTCATTGTAGTTAAGATTTAAATTTGGTCTCTGAGGTGATTGGGTCTGGTGTGGGTGCATAATAATCTAGTCCGAACACTTAAAATCCCAGCATCCCTAGAGATAGGGAAATGACGATATTGAGACAAATCATAATTTAAAAATATATATAAATATTAAATCATAATTTAAAAATATAGGAAAAATCATAATTTAAAAATATATATAAATATTAAATCATAATTTAAAAATATAGGAAAAATCATAATTAAAAAATATATATAAATATTAAATCATAATTTAAAAATATAGGAAAAATCATAATTTAAAAATATATATAAATATTAAATCATAATTTAAAAATATAGGAAAAATCATAATTTAAAAATATATATAAATATTAAATCATAATTTAAAAATATAGGAAAAATCATAATTTAAAAATATATATAAATATTAAATCATAATTTAAAATAAAAATGTTGAAATTCTTAAAAAAGATTTATTCAAAGTTCTCCATCATAAAATTTATCAAAAGATTTTATCAAGATATTTTTAAAATATAAATGAATTATTTAATTGAGATTTAAAGAAAAAGTAATGAAATATAAAATGGAAAATTTACAAGGATTATATTTAACACAATTAAAAAAAATTTCTAAAGAGTTGAAAATTAAAGGTTATTATAGAATGAATAAAGAAGATTTAATCAAAGAGATAGAAAATTTTACAGATGAAGAAAGTATTAAGATAATCTCAAAATTTACTATTAATGATAAATATATTTGTATTCATGGAAATTGTAAAAATTACTGTAAAGAATGTGTTGGATCTTATATATGTAAACATAATAAAAATAAGTATCAATGTAAAGAGTGTAAAGGACCATATATTTGTAAACATAATAAAAGTAAGTATCGTTGTAAAGAATGCGGAGGTTCACAAATATGTGAACACAATAAACAAAAACAACAATGTAAAGAATGCGGAGGATCACAAATATGTGAACATGGTAAACAAAAAGCTTCTTGTAAGGAATGTCGAAAAATAAAATTGAAATTATGATTTAAAAATACAAAATAAAATAAAAAAAATAATGAATAAAGAAGGTCAACAAGAGAAAATTATTAAAATTAGTACAAAGGATTTATTAGATTATGCTAAAAAAATTGGAATAAAAGATATGTCTTATAATGATGCTAATAACATATTAAATAAAGTTAATAAAAAATTTGGAGGAGATAAAGAATTTACATTAGAAGAATTTCAAGAAGAAAGCAAAAAAATGAGAGATAAAGCAGCTAAGTTATGGGAAATAGAAAACGATCCTAAGATAAGCGATGAAGAAATGTTGAAAAAACTAAGTTCAAAGTATAATGGTTGTAAAGCATTGGCTAATAATTACAAACTGAAAGGAAATTCATTATATGGGAAAATAATAGAAAATAATAGAAAATAAATAAGATGCAGTATGGAATACTTATTGGTATCTTGATTTTGAAGAGTTAAGAGATTTTAAAGAAAAAAAATGGAGTATTAATTAAAACTAATTATGTTGTATAACACCTGTATGCGTTATATAACAAAAAAATTATCTGAATCTTAAACTAAAAGTTATGGGAGAACCCTTCAGATCAAGTTTTTTCCATTCAATGTCTAATATGCTTAAATCAAAGTGATTTATGACACTCTCATATTTTTGAACTGGAATTGTTGGATAATCCTTTGAGGGTATGTTTGCAAGTAGGGTTGATGGTGAGAGTTTCACAAGTTCTCCATATTTGGTTTTATTCATATATGAAGACTTATTATCAACTATACTACACATAAGTCTCAGAGGTTCCTTAATCTGTATATTTATGGGGTATAATTTACCAGGATTTATGACTTCAGGCACCCCTAAACCAATCGACAATCCTCTAGTAAGTTTAATGTTAAAGTTCTTATTTGAATATAGATAGTTAACAGTATCAGTCTCAATTATTGTTATCTTTTCCCTATCAGGATCATTAAAAAAGATCGAATGAATATTGCGAAGAGAATATGTACCAGGTTCAATTATTATGAAGCCCAGATTCCTATCATTGAATAATATCTGTTGATCCTTGAAATTAATCAATCTTTTGGTTTGTATATTACAATCTAGTAGCTGTATCTCATGAATATTTTTAAGCGGAGGATCTAAATATATCCTAGTTTCAGACTCATACATGGTAATGCTTAACATTTTGTTTGATTACACCATATTCATCTTTAAATCGAGCTTTGCTCGGGACCGGCTACGCCGTAATTTCTATAATAACCGACTGTGATAAAAAACGACTTACGCTTAAGCCGAAAAATCCAGTCATCTACCGAAATAGATACCACGCTAATCCACAAGCGACAATTATAAATGCTAATATATTCTTTTCATGTTGCGTTGAGTCAATATTATTTTCCTGTTTCATCGAGTCTGTTTTCGTTGAGGTTTTTGGTTCCTGTGGGTTTTTATTCGTTTCAGTTCCACCTTCCAGGCGAATATGAGGTAACTTTAACTTTGAAGATCCTAAGTTATGACTTATTCCAACTTGTTTTGCTTCAGTGTTTATGGAATTATTCACACCAAAATTCATATCGATACTCGCTTTCATAAGTTTATTGTTAAAACCAGTCACGCTTTCAGTATTGATTATCATATTACTTGGCATTAACCATACACCAGGAGCGATAGCTAAATCAAGCCGTAATTTCGCTTCTTGTACAGCTAATTGATACCTTTGAATCGAACTAGAAATATCATTATCAATCACACTACTTTCAAATAAAGCCAAGAATTCTTGTTGTGTCTCAATCGCTCCACCACCATTACCATAAATCGAGTTTCTAGTGTTAACTTGTGCACCCAATATACAGTAAACAAAAGCTTCAGCAGATCGATTTAATCTACCAAGTCCAGCTTTAGTGAGTCCATGACCACTTGTAGGGATAAACCAAGCATATTTGAAATCAGCAAAGTCATCATTACGTATAAATGAGATTAGATTACCCTTTTCCTTCTTTCCACCTTCATCAGCGAATTTTCCACCCTCACCAGGCCATCGATCCGCTTCATGATCATAATTCCTTATAATATGTACATTTTGGTATCCCCCTCCTTTTCCATGATATCCTACACCATAATCAAGGAATATATCTCCCAATCCACCGTTTCTACCACCTTTCCATCTAAAGTCAGAATTATTAGCAATTTCAAATTCAGCACACAATCGTTGATATGCAACTTTACTATATGGATTATTATTTATCACAAAAGGCTGCTCGTCAGGTAGGGGAAGGTTTAATTCATATAATATTCTCCTTATTGTGAAATATACATGAAACTTAATGAAGCTATTTACTACTTTAGGATAATTTAGACTTTCAAAAGGACTTATCCCACAGCCAGATGTTGCACACCAAACTGCAAAGTTAAGTTGTTGTGGCCAATAATTCATATCAGGGGCGTTCAACCATTTTCTACTCTGTTTACCAAATTTGAAAGTAACAACTTGTGATGTAAATATGTTTCTCATCTTTGCTGTAAATTTCTTTGTATTTGAAACGTATATATCCAGCGAGGTTAGCATTTTTGTTATATCAGTTGAAAAGTCATCAAAATTAATAGCTGGTATAGGATAAGATATATTAGTCAATGTTAAACTATTTGGAAATGAACTCAATTCATCACCATTCAAACCTAAATCTTTCCACAAAATTCTTTTCAAACCAGGTGAAATATCATCAATCCATGTTTTTCCAGTAGGATCATCATTTGACATTATTGTTGTACCATCAACTTGCCATTTAATATATCCACCATACAAATCAGGCACAAATGTGAAATGACTTATATCGGCCCTTGGGTACATATTTCTGAAATCATTGAATAATGACATTTTTTTTGTTCATAACATGTTGCTTTTAAATCATCTCTTTTCTAACACCAGCATAAAAATTCCATCCTACATCAGTTCTCTCATATGAAATTTTCAGTGTTCTCGATCGGGCGTAGCCCTCCCCAGCTAAGCTGGAACGGTTCTTTCCCTCCCTTCGGCTAGGTCCTTTAATATTTCCGCTCGAACCTCTGTTCTTATCTGATTCATATTTAAGTTTTTTTCTGTCTCCTTCTGAGTTTTTTGACGGATTTCTAGTTTTAGTTTTTCAAACTTATCAACCTCTGATAAAATTAACGAAAATTCTTGGTCGGATATAGCGTTATCTTTTAGTGCCTTTGAAACCAAGTCATGAATGGTGTTTACTTTTGCTCTTGCTATAGAAACTGTTTGTTCATGTTTACTAACTTTATTAGAAAGTCGTTTAGAAGACGCACCGAATAAAACTGATATTCCCCCACAAATACCTCCCACAGCTCCTAATGGTATACCAACAACAGCACCAAAACCAGTAAGGGTGGTTCCGAGCCCACTTGCAGATAGAATAACTGAAAGCACTCCACTACAAACACTGATTTTTGTAAATATACCTCTTGCTCTATTGTATTTTTTCCTAACATCCTCGTAATGTTTAATTTCCTTTTGAAGATTATTTAATACTTCGCACGACTTTTGTAGTCTGAAATTAACCACCTGAAATGAGGAACTTGGGTCTGAATTAACAGGCAAATTAGGATAAATCGAGCTTCCGCTTTGCGGTGAGGGCTCTGCCCGAATTTGCTCGTGGTCGGCTACGCCGTAAATTCTCTTGTAGTCATCCATATTGTATTTTACTGATCAACATGATATCTTTAAATGAATTCGAGGGTTTTGTTATTGACTCTTCTTTACCCTTGTTCCTCCTTTCATTCGTTCCACAAAATATAGAACAACAGCCATTATCAACAACCAAGCATTTTTACCTAAAAAGCTAATGACCTCGCCCGCTGTTTTGAATAGAAAGCTTACAATCGCCCCAACCATCCCCGGTAATATTTCACCTAGTTTCTTACCAATAGCTTTCAACCCATTACCAACACCTTTACCTAATTTGGATAGACCTCTAGAAAGATTAGAAACTATAACACCAATAACCACCCCTACAGCACTTACAACTGCAAATACTGTAAAACCATACTTTTTGAAGATGTACTTTACCCGATCTCTTAATGTTAGATTTTTAAGTATTTCTTCATTTTTACTCTCCATATCAGCTATTTGTTCTTGGTTGTAAATAATACTCTTTCTTGCTAGTTCTAGAAATTTATCAACTTCAGATTGTAATCTTTCATTACTACGTTCTAACATTGGTAAATTTGATAATCCTCTTTTATTTTTTTCAAGTTCATCTTTGTATCGATTTAATTCACTTCTAAGTTTATCAATCTGATTTTTAGCTAACACTTTATGTTTATCAGACGCAACTAAATAGCTTTCACTTTTCACAATTCTGGTTTGTTGTTTTTCAATCATAGCTTTCAACTCTTCTTTTTCACTTGTATCATATTGTTCCATCTCATTTTTACCTTTTTCTAAAAGTGATTTTAACTCAGCTATTTCATTATTTAAATCCCTAATTTTTTTTATTTTTTTCATTCAATTGTGATAAAATATCATCATTAGCTTCAACAATTTCTTCTGCTTTTTTACCTAGAGCTTTCATTATAGTGATAGGGAGTTTTTTATTAATATCTCCATTCGCATCAAATAATTTATGCCATTTTTCTTTTACTCCCAATTTTCTGGGTATTGCAACTTCAATTCTACCCCACTCATCATATCTGAATAAAAAACTAGGTTTTGCATCTGGAAATTTTTTTAAAATATCACTCCAAACTTCATCTTTTTCCTTAATTATATCTTTAGGTCTAGCACCAACAAATGAAGTTTCAGTCTCTTTCTCATCAGGTTTAATTACCCTAGTGGCGGATGATATTGTATCCATTTCAATATGTTCTCCATTAATATCATCATCATCATCATCTAGATCATCTGTTTCAAATTTTGGTATTAATTGTTCTTCTGCTTCCGCCATGATTTTTTTTACTCAACAGTAATAAATCTTTAGACCTAAAAGTTATTTTTGTAAATTATAAAATAGAAAAAATTTTAAAGTTATTGGACGATGATATTAAAAGCGAAAATTGGGTGAATATGTATTAAATATATAAATAATGTGATATTTATGCTTTAATTATAAAACAATTAATGTTTTTATAATTTAAAATAATTTACTAGCTGCATACCCCAACGCCAACATACCACCCCCCACATATGCCATTTCACCCATTTTTTGATTTTCACTTGGTCTATAATAATTAGAAAATTTTGGTTCATGCATTTGACTGTACAAGTTAAAAGCTTCATCGGTATTCGAAATATTTTTTGAAGCTTGGTATTTATCATCTTTTTGTTTTACTTTCCAATCAATTAGTTTCTGTCTATTTTCCTGGTATTCAGCATAATCTTTTTGATATTTTTCTAATGCTTTATCATGTCGTATTCGTTCTGCATCTGTTTTATCACCAGAAAGATATTTTGCAAGATATGATCCACCAACAAAGGCGGTTGCATTCAAAATAGCTCCTCCAAACATTATTGCTATTGTTGCCATGTTTCTTCGCTTAGCTCAGGTCTATAAATACTTAATTTGGAAGAATCTTTTGATCCTCTAAATATGTTTTTAGGTACATACTACCTGACAATACAGCCACCCATTTAGCATAGTTTGTAATACTTGAGGATGGATCGTTCATAAATGATTCTTTCATAACCTTTTTAGCTACATAACCAACAGCAGCTGCTAGCCCAATAAGTACTGCTGAATCAGTAACAGTTTTCACAAGTTTGTTTTCATTTGACATAATTTTATTGATGATATAGAAAACCTTTAAACTACTTTTCCTCATATCATTCCCATTTTTTGTGGTTGTGGTTGGGAGGGTTGGGTGGTAATGTTTTGAGGTGGAACTTTAGTTGGAACTTGGGATAAATCAGGTATTCTATTTTTGTAATATCTCATAAACATATCAAATGCTGTAAACCCTATTCCAACAATGGATAATACAGTAGTAAAAGATAGCTCTGGAATCCAGCTTCCGTCTCGCGGGGAGGACTCCGTCCGATTTGCTTTTCCATTTTCTTCTCCATTTTTAATCTCCTCTTGTTCTTTTTCACGTTTCATCTCCCTAGCTAATGCTTCTTTTGCTTTTTTATTATATTCTGCCAATTTCTTACCAGCAGCAACCTTTTTAGGATCTTTCTCTTTCTTTTTTGAATCTTTCTTTTCAGGTGTGGGATCCATTTCTCCGAGGCCCTTCGGGGTTGTAATTTGTTCAACAACTTGTTCAGACATTATTATTTTATTTCACAAAGTAAAGAATCTTTAAATCAGTTGTGCTCATTTACATGCTCAGTAGTATGCTCCGTTTTGTTAGAATCATCTATATTTTTACTTGTAACTTGTTGTATTTTGTTGAATTTGATGTGTTTAGCAACCTGGAATAGCCCGCTAGCAAGTGCGGCCAATCTTCCTGCTTTCAATGCTAAGAGACCTACAATGTTTGTCAGTTCACGATTAATCAAATCATCATTCTTCAAATCATCACAAAGAGATTCTATATCATCTACAGGAACCATGTAAGAAATAACTTTAGAAATTAATTGAAGAGATGAATCTACTAACCCCCCGTTAATTTTTTTACCTAATACTGCCTGGTATCGATTATAATATTTTTCAATGTCTTTTACAGATAATTTTTTTATATCACCAAGACTCATATCAACCCCTAAATATTCCTTTGTTGTTCCAAGAGCTGCGAGAATGGCTAGTGATTCTTGTTTTATTTCAAGTTCATTATCTTTTACCTCCTCTTTTACATCCTCTTTTACATCACTAATATAATCTTCAACTTCTGCCATTTTACAATTTTCTTACCTAAAGTCAGGTCTTTAAATTTATAACTTCAGGAAATACTGCAGAGACTACCCTGAAGGAATCTCCAAATAGCAATTAAATGGATGACGTAAAGATAAACAAAGTCTAGAATATTTTTCAGTTTTTAATAATTGCATAACTTTTTTACATAATTCATAATCCAAATCACCACCATAATCTTCGAAAAACATCTTCATACCTTTTTGTGATGGGTTATGGAAAGTAACAACACAAGCTACATTTTCACGGAATGGTTTTGCTATTGAAGTTAATTGCTGAGTTAGAACCCACATTGATAATCCATGATGCCTTCCAGAGAATGCTAAATCTATAAACTTGTTTGATCTTTTTTTCAGATCATTCGAAACAGCACAATCGTCTAAAATTATTAGTGTATTTGTACTAGAGAATAAAGTTTGACAATCAGTTAACAATTCATTAATCTCATCAATGTTACTAGCATCTGGTGATAATACAAAGAAACGTTTATCGCCTCTAGCAAAATTATGATATGTTTTATTTTTATAATAAGTTGGACATATTAAAACAATGAATTCAAACAATTTTCGAAATGGACCTCGGAGTTGATCTATGATGTACTTTGTTTTTCCACAATTTGTTGGACCGGTTATAATGCAGTGAAAAGGAATTTTATCTCGTAATTCTTCCATCTTTTTTTTCCTTCGGGTCTTTCTTTTAACTAATACATTATAGAGCGTAAGTTTGAATTCATAACCTCCATTAATGCGTCAGCTACAACAAACATGTAACAAGTCATAATACCAGATCCACTAGTTTTTCTTTTCATTTCTATTTTTACGCCATCTTGTGCATTGTTTAAGGCTAGACCTCCTCCATGAATATCATTATCTGGGTGAGTTCTCAAATCTATCCACAGAGCAAACTTTTTACTATAAAAATCCTTTTCCTTTACCGACCATCGAGCAAAGCTCTCCCCGGCGAAGCCGGAACGGGAGGAACCACTGAAACGTTTCTTTATCGACTCCCAGAGGTGTGAAGGTAACATCCCCTTAGAGTAGAAACGGTTTGGTACACCATTAACATCGATATTGATTGAGGTGATACCTGGATTGAAAAAATTCTCAGAATCTCGTGCTCCTCCACTGTATGGTATTGTAAACAAACATAATATCCCTGTAATTGACCTTCTAGGTAGATTAATATGCTGGTTTATCACACTGTCGGTGGGCCTGGATATGGTGAAAGTTTTGTGTAGAGTGACATTCTCATAAAAGAATCCCTTACCAACCTGATAAGCCGCCTGTGCCTCACGAGCTAAGTATTCACTTGATATACAAGAATATTCCAACTCAAGGTTTGTGATTTTATAAGTTGGAGTCTTAGTATCGTCAGAATAAACAACAATATCGCGAACTGGAGCCAGTGTAATCTCAAAGATTAGTTGATGATCTAATGCCTTTGGGTAGAAAACTCCATGATCGTTTATAATAGGATGGTTTAGTAGGATATGATACTTGGTATTGTGTACTACTGCAAGAGCTACTTCTTTTGCATCTGTGTCTACCTTATCACCCGCATTTGTCCGTAACTTCCTCATGTTTTCAGAAGAAATACCTTGTCTTAATCTATCCTCTCGTTCTTCATCTGTTAAGAATAAGTCGTGATATGTTTGAAATAGATCGTATCTTTGAGTATCCTGTAGTGTTTCACCTCCAAAAAGAACCCTTAGTCTGGATACAAGGTTACTACCTACATTATTTACGAGGGTGTTATCTTCATGACCATCAACAGCCAGGTTAAATACTAGAGATACACTTCCTGGCACAATAACTAAATTCTGGGTAAGTTTTGGAATATTTATATATAGTGTTTCTCCCGGATTAGCTGATGAAGGATTTAGTGTAATTCGGTTCAATATTGATTCGGCTTTCAAACCTAGTGGATCTCTTGGAATCCTGTTTGGGTTAATTTTTTCAGATACGGTTGTCATATTTATTTTAAGGAAGGGAGGAGTAATCTTTAAATGAGTAACGAAAGCATGTTATCGAAAATATATTATTCAACTGAGGGATATTGGAAAGGATATTCTGCAATTCCTAAATTAGCTGAAAAGGCTAAAGTAAGTGAAAATGTAGCAAAACAATGGCTTCAGAAACAAGCAATATGGCAAATATATCTACCATCTCCAAAGTATATTCCTAAACCACACTGGACCGTGGATAAACCTAATCAGATTCACCAAGCGGATTTATTATTTTTACCATATGATAGAGTTGGAAGAAAAACATATAAATACGCATTTGTTGTGGTTGATGTTGCCTCTAGATATAAAGATGCTGAACCATTAACCTCAAAAGAAAGCCATGAGATATCCAATGCTTTTGAAAAAATATATTCTAGAAAGTTAAAATATCCCAAAACATTAATTGTTGATCCTGGAAGAGAATTTATGGGTGATGTGACAAAACTTATGAATTACCATAATGTTAAAATACAGAGAAGTGAAGCTGGAAATCATAGAGCTCAAGCATTTGTCGAAAGAGCAAATAGAACATTAAGTGAACGATTATTTAGTCATCAATATGCACAAGAAATGATTAGTGATGAAAGGTCTAGAGTATGGGTGAAGCGATTACCAGCTATTTTGAAAACTTTGAATAATACACCAACTAGACTAACTGGTAAAGAACCTGATGATGCTATAAAACTGAAAGAAGTGGAACTTGAAACTAGAAGATACCGACGGGTTGTTGGTCTTGATGAGGTTAGATTACCTCCTAGTGTTAAAGTTAGATATTTATTATCTCCTGGCGAACTTGAGGGTGGTGAAAAAAGACGTGCTACTGATCCTATTTGGAGTATCAAAGTTTATTATATTTCTAGAAGTGTGATTTCACCTAAACAACCGGTTTTATATTATTTGCTAGACGGACCAAGACGAGGTTTTGTAAGAGAAGAATTACAGGTTATACCTTATGATACTGAGTTACCGCCTAATTCTGTTTTAACACTATAATGGCCAATAGCTAAAGTATGTATTCTATCTTCTTTAATTATTCTTTTATCATCATCTGCAGATAATGCTTTTTTATAAACTGTTACACTAAAAAGATCAAGTCCTTTGTTTCTAATTAAATTCTGTGTTTTCATTTGAGTTTTTCCAGTTTCTAAACAAACCTTATAATCATTATGTTTTATATCTTTTTTTACAACTGATTTCTTAATTCCTTTACACCTTTTTATTTCTATATCTTTAATCGTTAATATAGAGTATAACTTTGCACGTAGACCAACAAATTCAATTATTATATCTCCACCAAACTCATCTTTAAACATAGCTATTACTTTCTTATTAATACCAGACTCAATTCCTGAAGGATGATCTTTTGGATAATTACTAGTATCAAACCATTCTTTGACATCAGCACTTATATCTTTGTAGAAATCTGGTGTTTTTATATTACATATAAAACTATCAGTGTCTGTCATAAGTAATTCAACATTTTCCCCCCATTTTGCTTTGATGTAATTATAATAAAAATTATACATTATCCTTTTAGCCTCATCAAGAATACATGCACCTAAATAAACAGGTTTATTAAATACTAATTTAGTTTTTTTCATATGAATAGCAACAAGATTTTCAGAAAAGATAGTGCGATATAGATAGTTAGGTTTTGATATTAATTTTTTTGCTGCTATCCGATTTGTAACTAATCTCACATCAACATGTTTTCTAATATTCTCACATGTCTTACCAAAGACAGAGTTATTCATTAACTTATACAATTCTTTTTCAAAATCATTAGTTGCTTTAGTTCTGTGTTTAGTATTCAAATCAATATAAGGTTTTAACCATGCAGACTCTTCAAATATTATACCTCTATGAACCTTTGTTATTTTTAATCCTAAACTTTCATAAAGTTTCAAGGTTCTATAATGAACTACATACTTTTCCTTATTATTTAGGTTTGGGATTAATTTTTCCACATTTTTAACTTTCATTCTCTCTGGAGCTAGAGGCAAATCATTATGTTTATCATGAAGATATTCAGGATATTCCAAATCAACCTCATATATACCCGGTGTTTCTCTCCAATTTATAAGATTAATCTTATCTTCTTTAACCATTTTAAAACCGCCAGTTGGTAGTGGTTCGCTCATTCCTCCTCCATATAAGTTATTTGCATCAAGATCCACAATATAATTTGTTTCCTTGTTAGGATCATATTCCTCTCCCATGTATGGGTTATTAGCTTTTGCATATCTATTTGATATTTGAGATACACCCCCTCTAATCATTTTCTCAAACATAAGTAACATATCGGGATCAGATAACAACTCTAATCTAACATTTGTAATCTTTAATGCTGCATCTAAAGCCATTCCGGGGGATGTAAGATATTGTGCTGGATCTAAACCATAAATCTTAATACAATTATCTCTAAAATTCTCAAAAACATCTGCTAAAAGTAAAGTGTCCGATTTATTATATAGATCGTGATATTCTCTCATTGATTTCATATTAAAAGTTTTATAAACATTTTGTGCGTGTTCATAATCATCTTGCGATATATTTTCATCATTTAGTTTTGAATAAAACGCTTCTATTGGTGGGAGTTGAGTTTCATCAAGTTTACTAATGTTAGTAATGTGTCTATATGGATATTCACCTTTCCTCAACATTAAATATGTTTTATCACCAAATTCCTTTTTTGTTTCTATTAATTTATCATCTTTTGGTGAAAGACATCTTTTTTCATCTTTTATACAAGTATCACATTTTTTGCATCTACCAATACCATTATATTGAATTATTTCCCCATCTTTTTCATATATCTTCAAACAATCTCTGGGTTTACACGTTTCACAATTTCCACATTTTGTAATATTATCAACCAAACTGCTAAGGCTGGTATTCAAAAATCTGGCAGAATCAATAAATCTAAGTTCGCGTTTTACCGGAATCATCTTTTTTTTCTTTTTATCATAGAATTCATCAACTACAATATTTTTTGAAAAAGTAATATATTTTTGTTCATTAATGGGTATACAATTTATATAAAAATCATCATAGCCATCTATTTCAGCAAGATTTTTAATAAAAAGATATGAATCATATCCGGATAAATTATGAATAATAACTGGTATAAATTTTGGAACTTCATATTTTAAGTTGCAACTATTATGTGCCGCTCCTCTATATTTTCCTGTAAGATGACAATGATCCATTACCTTATCTCCACCTAATTTACCCTTACATATATGACAATGAGTAGCATTATTATAATCTTTTTGATCATTTTTACTCATTTCTTTTAACTTCTTATTTTTGTTTTTATGAACTTTAGGCTTAATAATATTTTTATAAATAACTTTAACAGCATTTATAATATCTTCAATAAAAACTTTGCCAACATCTTCATCTTCATATTTAGCTGTATAATTTTTTACTTTATTTATAAATATTTCTTCATCAAGTTTTACACCATCTAATATATCATCATCAGAACATTTTATAAAACGACTATAACCTGAGGCAATATGCTTTTCATATTTAATAGTGTAACTTTTACTTTCATCTGTTGGATAATTATTAGGAATTGGTACTATAAAACTCTCAAAGTCAACAGTTATAACAAATTGTACTTTCATTTGTCTTTGATAATTAGTGAATTTAGAATATACTGGACTTTTATCTTCATTTATAGGCATAATAATCTTAACTTCATCATTTATTTTACAATATTCATCATGTTCTTTTAATGATTTTTCTTTATCAAATGAGTTATAGCATCTACGACAATAAAAACGTTTATGTTGGTGATTATTAACTTGTGATGTTACAAGTCTCCCAAAATTATTTATCAAAATATAATGGTTTGTTCCTCTATAATTAGATATTAAAAGTACTTCAATTAAAGTACCGGTTTCTTTCCTACTTATATTTAGAGGATAAATCTCCTCTTTACTCCAAATTTCATCTCTTACTTTACCATATCCATGTATGTTAATCTTATAATCAGGATTTTGTTTTTCAAACTTATCAACATCTTTTAATTTAAATGGAAACTCAATCCCTTCCCAGTTAAAATTTTTAGATTTTTCTTTCAATTCTTTATTTATTCTCTCAGGATGAAAATTTGGAGGATATACTGCTATAGTTACACACCATTTAAAACATTCATGATCAAAATAATTTTGAGGATTTATAGTTGCCTTTCTATTTGCTATTTCTTCAGGTGTAGGAATATAAGAATTAGCAGCAAGAGGCTCGAATGGATCAATATATATATCAAAAAATTGAATATAGTTAAATTCAAATCTGTAACCGTTTGATAAAAATCTTTCATAATCGCTTAGCAGATGATTTCTCATAACATCAAATAATTCATTTACATCATCCCCTTCAGTAATTGTTTCTGTACGTGAGTGAAAATACTTATCTTCTTCTTCAACAACTTTTTTTAAAAGTAAAGAACGTTTGACTAACCTACATGCTAATATAAATCTTACTTTTATTGGTTTCTTTTGTTTATTAATATGTTTTATAACTTTTTGTTTTATTTTATTCATATATGATGTGGGATCATCCACTCTATTACCATTTATCCTATAACTTTTCAGATATCCATTTAATGCGGGTTCCCTTTCTTCTATTTTAAAATATTTTTCTTTTTCTTCATTCAATTCATCTCTTACACTATCAGATATATTTACCCGTCTTTTTAATTGTGGTTTTTTATTATTAGTAAGTTTTATGATATTTTCATTGGTTAAATCTGAAAGCCTTTTATAAAACTCATCTTTATCCATCACCTTAAATGAATAATTTCCCCAATTAAAAGTTTTGTTTGTTTGCTTTTGTGGTTTTATAAAATTAGGTGCAAGTTTTCTTTTTGGAATATTTTTTCTATGGGTGGGTGTGGGGTTTTGTTTAGGTTGGGGTGGTTGAAGAGGTTTAATTTTTGGAATTGGGGGTGTAGAACCTTGAGGAGTTCCTGGTCTAAATCGGTGTGGTGAACCTGGTGGGGGTGTTTCTGGATTAAATTTATTTGGTGAACCTGGCATATCATCTTGAGGCGGTGGTATATAAAGTTTAGGGGGCGTGGGTCTTGGTTTTGTATTATGTGGAATAGGAAGTGGTAGATTTGGTTGATTCGCTGGTCTTTTTGGTTTATTTTTTAATGATTCAATAATTTCTTTAATATTATCAACGATTTTTTGAACATTATTAACTATTTCAGGAATATTTTTCAATGCTTCAATACGTTGTGCTTTAGTAGTCAATTTTCCTATATCTTTAGTACTATACCATCTAAGTAATTGATATAATTGATAACTATTTATTTTATTTAATTCAACACCAGCGATTTTTTTTAATTGTTCCATTTTATATTTCATTACTTTTTCTTTAAATCTCAATTAAATAATTCATTTTCATTTTAAAAATATCTTGATAAAATCTTTTGATAAATTTTATGATGGAGAACTTTGAATAAATCTTTTTTAAGAATTTCAACATTTTTATTTTAAATTATGATTTAATATTTATATATATTTTTAAATTATTATTTTTCCTATATTTTTAAATTATGATTTAATATTTATATATATTTTTAAATTATGATTTTTCCTATATTTTTAAATTATGATTTAATATTTATATATATTTTTTAATTATGATTTTTCCTATATTTTTAAATTATGATTTAATATTTATATATATTTTTTAATTATGATTTTTCCTATATTTTTAAATTATGATTTAATATTTATATATATTTTTAAATTATGATTTGTCTCAATATCGTCATTTCCCTATCTCTTCCCTTGAACGACTAGTTTTCACTCTTACTTACATCCCGATGACATAGTGGCTACCAGGCTTCTGGCTCGTAGCTACAAAAATGAACTGGGTGCGAGAGACGACTGAAAGCCTGCAACTATTTTGTTGCGCAACAGGTCAGTGGCTAAACTACGAAATACAGGGCTACTTCATTTACTTCATTTGAATAACAGTAGAGTCCATTGTAATATGCCTCGTTCTTCAAAATTAAAGCCTCTGACACATGCAAATGAAGTGGTCCTTATTCTGTAATCGCTCCCAGAGCAGGTAAATTATGTTTATTTCGTGTCAAGAAAAATCAACATTCGTGCTCTAGGAAATTCGGCTACACTTTGAAATATCCCTTGAAACATTTGTTGTATACTTTCAATTCAGTTACTCATGAATTGTGCTTGGCATTCAGTTATTTGAAATCAGTCCCACAGAACCGTCAATAACGTTGGAAAATGGAATTCAAATTACGGGCTTGATTTAGTGTAGATTACCGTAAAGCTCATGCTTACATCACATGATCGTTTGTTCCTGCAGCGTTAAAGCAACGCAAGTGCTGAATGAACACTACTCATCTCTCTATAGAGTTGCACTATACTTATATCGCTGCTTTCGTGCAACGCAAAACATAGTTTTGCATACTTATGCATGACTCGTGTGTTTCTATCCAGTTTTCGTACGTTTCGTTTGCTGCGGTAACTAAATAACTTCACCTTTTGTCTGAATAGTTCACACTGATTTATCATCTGAGGGTCGTCGCTCGCATCACGTGATCGTGTTTCTCCCCGAATCATTAAAACAACGTTGCGAAGCGCTGCGCGGTGAGCACTGCTCGACTGCCCATCGCTTCTAACTACTTATTACTCGCAGTTTTGATGCAACTCATCTGCAACGCAAAGCGTAGCTTATGCATTACGTGCACAGTCATATTTCGGCGGCAGCGTTATTAACTTAACAACGATCATGAAACCTTCCCGAGCAGGGATTCGTGCAGCGCGGTTCCTGAGTCGCTAAATCAGCGCTGACTTAAGGTAATTTGTTTCTTACTTGTAGAGCGTGTCTGTAAGAAAAGAAAAATTGAAATAAATATTGGTAAAAACATAAAATAGGAGGTGGAAACCCCACAATCTACGTCAAATTGACTACATCGCAAAAAAATGAAAATCGTTTATATAACAACCATATCATTCACGATGAATAATAACACATTCCAGAACACCATTTTTATTGTTAGTGTTATTATTCATTGTTACTTACATGACACTCTATTTCTTATAATCATGGACTACTTGCACGTGATACACAGTTGTATATTTCTTTGCAGAACAGTACAAAGCTTTCTTTCAGTAACAACACTTTCTATTGGCTCCTATTCATGCTAGAACGTTTTGAGATGTGAGATGATAGGAAATCTTTAGCCAACTGATTAGATTGCGAGCTTGATGCTGATTCCACTACTGAGGGGGTGGTACTTCCTCAACCATTATTCGGGACACTGAACCCCATCCTGTATATGCATCACCAATTGAGCGCCCATCACTGCATTTGCCTACCCAGAGTTCGATGCGGACTGTTCCCTGTGCGAGATTCTCGCAGTAGCCCTCAAAGGAACGATGATGATGGAGATTGGGTTGATTAGATAAAGAGTGCCAGTAGTTAAACACAACAGCCTCTATAGTCATAGGACCACTGCACTCACTGTTGTTAAACTTGAAGAACCATCTGTTGCACTTGTTGTCTCCTATGACTCGGAGGTTCCCTTGGTAAGAGACCCTCAGAGCCGTGTTTCTGTGAAGTTTGTTAAATAAGCATTCCTAAAAACAAACGATTTAATGTGTTAGAGTCTAGTGTAGATAAATTGCAAGTTTTGGGGAGAAAGCCAAACAATCAAGAATTTATTTTTTTAAGCCTCGCTCTTGAGATAACCATACTATCAATTATTCTTGATTTTTTCAAACTCAAATATTTATCATTTAGTTATTATTCACGTTGTTTCGAAGGCAGTTGATATTTATTATTCAGCTTCCACCTTCAAAAATGGTGTTAACCCTCTCACTCCCAAGAGTGACTTTACAGATTTTACTCTGTCTAACGCCAGACGATTTTACTCGTCAAATGGAGACCCCTTGGGAGTGAAAGGGTTAAAAACTATCTCCCTTAACCCTCTCACTCCCAAGAGTGACTTTACAGATTTTACTCTGTCTAACGCCAGACGATTTTACTCGTCAAATGGAGACCCCTTGGGAGTGAAAGGGTTAAGCACTAATTTGCTTGCCTCGGCTGCTTGCTGACTTAGTGATGAAAATGAAAAGCTAATGTGCTGAGTAAGGCGGGCACTATACTAATAGTTTTATTAATAATCCTGTTGTTTATCTACATTACATTATTATGGGACCCAGCAGAACCTCCATTCACATTCATCTCACTGCATCATAGAGATAAGTAGGTTGAACCGAATTTAAAATTTACAGATTCTTAACTATGGCAATAAATCAAGTGGACTGTTGAAGAGTTATTGAAAATAGCTCGGTTTGTGGATCATCCAAAAATTTTACCATTATTCTAGAAAAAGCCAAAAGCCAAAAATCTACCTTTTAATTCTAGAATTTGCATGTCTACAAGTTTGGAATGTCAACAGGGATTAATGATTACAGTTGCCCTTGGTTCTTTTTAAATTACATTCCATCCTAAACAAGGACTAAAGGTGCACTACTCTTTTTTTAGCAAGTCTTGAATCCAAATAAAATTCATTTTCAGATTCGGAGTCGGGTTAAGATTCAGGGATTGATTTAAACCGATCGAAAAGCTCGTACATTTGTTTGTATGAATCCGTTTTGTGTGGTGACGAGCTGCTCTAAGCCAACTATAGAAAAATTAATTTTTAGACGGAATTGGTTCTTAATCCTGCAATGCCTTTAATATTAGTCATGCATATTTATCTGTCTGTCAGATTTTTGTACATATGCATGTTTTGTCGCAGGGGTAGTGTGCAAAGGTAGAGAAAATTTAAGCTTCTTTCTTCTAAATTGAATTCAGGGTGTCTACCTACTTTTATTTTACCACTATCTGCCCCCGAAGTTGTTTTCCACACACATTGTTTCCAGTTTCGTTGTTGAAGCGGGTCTGTCTTAGCTGCGTCTCCTTTCTCTCCCTTCATTCCCATGATTCCATTATCCCCCTTCTCTCCAGTCTCTCCTTTTTGTCCCTTGGAACCTCTTGGAACCATTTTCCCCGCTGCACCTGCCACGCCTTGTAACCCTTGTGGCCCCATCTCTCCCTTTTCTCCTTTGCTGCCATCCCTTCCATGATGGCCAGGTAGCCCAGGCATTCCCGGCATACCATTTGAACCTGGCATACCCGGCATTCCACACGAGGATGACGGGCACTGAGAAAGAGGAATTTAAATCTATTAAATTACAGCCGAGTGTGATAATTATATCTAAAGCATATCATACCTTATAAAAGACTCCATAAACGAAATGTTCGTTGTTGGTTACAGAAATACGCTTCTTCGATATTGAAACAAAAAACATTTTTGCTACATCTTCAGGGGAGTATTTTTTTAAGTACACCGTAAATTCTTTATGCAGTTTCAGTCCAATCTTGTATAACTAAGCTTGCCCTGGATCATACTGAGAAAATATCGGTTCACGGTGCCGGTCGTTCCCGTATGGACCTCACTTCTCCCAGCATCGAGGGCTGAAGAGAAATAAGGCAAACAGTGGGATAGGAAGAATGGAGATTTTTGTTGGAATAATGCCATTTTGTGGGGCGGACTAACAACCTCCTTTGAGATAGCTGATTACGTTGACCGGATTAAGTAGATTTTTACTAAAGAATAATGAGTTATTTTAGTGGAATAACAGAACGACGAAAATTTCCGACCAGGAATAATAGAATAAGGAACACTCGCTTATTCCTCTTTCCACATCAGATCCCAGTACAGCCCCGAGCAAGCTTAGTCACGAAGCTGTATATCGCCTACCTTACAATGGTCCCTTCCTCTCGCGTTTTCAGCATCTGTCTTATTGATAGTGTCTTCCTGAGCTAATGCACCACGCAGGAAGAGTAAGAGGAACAAAGGAGCTGCGAATCTCATTATGGATGATTGCTCGATCAAAGATAAACGTTTTTGACTTAACCAAGATTGATTTGGGATCTGAAAGGAAGACTGCGCATATTTGAAGTAGATATGCTTATTTGTTACAAAGAAAGTTATTTTAGATTACCCTGAAACCAAACACCCCTCTTTACATTTAGCTGCTCTGATTGGCTAAATTTCGAGGTCATATTCGGCTACTGACATTTAAAGGGGTTTCCGTCAGAGCAAAAAAGGAATTAGTTTGAACGTACACTTATAAAATTTCGCCAAAAACAAAGAACCGGGATATTATCACGTAAGAATGTTTTCTTTCAGACAAATGCTATTCCGCACTAGTTCATCGATCAGTATCTAACTCCTGTTAGACATTATTCTGCTGAATTCCTGTTTTTTTTTCCTTGTGCTTCCCAAAAGAATAATGAGTTATTTCAGTGGAATAACAGAACAACGAAAATTTCCGACCAGGAATCATAGAATAACGAACACTCGCTTATTCCTCTTTCCTCATCAGATCCCAGTACAGCCCCGAGCAAGCTTAGTCACGAAGCTGTATATCGCCTACCTTACAATGGCCCCTTCCTTTCGCGTTTTCAACATCTGTCTTATTGATGGTGTCTTCCTGAGCTAATGCGCCACGCAGAAAGAGTAAAAGGAACAAAGGAGCTACGAATCTCATTATGGATGATTGCTCGAACAAAGATAAACGGTTTTGGCTAAAATAAGATTGATTTGGGATCTGAAGGAAGGCTTTGCTTGTTTGAAATAGATATCTTATTTGTTACGTGCCAATTTATTCAGTCAGATTTTCTTGAAACCAAACAAACTTTTGTTGGGAAAACAGTTCTTATTGGTTGAATTTCGAGGTTAAATTTAGTTAAAGGGTTTCTGACAGAACAGAAAGGGAACAAGTTTGGACGTGCTCTTAGGAATTTCGCCAAAAACAAATAGCCGAAATTTTAACACGTAAAATCAATCTTTTAAGAACGCTATTCCGCAATTGGCCAGTATCTAACTCCTCTAAGAATTCCGCTGAATTCCTGTTCTTGTTCATCTTGATAACTTGGCAGAAGCAAGATTAATTGAAGATTTGAAAGGGAGACTTTGCCTATTTCAAATAGTGATTTGGGGGGTGAATCGATTCGCCTTGCATTTTGGCTATTTGAAGAGTGATTTGGGGGGTTTACTCTAGTATAGGGTAGCAAAATTAAGCTGAACCAGCTCTGGTATAGGCTAAGGGCTCCAGGGTTCCAGCTGCACATCCCCACCCAGAAATTCCTAAAGTCTTCCCCCCAGGACATAATTCTAGTCAGTGCTGGGAATACATGTGGCAATGGTTGGGTGAGATACCACTTTGAGACCCAAGTGGGAAGGGTAAGGGCATTCACTACTCATCCCCACACCACCCTTGAAAAAAATCCTCTGATAGTACAAAGCCATCCACTGATGTTAGTTCCTCGATAAAGCCTTTTTGTCAATAAAATCTTCATTTGTGGCCGAATATATGTTGGAGAACAAACATGATTGTCTACTGAAAAGTTCATTCACACCTGCCTTGCTGTTTCCCTGTGTTATACCGCGTTTTACTTATTTTTCCTTTCTGCAACATTTGAGTCTGGTTGAAGCCTTTAAAAGATCCCAACTCAACTCAAGGGATGAACAGTGGGCCAAACAAAGCCTCTAGTCCTGATAAGAATGCAGCTGCTACACTGAGATACAGTCAAAGAGGGGCAGTCATAACACTTGAAATAAAACAATCGCGAATATTACTGATCTCACAACAAGATGCTTTAAGCCTAACAGCCTTCATTCATCCCGTCTGTGGTTTCATCTAGTGTTGATCTTGGACACCTGGTTGGTGGTAATTCATCCTTGGAAGGCCGCGAGTGTGAACATTTGTGACCACATTAGCACCGTGAAAATGATCGATGATTCTTTTGACTTTTTCTTGATCTTCAAGATGCAGTGCTCCTAGTTCTTCCACAGGAGCTGTGTTTTCCTATAAAGAAAGAGAGAAAGAAAAAAAATCATAACGCTGACTGGTTCGCTATGAGACAAATCACACTCCAAAATGCAAGGCGAATCGATTCACACTTCATTCCTCTTTAATCAGTTGCTTTGCTAGACAAAGTGGTGTTCAGTTGCTTCACTCACGGTTAGATGAAGTGCGAATGCTATTGATATGCCAAGCTCGTAAACAACATGCAGTGTACACATATGCTTTGAATAAATAGATAAATAAATGCAAGTGAAGAGCGCATCTAATCCTGTAACACCAACCTCAAGCTTCAGCCCTGTCAGATCACTCTTCATGGCACAGGCATCCTCTCCATAAGCATAATATTTAGGTTCAATCTCAGAAACACTGTACAGAAAGTACGACAGTCACAGAATCACACACCACAGGTGGTGTTACACTGTGACTACTAAAACCAAGGCAAATTTTGAATGTCTATTTTTTTTCGCTGAACAACAGATTTGTGGCCAGTCTCAGTACCGACTATAATATAATTATTTTCAATCCTGATATGCTTTGTACAGTTATAGAGCAAAGTATATGCATCTAAGCGAAATATAAAACAGATTCTATTGTTTAGATACTAGCTTATGATCCGAGAATTTCATGAAGAGACTCAAGACAGAAACATTGTTGAACCCAATGCTTAAGGTTACCGTATACCTTCGCGGGTGTCCTTCGCGAAAAAAATATTACCGCGCTGTCTTAAAGTGCCCCTGTGATCAAATTTTACACATTTTATCTTTTTCCATTTTCGTGTAGAATACGACTCTCTCGCTTACCTTGCCAATTTTCGATCCATTTCGAGCAACAGAAGTCAACTTTTTCTAACCGTTTTGTTCGAGATTCTGCGACCGCCATTATTTGGTCTTGTTCCGGAAGTAGATCTGAATGCCTCCTTGGGATTAAAGGAAGTGACGTCAAAGGCTCAACACGAAAAATGCATATGGCGAATTGCCATACAGAGTTCTGTACGCAATTCACAATCGTTTTTTGCGACTTTTATCACCAGTATCTTACCCAACATAAATGACGGAAGCCCAAGCATAGTACAAGATTGCAGCAATCGTTCAAACCATGCTGCTGGGATTTCATTACATCGTAGTCCCGTAAATAAGTCGGAGCGGGAGAAGTGGGTTCGCTTTCTGCGTACTCGCTGCGCAAATTTTAACCCAAAAGAAGTTTTTGTTATTTGCTCCGATCGCTTTTTGGAAGACTGCTTCGAGAGAACTCTGCATGTGGAAGGATTAAGGCGAAGACTTCTCCCATGTTCAGTTCAGTTCAGAAAGACCATCCTCTGAGCGATCTCGTCGAAAGGTAAGTCCCCGAGTTTCGTTTGTTTACGTTCGATTAAAGTTGCATAAATAATAGGGATAACTGCATTTGGTCGTGTAGGAGCTTCCAAAATATTCCAATAACGACTGTATTATCTGCCTTACACAAAAACGCCTAATAAGTTATAAAGTGGCGCATGTCGTGGCCAGTGAGATGTATACTGAATATATATAAATGATACATATAAGTTTGAAAATACTTATATACTGTATACTTAGCTCTGCTATCACAGCATTGAGCACTTTATGCCAAGGTTGACTGTATCTTCATATGTAAATGGTACATATAAACAAGATGAGATGATGTCCTTCATCGGTGCGTAGAATTGATATTTCTACTGGCCTGTTAAAATTTATTTCGTAATAGATTGAAAATGTTTAATTTTTTCTTAGATCGTAAAAGAAATTTTGGATTCTCAAGCTGCATCGTCCGACGAGTCGCGGCAGAAGGAGGACGTCAGCGGCAAGAGAGGAGTTAAAGGGTGTAATGGATGAACTGACAGAACAGGAACCAGCAGCCCTACACACTATGATCCCGGACAAGGAGGACAAAGATGCAGCTAAAACCGAATACAACTGGCAAAAAGCAAAGGAGACAGTGATATGTCCTCCTACCTGTTCTGGTATTAATAGCTGTAAGAGTTTTGTAATCCACTATCGTGTGATAATAATTTCAACGGCTATTTGAATGAGGCTGTTTACAGCTTAGCCCACAGGCTGTGTCTAGTGCAAATAATCAAATGAATATAATTTATAAAATTTCTCAAACAAGTGATAGTGACTATAAAATTGTTCCAAACTTGTCAATGTACATTCCAGAGGGTAGTTAGTACTTCTCTTTTCTACAGATGTAGAGCTACAACCAATGACACAAAACACAACAGTTGTTGGAAGAAAAAGGGGATAAACAGTGTGTAGGACCTGTGGAAATCCAAGGAAAGGCCATAAAAAGGGCACTGCTGCAGTACAAGTGCAAGCTAGGGCATTTATAAATCAACAGAGACCAAAACCGGAAACAACCTTTGGAGTTGGAAATACTTTAGGGTGATTTTGCCCCCAACTCGAGTTTTCTCATGATGGTTTCATTTGTCTGCACTGCTTAAATTGAAAAAGGAATTCATGTATGGAATTATTTCTAGGTTTGTCAATACTATTGAAGTGTGCAGTTCAGTACATTTTCAAAACTGAAAGTCTCTGAATTGGGGGCAAAATGACCTCTAATAGGGGGTGAACTGGTATGGAGCGAAACAACCAGTTACCAGGGGAAATGACTAGTAACAGTAAATTGGCCGTGAGAGATTACAACCAATACACATTTTATTATGAACAGGGTCAGTTGGTAATCTGCTAGTTGTAAATTTCCTATCCAAAAAAGTTTTCAATGTTAATATACCTAACCACATCGCTTCTTCCTAGCTACATTAAGTGCCATTGGGTATAAAAATAATTATTTGTTAAACTTTATCAAATTAATCATCTTCCTCATATCCCTGCAATCCCTCTTCTTTGGCAGTTGGAAAAGTTTTCCTGATGCTGTTGTAAACACAGCTAGGTAGAGGATGACGGTTAGATGCCCCAACACATCCCCATACAATTCTTACAAACTGTAAGCAACGGCCTGAAGGAACCTGTGGAAAAAAATTTGTACATTATATTGTGTGTTATCCCTGCCAAAATTAACTCATGTAATTTCTAAATTATTGTTTATTTCAATCTCTCCTACTAAATTCAGGTACACTAAATTCTATACTGCTACATTCAATTCGGCCAAACTAAATTTTGAGACTACTTCAGGGAATATATACAACTAACAAAGGACAAAATACAAAGCATATTCTCGTGCCTAACTTAAACTTTCCGGGGAAGTGAATAATTACTGAAATATGCTCTAAGGGGATGTTGCATAATACATAATGTTACTATGTGCTGTTGCATTTTGGGGGGTCATACGATTAACTCTAATCAGATGTGCAAATAACTGTGCATGATTTAAAATCGTATATTATTATAAACGATTCAATGTGTATATGTTGTAGTTCAATTTTATCCTTGGTTCAAATTTTATTTTCCTTTGTTTTCTGATAATGAGTTTCAAACCGAGGAAAATAAAATTTGAACCAAGGATAAAATTGAACTACAACATATACATCTACAGAAGTTCATGTAAACTTACTCGTGCTATGCTGTGTCTCCATGAGCCAACCTTGTGGTGTAGGACTTTTTCTGTTTCGTTTTAAAGCCGGCGCCAGCAGCGTGAAGAACTTATCTATTTAAACAAACTGCAACGAAACCAGGATGTGAAGTTATGCAGTCGCCTTCTTACTCTATCCCCTCCATTCTTTCCCAACACCGGTTCACCTCTATGCAGCATCTGCACTCTTCGTGTTTCACGACATATTCCAAGTTGGAACACTTGCACCTTAGAAATAAAGTGTTAAATTCCCAAATTTACGTTTGCACATAGAGTAACACTTTATACAAAGAGATCAAAGTGAGACGAAAAGAACGTGGTTCAATAATAAACTAAGCTAGCTAGCGATCAAAGAGTTTGTGTCTATTAGGCAATTAAATATGACAGGGAGAACACAAACCAGTTTTCCACGGGTTCTACTCCTGAAAACCTGCTCCATAGAATTTCCTCTTCTTCTTCTTGAGCTACTTGCTCGAAGTACTCCGCTCTTCCTTGTTCGGTTCGTCGTTCGGCAAAAAGTCTTCGTTTGCCGAAACAAAACTATCCTCAGACGCTTCTGAAGAATGTTCACTAGTTAAATTATCCAAAGGTTCTTCGTCGGATATTGTAGACATCATAAAAGAGGGTGAAAAAGCGCTACAACTGGGAACGTGAACAACAATTTAGGTCGTAAACAAGGAGGAAAACAGCGAACGACGTGAGAACGTTGAGCCTATGACGTCACGACCAAGGTGTATGCTGTACAAATGCAGGCTCAGATGGAACGAGTTTTAAGTAATGGCGGACGATTTTTGGGAGACTTTGAGGCGGAAAAAATAAAGATCGAAGGTTTGCTGCTTGTTTTTATCAACTTCTAGTGATAGTATTAAACCCAATACAACATTCTTTACACAAATTGCTCCGAAGTAAAAGTGTGTTTTTTCGTCGCAGGGGCACTTTAAATACAACCACTACAAATTATATATCAATGTCAAGGTTATAGAATGCTCTATTCGATAAAAATTGTTTCGCTTCAATTCTTCTTAATAGTAAGGCGAGCGCGACCTAAAAGCGCGAAACGACCGACGTCCCTTTGAGCGAATTTATCGGGTATCAAACTCAACCGAGTAAACAAAACTACTGTATTATATCATTCACAAGGCATCAATCATCAAAACCGTGTCAGGGATTTCCGTTTTTTGTGGCTACTGCCTGGTAACCAGGCAGTAAGCCTCTATGTCATCGGTCGTGTAAGTGCGTGCGTGCGTGCGTAAGTAAGTAAGTAAGTAATACTCGAATCTTCGGTTTATCTTCGGTTTTTTCGGCAGCGATTTTAGTCGAAAAAAAATCGGTCTCCTCTTGAATGAGTCAGGAAGATATTTCGGGTTTGTTTCGTGTATCTACGGTGAAGATACGGCGAAGGATTGTGCAAACGATAATGACCGATATGTTTTCGCCATTTTGTCGAATTTATATCGACAGCAAGAAGATTGAGCTGCGTCAACCCTTTTTCCATGTGCTCGTCGAGTGAAGGTAAGATGAATACTTTACTATGTTTTATCGTTATTTTATACCACAGATCAGGCACAGCAAACCAACACTGTGGCTAACATTTTTTACTCAAGACATTTTTAAGTTTTTTCGAAGGTGTAAGCTTTAGAGTTTCCAAAAGAAAATGGAATTTTGCCGAACCGCTAAGATGTTTGAAAGACCACCATGATGAGCGCGTGATGTGTGTTGCTGCTCAAAAGTGATCTGGGTCACTCAGTTTCCTACGGGAAACCAACAATTCATTTCGGGGAACAAATGCTGACTTTGAAAACACGAATACAAGTTTCTTGTCAGACGCAAATTGCAGCCATAGTGATTGTGGCGATAAACAAGTTTAAACAAAGGCTGTCACACTGAAACATGTTTGATTTCTGTGCCTGGTTTAGAATGTGATGATAAGGTTTTCGATGATAAAATGAATATTACATTAGGAGCTGACAATAATTATAAAAGTGTATTTAATATTACTGATCATTGCAGTAGGATTTTGCAGCAGTCCAGACAACTAAGGAATCGAAAAGTAAGAGATAGAGAACCTTCCAGAATATCACTGAAAAAAAGTTTTGAACTCGCTAAAACACAGAAAACTGAGTGATTAAAAGTGCAGTTCCTGCTTCATCTGTGTTGTATACCATTGCTAGTCAGTGTGAACAATGGGACATCAGGTTTTTGAAGAGACAAGACAGTTTTTATAACAATTATTTTAAGTCTGAATCAGTGTGTAATATATCAAAATTAAAAACTTTGCTGTCAGGAGATATCGAGTTAAATCCAGGTCTGAGAGGAAGCAGTATTCCCACCTCATTAAGAGTAATATGCGATGAGAACAATGATCCAGTTTTTCATAACAGAATACATACTCTTGGACTCATTTCACTAGATGTAGGAGGAAATGGGGATTGCTTCTTTAGACCTGTAGCACATCAGTTATACAATGAAGCAGGACATCATTCAGGAGTAAGAACTGCTGGAGTTCAATATTTGCTAGACCACCCTGAACAATTTATGAAAAGTGTTGCAGATAATATGACGTGGTCTCAATATTTAACTTCAATGTCCAGACAAGGGATGTGGGCTGATCACATTATAATTCAACGGCTGTGGCAGATGCTATGAATTTGAAAATTAATATTGTGGAGTCAAATGAAAATTGTAGTGAAATAAGCTTTGTTGAAGCTGCAAATGTTTCACAGAATTGTAGGACTATACATATAGGGCACATAGGTGAAATGCACTATGTTTCCACTGTTCAAAGAATTTCAAACAAAACAGACATAGATGTATTTATTGATTCTTAACCATGTACTTTGAATGGGTCCAAAAGAAAATATGACTTTATGTCACAAAATGGCAATGAATGTACAATGGCTTTTAGTGATGTTGCAAAGTCTGAAAATGTAAACAAGGTAAGAAAGCCTATAGACCTAATAAAGCAGGTGCTGATGTGAAAGAAAAGAGAAGAATAGATATGAAATATAAAGCAGCTAAGAAGGAAATTACAGAAGACAAAGTTACCAATAGTGATTCACCAGACAAAAAGGCAACATGAAATGCTTACATGAGAAGTTATAGGGCCAAAATTAAATCTTCAGAACAAAAGGAAAAACTTAATGCATACGTGAGAAATTATAGAGCCAAAATTAAATCACCTGAACAAAAAGAAAAAGCTAATGCATACATGAGGAACTATAGAGTTGAAATTGAATCACCTGAACAAAAAGAAAAAGCTAATGCATACATGAGGAATTATAGAGCTGAAATTGAATCAGCTGAACATAAAGAAAAAGCTAATGCATACATGAGGAATTATAGAGCTGAAATTGAATTGCCTAAGCAAAAAGCAATACATAATGCTCGTATGAGAACTTTTAGATCTGAAACTGAATCTTCAGATCAAAAGGCCAAACATAATGCATGTATGAGAAACCAGAGATCGTCAAAAACAGTCAATGAAAAAGTACAACAGAATATAATATATGAAATCTTACAGAGCAAAAACAAAGAGCAATATTGAGTTAACTATTTCAGAGTTTCATGAAACAGTCTCTCAAGGCCCACTCTATATTTGCACTTGTGATCAGTTGTGTTTAATGTTGATAAACATATTTCTAACAACAAAAGTATTGATGATGTTGAATGGGTTTGTTTGACATGTTATATATATTTGGTTAAAAATAAAATGGCACCATTATAAGTGGTAAATGGAATGACATTTCCAGAAAAACCTGCATTATATTATCTCAATGAATTAAAATGTAGGTTACTGGCACCAAGAATTGCATTTCAAAAGTTAATGCAAGCTCCTAGAGGAAAGCAACTTAAAATTCATGGTAATGCTGTTATTGTTCCTGCTGACGTAACTAATACAGTCAGTATGCTACCAAGGTTACCAATTGAGACTTGTACAAAAGTCAATTTAAAAAGGAAGTTGCAATATAAAAGTAGTGCTTTATCATTAAATATAAGACCTCATAAGGAAGCACAAGCAGCAGTTTGGTCCATGAATAATAGTACTCTTTAGAAGGATGAAGGAATTATATTTAACTCAGATTGGGCTCAACGATACAATGAGGAAATAATTAAAAATAGCAAAACAATTGACAATTTGATTGAAGAAGGATCAAGAGAAACCACTGAAAACAGTCAAAATAGTGAGCCACAAGACTCAGATGATGAACATGAATGGAGTGAAGATGAAGCTGAAATACCTGCTGGTGTTATTGATACAATGTTAACATCATCTGACTTTTTAGAAAATAATGAGCGGCAAGTTATAATGAATGTTGCTCCAGCTGAAGGCAATAGACCGTTGAGCATATTTAGAGACAAGTACTCTGAAGAATTAGTTTATCCTGGCATTTTTCTAGGTCAACAACGAACAGAAAGTAAGCAAGATTATTACAGTGATATCTGTAAATCAGAGCTTAGAAGATCTGACAGAAGGGCTGCTATGTGTGTTGAAAATATCAAAGCAAAAAAATTACATATGAAAATCCTTCTTGGTCAGTCTCAAATAGCACTTAGAAAATGCAAGGGAAATATTTAACAGCATCCTCATTCACTGCTGTTTTTCCCATTGAATATCAGATGGTGTCATCAACATATTTTGATGTCTCTCTCATTCACTTATCCATCTCAGGCAGGGGATTCAAACAGCCAGCTTGGAGAAGTACCTATGACATTAGCTTCTGGAGATAATGAATCACGATATACTTTGTGCCTCGAATTAAAGATTATTATGTGTGTTTGCTTTGTATTTCACAGGTCATGAACAGCTGCTATTGGTCCCTTAGCTACCAAACCCAAACCCCTGACTTCCAATTAAACCTAGATATATATATTTACAAAGCAAACATCATAATTCAAAAGTCACTATCAATCTCAGCAAGCCGTTTTATGTATGAATGTATTTTATGAATATAATTATGTATGTATTTATTATTTGGAAAAATGCAAAATAAACAAAAAATACAGGCTTGTTGTTGTATTAAAAACGCTTACAAATTAATTTTCCCACACTGCGTTATTTGCCAGGTGTTAATATAAAATAACAAATCTGTACATATTTTAGGCTCCTCAAGCACAAAATCAAGCAACTCTCTCGAGTAAGTAATACTGCAATACCATTAACTTTTATTCTTGAAAAAACAAAGGATCAATCAGTCAACCCAACAATCAATCAATCATTCAGTCAATCAGTCAGTCAAGCAATCAATCAATCGATCAAGCTATGTTTTCACAAGTTAATGGTACTGATCTAATCTTATATTTTATTTTATCAGAATATCCTCATTTTTCGGGCAACAAGACAACCTCTGTGGCTTTGTTCACAAGTTGAGTGCTATAAGATCATCAATCGTGGGAGCTTCGTCATACTTGGAATTCCAGCTGCAAACCTCCCCAAGGAAATCTGTCAGAGCCGCCTGCTACTCTCCTGAAAAGCGTGCAAAAATAAAGGAAATGCAAACTAAAAAACAACCTATCAGTTTTGATAGTGTGCAGCAAACCACTAGCAGGCGATGAGCTTCACAAGAATATACCATCAAGAAAAGATCGAGAGTAACACCCCACACAGTAGATTATGACTATGACGACGCATTTTCACAAATGCACTTTAACATTGGTGACATTGATAACATTTCAGACTTCCAGTTAATAACAGTGAAAGCAAAAGTAATTGAAATCGGTCAGCCTGAGATTGTAAATGTTAGGGGGAAACCTTTAACAAAGGTAGATTGCATAATTGCTGACAAAACTAAATCTATCAAGCTAGTAAAATGGGAAAGTAAGGTGTAAGTGTTCATAGTTTCAGTGATGAGAAATATTTAACAACTGCAAACTACACAGTAACCAATGTAGTTGATGACGTGGTATGCATCGCAGAACCCCAATGCGAGTCCTATGGTAAGGTCATTATTGGGTCTGTCCTAGGAGCTAATGTTTCATAATGCATAATGTGCAACTCAAAGATACACGTCACTGATGACACTTCCACAGTCAAGGTGTAGTAAATGCAAACTAACTGTTTTTGTTAATGGGCTACTCGATTCCTCAGTCACAAAATTAGTTATTAAAGATAGCTCAAGTATTGCGCATTTGAAACGATTTCATGTATATGGAAACCAGTCTTCAGGAATGGTTACAAGCTTAATAATTACCATTATTATGCTGTTGCAGCTTAGTGGTCATTGTTGCTTGTTCATTGTTGTAGAGTTATAAAAACTCAACGTTAGAAAGACTCTCGTCGTTTCATCTATTTCACTATATGTTTATTTGTATATTTGCCATAAAGTGTTAAAGTGTTAAACGAAACCTTGGAAAAACGTTAACGCAACTCTGATTCAAAGTTTACCTCGATACTCAATACTAATATAAAGAAATCATTTTAAACCGCTAATCGCAATTCTCATCCTGGACGGTGCTGGGACCACAGTAGTACAATGCTGCTTGACTGCTCTTGTTATACATTATTGAATAATTACGTACTGATATCTTTTCACATGAACTGATTTTGCGAATCTGCACTTGATTTTCTATCAGAGGCGAAGGACTTGTATCAAATCCAACTTTGCTTCAAATCAAGCGATAGCAAAACAAAACAACCCCAACCAAAGCAGTAGCCACATGCATGCTTCGCGTGCCTATTTTTTAAATTGATCCCCCGCAATGGCCATTGTTGTGAAAGGTATCGGTAAATTTTTGATCATCAAAATTGACAGAAAAATTGCGAAGGAACCAATAGAAATATCGAAAAAGCCTCACACGGTTTTGAAGATTAATGCCTTGTGATTGATATAATGCAGTAGTTTTCATTCTAAGGTCGAATTCCATACCCGATAAATTCGCTCAAAGAGACGACGGTCGTTTTGGGGTTTTGGGACGCACTCTCTTTACGGTTAAAAAAAATCAAAGCGAAATAATTTTTACCGGATAGTGCATTTCATTAGCTTTGTACTGATATATAGTTTGTGGTTGTTACATTTAAGACAGCGCGCAAATATTTTTTTTCGCGAAGGACACCCGCGAAGGTATACGGTAACCTTAAAAGAAATATGATTTTGAGCAATCTAAGAACGACGCTTTAAACAGGGAACAAATCTATAGCTTATCACCTTATCAAGTAGCTCTTGACACTAAATCGTGCGAGTTTCAGTATCATCTGTTAAACAGATTTTTACCTAATCACGATTTTTTAAAAGAAAATTGGCATTGAGTCATCACTATTATGCTCTAGTTGTGCGACGTGACGGAGGAATGCCTTGAACATCTTTTTGTTTCTTGCCCTAAAACGGAGAGTTTTTACGGTGAAGTTATTAAATGGTCTAATGATCTGGGTGTGGCTATTGACCACCTTTTCGATAAAGACATATTATTTGGTAAAAAGGTACACGAGAACAAATTATTTGTCCATAATGTTCGCTTGATAAAAAGTATCTTATATACAAAGCTAAAAGGTTAAAAAAATTAGTAAAGTTAAAAAGCAAAAAGCAAACGTTTTCGGCTGTTTGCCATCATCATCGTCATCACCCTGATGATGGCAAACAGCCGAAAACGTTTGGTTTTTACTTTTTAACTTTGCAAACTTTTTAACCTTTTAGCCTTGTATATAAGGTGACAAATTATTTATTAACCATATTTTGCTTGGAAAACAGTACATTTATAATTGCAGATGCACCAAAGTAATCTCTAGTCTAAGGGAACTTCACCTTAGCTAATTTTCTTTCTTACTTAATTTATTTATTTTCCACTTCGGCACTGTGTTTTCACTAGTGACAGATGTGTATTGCGTGTGTCGTATATATGTGTGCATAATCTTCAAGCCTGCTTGTACTTAACGTATGTTACCGCACGCACGGTGCAACGCCTCTGCAGCGCTTCGTCACTTCGTATTTTAGGTTACACAGTACTCAAGTGTCCCCGATGAAAAGCTCGAGAGTTTATTAAGCATCCGAAGCAGAAAATGCTGCGCTGCATTAAGGTTGAAATGTGTTGTACATCGTTGCGTAAAAGTTGCAGCTGAAAGATATTTGTACGTAAAAGGTTGCAATGTTTATCGGTGACAAGGGAATGTTAAAGAAGCGCTGCACGTTGTTGCTTGTTGTACATCGACGCGGCCGGCTTAATAATGGTAATTGAACTTAGTGGAGTGCAATTTGGTCTGAAATCATACGCTATGCGCTCGTTCGATATGAAATCACAAGTATGATTTCAGACCAAAATTGCACGACACGAAGTTCAATTACCACTTTATTACACTCATTTTGAAATCACAGTTTTTTGTCAATACTACTCATTTATTTTTCCACTTCTGGAAGACCGGGTTTTTGAAGAAAAGTAACTTTTTAAAAATGATGCGATTTAGAGCAAAAAATGGTGCAATTTATGAATAAATCACACTGCTATGAGCCAATCAAATTGCAGGAATCACCGGTGATTTCAAAATGGGTGTAATAAAGGTGAAAACAACACGCACTGTGTGTTCCACAATGGAAGGTTGCAAATTCAATGTTGGTCACCTTGTACAGCTGTGCTAATTATCTTATAAAGAAGAATACAAAAGGAAAGATCCTCACTATGTTATATTGATTTAGCTGAAAATAGGGTTTCTGACCTTCCGGTTGAGGAACATGGATGCATGGCTTAATTATGTATGCAGAACAGCTTCATCGAGCTTAAAACGTAATAGAGACGATTAATAAAGTAGAAATCAGGTGAATGAACAGTTGCTAATTTTTCCTCCAATTCAAGAAAAACATGAAATGAAATTTATTGCGCTATCACGTAGCGATAGCACAGTGGACATATAAGGCGGGCTTGGTGACTGGTCAAGAAAGGAAGAGTCTACAACGATCTTTGCAGTTTTTCAGTATTTACGTTCAGAATCTAAACGCAAATAGCTGATTGGTGAATTCGTGATTGACATCTTTTAGGCAAACCAAACCACAGAGATTTTCATTTCAACTCAACATGACGAGCGCGATCGCGGAATGTGCATCACTTCTACATAAAGCTATCGTCTTTTTGTCTTCAAAAGCTTCGAGAGAAATTGACCCTATGAAAGAGCAATACATAGCAATGAAGAGTTTTCTCAAGTAAAAGGACGTGTTGGCCGTGCTGCCTACAGGCTTTGGAAAAAGCCTTGTATTTCAAGTTTTTCCCGTTGTTATATCGTTACTCTCTATCAAATCAACTTCATCAAATGGCAGTGTCCGTATAGTTTGTTCCCTAAAGAGTATCATATCCAATCAAATTGAAGAAGGCGGATATCTTGGATTGACGGCACTGGAGATCGAAAACCCAGGAATGTTTCAAAACCTTCCTCAATTACCGGACATACTGTTTACTTTAGCAGACACTGTACGATGTGCACCGATGGTTTCCGATATGTGCTAAGAAAACGACAAGATGTTGGGTCTGGTGTGGGTGATCCCAGCATCCCTGGCACGACTAGTTTTCACTCTTAATCCCGATGACATAGTAGCTAACAGGCTTCTGGTTCGTAGCCACAAAAATGAACTGGGTGCGAGGGACGACTGAAAGCAACTATTATTATACGCTGTACACTTTATTTTATTGTTAATTCATAATGCACCAAGTTTTTCAATTTCTAACATTGACTTGAAAAGTCATTGCAGTTAAGATTTAAATTTGGTCTCTAAGGTGATTGGGTCTGGTGTGGGTGCATAATAAACTAGTCCGAACACGTTTAGTTTCACTCTTACTTACATCCCGATGACATAGTGGCTACCAGGCTTCTGGCTCGTAGCTACAAAAATGAACTGGGTGCAAGGGACGACTGAAAGCCTGCAACTATTTTGTTGCACAACAGGTCAGGGGCTAAACTACGGAATTACAAGGACACTTCATTTACTTCATTTGAATAACAGTAGAGTCCATTGTAATATGCCTCGTTCTTCAAAATTAAAGCCTCTGACACATGCAAATGAAGTGGCCCTGTATTCTGTAATCGCTCCCAGCAAATGAATTAGGTTTATTTCGTGTCAAGGAGAGTCAACATTCGTGCTCTAGGAAACTCGACTACACTTCGAAATATCCCTAGAAGCATTTGTTGTATACTTTCAGTTGAGCTACTCTTGAATTGTGCTTGGCATTCAGTTATTTGAAATCAGTCCCACAGAACCGTTAATAACGTTGCAAAATGGAATTCAAATTACGGGCTTGATTTATTGTAGATTACCGTAAAGCACATGCTTACATCACATGATCGTTTGTTCCTGCAGCGTTAAAGCAACGCAAGTGCTGCATTAACACTTTTCATCTCTCTATAGCGTCGCACTATACTTATATCGTTGCTTTCGTGCAACGCAAAACAAAGTTTTGCATACTTATGCATGACTCGTGTGTTTCTAGCCAGTTTTCGTACGTTTTGTTTTCTGCGGTAACTAAATAACTTCACCTTTTGTCTGAATAGTTCAGACTGATTTATCATCTGAAGGTCGTCGCTCGCATCACGTGATCGTGTTTCTCCCGCATTATTGAAACAACGTTGCGAAGCGCTGCGTGAGCACTGCTCGACTGCCCATCGCTTCTAACGACTTATTACTCGCAGTTTTGATGCAACTCATCTGCAACGCAAAGCGTAGCTTATGCATTACGTGCACAGTCATATCTCGGCGGCAGCGTTATTAACTTGACAGCGATCGTGCAACCTTCCGGAGCAGGGATTCGTGCAGCGCGGTTCCTGAGTCGCTAAATCAGTGCTGACTAAAGGTAATTTGTTTCTTACTTGTAGAGCGTGTCTGTAAGAAAAGAAAAATTGAAATAAATATTGGTAAAAACATAAAAAAAGAGGTGGAAATGCCACAATCCACGTAAAAATGACTACATCGCGAGAAACTGCAACATCATTCACGATGAATAACAACACATTCCATAACACCATTTTTATTGTTATTGTTATTATTCAGTGTTACTTACATGACGCTCTATTTCTTATAATTATGGACTACTTGCACGTGATACACAGTTGTATATTTCTTTACACAACAGTACAAAGCTTTCTAATTTTAACAACACTTTCTATTGGCTCCTATTTATGCTAGAACGTTTT
The DNA here is from genome assembly GCA_949710005.1 of Ricordea florida. Classification (NCBI taxonomy): domain Eukaryota; kingdom Metazoa; phylum Cnidaria; class Anthozoa; order Corallimorpharia; family Ricordeidae; genus Ricordea; species Ricordea florida. The sequence continues at coordinate 2,662,003 of OX453285.1, forward strand.
GAGATGTGAGATGATAGGAAATCTTCAGGCAATCAGATTGCGAGCTTGGTGTTGATTCCACTACTGAGGGGGTGGTACTTCCTCAACCATTATTCGGGACACTGAACCCCATCCTGTATATGCATTACCAATTGTATGCCCACTGCTACATTTGCCTACCCAGAGTTCGATGCGGACTGTGCCCTGTGCGAGATTCTCACAGTAGCCCTCAAAGGAACGATGATGTAACAGACTGGGTTGACCAGAGGGCCAGTTGTTATACACAGCAGCCTCTATAGTCATAGGACCACTACATTCACTGTTGTTAAACTTGAAGAACCATCTGTTACACTTGCTACTTCCTTCAACTCGGAGGTTCCCTTGGTAAGAGACCCTCAGAGCCGTGTTGCTGTGAAGTTTGTTGAATGAGCAGTCAGTCCTAAAAACAAACGTTTTACAGTTTAAGAGTCTAGTCTGCATAAATATCAAGTTTGGGGAAGAAAGCCAAACAATCAGACCTTAAATTTTTTAAGCCTCTCTCTTCAGGTTACCATATTATTTAATACTATTGATTTTGTAAAATTTAAGTATTCATTACTAAGTTATTATTCACGTTGTTTCAGCCGGGGGTTGGTATTTATTATTCAGCTTCCCCCTTTGAAAATGGTGTTGACCACTAATTAGCTTGCCTGTTCCTAACTTAGTGAAGAAAATTAAAAGCTAATGTGCTGAATAAGGGAGCACTAGAGTAATAGGTTTAGTTAAAGACCTGTTGTTTATAATAGCTGTTGTTGATAGACCTGTTGTTAATAGCTCGGTTTGTGGATCAGCCAAAACTCTACCTTTTAATTCTAGAAGTTTTATGTCTAGAAGTTTGGATTGTCAGTAGGGATCACTGATTACGGTTGCCCTTGGTTCTTTTCAAATTGACATTCAGTCCTTAACAAGGACCACACAGGGAATTCAGGTGCAATACGCTTGTTTTCAGCAGGTCTAGAATGAAAACAAAACTAATTTTCCGATTTGGGTTGGTGTTCAAATCAAGGAATTGATATGAACCGATTGAAGAGTTTGCACAATCGATTGTATAAATTTGTTTTGTATCGAGACGAGCTGCTCTGAGCCAACTTTAAAAATTTATTCTTTAGACCGGAATGCTTCTTGATGCTGCAATCCTTTTAATATTAGTCGTGCATATTTCTCTGTATGTCAGATTTTTGTACGTACGCATGTTTTGTCGCAGGGGCAGCGTGCTGAGGTGGAGAAAACTTAAGTTTCATTATTATAAATTGAATCCAGAGGAAAGTGTCTACCTACTTTTATTTTACCACTGTCTGTGCCTGAAACTGATTTCCACACACGTTGTTTCCAGTTTCGTTGTTGAAGCGGGTCTGTCTTAGCTGCGTCTCCTTTCTCTCCCTTCATTCCCATGATTCCATTTTCTCCCTTCTCTCCAGTCTCTCCTTTTTGTCCCCTGGAAGCTCTTGGACCCATTTTCCCCGCTGCACCTGCCACGCCTTGTAACCCTTGTGGCCCCATCTCTCCCTTTTCTCCTTTGCTGCCATCCCTTCCATGAGGGCCAGGTAGCCCAGGCATTCCCGGCATACCATTTGAACCTGGCATACCCGGCATTCCAGACAAGGATGACAGGCACTGAGAAAGTGGAATTTAAATCTATTGAATTACAGCTGAGTGTGATATATCTACAGCGTATCATACCTGATATAAGACTCCATAAACGAAATGTTCGTTGTTGGTTACAGAAATACACTTCTTCGATATTGAAACAAAAAAACATTTTTGCTGCATCTTTAGGGGAGTATTTTTTTAAGTACACCGTAAATTCTTTATGCAGTTTCCAATTTTTTATAACCAAGCTTGCCCTGGATCATACCGAGAAAATGTCGGTTCACGGTGCCGGTCGTTTCCGTATGGACCTCACTGGGCTCGGTCCGTACTGACAAGATTAAGGGTCCATATTCTTCGAGCATTGAGGGCTGAAGAGAAATAAGACAAACAGTGGGATATGAAGAATGGAGATTTTTTGTTGGAATAATGCCATTTTGTGGGGCGGACTAACAACCTCCTTTGAGATAACTGATTACGTTCACCGGATTAAGTAGATTTTTACAAAAGAATAATGAGTTATTTTAGTGGAATAACAGAACAACGAAAATTTCCGACCAGGAATAATAGAATAACGCTTATTCCTCTTTTCTTATCAGATTCCAGTACAGCCCCGAGCAAGCTTAGTCACGAAGCTGTATATCGCCTACCTTACAATGGTCCCTTCCTTTCGCGTTTTCAACATCTGTCTTATTGATGGTGTCTTCCTGAGCTAATGCGCCACGCAGAAAGAGTAAGAGGAACAAAGAAGCTGCGAATCTCATTATGGATGATTGCTCGATCAAGGATAAACGTTTTTGGCTGAAACAAGACTGATTTGCGATCTTAATGAAAGGCTGCGCATATTTGAAGTAGATATACTTATTTGTTACATGCCAATTTATTCAGTCAGATTTTCTTGAAAACAAACACCCCTCTTTACATTTAGCTGCTCTGATTGGTTAAATTTCGATATCACATTCGGCTACTGACATTTAAAGGGGTTTCCGTCAGAGCAAAAAGGGAATTAGTTTGAACGTATACTTAGTATCTAACTCCTGTAAGACATTATTCTGCTGTATTCCCGGTCTTTTTACTTGTGCTTCCCAAAAGAATAATGAGTTATTTTAGTGGAATAAAATCATTTAGTTCAGAATAGTTCAGACTGATTTATCATCTGAAGGTCGTCGCTCGCATCACGTGATCGTGTTCCTCCCCGCATCATTAAAACAACGTTGCGAAGCGCTGCGTGAGCACTGCTCGACTGCCCATCGCTTCTAACGACTTATTACTCGCAGTTTTGATGCATCTCATCTGCAACGCAAAGCGTTTTATGCATTACGTGCACAGTCATATTTCGGCGGCAGCGTTATTAAATTTAACAGCGATCATGAAACCTTCCCGAGCAGGGATTCGTGCAGCGCGGTTCCTGAGTTGCTAAATCAGCGCTGACTTAAGGTAATTTGTTTCTTACTTGTAGAGCGTGTCTGTAAGAAAAGAAAAATTGAAATAAATATTGGAAAAACATAAAAAAGGAGGTGGAAATGCCACAATCTACGTCAAATTGACTACATCGCGAAAAAATAAAAATCGTTTATATAACAACCACATCATTCACGATGAATAATAACACATTCCAGAACACCATTTTTATTGTTAGTGTTCTTATTCAGTGTTACTTACATGACACTCTATTTCTTATAATCATGGACTACTTGCACGTGATACACAGTTGTATATTTCTTTGCAGAACAGTACAAAGCTTTCTTTCAGTAACAACACTTTCTATTGGCTCCTATTCATGCTAGAACGTTTTGAGATGTGAGATGATAGGAAATCTTTAGCCAACTGATTAGATTGTGAGCCTGGTGCTGATTCCACTACTGAGGGGGTGGTACTTCCTCAACCATTATGCGGGACACTGACTCCCATCCTGTATATGCATCACCAATTGTAACCCCACTACTACATTTGCCTACCCAGAGTTCGATGCGGACTGTTCCCTGTGCGAGATTCTCGCAGTAGCCCTCAAAGGAACGATGATGTAACAGATTGGGTTGACTAGATAAAGAGGGCCAGCAGCCTCTATAGTCATAGGACCACTGCATTCACTGTTGTTAAACTTGAAAAACCATCTGTTACACTTGCCACTTCCTCTGGCTCGGAGGTTCCCTTGGTAAGAGACCCTCAGAGCCGTGTTTCTGTGAAGTTTGTTGAATAAGCAATCCTAAAAACAAACGTTTTAATGTGTTAGAGTCTAATATAGATAAATTGCAAGTTTTGGGGAGAAAGCCAAACAATCAAGAATTGATTTTTTTAAGCCTCGCTCTTGAGATAACCATACTATCAATTATTCTTGATTTTTTCAAACTCAAATATTCATCATTTAGTTATTATTCACGTTGTTTCGAAGGCAGTTGATATTTATTATTCAGCTTCCACCTTCAAAAATGGTGTTAAGCACTAATTTGCTTGCCTCGGCTGTTCGCTGACTTAGCGATGAAAATAAAAAGCTAATGTGCTGAATAAGGGGGGCACTATAGTAATAGTTTTAGTAATAATCCTGTTGTTTATCTACATTACATTATTATGGGACCCAGCAGAACCTCCATTCACATTCATCTTACTGCATCATAGAAATAAATAGGTTGAACCGAATTTAAACTTTCTAGATTCTTAACTATGGTAATAAATCAAGTGGATTTGAAGAGTTATTGAAAATAGCTCGGTTTGTGGATCATCCAAAAATTTTACCATTACTCTAGAAAAAGCCAAAAGCCAAAATTCTACCTTTTAATTCTAGAATTTGCATGTCTAGAAGTTTGGAATGTCAACAGGGATTGATGATTACAGTTGCCCTTGGTTGTTTTTAAATTACATTAAATCCTAAACAAGGACTAAAGGTACACTACTCTGTTTTTAGCAGATCTTGAATCCAGCTAAAATTCATTTTCAGATTCGGAGTCGGGTTGAGACTCAGGGATTGATTTAAACCGATTGAAAAGATCGTACATTTTTTGTATGAATCCGTTTTGTGTGGTGACGAGCTGCTCTAAGCCAACTATAGAAAAATTAATTTTTAGACGGAATTGGTTCTTAATCCTGCAATGCCTTTAATATTAGTCATGCATACTTATCTGTCTGTCAAATCTTTCTACAAATGCATGTTTTGTTGCAGGAGTACCGTGCTGAGATGGAGAAAACTTAAGCTTCTTTATAAATTAAATTCAAAGGAGTGTCTACCTACTTTTATTTTACCACTATCTGCGACCGAATTTGTTTTCCACACACATTGTTTCCAGTTTTGTTGTTGAAGCGCGTCTGTCTTAGCTGTGTCTCCTTTCTCTCCCTTCATTCCCATGATTACATTTTCTCCCTTCTCTCCAGTCTCTCCTTTTTGTCTCTTGGAACCTCTTGGACCCATTTTCCCCGCTGCACCTGCCACGCCTTGTAACCCTTGTGGCCCCATCTCTCCCTTTTCTCCTTTGCTGCCATCCCTTCCATGATGGCCAGGTAGCCCAGGCATTCCCGGCATACCATTCGAACCTGGCATACCCGGCATTCCACACAAGGATGACGGGCACTGAGAAAGAGGAATTTAAATCTATTAAATTACAGCCGAGTGTGATATATCTAAATCATATCATACCTTATATAAGACTCCATAAGCGCAGAGTTAGTTGGTTATGGAAATAATCTTCGATATTGAAACAAAAAATATTTTTGTTGCATCTTCAGGGAAGTATTTTTTTAAGTACACTGTAAATTCTTTATTCCGTTCACGGTGCCGGTCGTTCCCGTATGGACCTCACTGGGCTCGGTCCGTACTGATAAGATCAAGGGTCGATATTCTCCCAGCATCGAGGGCTGAAGAGATTTCGGGGCGCTTCTCTAGGTACCGGCACAGATGACGTAAAACAAGGCCATACAATAAAAAATATGTTACTGAATAATTTACACACAATGGTGAAACAATGCGCTACGTCATCTGTGCTGGTACCTGGAGTAGGAGCCGAAATAAGACAAAATGTGGCATAAGAAGAATGGAGATTTTTTGTTGGAATAATGCCATTTTGTGGGGCGGACTAACGACCTCCTTTGAGATAACTGATTACGTTGACCGGATTAAGTAGATTTTTGCAAAAGAATAATGAGTTATTTTAGTGGAATAACAGAACAACGAAAATTTTCGACCAGGAATAATGGAATAACGAACACTCGCGTATTCCTCTTTCCTCATCAGATCCCAGTACAGCCCAGAGCAAGCTTAGTCACGAAGCTGTATATCGCCTACCTTACAATGGTCCCTTCCTTTCGCGTTTTCAACATCTGTCTTCTCGATGGTATCTTTCTGAGCTAATTCGCCACGCAGGAGGAGTAACAGAAAGAAAGGAGCTGCGAATCTCATTATGGATGATTGCTTGATCAAAGCTAAACGTTTTTGGCTGAAATAAGACTAATTTGGAGTCTTAAAAGAAGACTGCGTGTATTTGAAATAGATATACTTATTTGTTATATACAAAGTTATTTCACATTACCCTGAAACCAAACACACTTTTGTAGAGATAACGTTTCTGATTGGTTGAATGTCGAGGTTAAATTAAGTTACTGACATTTATATGGGTTTCTAACAGATAAGAAAGGGAACAAGTTTGGACGTGCTCTTAGGAATTTCGCCTAAAACAAATAACCGGGATATTATCACGTACAATTCATCTTTTACAAATGCTATTCCACACTAGGTCAGTATCTAACTCCTCTAAGAATTCCGCTGAATTCCTGTTCTTGTTCTTCTTCATAACTTTCTTGATAGATGCTAAAAGATATTGAAGCACTGTTGGTACAGCAGTGGAACATTTTGTGTTTGTCTCGTGTGCCAGTCTCGACAATCACGTGATCACCACTCGCTAATTCTATACGGACGGAAGGGATTGGAAATAAGAGAAAATAAAACAAATCAACCCTGATTCAAACTTAATAATTACATCATAAGACATAACCTAATTCGCGGAGGGAATACATGTGGCAATGGTAGGGTTAGATACCACTTTGAGACCCAAGTGGGAAGGGTAAGGGCATTCACTATTGGTCCCCACACCACCCTTGAAAAAAGTCCTCTGATAGTATGAAACCATCCCGTGATGTTAGTTCCTCAATAAAGCCTTTTTGACAATAAAATCTTCATTTGTGGCGGAATGTGTGTAGCTGAAAAAAGATGGTTGTCCTTTGAAAAGTTCATTTACATGTGTCTTCCTGTTTCCCTGTGTTAAATTGTGCTTTACTTAGTTTTGCTTTCTGCAACATTCGAGTCTGGTTGTAGCCTTTGGAAGATCCAAACTCAGGGGATGAACAGTAGGTAAAACAAAGCCTCTAGTCCTGATAAGAATGCAGCTGCTACACTGAAATACTCGGAACTCTGGTACTTGGACGTGTAAGATAAGGAAAGCTGAGAATCACGAATCACGAATTAACTAATTTGGACTGACTCCAGGAGAGCGTTTTCTGCGTCTCCGGACACTAGACGAAACAAAACTTGTTACAGAAACGAAGGTGGATCGAACGTTTAGTGCTTCTTTAGTAAAATGTGGACGTTATAAAAGAGATTGAAACAGCCAAGATGTATAAGCGTCAGTCCAAGACAACGAAAGGGAGTGCCGATGGTATAATTTCCGCTATGAACGGAAAGCACCCCAAAGCCGATTTATTATTAATGCTCCAGTCAATTGAAACCATGCCCTCCCCGACCCCCGGGACATAGCTGGGGAGTAACGGGGGTATACACCTTATTCCAAAATTGCAGCCATTTAAATATTTTTTTGTTTTTATTTAAAATATCCCTTAATGTCTCCATCTTAAGCTAAAATTCAAAAGAACATTTTACCTTGAACAAGGCATCAAGGTCTAATTTAAATAAAAACAAAAGAATATATAAAAGGCGGCCATTTTGGAAATACCTCTTACTAAACGAGTTCGAGGTAGGTACTGTAAGTTACGGACCGAGTTTTCCCGCTCGGATTTATGGCCCAAGCTAGAAGCGCGTGGGCCATGAACCCACGCGGAAAAGACGATGATCAGTAACTTACGGTACGGACCGAGAAAACGAGGTTTGTAAGATATTTATTATATCTCAAAACAAACTTTTCAATTTCGCGGGCCGTACAGTAAAGTACGGCCCACTAAATTGACCAATCACAGCGCGCGTACTAATAAGGTATATGGCTTTGGAAAAACGTTATTGTAATAAAGCATTTTCCCGGGGGGGGGACGGGGTCAGTAACGCTTTTTCCAATTTGCCGGGAATTTGGAGCGGGGCTTGTAACACCAGGCCTGACAGAGAGGGAATGAGTTCGAGTAACCAAAGTTACGCTGCTTTGTCACGTGACAAGATGGAGGAAACGTCGACTGTAAAAGAGAAGGTAGCCTAGATCCTTTTCTATCTTCCTTATTTCAAAGCCATCAATATACTTTAATAGAACTCAGGAATAAATATTTTATTCGGTAATTCCGTGAGTATAGGAAATCAAGTCTCCAATATATTGTACATACAGAGGCCATGAGGGCGGGGATTGTATCAACATACTTCCCCTGATCATGATGGGCGGGGTAGTTTACTAATGTAACACTGTGAAATTGTTTCATTCCCCGCTATGTCTGCAGGGGCGTATCTGGGATTTTTGTTGGGGGGAGGGGGTGGGGTTCGCCATTTCAGAACGAAATACACAGGAAGCCCAAGCTCTGTATGAGAGGCTATAGGCCTATATATAAGGTCTATAAGGTTTTGTATGGGAATTTAGGCTGTTGTCAACTATAACTACGTAAGTAATAAAGCAAATAAACTCTAACCTCAACGTAGTATTATTTGTGTTTTGTTGTTCTCTGTTAGCGTTTTCAGGCCTCTTTGGTTATTTTAGCGGAGTAATCAGGTAATTCTTCACTACTAAGCAGAATGATGTGTGTGTTAAGACAGCGATGTTTAAAATAGTCGGCTAAGAACACGTAAAATTGCGTACTGTCGGCCACAGGGTTTTCAGTTGAGTTATTATAAATTTTTCTTTACTTACCGCTTTTTTTTTTACTTGACCGCTTTGTTCAATGAAACGTTGCATACTAGTCGAGCGTGAAACGAGCCGAAGACATAAAATGGCGGGGAAACGGAATAACAACGAGGCTGGTGTTGATGATCTACGCTGACCGCTACTCTGGTAAGGCGAACGGCTCAGAAGACGACACTCGATCGACTAAAGTTGCACACACATTTGGCTTCGGGGAACATTTATTCCACCAAAGAAAATTCCAAAATCTGACCGTTTTACGGCAAAACGGGCCGCCGTCTATTCTTTTATTGGTTGATTCAATTGCTGTTGTACATTTGTTGAAGTTTATTGCAAAACATTTTCTTGGGAACCAAGGCGCAACACAATGCACCGCCCTTAGATCCTCCCCAGGTCTCGGGGGTCGGCGGGCTGTGGTTTCAATTGACTGGAGCATAACGAAACGCGGTTGTGTATTGAATGCAGTGCCGTTGTAAAATCCCTTTAAGACAAGAGGGAGGAGGGAGATTTGGCAACTTTAAGAGGAAAGGAATGGGCAACAAAAATCGTTAAAGTTGGAGATAAGAAGACATATTTAGCCCCAAGATCCATTAAAAATTGGTAGTCTTGGACCACACGTGGTTACTTCAGTTTAGTAATTTTTATATACTGTGCACTTTATTTTATAGTAAGATTTGTCAAGTTATAATACACAATATTTTTCAATTTCTAAAATTGACTTGAAAAGTCACTGTAGTTAATATTTAAATTTGGTCTCTAAGGTGATTGGGTCTGGTGTGGGTGCATAATAAACTAGTCCGAACACTTAAAATCCCAGCATCCCTTGCAAGTTTAGTTTTCACTCTTTCTTACATCCCGATGACATAGTGGCTACCAGGCTTCTGGCTCGTAGCTACAAAAATGAACTGGGTGCGAGGGACGACTGAAAGCCTGCAACTATTTTGTTGCGCAACAGGTAGGGCTAAACTACGGAATACAGGGCCACTTCATTTGAATAACAGTAGAGTTCATTGTAAGATGCCTCGTTCTTCAAAATTAAAGGCTCCGACACATGTAAACGAAGTAGCCCTGTATTCTGTAATCGCTCCCAGAACAGGTAAATTATGTTTATTTCGCGTCAAGGAAAATCAACATTCTTGCTCTAGGAAATTCCGCTACACTTCGAAATATCCCTTGAAACATTTGTTGTATACTTTCAATTCAGTTACTCTTGCATTGTGCTTGGCATTCAGTTATTTGAAATCAGTCCAACAGAACCGTTGATAACGTTGCAAAATGGAATTCAAATTTCGCGCTTGATTTAGTGTAGATTACCGTAAAGCACATGCTTACATCACATGATCGTTTGTTCCTGCAGCGTTAAAACAACGCAAGAGCTGCATGAACATTATTCATCTCTCTATAGAGTCGCACTATACTTCTATCGCTGCTTTCGTGCAACGCAAAACAAAGTTTTGCATACTTATGCATGACTCGTGTGTTTCTAGCCAGTTTTCGTACGTTTCGTTTTCTGTGGTAACTAAATAACTTCACCTTTTGTCTGAATAGTTCAGACTGATTTATCATCTGAAGGTTGTTGCTCACATCACGTGATCGTGTTCCTCTCCACATCATTGAAACAACGTTGCGAAGCGCTGCGTGAGCACTGCTCGACTGCCCATCGCTTCTAACGACTTATTACTCGCAGTTTTGATGCAACTCATCTGCAACGCAAAGCGCAGCTTATGCATCACGTGCGAAGTCATATTTCGGCGGCAGCTTTATTAACTTGACAGCGATCGTGCAACCTTCCCGAGCAAGGATTCGTGCAGCGCGGTTCCTGAGTCGCTAAATCAGTGCTGACTAAAGGTAATTTGTTTCTTACGGGTAGAGTGTGTCCGTAAGAAAAGAAAAATTAAAATAAGTATTGGAAAAAACATAAAAAAGAGGTGGAAATGCCACAATCCATGCACGTAAACATGACTACATCGCGAGAAAATCAAAAACGTTTACATAACAACTACATCATTTACGATGAACAATAACACAACTTGGAACTTGGAAATGTTACTCCCAAATAGCAGAGCTAGTGCTGGGAGATGTAAAATAATTAATAATTAATAAATGAATAAAATTAAATGTACAATAGATTTATGTAAGTTCAAAGTCTTTTCAGATGGTTCGGGGTCTTCATATTCTGGATGTCACGCATTGCCAGTGACTTAAATAAACTTATGTTATTTGCTTGAACTGTTTCAGTTTTCAGCTTGTTCCATACCCGGACAGTACTAGACGTACAAAAGGAGAATAACTGTACGCCAAAACACTTGAATATGGCTGAAGCATAGCATGTTGGATGCTTGATTTGGAAACTGGTTGGATAGAAGATGGGAATTCAAGGTCTATCAATTTGTTTTTAATTTTGTAGAAAAGAGTCGCTTGGGCCAAGAGATGTCTGGATTGAGAGTTCGTAGATCTTCTATAATCGTGGACGACAAAACGTGCAGCTCGCCGTTGGACTTTTTCAATGGTTTCAGTATCCCTATTTGTGTGTGGATTCCAGGCAGCACTTGCATACTCAAGTAAAGGCCGGATAAGTGCCTTGTAAGATCTTTCTTTGACTTCTGGAGTACATGGTTTGAGTGTGCGTCTAACTAGGCCAAGAGATTTGTTGGCCTTGTTTGAAATTTTGTCACAGTGTTCTTTCCAATTTAATTTGCCCGTCAGTCTGACACCCAGGTAATCATAGCAAGTTACGTGTTCCAAGACCTGACCATGCATATAATATGGTAGCACGACAGGGGCCCGTTTATTGGTCAGGGTTATGTGGTAGCATTTCTTGACATTAAACTCCATCTGCCAAAGACCGGCCCATGAAGTCAATCTTTCCAGGTCTTGTTGAAGCTTAAGGTGATCTGCAGGCGATGCAACCTGACGATACATGATAGTGTCGTCCGCAAAAAGTCTGATATTGGACTTGATGTCACCCACGATGTCATTGATATATATTAGGAACAGCGTAGGTCCTAAGACGGAACCTTGTGGGAAACCTGAGGTAACCTTGCATGGGGTGGAGTGCACGCCATTTACGCTAACACTTTGAGAACGATTGGATAAGAAACCTTTGATCCATAGTAAGGTTTGTCCATGGATACCATAATAACTTAGCTTATGTAAGAGCTTGGGGTGAGAAACTTTATCAAAAGCCTTGCTGAAATCTAATTGGATAACATCGGCTTGTCCCTTGATGTTAAGAATAGAAGCCCATTCATGAATGGCTGACACCAGTTGTGTTTCACAGGACAGTCTTGATCTAAAGCCATGTTGATGTTTACAAAGAATGTTATTTGTGGACATGTGCTCATGAATGTGGCTAAGTACTATGTGCTCCATGATCTTGCAGCATATACACGTCAAAGAAATGGGTCTGTAGTTCTTTGGATCTTGCTTGCCTCCCTTCTTATATACTGGTGTAATCAGGGCTTTTAACCATTCAACAGGTAGATTGCCAGAGTCATAACTCTGTTGGAAAATAAAGGTGAGTATGGGAGATAGATCATCAGCTAATAGCTTCAATATGCGAGGTGACAGGTTATCTGGGCCACATGCTTTGTTAGGATTCAGATTACTGAGTTGCTTCTTGACACCATTTACATGAAATGACAAATTTGGGATAGTTGGATAATTGGATATTCCAATGCCTGGTAGAATACCATCATCACGCACGAATACAGATTCAAAGTGTTTGTTTAGAACTTGTGCTTTATCCATGCTAGAGATATAAAGATTGTTTTCACTCTGGAGTGTAGGAACCTCTATGGATTCTGATCTACAAGACTTGACACATTCTGTAACACCATTTTTATTGTTATTGTTGCTAATCAGTGTTACTTACATGACACTCTACTTCTTATAATTATGGACTACGTGCACGTGATACACTTATAGAGTAGTACAAAGCTTTCTATTGTGAACAACACTAGCACTTCCTATTGGCTCCTATTTAAGTTGGAATGTTTTGAGGTGTGAGATGATAGGAAATCTTCAGCCAATCAGATTGCGAGCTTGGTGCTGATTCCACTACTGAGGGGGTGGTACTTGCTCAACCATTATGCGGGACACTGAGTTCCATCCTGTATATGCATTACCAATTGTATGCCCACTACTACATTTGCCTACCCAGAGTTCAATGCGGACTGTGCCCTGTGCGAGATTCTCACAGTAACCCTCAAAGGAACGATGATATAACAGATTGGGTTGACCAGAGGGCCAGCTGTTATACACAGCAGCCTCTATAGTCATAGGACCACTGCATTCACTGTTGTTAAACTTGAAGAACCATCTGTTACACTTGACACTTCCCAAGACTCGGAGATTCCCTTGGTAAGAGACCTTCAGAGCTGTGTTGCTGTGAAGTTTGTTGAATGAGCATTCCTAAACACAAACGGTTTATAATTACAGTGTAAGAGTCTACATAAACTGCAAGTTTGGGGGAGAAAGCCAAACAATCAGACTTGATTTTTTATGCCTCTCTCTTCAGATTACCATATTATTCAATACTTTTTATTTTGTAAAATTTAGGTATTCATTACTAAGTTATTATTCCCGTTGTTTTAACCGGCAGTTGGTATTTCTTATTCAGCTTCCCCATTCGAAAATGGTGTTGACCACTAATTAGCTTGCCTGTTCCTAACTTAGTGAAGAAAATGAAAAGCTAATGTACCGAATAAGGGAGCACTAGAATAATAGCGTTAGTTAAAAACCTGTTGTTTATCTAGATTACATTATTATGGGACCTATCAGAACCTCCATTTACATTCACCTTACTGCATCGTAGAGATAAGTAGGTTGAACCGAATTTAAACTTTCTAGATTCTTAACTATGGCAATAAATCAAGTGTAGAGTTATTGAAAATAGCTCGGTTTGTGGATCAACCGAAACTCTACCTTTTAATTCTAGACTTTGTATGTGTAGAAGTTTAGATTGTCAGTAGGGATCACTAATTAAGGTTGCCCTTGGTTGTTTCCAAATTGACATTCAATCCCAAACAAGGACCACACAGTGAATTCAGGTACAATACTCTTTTTTCCAGAAGGTCTAGAATGAAAATAAAACTCATTTTCAGATTCGGGTTGGTGTTCAAATCAAGAAATTGATACAAACCGATTGAAGAGTTTTGGATACGCCTTAAATTTTTGCGTGAGAATTTATTTAGCACTCATGCGCAGTTTTTTTATTGTTTCGTCTTACCACGTGGTTCGATTTATTTCATCCTATTAGATTGTATGATCTCGTTTAGCATAAAAAGAAGCTCTTTTAAGTTTGCACAATCGATTTCATAAATCTGTTTTGTATCGAGACGAGCTGCTCTAAGCCAACTTTAAAAATTTATTCTTTAGACCGGAATGCTTCTTGATGCTTCAATCCTTTTAATATTAGTCGTGCATATTTTTCTGTGTGTCGGATTTTTGTACATATGCATGTTTTGTCGTAGGGGAAGCGTGCTGAGGAGGAGAAAACTCAAGCTTCTTTATTATAAATTGAATTCAGAGGAAAGTGTATACCTACTTTTATTTTACCACTGTCTGTTTCTGAATATGAATTCCACACACATTGTTTCCAGTTTCGTTGTTGAAGCGGGTCTGTCTTAGCTGTGTCTCCTTTCTCTCCCTTCATTCCCATGATTCCATTTTCCCCCTTCTCCCCAGTCTCTCCTTTTTCTCCCTTGGAACCTCTTGGACCCATTTTCCCCGCCTCACCTGCCACGCCTTGTAACCCTTGTGGTCCCATCTCTCCCTTTTCTCCTTTGCTGCCATCTTTTCCGTATGGGCCAGGTAGCCCAGGCATTCCCGGCATACCATTCGAACCCGGCATACCCGGCATTCCACACGATGATGAGGGGCACTGAGAAAAAGAGAAAAGACGTTAAGATTTAAATTCACTTTAAGTTTGCTTGCACTTTGGCTTCATTCTTTAGAAAAATCTAAGTCAAAGGAGACATTCATATTTAAGGATCGAGTTTGAAGTTATTGAAGGACAGCTATGGGTGTGTTATGTCTATAGCTTATGCTGGTTAAAACCGATGCAATGAAAATTAATTTGCGTTATGGTTACTCCAAACCTTCAATTCACTGGACAATTTTTTTTGACAAGAAAATTAAAGTTCGTCATTTAAGGTATCATTTCCTGAAAAAATGTAAGTAAAATATTAATTCACTAGCAGGTCAGTCGGTCAATTTGGAGTTGAAGGCTCCTGCCGCCTTTGGAAAGCAAAAGCCAAGACGAAAGATATTTTTTTATCGAATTCTACATTTCATAACCTTTCTGTTGATATATAGTTTGTGGCGGTTTCCTTGAAACTACACCCATACGAATTTTTTCTTAAGAGGGGACGGAAACGGTGATTGCAGAATTGCAACGGAATACCGAAGTAGAGAGGCTATAAAGCGAAGGGGGGGGGGGGGTTCATTCACACAATTCACGACAATAAAATATGACAAATAACGAATCACGCTTTACGGATATTAAGCATGAGTAAAAAAAATCGTGCGGTTTTTGAAACCTCTAACGATGTAAATTTCTTTCCTATTTTGAAGGAACTCCGGTAAGCTTCGTGTTGCCTTGTCAACTTCGCACTTCATAGGTCTTCAGCGAGAAATTTTTCACGGAAAAATTACTATAATGTTGTGAGTTATCACGTATAATGTCTGACATGTCGTTCACAGTTCACGTTTTTAACTATTTACAATCATATTACTCGCGGGAAGAATAACAGCACATTACGTTTCACGGAAACCCCCTCATGGCCCCTCAAAGTACCAGTTACTTCCTAGTCGTTTGATCACACTTACAAAGAGCCTTTTGAAAGAATATGATTTAAATCGATTACATTTCCACGTAAAGAAATGAGGAAATAGCTGCACCTTTGACGGTAGCTCCTAATTGACATTTGCAAATCCAAGAGCCTTATAAGCCAACTGAATGCACCAGAAAACCTACGAACTACTTAATCTTTATGTCGACTTTGAGACAAGAACGTCCCCACTCTATCTGACACTGTTCTCGTTTATTCTCTTATAAATTCCCGTTAAGTTAAACTTTACTTCCTATTAACATCAGTCACGCTAAAATAAAAAACTCTCTACTGATATCTTTTCTTCTATCATGTGCTTTTTTGATATCGAATACTTTGAACGATTGCAATTGATTGCTTTGATCTGGATTTAAGTCTGTTTCTTATCATTTTTTTTCAATGTCCAAGAGAATCTAATCAACTAGTTGAACAAGAGAACTTGACCAATTAAAGTACATTCAGGTAATTTCTAACATTAACAACGTTTTACAGTAATCAAAGCGATATTGCTTCATTCCCTACCTGGTCTCTTCCTATTGCACTGCCATCATCTGTCGTCTTGATACTGTCTTCGTGGGCTAATGCGCCACGCAATAAAAGAAAGAGCATGAAAGGAACTGCGAATCCCATGGTAGATGATTGCACAAAGCTAAAGGTTTGCAAAGGTAAAGATATACTTATTTGTGATGTATGAAGTAAAAACAAAAGAAAGCAAACATAAACTTTCCTAAAAAGACAGTTCTGATTGGTCAATTTTGTTTGACATTTAAACTAAATGATTACCGCCCGAGCTGAAACGGAATTAGTCTTTCAGATAACAAACACTGGAAATTACGATTGGTCAAATTTAGTTGGTGACATCCAAATTGTTTCCTCCCGAGCTGAAACGGAACTAGTTATTTGAGATAACCCTGGAAACAAACACTTGTGCCTTTAAATAACAGTTCTGAGTGGTCAAAATTAGTCAATGACATTTAAAAATGGTTTCCGCCTGAGCTGAAACGGAACTACTTATTTCAGATAACAGTAGTGACATTGTGCGCATGACTTGTACGTTATCATGTAATACTGTGAGCATAACATGCTCTGTGGTAACACAGTGCGTATGACTTGTAACAACATCAACAGGGATAATGGTATCAATTTTGCATGCGGACGATTAAAAAAACATCACAACCAACACGCGGTAAACCATGGAACCTTTAAGGAAAACAATGAACAAGAACAATAGCAACAATCAGAGCGTACCACCAAAGTTACATAACAGTGAACCGTAACCAGTCGACCTCATCGGCAAAAAAAACAGCAAAAACCAACAGTTAGTTGTTGACACGTCGCGATCCATATCCAAGTAACTTCGTCGGGAGACAATTGAAAAAGCATAAACAAAAACTGCATCATCTTACGATGACAAGAGAGCATAAGGCACAGAGAGGGACACTCCCATTCCGGCCCTTGGGTATTGAAAACTTGAGAAAAGTTATTTTTGGACACGGAAGTTTGTTTTCCCACAGGTCCGCATGCCTCATTGTGATGCTCATGGCTGCTAATGGCCGTGGTCTACTAAGTAGGACTCTTATTTGTAAATTCATCCTTAATAATCCATAATTACAGAAACTCGTACATATTCAAGAGCCGCGAGCGAAGGATTTGGTTAAAGTGGAGTCCGAGTGAGGACCACTCAAAAACTCACTTCCGTTTCTATAAATACCTTTACTCCCTTTTTGATATCACACCTGACGCCCCGAGTGTCTGAGTGTTTTGCCCGAGTTGTTCGAGTGTCTGAGTGTTGGCGATAACTAATAATATATTGCATAAAACTGTGCGCATGACTAGTTCAGTGGTAACAGTGTGTGCATGACTAGTTCAGTTATTTTTTCATTTTTACATTCACCTTACTGCATCGTAGAGATAAGTAGGTTGAACCGAATTTAAACTTTCTAGATTCTTAACTATGGCAATAAATCAAGTGTAGAGTTATTGAAAATAGCTCGGTTTGTGGATCAACCGAAACTCTACCTTTTAATTCTAGACTTTGTATGTGTAGAAGTTTAGATTGTCAGTAGGGATCACTGATTAAGGTTGCCCTTGGTTGTTTCCAAATTGACATTCAATCCCAAACAAGGACCACACAGTGAATTCAGGTACAATACTCTTTTTTCCAGAAGGTCTAGAATGAAAATAAAACTCATTTTCAGATTCGGGTTGGTGTTCAAATCAAGAAATTGATACAAACCGATTGAAGAGTTTTGGATACGCCTTAAATTTTTGCGTGAGAATTTATTTAGCACTCATGCGCAGTTTTTTTATTGTTTCGTCTTACCACGTGGTTCGATTTATTTCATCCTATTAGATTGTATGATCTCGTTTAGCATAAAAAGAAGCTCTTTTAAGTTTGCACAATCGATTTCATAAATCTGTTTTGTATCGAGACGAGCTGCTCTAAGCCAACTTTAAAAATTTATTCTTTAGACCGGAATGCTTCTTGATGCTTCAATCCTTTTAATATTAGTCGTGCATATTTTTCTGTGTGTCGGATTTTTGTACATATGCATGTTTTGTCGTAGGGGAAGCGTGCTGAGGAGGAGAAAACTCAAGCTTCTTTATTATAAATTGAATTCAGGGGAAAGTGTATACCTACTTTTATTTTACCACTGACACATTGTTTCCAGTTTCGTTGTTGAAGCGGGTCTGTCTTAGCTTTGCCTGTTTGAAATAGATATCTTCTTAGTTACATGCCAATTTATTCAGTCAGATTTTCTTAAAACCAAACACACTTTTGTTGAGAAAACAGTTCTGATTGGTTAAATTGCGAGGTTAAATTCAGTTACTGGGTTTTTGACAGAACAGAAAGGGAACAAGTTTGGACGTGCTCTTAGGAATTTCACCAAAAACAAATAGCCGAAATATTAACACGTAAAATGAATCTTTTGAGAACGCCATTCCGCACTATGTCAGTACCTAACTGCTCTAAGAATTCCACTGAATTACTGTTCTCGTTCTTCTTAATAACTTTCTTGATAGATGCTAAACGTTACCGAAGCAGTGTTGGTATAGCAGTGGAACATTTCGTGTTCGTCTCGTGTGTCAGTCTCGACAATCACGTGATCATCACTCTCTAACCCGATGCAGTGGGGAAGGGGTGGGGGAGGTGAGATTGTGATGACGAAAACAACTCAACTCAAACTAAAACAAATCAACCCTGGTTCAAACTTAATAATTATATCATGAGGCATAACCCCCGGGGGGAGGGGGTACTGCCATATATGGGCTAAAGAGGTATGTGCCGAATGGGAAGGTTTTCAAGCAGTTTACTCTAGCATAGGTTATATAAATCAGAGCGTTTGGGTCTAGAATAGGGTATCATTTTTAACGAAACTGACTAGTTGGTTGAAAATATTTTTCTTAAAAAAAACTGAACAAGCATAAATAAATCTTTTTCTGAGGGAGAAACGATATTGGTGTATGGTTTTGTTTTGGCTAGACTGTGCTAGTGACCTCAGTTTCTGGAAAACAGCTACCCTAGGATAGGAGTGATTTGGGGGGTTTACTCTAGTGTAGGGTAGCAAAATTCAGCTGAACCAGCTCTGGTATTGGTTAAGGGTTCCTGGTTTCCAGCGACACATCCCCACCCAGAAATTCCTAAAGTACCCCCCACAGGAGATAAAACTAGTCACGGAGGGGAATACATCCTTGGCATTCCGTGAGTGTAAACATTTGTGACCACATGGTCCTTTTGACATTTTCTTGATCTTCAAGATGCAGTGCTCCTAGCTCTTCCACAGGAGCTGTTTTCTTCTGTAAAGAAAGAGAGGGAGAAAAAATCCATAACGCTGACTGGTTCGCTATGGGACAAATCACACCCCAAAATGCAAGGCGAATCGATTCACACTTCATTCCCCTTTAATCACTTGCTTTACTAGACATAGTGGTGTTCAGTTGCTTCATTTACGGTTTGATGAAGTGCAAATGCTATTGATATGCCAAGCTCCTTAACAAAATGCAGTGCGCACATATCCTTTGAATAAATAGATAAATAAATGCAAGTGGAGAGTGTATCTACTCGTGTAATACCAACCTCAAGCTTTAGCCCTGTCAGATCTCTCTTCATGGCATAGGCATCCTCTCCATCAGCATAATGTTTAGGTTCAATCTCAGAAATACTGTACGACAGTAACAGAGTCACACGTCAGAGGTAGTCTTACAGTCCGACTACTCGAATCAAGGTCGAATTTTGAATGTCGGTTTTTGACGCTGAACAACAGATTTGTTAGATGATTTGTTTTCAATTATGATGTGTTTTATACAGTTATAGAGCGAGCTCTATGCAAGTTAAGCGAAATATAAAACATTTTTAGAGATTCAATTGTTTAGATACTCGCTCATGATTGCATAAGTTGCTTGAATATTTGATTGGGTAAACTACTCTACAAAAACGGTTCATCATGAGATTCGAGACAGAAACATTGTTAGTAGTTGCAAAGGGCCGATTCTGGGACAAAAAGGGCGTGGTCAATTTTGTCGGGGGACTGGTTCGGCTCGGCCAGAATTTTTTGGGTGTGGTCCAAAATTTTTGTGCATATTTAATTGGTTGGGTCTCGACGTGTTCGATTCTTGATCGATAATTTTTTTGTCGATTTCGATTTTTGGTTTGGGAGTGTCAAGGTGACAAAATGTATCTTTGTGGGGGGTGGGGTCGGGGGTGTGAAAGTGGGATTTGGGGTTGGGGTTGGGATAGGTTGGGATACGATTTGAAAGTGAGCAAATATGGTGAGTTTATTAAGAAAGAACTTTGTAAAGGTGCTTCACTTTATAAATTGTTGGTATTGTTTCGTAAGGATTTTCGATTATGATGATGAGGAATCTTATTCTTATTCTGAAGAAGATTATCATCGAGAAGTATTTGAGGATGAAATTAAAGATGAGTTGTTACATGAGGCTTGGAAGAGAATGCATAGACGTGTTTTTTTGAATGGGATTTTTGGAGAGTTAATGCATATAGCATGGCATCCAAGTCGAGCATGGGATTGGTGCTTTGATAATGAACAGAAGGGAGATGCTGAGAAATTGTGGAGTGGTTAAGATAAGAATGTTGTTTAGTAGTCATATGAAGGAATTCCTTTTGTAACATGGATCGTGTTACAAAAGTATAAAAGTTAAACAAGCTTTTCAATACCATAGTGGTTGGTTTAAGGATTACAATTTCAAAATACAATTGATGCTATGGAGAACTTAACAGTGAAAGACTTGAGGTCAATAGCTAAAAAAGCTGGTGTGAGTGTTCGTGGATTCCGAAAGGCTGAAATGCTCGCAGCGTTATCTGATGTACAACCCGAGAACTTGACAGTGAAGGTATTAAGAACCATAGCCAGGAAGACTGGTATACAAGGTTATGGTAACATGCGTAAAGCGGATCTCATTAATGTTGTCGGATCCCCACGAGTGTCTGAAGCTAATGTCCTAATTCCTGGTCCAGTTAGGCCCATACGAACAAGGCCAGCCCGAGCTTTATATAGAAGGGCTATTGCTTTTGCCAGGCATGAAATTAGCCAGACCATAAATTGGATAGGATCTAATGTTAGAGAACCAAATAGGAGGGCTATTACTAGGAGATTAAGAAGGGCAGCTAATGTAGTTGGAAGGGGACCTGATTTTTTCATCCCTGAAAGACATGAAACGGCTCTTAGAGGCTTTTTGAGGACTTATATAGTAAAGGGTAGAGCTGGATATGATCCAACTTCATTTCTTAGCAAGTTTAGAACACCATTCTATGTTTTGTTGTATGAACATAGGAAGCCATTCAAATTGAAGTGTATTCTTTCATGTGGATTCATGAGGAGGAATAACCAGGATAATCGTGTTATTGAGCGGAGTCAAGGTCATTTTCATTCACTGATGGAGACAGTAACAGCTTCAACAAACACACTTGTTATGTTTGATAATATCAAAGCTAGATTGATTGAATTGGTGGAGAGATATCAGAATGAGCGATCTGGATGGGTGTTTGAACATGTGATAGACTTTCGTATCCACATAAATCCATTTCAACCGTTTTCTGGAAGTTCATATATTAAATTACCTTCTAAATTAGCTGCTAAGAAGGCAATCATAAATGTTAAGAATGAAGAAGACCAAGAGTGCTTCAAATGGGCAGTGACATCTGCTGTATTCCCTGTAGAGGTTCATCCTGAGAGACTTAATAAGGAGATGAGGGAGAACTCAGAGAAGCTAGACTGGTCAGGAATAGAGTTTCCAGTGGCAGCACTTAGTACAACCCAAATAGATAGATTTGAAAGGCAGAACCCATATGGGATCAACATCCTTGGCTATGAGAATGGTGAGCCAACCCTAATCAGGCGTAGTAATAAGTCAGGGGTTACAAAGATACACTTACTCTTGATATCAAACGATGAGACAAATCATTACTGTTGGATTAAGAATATGTCAAGACTTATCGAGTATAATAAGAATGAGCATGCACGTTTCTATTGTGATAACTGCCTAAACTCGTTCAATTCTGAAAAGTCGTTGGAAGAACATATAGAGTATTGCCTAAACAACGAAGCAGTCAAAGTCCAGATGCCCATGGAAGAGGATGGCAGCCCAAAGCACATTACTTTCAAGAACCATAGAAGAAAGATGCAAGTGCCATTTGTGATTTATGCAGATTTCGAGTGTTTCACGGAGAAGTTGGACACTTGTTTCCCAGATGACAGGTATAGTTTCACGAATCAATATCAGAAGCACAAGCCATCAGGATTTTGTTACCTTATTAAGTGTTTCGATGATGAGGTTTTTGAGCCCAAGTTGGTGATGCGAACAGTTAACTCCCCTGAGGATGACATACCACAAATGTTCCAAGAAAGCTTGGAGGATGACATCAAGAAGATCTATAGTCAATTCAAGTCTGAAAAGAAGCTTGTAATGAAGAATAGCGATCATAGGAAGCATAGAAAGGTTACTCATTGCCATATTTGTGAGGGTGAATTGGGAAATGATAAGGTGGTTGATCACTGTCATCTTACAGGTAGGTATAGAGGAGCAGCTCATAGGAAATGTAACCTGGAATTCAGTACTCCAAAGTTTTTCCCAGTCATATTCCACAATTTGTCTGGATATGACAGTCACTTGTTTATCAAGAAGATGGGAGTATCAGAGGGTAAGATAGATTGTATCCCACTCAACGATGAAAAGTACATCTCATTCACAAAGGAGATTGTGGTTGAAAAGTTTAAGAAGGAGGCAGAAGGGGATGAGGAGGAGGGGAAGGAGGTTCAGATTAAACGCTCCATTAGATTTATAGACAGTTTTAGGTTCATGGCAAGTGGTTTGGCTAGATTGGCTGACAACTTGCCAAGAGAGTCTCTGGAAAATCTCTCGAGGTACTATGAAGGGGTAAACTTTGACTTATTGGCTAGGAAGGGAGTGTTTCCATATGATTGGTTTGATGGGTTTGATAAGTTACAAGTGCCTAGTCTACCACCCAAGGATGAATTTTATTCGGTATTATATGATGTTGGTATATCAGATGAGGATTATCAACATGCTGGAAAGGTGTGGGAGACCTTTGGTATGAGAAACTTTAGAGATTATCATGATTTGTATCTCAAAACAGATGTAATCCTATTGGCTGATGTTTTTGAGAACTTCAGAGGGGTCTGTATGAAAAATTATGGGTTGGATCCTGCATGGCATTATACTGCACCTGGACTGGCTTGGGATGCTACATTGAAGATAACCAAGGTGGAATTGGAGCTGCTGAGGGATCCAGATATGTTGATTATGATCGAGAATGGCATCAGGGGTGGTATCTCAATGATCTCCACTAGGCATGGGAAAGCCAATAATCCATATATGAAGGAGTACAATCCAGAATTGCCTACAAAGTATATCACATATTTAGATGCTAATGGACTCTATGGCTATGCAATGACCAAGGCTTTACCAACTCATGGTTTTGAGTGGATGGATGATCATGAATTGACAGATTGGAGAGGCCATCCATGCATATTGGAGGTGGATTTGGAATACCCACTGGAGCTACATGATCTACACAATGATTACCCATTGGCCCCGGAGAGATTGGATGTGGAAGGTGTTGTTAAGTTAGTTCCCAATTTGAGGGACAAGAAGAAGTATATCTTACATCATGAAGCACTGAAACAGTATTTGTCTTTGGGATTGAAGTTAATCAAGGTACACAGAGGGATCAAATTCGAAGAATCGGAGTGGTTGAGGTCCTACATTGACTTGAACAATAGTCTTAGAGCTAAGGCTGAGAATGACTTTGAAAAAGATTTCTTCAAATTGATGAACAACTCGGTGTTTGGTAAGACCATGGAGAACATTAGGAAGAGGGTGGATATCCAGTTGGTCACCAATGAGAAGAAAGCACGTAAGTTGATTGTGAAGCCAAACTTCCATCACAGGAATATCTTTTGCGAGGATCTGGCCGCCTTCCATATGAAGAGAACGAAACTGGTCTTTGATAAGCCCATTTACTTAGGCTTGTCTATTCTGGATCTGAGCAAGACGACTATGTACGATTTCCATTACAAGTACATGAAGCCTAAGTATGGAGATGATGCCAAGTTGCTGTTCACAGACACGGATTCTCTAGCCTATGTGATCCAGACTGAGGACTTTTACAAGGACATCAGTCGAGATGTGAGGGCTAAATTTGACACAAGCAACTACCCAAAGGTCCATCCATCTGGAATAGAAACCGGAGTGAACAAGAAGGTTGGAGGGATGTTCAAAGATGAGGCTGGTGGTGAACAAATCACGGAATTTGTGGGTCTGAGGGCTAAACTGTATGCTTTCAAGACAGATAAACAGAAAGAAGTCAAGAAGTGTAAGGGTGTGAACAAGGCAGTGGTCAGTAAGAGTATAAGTTTCCAGGATTACAAGACTTGTCTTTTCAGTGGTCAATCTCAGAGAAGGAAGATGAATACCATAAGGAGTCATAACCATGACATCTATACTGAAACTATCAATAAGATTGCATTATCACGCGAGGACGATAAACGTGTGATAATGGAAGATGGGATAAATACTTATGCACATGTTCATTTCAGGACGCTAGAAGGTGGTGATTTGGTGTCTTGGGGTACAAATTGAAGTTCTTCACGAACGAATCCTCGTTTTGGACCCCCACTCAAATAATACAAGACTGGTTGATTCGGCTCGATTATGGTTCGGGCCAAATCATAGACTTCAAGGCTCCATATAGGATCAGTAGCCCGTCGTTTGTCCCCACCTTCATCTTCACCAGGGGCATATAGATATCTGACTTGAACATCTGGAGGTAATCTCTTCTCATCCAATCCCACAGGTCGCTTATAGTCTGGAGTCTTAGTACCAATTGACCCCATTTTCAAAGCTTCCTCAGGCTCCTTACCAGTAATACGGGTGGTTTCACTATTGAGGGTCTTCATTATGTCGGGCAATCTTTTCACCCAAACTGTGGATCGGTTATCACTAACCATCTCTTGAGCGTATTGATGGCTGAATAACTTCTCACCGAGAGTCCTATTGGCCCTCTCAACAAAAGCTTGAGCTCTATGGTTCCCAGCTTCACTCCGCTGGATTGTGACTTGATGCTTATTCATAAGAGTTGTTACATCACCCTTGAATTCTGTTCCTGGGTCCACCATTAATGTTTGCGGCCACTTCAACTTACGGGAATAAATCCTTTGAAAGGCATTGGCAACTTCACCACTCTCCTTTGAGGTCAATGCCTCAGCATCCTTATATCTTGAACCAATATCAATCACGACTAAGGCATAGCGGTATGTTTTTCTTCTCACTGTATCATGAGGAAGAAACAACAAGTCCGCTTGATGAATCTGATTAGGCTTATTCACATTCCAATGTGGCCTGGGTATATACTTGGGGGCTGGGAGATAAATTTGCCACAAGGCTTGCTTCTCTAACCACTCTTTGGCGACCTTTTCACTAACTTTGGCTGCTTTGGCCAATTTGGGTATGGCTGAGTATCCTTTCCAGTATCCATCAGTGGAGTAATATAATCGATTTAAAACATTAGAATCGCTCATTTATAAACAAGAATATAAGCATTTAAAATGACTTCTATACCAAGCATTCTTGATACCAATCGTGTTCCAAGGACTCGTGAAGGGTTGAAGGCAGAAACTTCGTTGAATAGGGTCACGTTGAATCCATCATCAGCCGAACCTGGTGAGACATTATACATTGAAATACCCAAATTGAGTGGTAATTTAGTGATTGTGCCTGGTAGTGTCTACATAACTTTTGATATGGTTGTAACCGGGCACAAAGACAACACTCTTGTTAATAATTTGGGCAGGAATCTAATTTCACAATATAAGGTTCTATTTGGGGGTGAAATCATAGAGGATCTTAGTAGATTTGATTTATTCAAGACTTATCATGATTTGTTTTTGTCGGAGGTAGATCGTGAGAATAGATTAAGACAGGGCATATCTGATGTTAACATAAGGAAGATTAGGACCAATGCAGGTAACAAAGATACATCAAAAGCAAGGCATAATACTTTAGCCGCGATTCATAACACTAGATATGCTATTCCATTGGATCATACAATTCTCAAAGATCATGGAATATTTTATCCAAGTGGATTACCACATCAACTTACATTTGAATTGACTTTGGCTAAAGTTTCTGATGTTGTTGTTTATTCAAACAGTGAAACACCACCTGATTATAAATTAATAAACATGGAGATGGAGTATCAGTGCATATCAAATGATTATTTAGCAAGAGAGGCTGTTGCGTCCTACAAAGCTGGGAAAGGATTCACGTATGAAAAAGTACTTCTTCACAAAACCTTTACAATCTCTGAGGCTAATGATGCTGTGATAAATCAGCATATTAATGTGCCAAGGAGATCCATGACTGGTATACTATGTCTATTCACTGCCCCTCATGCAGAAGGTCTTAGGGATTCTGAGATTTTTGCAAACCCAAAGATCACATCAGTCAAGATTGACATAGATGGAGTGCCCAGCAAAGTTTATTTGAAAGGCATGATGGCGACTGATTTGTGGCAATCAATAATTAAGCGAGTTGGTCTTAGTGATTCAATTAAGGAATCTGATTTCTATACAGATAAGTTCGCTTTGTGGATTGATTTGAGGACTTATCCAGATAATGATATCCATGGAAATGGTTTGTATATTCATGCTACTCGTGATGGTGTGACTTTAGAAATTAGGAGAGAAAAGGTTGGAACTAGAGTTCTTACATGCTATATGTTTATTATTGCTGACGCTATCATGAACATTAAGAATGGAGGTCTAGAGGAGATTAGATATTAGGCTGCTGTATGTTTTTCTTCTCACGTTGTCATGAGAAGAAACATTAATCTAAAGGGGTTAATGTATTGGGTAATGATGAATGAACTCAAAGATATGATTCCATTCAATTGTATCATCACTGGTCCCACGAATTGTGGAAAGACTCAATACATAGTGGAACAGCTTCGAGGTCACTATAAGCAAGTATTCGATTATATTGTGTTAATTTGTCCAACATATGCCCATAACAAGACTTATAGAGGCTTTGCAAAGGGGGACAAACGATTCTTTGTACTCTCACCGGATGCCAGTGATCATGACCAAATCAACAATTTGTTGATGGACTGCTCATCGTTCTTCTCAGATATGAATGCGCTCATAATATTGGATGATTGCGCCGTTTCAAAGGACCTGAAGAACAGGTCCAACAAATTCATCGATTTAGCCTTCTCTGAGAGACATATAGGGATATCAGTCTGGGTTCTCACTCAACAACTGACATCTATAGCCAAACCATTCCTTGAAAATGTAGCTTGTGTGGTCTCATTCCATAATCCATCACAAACGGCGATGAAGATGCTTTTCGAGGAATATGGCGGGGACCTGGATGCCGAAACTTGTAAAAAATACAAGAAGCATCTTATGAATGAAAAGTATGCCAGGCTATGCTTCTCCCTTAGACATCCATTCCAAAATTATTTAGAGATACCGGCTCTCACGGCATAATCATGACAACTCCCGAAGAAATCATGAATGGTGAAACTGTTGTGAATGATCATCATTCAACACCAACCACCACTAGCGATGATGATTTGAAATCCAAAAGAGAAGAGCTATCAATACTAGCTTGTCTAGGCTCTACCAAGGAGTATCTTGGTATGCAAATGGCCCTAGGCGATATACATAAATTATCGGATAAGGATGTCGAGAAGTACTACAAGAGGTATAAGATGGTATCGGGCAGGAATATGGCTGAAGGACTAATAGATCCTCCTTTACACCTATTGGCCAGACTAGTCAATTGGTGTCTTAGTGGGTATGGTGGAATAGATGAACCAGACGCTTTAGTAAATGATTGGAAAAGCAATCAGTTGGTCAAGCAGTGGCTGTCAGAAGCTTCTGGTTCAATAGTAGTAAAGGGTGGTGTGGTTGCTACATTACTAATAATAGCTATTACCACCCTCAAGCATTTCAAACTAAGAGAGCCTACTCCTGCTATTACATTTTATGATCTAACTAATACAGATCAAGTTGGAGTTGACACTGTTCGGTAAAGAAAAAATTGAAAATCGAGTTGGCCGTTTTAGAATTTTTTCATACTCAAAGAGAACAAACAACATGTCACAATCCTCAAATGCATCTTCAACTTCATCATTGAAAACTCGTTTTGTACCCATTGACGAGACTGACTTCAACTGGGATTCTATTGTTATAGAACCCCCAAAGAAGAAAGGTCGCTATTCATATTCAAAAGTTTTTGTTGATGACGATGGTGAGTCAAAGAATCTAGCTTTTCAATTGGCTGATCAAAACATATATGGCCTTAAATACGACAATGGCCATGAGAACAAAAAGCCTAATTCCGGTATTAAATTCACCTATTTATTACGTGATGAGGAAACTGAATCTAGATTTGACACTATAATAGACAAAGTAGCTCATTCCCTTGAAGAGTTCTACAATGATGAGACCATTAATAAGGACATGCCTAAATTGAGTAAAATACAACTCGAAACTATAGCGAATGGAAAAACAATTGATTTGATTAAACCATCATATGTCACAAACGACAATGGCAATACATGTGTATACCCTGTATTTAACACAAGTGGAAGTGGCCATGGACTGAAAAATTACACATTATTCAGAGGTCGAAAGATTGGTGAAGACTACACTAAATACATTCAAAAATCTAAGGATGATGAAAGTACCAAGGCATGTGCAACAGTTTCATTGAGAATAAAAGAAATATCATTTGGTCCTTGTGGAACTGGGATGGGTTGCATTGCTGAGGTAAAATATGTAGTCCAAGCAATTAAATTAAGCAAACCCATAGAAGAAGAAAAGGTTGAAGAGGACGATGTTTTTGCATACATGAGTTATGAAGAAGACTCTGAGGAAGAAGAAGAGAATACAGAGGAAGTTGCGTCTACCAAAGAAGATGTGCCAACTCCAGAAGTATCATATAAGGAGTTGCTAGCAAAAGCAAACGCTACGAAAACTAAGAAGAATGGTAGTGGTAAGAAGAAATAAGTAACTAGCTAGACAAATAGGGTGATGGGTGGGATGACAGTTTCCTAGTATACACCTTACTAGGAGACTTAAAGGTTACACTAGATTAACTCATAACATGTCGGAAGAAATCCAAACAACTACTGAGCAAATCACTAGAGAGCCTTCTGTCAAAACAAAAGTCAAAGACCCCAAGAGAGTTCAGGCTGGTAAAACGTTATCAGAAAAGAATAAGAGGGCCAGAGAGGCTTTGAAACGTGAAGAGGAAAGGGAGAAGAAGGAAAGGGAAGAGAGTGAAAAGGAAGAGGAGAAGGGTAGTTCTGTTGGTGGAAGGAGTGATTGGATACCAAAACATCTGTCATCCCAAACTATTATGCTAACCATTGGTGCAATTGGCCTCGCCGCCTATGCCTTATTCACAAACTATAGAGATAAGATAGCTGATCTGCATGTGCAAACACTATTCAATCCACCACCACCACAACCCAGAGTCATAGAAAGTCAGCCCGTGGTCAACAACAACACAGAGGAAAATGGCTTAAAAGATGATCTGTTGTGATCACAAATGACTGAGAATAAGCTCGTAAAGACAGTTACTGACTCTGCAGTGCTCGTTGGATTGGCAACCGGGATGGGCTGGCTGGCCA
The DNA here is from genome assembly GCA_949710005.1 of Ricordea florida. Classification (NCBI taxonomy): domain Eukaryota; kingdom Metazoa; phylum Cnidaria; class Anthozoa; order Corallimorpharia; family Ricordeidae; genus Ricordea; species Ricordea florida. Next base: position 2,691,651 of record OX453285.1, read on the forward strand.
AAAAGGCTCTTCGGGAGTCGTTCATCGGCGACCCATCGACCAATATCATGAACTATGCTAAATGGGTTCTTGTGCTGGCTATAGCTATATATGTCAAAAACTATTTAGAGGATCAGAAGATACTACCCACAAGCGTTTGAAAATGCCTGAAAACAGCATCAGTGACATATTATATTTTGCAGGTAGAGATCTTAAACTTGAATTTATGCAACATGTTAGAGAATCAATGGTTGACTGGATAGGAGATCGAGAATGGCAATTAAATAAAGATTTTGACCCATCATATAGGCATATAAATCTACACAGTGACATAAAGGACTTATTACAATGGTATGCCTATGTCAGACCATTCTTCAAAGATAAGGAGCCTGTATATTATGATTACATTCTAAATGAGCTTAAAAATAATGATAGGAGCTTTAAAAATGATCTTGAACGTCTAAAAAAGGAGTGTGATAAACCAAACAATGAATATGTTGAAGATACAGAGAAGAAGAGTGTACCACACCCACTAACATCCTTTACGTTTGGAATAGTAACAACCCTAGCATTATTGTATCCATTCTTGAAACTTTTCAAGAAGAATAACAAGCAGTAATGAAAAGAAATTTAGCCTGAAAAAATCAAAGTATAGATTTTGTGTCATTGCGCATGCGCTAAAATTGTTTAAGAGTAAACCAATAAGTGGATAAATGGCGACTATAGCAATCATGCTTGGAGGGGCAGTCCTCAATGCAACAGCCTTCATTGGTGGAAATTATTTAGCAAAGGTCATTAGTGGCTCATCCTCAGCTGAACTTCAACTTGAAAGGGAGCGACATGACAAAGCCATGGAAAAGTATCAGAAAGACTATGCTGCATACCAAGAGAAACGAATGTCTCTTATTGACTTTGAGAATCGTAGGAAGGGTGATGAGAATAAAGCCTCTGATAACATATCAAAGACGGATGAAGCGCTGAGATTATACAATCAAATAGGCAATCCACCCAAATTCTCAGACTATTACCGACCCAATTCAGATCAAAAGACTGGAGAAATGGTTTATGTTTCTGGTGGTATGTTAGCCTTGGGATATATTACCAGCAAGTTGTTATAATGATGAGTGACAAAATAACAGATGATACATTAACTCCCCATGAATATATTCGTTTGGTAGGATTTAGAGCTGACCAATTGAAGATGGGTAATAAACCAGTCATAGATTGGCCATTTGATTTCAATCTTATAGCCATTGCCAAGAGTGAACTCAAACAACGCGTTTTACCCATTACTATAATTAGAAAGATCCCAGACTGTAATTCAAAGACTGGTTTCCGTGATGAAGTATGGGACCCAAACGATATGAATATACGAGACTTTTGAAATCAATTTAGAAAGTTGCCATATTCAACTTCAAATATGGCAACTGCTTATGATCCCGATTTAGATCCGACTACACTAAATGAGCCAGGTGATGATGATGGGGACACCACAACATATGAGACCCCATTAAACACATATACATCAACCACTCGTCCAATTGACCCTGATGAGGAGGATGAAACCTCATTTGGCGGTGAAACTCAGCCCTTGTTGAAGGAAAAGGTGGTAAAAGAGATGGAAATTGAACAAGATGAAGCTTGGGCTAAAATCAAACCAAGATTCCCCAAAGTTGATACTTCAAAGATTAAAGCTGGAATTAATCAATTCAAGCAGGTAGTTGTATCATTGATTAGGAAAGGATCAGTACCTTATGTGTTATTCAAAGGTGATGGTGAATTGAATGAGAAATTACCTCCCACCATCAAAAATAGTCTAGGCCCAAGCGCAGAAGAAGTTGTGGAAGCTAATGATGGTGAAATAGCTAAGAAAAAGACCATGATATCCAACCTCAAAGATAAACTAAAATTCCATAGGGATAAGCCGCTGAAGACCCCAGAAGAAAGTAGCCAAATAGAGACTCTGGAGAGGGAAATCGGTGAGCAGGAAGAGGAGATAGCCAATCTGGAGGGTGAGAATGAAGAGATACAGGAACGAATGTCATTGCGAGATCGTGTGAAGGCTATATTCAAGAAATACGGATTCACAGTCTTTGCTGTCATGAGTGCAGTTGGAGTGGTCATTGGTGTTATAGTCTCCAACCTCTCCAAAGGGCTATCGAAATTGGGCAAAGGCGTTGGTGATGGGCTGAAAACCCTTGGGAAGAAACTTGGCGAATTATTGCCTGGGATGGTGGGCGCTATTGTAAGCTTTCTATTCAAGACTGCTGGAGAGGCCATTTCATTCCTGGGTAAACATGCTTGGCTATTAATAATGGCGGTTGTTCTTTACTTCATAGAAGAGTTAAAAAGAAAACGTAAATGAATCAAATGAAGACTTACTGTATCAAAGAGAAAAAGATTGTGTGCCTGGTAGTGAAACCTTTACCAAAACATCCAAAGGAAGGCCGATGATGAAGTGTAAATGTTCCAGCTGTGGCATCATCAAAACTCGATTCCTCTCAGATGCTGATTATAGAAATTTAAAGGTGACTAAGGAGTAATCAAACAAAATGTTGAGCATTACTATGTACGAGTCTGAAACTAGGGTCTATTTGGATCCCCCACTGGAAAAGGTTCGGGAGATACAACTCCTTGACTGTATTATACCCAAACGATTGGTCAACTTCAAGGATCGACAGGGCTTTCTCAAGGAGGATAATCGGCCCATCTTAATAATTAAACCCGGTACATACTCTCTACGTGATATACACGCAATATTTCTGACCGATACGGATAATGCCAAGCTATCGATCATTGAGACTGACACTGTTGATTACCTGTATTCTAATAAGAGCTTCAACATTAAACTTACAAGAGGGCTACAATTTGGTCTTGGGGTGCCTGAAACCATCGACAGGGCTTTGGAAAGTTGTACCCCATAAATATACAGATTAAGGAGCCACTGAGACTTATGTGTAGTATAGTGGACAATAAGTCGTCATATATGAATAAAACTCAATCTGGGGAACCTGTGAAGCTCTCCCCCTCACACCTCCTTGCCAACATACCATCACAGGATTATCCAACCATTCCAGTTCAAAAATATAAGAGCCCCATAAACCACTTCGATTTAAGCATCCTCGACATTGAATGGAAGAAACTTGATCTGAAGGTTTCTCCCATCACTTTCAGTTTAAGATTTAGATAACATCTTAAAAGTAAGTGATAATCATTCCAAAATGGGTGAATATAAGACAATATATCCCAACTTAGAGGCTACTGCACCTCCTGCACCTCCTCCAACCCCCACTGATGGACCATCATTCAGGCTTCAGCAATGTTGTGATGCTTTGAATAAACTAAAGTCTGAATTAAGCCACTATGAGACAGTACTCAAAAAATACAACCGATCCAAGGGTGTACTCATGAATGCAAGCTCGACCTGTGGTATATTGTCTTGCGTTTTGGCGGCTGGTGGATTGGGGACATCTCTTAGTGGAGTCGGAATCATTGCATCTGTCCCACTGGGTGTAGTGAGTGGTGTATTTGTGTGTGCATCCATAGCATGTCAACAAATATCCAAGAACTTGTCCAAGAAAGCTGTGAAGCATCAAAACACCATCACACTGGCCAAATCCAAAATAAACACCATTGAAGACCTGGTTTCCAAAGCCCTTCGTGACAACAAAATCTCTGATGAACAGTTCTCATTGATCATAGAAGAACTCAAGAACTTCGAAAAGCTCAAGGCTGAAATAAGGTCTAAAGCTCAAGAAAATATGAATGGAGAGGACCCAGTGGTATTGAGACAGAGAGTACGCAAAGAAATACTCAAAGAACTAAAAGGAGGACAATAACAATGATCTATGAAGTTGTTAAATAGACTTAAAAGTTAATATTACCAAGAATATAAACATGGATAACCAACAAATTAATGAAACTCCAAAATATATAACTGAAGCGGAATGTGAATTTATAGTAGCTATGAGGGTGTCTGGTGACAGAAAAAAGATTAGAGAATTATCTACAACAACCTCGTGCATGAAGGCTTTAGCATTGTTATATTTAGCATACTGGATCTATAAACAGATATAGATTAATGGCTTAAAAGTTTGAACCCTTATACCCAAATCATATGACTATGTACAAAATAGAGAGAGACTTACGCAATAACTTTAGAAATAAGTATCCAGAGGCTAACCACGACAAATTCAGATTTATAATTGATTATCGTTTACGTTGTGGTTACATTGAATGGAGATATGATAGGATGACAATCGTGTCTTATATGGATCTATTTGATTCCAAAAATAATAAGCCATCGATTAATGATCTATCACCCCGTTTGAAAAGACTACTATTGATAGATTTAGGATTGGATGACGATGATGTGTGTAACTAATGGCTTAAAAGTTTGAACCCTTCTACCCAAATTCTGGATAGAAGATGGGCTTACTAAATGATTTCAGAAATAGATATCCAAAGGCAGACCGTGGCCAATTCGTATTTGTGACTGATAAATATGGAGGTTACATTAAATGGAAAGTTAATGGAACAACAATCATGTCTTATGATGACCCTACTGGCAAGACATGGACTGAAGACCTATCACCCCGTTTGAAAAGACTGCTATGGATAGATTTAGGATTGAATGATGATGAATTGAGCTCATTCCCAAAGACTTTGACTACAACAAATCGCTCTTACCCAATACCTGCCATTGACTTTGATGACCCCACAAGTAATACCACAACCATGCTGACATCATTGGATATATACGTGTCCAACACTAAAAAATTCACCGCTAAGATGCGTAACGTATTTACCTCCCAAGTTGTAACTTTCAAGTTTGGTAAACAAAGTCGAAAGTGGCTGAACGCACCCGACATGAACTATTGGCCTCAACAACTGAACTTTGCAGTGTGGTGTGCGACCTCTGGTTGTGGAATAAGCCCTTTCGAGAGTCTAAACTACCCCAAAGTCGTGAGTAGCTTCATTAAGTTTCATGTATACTTCACCATAAGACGAATATTGTATGAATTGAGTCTTCCACTGCCTGATGAGCAACCTTTTGTAATAAACAACAACCCTTACAGTAAAGTTGCTTATCAAAGACTATGCGCTGAATTTGGTATCGATACTAATTCTGATTTCAGATGGAAAGGTGGGAGAAACGGGGGTTTGGGTGATATATTCCTTGATTATGGTGCTGGATACCATGGAGTAGGTGGAGGATACCAAAATGTCCATATCGTAAGAAATTATGATGAAGAGGCTGATCAGTGGCCTGGTGAAGGTGGTAAATTTGCTGATGATGGAGGTAAGAAGGAAAAAGGTGATCTCATATCATTCATCCGTAATGATGACTTTGCTGATTACAAATATGCCTGGTTCATACCAACTAGTGGCTATGGACTCACTAAAGCTGGACTTGGAAGGTTGAATCGATCTGCTGAAGCCTTTGTTTACTGTGTATTGGGGGCTCAAGTCAACACCACAAATTCAATTGTGGGTACTGGTGGTGGAGCGATCGAGACTCAACAAGAATTCTTGGCCCTGTTTGAGAGTAGCGTGATTGAGAATGACATTTCAAGTTCGATCCAAAGGTATCAGCTGGCCACTCAAGAAGCTAAGTTAAGGCTTGATTTGGCCATTGCCCCTGGAGTGTGGTTGATGCCGAGTAACATGATAATAAACACAGAGAGTGTGGTTGGGTATAACAACAACCTTATGAAGGCTACTGATGAGATGAAATTTGGTGTCAACACAAATATAAACCTAGAGACTAAGACTGTGGGAATAAGCCATAATCTGGGATCTTCAAAAGTTAAGTTGCCACATGCAGCTGCAGAGACTAAACAACCAACACCAAAGATTGATCCTCAACCTGTAATCAAAGAATCTTCACCAGAAGAAACAACTACTAATCATGAAACCAACCTGATACTATTAATCATTGGAGTTGGAACTACAGCTTGGATGGTATTCAGATAAAAATTGAGATACACAATTCATAAATCACATCCATTCATAAATCATGACATCATTGGCAATCGTTGGCAGTAGATACTTCTCTGACAGTATATTCTTGAAAGAACAAATACATAAAGCCCTCAAGAAATGGAAGCTGAATCTCTCAGACATTGAATTGATTGTATCTGGATGTGCAGAAGGGGTTGATGAAATGGCTAGAGATTTTGCCATTGAAAACAAAATAGAATTCAAAGGTTTTGAACCTCAATGGGACTATTATGGCAAAGCGGCTGGGCCAATTCGCAATAGAGCTATCATGGAGTGTGTGACGCATGTATTGGCCTTACCTTCTCGTATCTACTCACCAGGTACTAAATCAGCTATTAAGATGGCTAGAAAATACAAGAGAGAGGTTATAATCGTCTATGTCTAATGATTAAGTGAACTTTTGTAACATGAAGCGTTTTACAAATGTCTTTTATAAAATGTCACACATTCTCTCTCTTTTCCTCCCACGCTAACACCAAACTTCCGTTTTTAATACCACACCCAGTATAAATGCATTCCACTCATACTTTTACGACATGGCAACCAGCAATTCTATAAGTGGGTTTGATGTTTACTTTCTAAAAGTTCGTTTCTAACGTCGCTCAGGAATGTAATGACGTCAATGTAAATTAACACACCCTAATTTACATAAAACCATTTTGAACCGGAATTGAACCGGAAAATTTTTGACCACACACAAACGAAAATCTTTACGATTAACAATCAATCCCCCAACGCTCTTTCAAATCCTTTGACTCCTCAAAATCAAGACACCAATCTGCAAACCTACTTGGATGCC
>OX453285.1:2698631-2743631 GCA_949710005.1 Ricordea florida
TTCATCGACCGGTAATTTATTCTTAATGTCTTCCAACATACATTCGTAGTAATAGACAATTGAATATTTACTAACCAAAAACCATGGTCTACCCGCAGTACCCTTAAAATAAATAAAATGACCGCAAAAGATAGATATTCTATAGCTATTAAATTTCATCCTTTCCATTCCGCTATTAAATCTCATCCTTTTTATTCTTGCTTCTCAAGCGTATACCACTCAATCCCAACCCCAAACCTAAATTTCAATTTCACGCCCCCGACCCCACCCCCCACAAAGATACATTTTGTCACCTTGACACTCCCAAACCAAAAATCGAAATCGACAAAAAGATCATCGATCAAAAATCGAACACGTTGAGACCCAACTAATTAATTATGCACAAAAATTTTGGACCACACCCAAAAAATTTTGGCCGAGCCGAACCAGTCCCCCGACAAAATTGACCACGCCTTTTTTGTCCCAGAACCGGCCCTTTGCAACTACTTTGTTCAACCCACTGCTCAATAGAAATATCTTAAACAAATTAAGAACGATACCTTAAACGGGGAAGAAATTTATAATTTACCTTATCAAGTAGCCCTTGACACTAATTCGTGCTAGTTTCAATACAAATCAGTGATTACACAGATTTTTACCTAATAACGATTTTTTTAAAAAAAATAAAATTGGCATTGTTTCATCGCCATTATGCCCTAATTGTGCGACGATGTGGAGGAATCCCTTGAAAACCTTGTATTTCTTTTCCTAAAACGTAGAGAGTTTTGGGTGAAGTTATTAAATGTTGTAATAATCTGGGTGTGGCTATTAACCACCTTTCAGCTAAAGACATACTATTTGGTAAAAAGGTACACGAGGACAAATTATTTGTTAACCATATTTTGCTTGAAAAACAGTACATTTATAATTGCAGATCCACCAAAGTAATCTCTAGCCCAAGTGTACTTTTGGCAAGGCTAAAAAAGGCTTACGAATTAGAAACTCTCACAGCCGAATCACGAAATAAAATGGCCTTCCACTTACGCAATTGGGGCAAAAACTGACATTTGACACACCGCAACCCTACCTCATCTAAGTTAATCAGTGTCTTTTTGCTAGTGATACTGAGGTTCGCGTTTTGTGTGTGTCTTATGTGTGTGCGTGGTCTTCAAGCCAGCTTCTAACATATGCAAAGCTTGTCTGTACGTAAGAAAAGAAAAATTGAAAGAAATATTGGTTAAAGTATAAAAAAAGAGGTCGAAATGTCACAATCCACATCAAAATGACTATATCTCGAGGCAATACAAAACGTTTATATAACAACTACACCATTCTCAGCAGTATGAAGAGTCCAGGCAAGAGTACGCCAAGAGAAAGAGAGAGAAATGAAAGGCAAACCCTTAAACAAAGGATATACAACCAACATCTGTCTTCCAGTGAAAATTCTGTGCCAAGAATTGGCCTCTTCAGTCATGAAAGGCATTGTGAGGGACGACGCACAGCATTTCCCCCTGTTGTAAGACCGTCGGGCATGACGAAAAGGGCCATATATATACCATTCATGATGAATAATAATACATTCCATGACATCATTGTATATTATTATTGTTATTATTCAATGTTAATTAAATGACACTCTACCAGGAGCCCATTACCAGGAGCGTGATTGTACGGTACATCCTGCCATCAGCACAGTCACAAAAGTGTCTATTTTTGGATCCCGATTTCCCGCGAAAAGCAATTACCATGATTACTGCCACTGAAGCGAAAAATATGGCGGAAAAACTATTGGCACACTGGTTCGTTTTCCGTACTTACGTGGTCCAAGACAGCGTTAAACCATTCCTATCTTTACGATAAAGAAGCCGATCGTGCAATAAAAGCAAATTTTATAAAAGTAATTACTAAGCCACAAACCGTGTTTGAATTTCTGGCATCGTATTAAATCGAGTTGAGTTCCTTCAGTCTTACGAGTATTCAGTGTGAGCGTTTTCTTGCACGTTACTTTGCCCAGTGACGTAATAAAATCTTACATTGTGATTGGTCAGAAAAGACACCCTTTGTTTGTTTCGCGGAAAAAGGAAATCTAAAAATAGACACTTTTGCGACTGTGCTGATGGCCAGACCCAGTATGGGAGAATCACGCTCCTGGTAATGGGCTCCTGACTCTACTTATAATTATGGACTACGTGCACGTGATACACAGTTATACTTTTTTTACAGAACAGTACAAAGCTTTCTATTATTAACAACAATTTCTATTGGCTCCTATTTATGCTAGAATGTTTTGAGATGCGAGATGATAGTAACTCTTCAGCCAATCAGATTGCGAGCTCGGTGCTGATTCCACTACTGAGCGGGTGGTACTTCCTCAACCATTATGCGTGACACTGAATTCCATCCTGTAGATGCATCACCAGTTGCATGCCCACTACTACATTTGCCTACCCAGAGTTCAATGCGGACTGTGCCCTGCGCGAGATTCTCACAGTAGCCCTCAAAGGAACGATGATGTAACAGACCGGGTTGGCTGGATAAAGAGTACTAGTTGTTATACACAGCAGCCTCTATAGTCATAGGACCACTGCATTCACTGTCGTTAAACTTGAAGAACCATCTGTTACACTTGCTGCTTCCCATGACTCCGAGGTTCCCTTGGTAAGAGACCCTCAGTGCCGTGTTGCTGTGAACTTTGTTGAATAAGCATTCCTAAAAACAAACGTTTTAATGTGTTAGAGTCTAGTGTAGATAAATTGCAAGTTTTGGGGAGAAAGCCAAACAATCAAGAATTGATTTTTTATGCCTTGCTCTTGAGATAACCATACTATTAATTATTCTTGATTTTTTTTAACTCAAATATTTATCATTTAGTTATTATTCACGTTGTTTTGAAGGCAGTTGATATTTATTATTCAGCCTCCACCTTCAAAAATGGTGTTAAGCACTAATTTGCTTGCCTCGGCTGTTCGCTGACTTAGCGATGAAAATGAAGAGCTAATGTGCTGAATAAGAGGGGCACTATAGTAATAGTTTTAGTAATAATCCTGTTGTTTATCTACATTACATTATTATGGGACTCAGCAGAACCTCCATTCACATTCATCTTACTGCATCATAGAAATAAATAGGTTGAACCGAATGTAAACTTTCTAGATTCTTAAATATGGCAATAAATCAAGTAGATTTGAAGAGTTATTGAAAATAGCTCGGTTTGTGGATCATCCAAAAATTTTACCATTATTCTAGAAAAAGCCAAAAGCCAAAATTCTACCTTTTAATTCTAGAATTTGCATGTCTAGAAGTTTGGAATGTCAACAGGGATTAATGATTACAGTTGCCCTTGGTTGTTTTTAAATTACATTCCATCCTAAACAAGGACTAAAGGTACACTACTCTTTTTTAGCAGGTCTTGAATCCAAATAAAATTCATTTTCAGATTCGGAGCCGCGTTGAGATTCAGGGATTGATTTAAACCGATTGAAAAATCGTACATTTGTTTGTATGAATCCGTTTTGTGTGGTGACGAGTTGCTCTAAGCCAACTATAGAAAAATTAATTTTTAGACGGAATTGGTTCTTAATCCTGCAATGCCTTTAATATTAGTCATGCATATTTATCTGTCTGTCAGATTTTTGTACATATGCACGTTTTGTTGCAGGGGAAGCGTGCTGAGGTGGAGAAAATTTTAGCTTTATTATAAATTGAATTCAGAGGAAAGTGTCTACCTACTTTTATTTTACCGTTGTCTTTGCTTGAGTATGATTTCGACACACATTGTTTCCAGTTTCGTTGTTGAAGCGGATCTGTCTTAGCTGCGTCTCCTTTCTCTCCCTTTATTCCCATGATTCCATTTCCCCCCTTCTCCCCAGTCTCTCCTTTTTCTCCCTTGGAACCTCTTGGACCCATTTTCCCCGCTGAACCTGCCACGCCTTGTAACCCTTGTGGCCCCATCTCTCCCTTTTCTCCTTTGCTGCCATCCCTTCCATGATGGCCAGGTAGCCCAGGCATTCCCGGCATACCATTTGAACCCGGCATACCCGGCATTCCACACGATGATGAGGGGCACTGAGAAAAAGAGAAAAGACGTTGAGATTTAAATTCACTTTAAGTTTGCTTGCACTTTGGCTTCACTCTTTAAAAAATCTAACTCAAGGAAGGCATTCATATTTAAGGATCGAGTTTGAAGTTATTGAAGGACAGCTATGGATGTGTTATGTCTATAGCTTGTGCTGGTTAAAACTGATGCAAGGAAAATTAATTTGCGTTAAGGTTACTCCAAACCTTCGCTTCACTGGACAATTTCTTTTTTTGTCAAAAAAATTTAAGTTCGTCATTTAAGGTATCATTTCCCGAAAAAATGTAAGTAAAATATTAATTCACTAGCACGTCAGTCGGTCAATTTGGAGTTGAAGGCTCCTGCCGCCTTTGGAAAGCAAAAGCCAAGACGAAAGATATTTTTTATCGAATTCTACATTTCATAACCTTTCTGTTGATGTATAGTTTGTGGCGGTTTCCTTGAAACCACACCCATACGAATTTTTTCTTAAGAGGGGACGGAAACGGTGATTGCAGAATTGCAACGGAATACCGAAGTAGAGAGGCTATAAAGCGAAGGGGGGGATTCATTCACACAATTCACGACAATAAAATATGACAAATAACGAATCACGGTGATTGATTTTCCCATTTCACGCTTTACGGAAATTAAGCATGAGTAAAAAAAATCTTGCGGTTTTTGAAACCTCTTACATTGTAAATTTCTTTCCTATTTTGAAGGACCTCCGGTAAGCTTCGTGTTGCTTTGTGAACTTCGCACTTCGTAGGTCTTCGGCGAGAAATTTTTCACGGAAAAATTGCTTTAATGTTGTGAGTTATCACGTATAATGTCTGACATGTCGTTCACAGTTCACTTTTTTAACTTTTTACAATCACATAAGACGCGGGAAGAATAACAGCACATTACGTTTCACGGAAACCCCCGACCCCCCCACCCCCACCCCCCCCCCCCCTCATGGCCCCTCAAAGTACCAGTTACTTCCTTGTCCTTTGATCACACTTACAAAGAGCCTTTTGACAGAATATGATTTAAATCGATTACATTTCCACGTAAAGAAATAAGGAAATAGCTGCACCTTTGACGGTAGCTCCTAATTGACATTTGCAAATCCAAGAGCCTTAAGCCAACTGAATGCACCAGAAAACTTACGAACTACTTAACCTTTTTGTAGACTTTGAGACAAGAACGTCCCCACTCTATCTGACACTGTTCTCGTTTATTCTCTTATAAATTTCCGTTAAGTTAAACTTTACTTCCTAGGAACATCAGTCACGCTAAAATAAAAAAACTCTCTACTGATATCGTTTCTTCTATCATGTGCTTTTTTGATATCGAATACTTTGAACGATTGCAATTGATTGCTTTGATCTGGATTTAAATCTGTTTCTTATCATTTTTTTTCAATGTCCAAGAGAATCTAATCAACTAGTTGAACAAGAGAACTTGACCAATTAAAGTACATTCAGGTAATTTCTAACATTAACAACGTTTTACAGTAATCAAAGCGATATTGCTTCATTCCCTACCTGGTCCCTTCCTGTTGCACTGCCATCATCTGTTGTCTTGATGCTGTCTTCGTGGGCTAATGCGCCACGCAAGAAAAGAAAGAGCATGAAAGGAACTGCGAATCCCATGGTAGATAATTGCACAAAGCTAAACGTTTCACGTATTTGACATAGATATACTTATTTGTGATGTATTAAGTAAAATACAAAAGAAAGCACACATACACTTTCCTAAAAAGACAGTTCTGATTGGTCAATTTTGTTTGACATTTAAACTAAATGATTACCGTCCGAGCTGAAACGGAATTCGTTTTTCAGATAACAAACACTGGAAGTTACGATTGGTCAAATTTAGTTGGTGACATCTAAATTGTTTCCTCCCGAGCTGAAACGGAACTAGTTATTTGAGATAACCCTGGAAACAAACACTTGTGCCTTTAAATGACAGTTCTGAGTGGTCAAAATTAGTCAATGACATTTAAAAATGGTTTCCGCCTGAGCAGAAACGGAACTACTTATTTCAGATAACCCTGGAAACAAACACAGTAGTGACATTGTGCGCATGACTTGTGCGTTATGATGTAATACTGTGAGCATAACATGCTCTGTGGTAACACTGTGCGTATGACTTGTAACAACATCAACTGGGATAACGGTTTCAATTTTGGATGCGGACGATTAAAAAACATCACAACCAATACGCGGTAAACCATGGAACCTTTTAGGAAAACAATGAACAAGAACGATAGCAACAATCAGAGCGTACCACCAAATTTACATAACAGTGAACCGTAACCAGTCGACCTCATCGGCAAAAAAACCAGCATAAACCAGCAGTTAGTTGTTGACACGTCGCGATCCATATCCAAGTAACTTCGTCGTGAGACAATTGAAAAAGCATAAAAAGAACTGCATCATCTTACGATGACAAGAGAGCATAAGGCACAGAGAGGGACACTCCCATTCCAGCCCTTGGGTATTGAAAACTTGAGAAAAGTTATTTTTGGACACGGAAGTTTGTTTTCCAACAGGTCCGCATGCTTCATTGTGATGCTCATGGCTGCCAATGGCCGTGGTCTACTAAGTAGGACTCTTATTTGTAAATTCAGCCTTAATAATCCATAATTACAGAAACTCATACTTATTCAAGAGCCACGAGCTAAGGATTTGGTTAAAATGGAGTCATTAGTACCACTCAAAATTTCCCTTCCGCTTCTGTAAATACCTGTATTGGCTTTTTGATATCACAGCTGACGCCCCGAGTGTCTAAGTGTCTTGCCCAAGTTGTTCGAGTGTCTGAGTGTTGGCCATAACTAATAATATATTGCATAACACTGTGCGCATGACTTGTTGAGTAGTAATACTGTGTGCATGACTAGTTCAATGGTAATACTGTGTACATGACTAGTTCAATGGTAATACTGTGCGCATGACTAGTTCAGTGGTAATACTGTGTGCATGACTAGTTCAGTGGTAATACTGTGTGCATGACTAGTTAAGTGGTAATACTGTGTGCATGACTAGTTCAGTGGTAATATTGTGTGCATGACTAGTTCAGTGGTAATACTGTGTGCATGACTAGTTCAGTGGTAATACTGTCCGCATGACTAATTGAGTGGTAATACTGTGTGCATGACTTGTTCAGTGGTAATACTGTGTGCATGACATGTTCAGTGGTAATATTGTGTGCATGACTAGTTCAGTGGTAATATTGTGTGCATGACTAGTTCAGTGGAAATACTGTGTGCATGACTTGTTCAGTGGTAATACTGTGCGCATGACTTGTTCAGTGGTAATACTGTGTGCATGACTTGTTCAGTGGTAATACTGTGTGCATGAAATGTTAAGTGGTAATATTGTGTGCATGACTAGTTCAGTGGAAATACTGTGTGCATGACATGTTCAGTGGTAATACTGTGCGCATGACTTGTTCAGTGGTAATACTGTGTGCATGACTCTTTCAATGGTAATACTGTGCGCATGACTAGTTCAGTGGTAATACTGTGTGCATGACTTGTTCAGTGGTAATACTGTGTGCATGACATGTTCAGTGGTAATACTGTGTGCATGACATGTTCAGTGGTAATACTGTGCGCATGACTAGTTCAGTGGTAATACTGTGTGCATGAGTAGTTAGGTGGTAATACTGTGTGCATGACTAGTTCAGTGGTTATGCTGTGCGCATGACTTGTTCAGTGGTAATACTGTGTGCATGACTAGTTCAGTGGTTATGCTGTGCGCATGACTAGTTCAGTGGTAATACTGTGCGCATGATTTGCTCAGTGGTTATACTGTGTGCATGACTAGTTGAGTGGTAATACTGTGTGCATGACTAGTTAGGTGGTAATACTGTGTGCATGACTAGTTCAGTGTTAATACTGTGTGCATGACTAGTTCAGTGGTTATGCTGTGCGCATGACTAGTTCAGTGGTAATACTGTGTGCATGACATGTTCAGTGGTAATACTGTGTGCATGACTTGTTCAGTGGTAATACTGTGTGCATGACTTGTTTAGTGGTAATACTGTGTGCATGACTAGTTGAGTGGTAATACTGTGTGCATGAGTAGTTAGGTGGTAATACTGTGTGCATGACTAGTTCAGTGGTTATGCTGTGCGCATGACTAGTTGAGTGGTAATACTGTGTGCATGACTAGTTCAGTGGTTATGCTGTGCGCATGACTAGTTCAGTGGTAATACTGTGCGCATGACTTGTTCAGTGGTTATACTGTGTGCATGACTAGTTGAGTGGTAATACTGTGTGCATGACTAGTTAGGTGGTAATACTGTGTGCATGACTAGTTCAGTGTTAATACTGTGTGCATGACTAGTTCAGTGGTTATGCTGTGCGCATGACTAGTTCAGTGGTAATACTGTGTGCATGACATGTTCAGTGGTAATACTGTGTGCATGACTTGTTCAGTGGTAATACTGTGTGCATGACTTGTTTAGTGGTAATACTGTGTGCATGACTAGTTGAGTGGTAATACTGTGTGCATGAGTAGTTAGGTGGTAATACTGTGTGCATGACTAGTTCAGTGGTTATGCTGTGCGCATGACTAGTTCAGTGGTAATACTGTGTGCATGACTAGTTCAGTGGTTATGCTGTGCGCATGACTAGTTCAGTGGTAATACTGTGCGCATGACTTGTTCAGTGGTTATACTGTGTGCATGACTAGTTGAGTGGTAATACTGTGTGCATGACTAGTTAGGTGGTAATACTGTGTGCATGACTAGTTCAGTGTTAATACTGTGTGCATGACTAGTTCAGTGGTTATGCTGTGCGCATGACTATTTCATTGGTAATACTGTGCGCATGACTTGTTCAGTGGTAATACTGTGTGCATGACTAGTTGAGTGGTAATATTGTGTGCATGACTAGTTAGGTGGTAATACTGTGTACATGACTTGCTCAGTCATAACACTGTGTGCATGACTAGTTCAGTGGTAATACTGTGTGCATGACTAGTTCAGTGATTATGCTGTGCGCATGACTAGTTCAGTGGTAATACTGTGCGCATGACTTGTTCAGTGGTAATACTGTGTGCATGACTAGTTTAGGGGTAATACTGTGTGCATAATACTGTGTTGTAGGTGAGTGTGGGTCAGTTACTCGCTAGTGGGACGGAATTGCTCACGTCTTCACAGGTCAATTCTGTCTCCAACTCACAACGAATAAACACTCAGCTGATATGCAAATTTTGGGGTCGTCGCCGTTTTTACGTGCAGGCCCGGGTCAGCGTCAACCGCAACTCTGCTAGTTGGACGTTTAAGATAAATATAGCTGAGAATCACGAATGAACTATTTTGGACTGACTCCAGGAGAGCGTTTTCTGTGTCTCCGGAGGCTAAACGAAAGAAAATTTGTTACAGAAACGAAGGTGGGTCGAACGTTGAGTGCTTCTTTAGTAGAATGGGAACATTATAAAAGAAATGGAAGCAGCCAAGATGCATAAGCGTCAGTCCAAGATAACGAAAGGGAGTGCCGATGGTGGAATTTCCGCTACGAAACGAAAAGCACCCCAAAGCCGATTTATTAAAAATGCTCCAGTCAATTGAAACCATGCCCGCTTCCCCGACTCCCGGGACATAGCGGGGGAGTAACGGGGGTACACACCTTATTCCGAAATTTCCGTCATTTAATTTTTTTTTTTGTTTTTATTTAAATTATCCCTTGATGCCTCGATCTTAAGCTAAAATTTAAAAGAATATTTTACGTTGAACGAGGAATCAAGGTCTAACTTAAATAAATACAAAAGAATATATAAAAAGTGTCCATTTTGGAATAAGTTATACGGCTTTGGAAAAACGTTATTGTAATAAAGCATTTTGCCGTGAGGGCGCGGGGTCAGTAAGGCTTTTGCCAATTTGCCGGGAATTTGGAGCGGGGCTTGAAACGCCTGGCCCGACAGAGAGGGAATGAGCCCTAATAACAAAAGTTACGCTTCCTTGTCACGTGACAAGATGGAGGAAACGTCGACTGTAAAAGAGAAGGTAAGCTAAATCCTTTTCTATCTTCCTTATTTCAAAGCCATCACTAGGCTTAAATAGAACTCAGGAATAAATATTTTATTGCGTAATTCCGTGTGTATAGCAAATCAAGTCTCCAAAATATTGTACATACCGGGGCCATGAGGGCGGGGATTGTACCAACATACTTCCCCTGATGGGCGGGGTAGTTTACAAATGTAACACTATGAAATTGTTTCATTCACCGCTATGTCTGAAGGGGCGTATCTAGAAGTTTTGTTTTAAGGGGGGAAGGGGGGGGTTGGGGTTCACCATTTCAGAAAGAAATACACAGGAAGCCCAAGCTCTGTATGAGAGGCTATAGGGCTTTATATAAGGTCTATAAGGTTTTGTATGGGAATTTAGGCTGTTGTCGACTATAACTCCGTAAGTAATAAAGCAAATAAACTCTAACCTTAACGTAGTGTTATTTGTGTTTTGTTGTTCTCTGTTAGCGGTTTCAGGCCTTTTTAACGATTTTAGCGGAGTTATTTTTCACTGCTAAGAAGAATGATGCGTTTTTAAGACAGCAATTTCTAAAATAGTCGGCTAAGAGCACGTAAAATTGCGTACTGTCGGCCCGAAAGGTTTTTCAGTTGAGTTATTATAAATTTTCTTTACTTACCGCTTTTTTGCAAAAAATCCGATAATGGAACGTTGCATAGTTCGAGCGTGAAACGAAAAGAAGACATAAAATGGTGGGGAAACGCAATGACAACGAGGCTGGTGTTGATGGTCTACGCTGACCACTACTCTGCTAAAGCGAACGGCCCAGAAGACGGCACTCGATCGACTAAAGTTGCACACACACTTAACTTCGGGGAACATTTATTCCACCAAAGAAAATTCCAAAATCTGACCGTTTTACGGCAAAACGGGCCGCCGTCTATTCTTTTATTGGTTAATTCAATTACTGTTGTACGTTTCTTGGGAACCAAGAGGGCTGCACGTGCAATCAATGCACCGTCCTTAGATCCGCCCCAGGTCTCGGGAGGTCGGCGGGCTGTGATTTCAATTGACTGGAGCATAACGAAGCGCGGTTGTGTATTTAATGCAGTGCCGTTGTAAAATCCCTGAAGACAAGAGTGAAGAGGGAGCTTTGGCAACTTTAAGAGCTAAAGAAAAGGAATGGGTAACAAAAATCGTTTAAGTTGGAGGTAAGAAGACATATTTAGCACCAAGATCCATTAAAAAATAGTTAGTCTAGGACTACACGTGACTACTGCTGTTTAGTAATTTTTATAGGCTGTGCTCTTTATTTTATTGTTAAGTCATAATGCACCAAGTTTTTCAATTTCTAACATTGACTTGAAAAGTCATTGTAGTTAAGATTTAAATTTGGTCTTTAACTCTTTCTTGTCCAGTCAAGGAATTTCACGACTATAGTTGTGATGACGAAAAAAATCATCAAAAATTTGCATTACATCCGATCGCTGTAAGATTTGGTAGAAAGCGTGACTAGGAAATTACCCAATCCCCCCACAAATTTGAGCTAAATCACTTAAGAGCGGCCGTCTGTAAATATCGAGAAGTCGCCGTCAAAACTGAAATTTCCAATTCCTTCATATTTGGTCAGAAAAACCCCTTTGGTAAAACATTTATGAAAATTAGAATCAAAGTTTCCAAAGAGTTTCCTTTTTGGAGAAACTGGGCAAAAAGTGAAATGCCGTGTCAACGTCACAGCCGACATCAAATATTCGTGCGAATTAGCACTTTTTCAAATCACTTGGAAATGAAGACGGGTCAACTCAACGCGATAATCTTTTGCAGGTGAGTGAGGTATCACCAGATCAACCCGAAAATGTAAATCTACTTGAAAATACTAATTTTTCACTCATCGGGTTTAAAGTGCCGAGATTCCTAGTCTTAGCGCATAGGAAAACGCTGAAAATTAAGGAAAATTTAAAAGTAAAAATCGCATACTGGTACATCGAAATTCATAACAAAATTTACATCAGAGGAAAGCTCTATTGCTGTTCTTTAACATATAAAAAATCTGGCTTGGGCAATTCGAAGGCCACCGCTTGAGAGAGGTAAACGCATTGTGAATTTTCATGTGTTACTAAAAGGAATTGTAACTGTCACGCAAGCATAAGAAAACACATTTTATAAAATCTTAGCTGTGAATGTTGAAAATCTTTTCTCAGATACAATATGTAAGGCTAAAATGAATCTTCAATGCATTTTTATCTATTTTAGCTGTAAACTTCGGATAACGTGACAGAAAATTAGTAACCTGAACAATTGAAAAGGTCAAGTCCATGTCGAATGTAAACAACACGAAAGTAAAAACAAGGGCAATTGAATTTTTTTCTCATTTGCAGATTACATCTAGAAACATTTTATCGAAAAGATGCTATTTTAGTGTTTTGTTTTTTTGCAATTCCTCGTTAAAATGTTGTGTTAGGGAAGTGATGGAAATATCACACTTCAAATAAGTTTTAAAATACGGACACTGATCAAACAGTCATCCATACAATTAGTCACAAAAAAAGTTACGTACACCGATGGACCCTAATTTGGCTCCGATGATAACTCATAGAAGCGTATTTTAACAGCACAGTTGCATGAAAAATTCGCGGCCAAAAAAAAATAATAAAAAAGATATTTTGTGCACGTACAATTGTCCACATGCAATGATATTGAAAAGCCTCACGGCTGCTCCTTCCGACACACTCTTTTTAGGCTCTATTTGAGGCCTTTTACATTCGGATTCCTTTTAGTCAACAACTCTTTTTTCTTTTTGGAAGCAGAGAGTAACGTCCGTAGGAAGAATGGGGTGGGGGGGGGGGGGGAGGGGGTGGGGATTGGTATGAAAGGTAAGTATCGTAAGAAGAGGAAACAAAACTTTTAGCTGAAATAACAAATTCTTTAACAGTCATTTCCTACCGCTCAAAGTTACTGGCGCGACTCTAAATTCATACAGGTACATTCCTGAACCAATTCTTGCAAGATGTTAACATACGCTGCTTTTCTCCGTACTGGTGGAACAGGAACAAGTAGCCCAAGCTCTGTCAGAATTGCAGGTCTCCCTATTTCAACTTTGATAGAGAGTTTGCTTTGACCAACTCACCCAAATTGTTTTGAGCACAGACTATGGGATGAACCAATTTTCATTCTACCCAACTCTTGTTTCCTAGCGGCTTAACGCTACAGGATATTAGAAAGTCGTTCAATTTTGACTTTTTCTGGTCTGCGTCATCCGTTTTACTAACAGAAGAGGCTGTGCAAGTGGTTTCTGAACTAGCCATGTTTACAAGTGATATCGTGACTATCAAACGTTAGATATTGCGGAAACTTTTCAGCAGTATCATCTGAGGTGCTACTGCTATCGCTTTCCCTGTGGAAAAAGGAGGGAAACAAAACGATCAGACCAGAATACACCGAGTTTTGTATCCAGTATCATTAATAACTGTCATGTACTTACTTTCGGACATTTAGAGAAAGAGGGGATCGGATACCGCTTCCCACTCAAGATTAATGTCAAAAAGGTTTTCTTTTCAGCCAAGAAAGGTGGGTGCATCTTTTTCTCTTATCACTGTCACTTGCATCAGTCATGAATATCAAAGTAAACATGACTAATATCACATATCTTTTCCAAGGAAATGGTCTTTCGATCTTCTCTTTGGTTTGATTCCTCCGGCCCTCACGTCGTGGTTAAGACAATATCCGTGAAATCCATCGGGTCTGCTTTTCCATCTCCAGGCGCGGGCCAACGTTTCACGGGAATCGGTCAGATTTTCCATAATGAATAATATATTTTTAATAAAAAGAACAACTTTCCAAGTTGAAATCTGAGGAGAATGGAACTGGACAATATCCTGTCTGAATGACTCAGAGACCAAGGAAACGGGACTTAAGGGAGTTAAATCCAAAAAATTTCACCGGGTGAGCATGCCCCGGACCCTCCTAGAAACTTGCGCCTTCGGCGCTCATTTAGGAAATCGGTCACCATTTATTCTAGATCCGCGCCTGTTCTCGTTTAAAATTTGCGAAATGTGCTACCTTCATCGTCTGCAGATTGCTAGAAAAAAGGCTTCCAGTTAGTTTCCATTCAAAAATAAACAATAATTTATCACAATCATTCAGGTATGAGTACCTAATAAACGTGAACAGGCATTTCGTATCGTGAACGGAGCAAAATCAAATTCACTGGTGGTTTTTTAAAGCATTCAAGTTAATTGAACTAGCGCATAGGGATTTACTCATATCATAAGACAGCTTCCTTTTCGCTATAGGTTTTGAAATTGCAACTTTTAGTGGCACCTGTCTTGCGCGAATAGATAGAAGGAAGCGAAGGAGCGTCCAACTTAGAGAGAATTATCTGTCGGTACACTGGATTGCTATCAGTATACAGAGGCAACCCTGTTCAGAGCCTTTAATTTCTAATATATGTCCTTGGTTTAATCATTGGCTTGCTGCTACCTAACATTACCTTCTTTGCGGGCTAGTATTTTCTGCACTTCAACACACTAATTGCCTACACGAAACTCAAAATACGAATTCTTTCGTTTTGTAATACACGGTCTCGGGACGTGTGAAAGTAGCGCTTTTCTCTCTCCCGCCCTCGTAAGCGGCCTTGAAAATGGGCGCTAGAAAGTCCGTAGAAGGAGAAGCGAAAGAAATCTCTCGGGCCCCTCTCTTTTTCTCGCTTTCCGTCCCCAGGCCAAAACTAGCACCTGTTTCGCAGCCAGAAGATACACCCCCCCCCCCCCACCCCTGAAAAAAAACGCTGTATTTTGTACTTGCGACTTCCAATGGAAAAAAGAATGCCAGATGTCTGAGATATCAGTGCTGACTGAGGAAAGTCGATACTTTTATCGCCCTTTACTGTCTTAGACTTGTGTAAAGCCATTCCGGGCGGAACAGCACAGTGCCTTTTATGGTACCGCCAACGAAGAACATAACATCGCGACGGCGTTGATCCGAGATCAAACGGATCGTGGCTCATTAATGATTCCTTGCCCAGATTGGATAAATCGGTTCCTTTGATCCGTGTTATCTCGGATCACAAATCCAAATCCGAATTATGTTAAAGCAACGCACCTTCAGGAAAATTTCGATTGAGTTGTATTCAGTGTTACTTTCGTGTTTGTTTACGTTTGACATGGATTTTGACCTTTCAATTGTTCCGGTTACGAATTTAGTACTTGCTTTACCTGGAATTTTCAGCTACAATGAATAAAGATATATAAGAGATTCATTAAGCCTTAAATTTTGCATTTGAGAAAGGGTTTTCTACATCCACAACTAAGATTTTATAAAACGTATCTAAAAATGTGCTTTCTTGTGCTTGCGTGACAGTTGGAATTCCTTTTATGTAAACACATGAAAATTCACAATGCGTTTGCCTCTCTCAAGCGGTGGCCTTTGAATTGCCCAAGCCAGATTTTTTATATGTTAAAGAACAGCAATAGAGCTTTCCTCTGATGTAAATTTTGTTATGAATTTCGATGTACCAGTATGCGATTTTTACTTTTAAATTTTCCTTAATTTTCAGCGTTTTCCTATGCGCTAAGACTAGGAATCTCGGCGCTTTAAACCCGATGTGTGAAAAATTAGTATTTTCAAATAGTTTTACATTTTTGGGTTGATCTGGTGATACCTCACTCACCTGCAAAAGATTATCGCGTTGAGTTGACCCGTTTTCATTTCCAAGTGATTTGAAAAAGTGCTAATTCGCACGAATTTTTGATGGCGGCTGTGACGTTGACACGGCATTTCACTTTTTTCCCCGTTTCTCCAAAAAGGAAACTCTTTAGAAACTTTGATTCTAATTTTCATAAATGTTTTACTAAAGGGGTTTTTCTGACCAAATATGAAGGAATTGGAAATTTCAGTTTTGACGGCGAATTCTCGATATTTACAGACGGCCGCTCTTAAATGTGGCTTACACGACGTATTCTTCGACGTATTCTACAAGTTTGAGTTTTGCCGACCGAGCATGGCCTCGACTGCGAAGCAGCCGCGATCGGATCGTCTTAGCGCAACTGAGGTTCTTGACTTGTTTGAACAAGAAAATGATAGCGATGATGGTATGTCCAGTGGCGAAGGGAGTGAATTAGATCGTCAGCTGGGATATGCAAGCGATGAATCAAGGTAAGAGTCGAGTAAACTCTGTGTAAACTGTACTGCGTTTGTTATTGCGTGAGCACGCACGCGTTCTGAAATGGAATGAAATGTCATTTATCTTTGTTTTTTTCGTTCGAAACCTTGCTTATTGCTTCGAATCAATGTCTGGATTTATGTTTGTGTATAGGTAGATTAATTTATTTAGTTGAAAGGGGTTTTGGGGGCAACAGAGGAAAAAATAGATCGGAATGTTTTCGGGACGCGTAAACATGAATTTAGGTGCGGCGGTTCATATTTCATTCTCCGAATTTATTTACTCAAGAAAGATTCCGATGTTCAATAAATTAATTTATCTCTCGGGCATTATATTTCCTATACTTTTGGTGTTTGGTAATACGAATTATGAGTTGTTGTACATAAAATACGCTATTTTGCTTTATAGTATTGTATAGCTATGTTTGTTTACAACTGGAAATAAAACATTCTGTGACATTATATGAAATTGATAAGTTTTACATGGCCTTGCTGTGATGTGGAGGCAGAAATTACAATCTAAAAGAGTGCAATGATGTGTTCCTTGTAGTGAGGAAGAGATCATTGGCAATCAAGATGCTGATGACGATGGTGGTGATGTTTTTGCTTTTGATGATGACACTGTGGCTCCTGCTGTTCCTGTTGCTCCTGCTGTTCCTGTTGCTCCTGTTGTTCCTGTTGCTCCTGCTGTTCCTGTTGCTCCTGCTGTTCCTGTTGCTCCCCTTGTCCCAGGTACATTTTATGCTGCTCCCCGTCCTGCTGGCCCAGCCGCTCGTTGGGAAAGGGACCCACCTATCTTAGCATTACAGTGGCTAGACAACAAAGTTGTTTCTATGTTGTCAACCATTGAAAATGCTAATGACTCTCTTCAGGTGAGACGCAAAACCAAGACAGCGGGTGTGTGGAGTACAAAAGTTGAACGGCAACCCCAAGCCATTGCCACATACAACAAGTATATGAATGCAGTTGACCGGTCTGATCAAATTTTAGCAACCAACAATGTGCTGCGCAAATGCAGGAGGTGGTGGATAACTTTGTTTGTCCATTTGATTGATATTGCTGTGGTGAATAGTTATATCCTTTTCAGGGAGCACCAGGTTCAGTTTCCAGATGTTGTAGAACTTCAACGGACAGCAGATTATTCACTGGCGCATTTCAGAGAGGAAATTGTGAGGCAAATTTGTGGTTTTCCTGAATATAGTGAACCACCTCTGGTATCTGCTGCAAGACCATTTCCCCCACACGAGTTTGAAACAGTCCACATGCCAGTTTTCACTAACGAGAAGAAAAACTGTGTGGTGTGCTACAAGCAGGGTAGAGGCCAGCGGCAGTGTTATTCAACTTGTAGTGCACTGCAGTGTCGGTCCAAACACATGCATGTCTCTAAGTTGAAGAATTGCTTCCAGTAGTTCCATAGCAGGGCGTATCACAATCCCTGATGTTTTTATATCTTATATTGTCTTCCAAACCAAAATTGACTAAAAAAACTACAAATTTACAAAACAAAAAAAAACTACAAAAAGCTACAAAAACAACTACAGAAAACTACAAAAAAAAATACAAAAAGCAACAACAACAAAATTATTATTACATGTTGAGTTATTACACTTTAAAAATAACAATAATTAGTAGCAGTGGGGCCTGCCTTGACGTGGCAGGGGTGGAGGAGGGTCCCCACCCCCCCTTTTCACAACCCCTAGATTTGTTTTCATCCACCAGAACATTTTAAAAAAAATTCCCTTTGTGTAAGGACATATGAAACGAATTCTAATTCTATTTTCATTCTTTTGCAGCCAAAATTGCTGGATATGTTGCCAATGTAACAAAGGACAATTTATGCTTTCAACTATACCATATAACCTTACATCATTTTGAAATTTGTTGCTTTTTGAACAAAGTTGGTCATTAATTTATGCAAATTTATGGTAATTTTATTAATATATTCAACATATTATGGGCTCTTTGGAACCATAATATTTTTTTTCCTGAAAGCTTATCTTATACCCTTTCAAATGAGGTATGGCTTTCAACTTAATTGTAAATACCTGTTGAGAAAATAAATAAAGAAGAAATGTGGTCAATTTTGCCCGTTTTTTGACTGGACAAGAATGAGTTAAGGTGATTTGGTCTGGTGTGGGTACATAATGAACTGGTCCGAACACTTCAAATCCCAGCATCCCTTGCACAAATAGTTTTCACTCTTGCATCCCGATGACATAGTGGCAACCAGCCTTTTGGCTCGTAGCTACAAACATGAATTGGGTCCAAGGGACGACTGAAAGCCTGCAACTATTTTGTTGCGCAACAGGCCAGGGGCTAAACTACGGAATACAGGGCCACTTCATTTGAATAACAGTAGAGTTCATTGTAATATGCCTCGTTCTTCAAAATTAAATCCTCCAACACACGCAAATAAAGTGGTCGCTCTTGATTTAGTGTAGATTACCGTAAAGCACATGCTTATATCACATGATCGTTTGTTCCACTACTCATCTCTCTATAGCGTCGCACTATACTTATATCGCTGCTTTCGTGCAACGCAAAATATAGTTTGGCATACTTATGCATGACTCGTGTGTTTCTAGCTAGTTTTCGTACGTTTCGTTTTCTGCGGTAACTAAATAACTTCATCTTTTGTCTGAATAGTTCAGACTGATTTATCATCTGAAGGTCGTTGGTCGCATCACGTGATCGTGTTCCTCCTCGCATCATTGAAACAACGTTGCGAAGCGCTGCGTGAGCACTGCTCGACTGCCTATCGCTTCTAACGACTTATTACTCGCAGTTTGATCCAACTCATTTGCAACGCAAAGCGTAGCTTATGCATTACGTGCGCAGTCATATTTCGGCGGCAGCGTTACCAACTTAACAGTGATCGTGCAACCTTCCCGAGCAGGGATTCGTGCAGCGCGGTTCCTGAGTCGCTAAATCAGCGCTGACTAAAGGTAATTTGTTTCTTACGGGTGAAGCTCGTCAGTAAGAAAAGAAAAATTGAAACAAATGTTGGTAAAAACATGAAAAAAGAGGTCAAAATTTTACAATCCACGTAAAAATGACAACATCACGAGAAAATGAACAACGCTTATATAACAACTACACAATTCTCGATTAATTACACCATTTTTATTGTTACTGGTATTATTCAGTGTTGCTTACATGACACTCTATTTCTAATAATTACGGACTACGTGCACTTGATACACAGTTCTATATTATTTTACAGAGCAACACAAAGCTTTCTATTATTAAAAACACAAATGTTTTGACATGTTAGATGATTTTCAGCCAATCAGATTGCGAGCTTGATGTTGATTCCACTACTGAGGGGGTGGTATTTCCTCGACCATTATGCGGGACACAGAACCCCATCCTGTATATGCATCACCAATTGTATGCCCACTACTACACATGCCTACCCAGAGTTCGATGCGGACTGTGCCCTGTGCGAGATTCTCACAGTAGCCCTCAAACGAACGATGATGTAACAGACTGGGTTGACCAGAGGGCCAGCTGCTATACACAGCAGCCTCTATAGTCATAGGACCACTGCATTCACTGTTGTTAAACTTGAAGAACCATCTGTTACACTCGTTGCTTCCTATTACTCGGAGGTTCCCTTGGTAAGAGACCCTCAGAGCCGTGTTGCTGTGAAGTTTGTTGAATGAGCATTCCTAAAAACAAACGTTTTACATTGTAAGAGTCTAGTCTACGTAAACTGCAAGTTTGGGGGAGAAAGCCAAACAATTTGACCTTGATTTTTTTGAGCCTCTCTCTTCAGATTACCATATTATTTAATACTGTTTATTTTGTCAAATTTAAGTATTCATTACTAAGTTATTATTCACGTTGTTTCAACCGGCAGTTGGTATTTATTATTCAGCTTCCCCCTTCGAAATTGGTGTTGACCACTAATTAGCTTGCCTGTTCCTAACTTAGTGAAGAAAATGAAAAGCTAATGTGCTGAATAAGGGAGCACTAGAGTAATAGTTTTAGTTAAAAACCTGTTGTTTATCTACATTACATTATTATGGGACCTATCAGAACCTCCATTTACATTCATCTTACTGCATCGTAGAGATATGTATGTTGAAAAGAATTTTTAAAATTTCTAGATTCTTAACTATGGCAATAAATCAAGTGGATTTGTAGAGTTATTTGTACGTAAGAGGTTGCAATATTTATCGATGACAAGGCAATGTTAAAAAAGCGCTGCACATTGTTGCTTGTTGTACATCGACGCGGCCGGCTTAAGGTGAAAACAACACGCACTGTGTATTCCGCAATGGAACGTTACAAATTCAATGCTGGTCATCTTGTACAGCTGTGCTAAATATCTTATAAAAAAGAATATAAAAGGAAAGATCCTCACTATGTTATATTGATTTAGCTGAAAATACGGTTTCTGACCTTCCGGTGGAGGAACATGGATGCATGGCTTACGTATGTAGATCAGCTTCATCGAGCCTAAAACGTAATAGAGACGATTAATAAAGTTGAAATCATGTGAATAAACAGTTGCCCATTTTTCCCCCAATCCAAGAAAGGCATGAACGGAAATTTATTGCACTATCACGTAGCTATAGCACAGTAAAACTTAGCCTGCGAGCAGGGCTTCCGTTGAAAATGGCGCGCGGTCGAAATATAAGGCCGGCTTGGTGACTGGTCAAGAAAGGAAGAGTCTACAACGATCTCTGTAGTTTTTCAGTATTTACGTTCAGAATCTTAACACAAATAGCTGATTGGTCAATTCGTGATTGACACCTTTCAGGCAAACCAAACCACAGAGATTGTCATTTCAACTCAACATGACGAGCGCGATCGTGGAAGGTGCATCACTTCTACATAAAGCTATCGCATTTTTGTCTGCAAAAGCTTCGAGAGAAATTCACCCTATGAAAGAGCAAGACATAGCAATGAAGAGTTTTCTCAAGTAAAAGGATGTGTTGGCCGCGCTGCCCACAGGTAGGCTTTGGACTGAAAAAGCCTTGTGTTTCAAGTTTTTGCCGTTGTTAGATCGTTACCCTCAGTCGAATGAACTTCATCAAATGGCAGTGTTCCTGTAGTTTTTCCCCTAAAGAGTATCACATCCAATCAAATTGAAGAAGCCAGGTCTCTTGGATTGACAGCACTGGAGATCAAAAACCCACTGTTTATTGAAGCCGACACTGTGTACGATGTGCACCGATGGTTTCCGATATGTGATAAGAAAACATCAAGATGTTGGGTCTGGTGTGGGTGCATAATAAACTACTCCCAACACTTGAAATCCCAGCATCCCTCGCAAGTTTAGTTTTGACTCTTACTTACATCCCGATGTCATAGTGGCTACCAGGCTTCTGGCTCGTAGCTACAAAAATGAACTGGGTGCAAGGGACGACTGGGAGCCTGCAACTATTTTGTTGCGCAACAGGTCAGGGGCTAAACTACGGAATACAGGGCTACTTCACTTACTTCATTTGAATAACAGTAGAGTCCATTGTAATATGCCTCGTTCTTCAAAATTAAAGCCTCTGACACATGTAAATGAAGTGGTCCTGTATTCTGTAATCGCTCCCAGAACAAATAAATTATGTTTATTTCGTGTCTCCGGAAAATCAACATTCGTGCTCTAGGAAACTCGGCTACACTTCGAAATATCTCTTGAAACATTTGTTGTATACTTTTAGTTGAGCTACTGTTAAATTGTGCTTGGCATTCAGTTATTTGAAATCAGTCGTACAGAACCGTTAATAACGTTGCAAAATGGAATTCAAATTTCGCGCTTGATTTAGTGTAGATTACCGTAAAGCACATGCTTACATCACATGATCGTTTGTTCCTGCAGCGTTAAAGCAACGCAAGTGCTGCATGAACACTTTTGATCTCTCTATAGAGTCGCACTATACTTATATCGCTGCTTTCGTGCAACGCAAAACAAAGTTTTGCATACTTATGCATGACTCGTGTGTTTCTAGCCAGTTTTCGTACGTTTCGTTTTCTGCGGTAACTAAATAACTTCACCTTTTGTCTGAATAGTTCAGACTGATTTATCATCTGAAGGTCGTCGCTCGCATCACGTGATCGTGTTCCTCTCCGAATCGTTGAAACAATGTTCGAAGCGCTGCGTGAGCACTGCTCGACTGCTTATCGCTTCTAACGACTTATTACTCGCAGTTTTGATGCAACTTGTTATATATAGGTATTGTTCGACTGTTAGGACTGCGCATGTGCAGCTACACCTGAGATTAGGATGTTAAAAATAATACAGAACTGACTTGCGTTTACTTATGTCCGCATTTATTATCCGTTTACAACACAACTCATCTGCAACGCAAAGCGTAGCTTATGTTTTTCGGCGGCAGCGTTACTAACTTGACAGCGTTCGTGCAACCTTCCCGAGCAGGGATTCGTGCAGTGCGGTTCCTGAGTCGCTAAATCAGTGCTGACTAAAGGTAATTTGTTTCTTACGGGTAGAGCGTGTCCGTAAAAAAAAAAAAATTGAAATAAATATTGGTAAAAACATAAAAGAAGAGGTGGAAATGCCACAATCCACGTAAAAATGACTACATCGCGAGAAACTACTACATCATTCACGATGAATAATAACACATTCCATAACACCATTTTTATTGTTAATGTTATTATTCAGTGTTACTTACATGACGCTCTACTTCTTATAATTATGGACTACTTGCACGAGATACACAGTTGTATATTTCTTTACACAACAGTACAAAGCTTTCTAATTTTAACAACACTTTCTATTGGCTCCTATTTATGCTAGAACGTTTTGAGATGTGAGATGATAGGAAATCTTCAGCCAATCAGATTGCGAGCTTGGTGTTGATTCCACTACTGAGGGGGTGGTACTTCCTCGACCATTATGCGGGACACTGAACCCCATCCTGTAGATGCATCACCAATTGTAGACTCACTACTACATTTGCCTACCCAGAGTTCGATGCGGACTGTGCCCTGTGCGAGATTCTCGCAGTAGCCTTCAAAGGAACGATGATGTAACAGGTTGGGTCGACTAGATAAAGAGTACCAGTTGTTATATACAGCAGCCTCTATAGTCATAGGACCACTGCATTCACTGTTGTTAAACTTGAAGAACCATCTGTTACACTTGACACTTCCTATGACTCGGAGGTTCCCTTGGTAACAGACCCTCAGAGCCGTGTTGCTGTGAAGTTTGTTGAATGAGCATTCCTAAAAACAAACGTTTTACAGTGTAAGAGTCTAGTCTACATAAATATCAAGTTTGGGGAAGAAAGCCAAACAATCAGACTTTGATTTTTTTAAGCTTCTCTCTTCAGGTTACCATATTATTTAATACTATTGATTTTGTAAAATTTAAGTATTCATTACTAAGTTATTATTCACGTTGTTTCAGCCGGCAATTGGTATTTATTATTCAGCTTTCCCGTTCGAAAATGGTGTTCACCACTAATTAGCTTGCCTGTTCCTAACTTAGTGAAGAAAATGAAAAGCTAATGTGCTGAATAAGGGAGCACTAGATTAATAGTCTTAGTTAAAGACCTGTTGTTTATCTACATTACATTATTATGGGACCTAGCATAGCCTCAATTCACGTTCATCTTACTGCATCATAGAGATAACTAGGTTGAACCGAATTTTTAAAATTTCTAGATTCTTAACTATGGCAATAAATCAAGTGGATTTGTAGAGTTATTGAAAATAGCTCGGTTTGTGGATCAACCGAAACTCTACCTTTTAATTCTAGAACTTGTATGTCTAGAAGTTTGGATTGTCAGTAGGGAGCACTGATTACGGTTGCCCTTGGTTGTTTTCAAATTGACATTCAATCCTAAACAAGGACCACACAGGGAATTCAGGTACAATACTCTTTTTTCTGCAGGTCTAGAATGAAAATAAAACTCATTTTCAGATTAGGGTTGGTGTTCAAATCAAGAAATTAATACAAACCGATTGAAGAGTTTTGGATACGCCTTAAATTCTTGCGTGAGAATTTATTTAGCACTCATGCGTAGTTTTTTTATTGTTTCGTCTTACCGCGTGGTCCGATTTATTTAACATCCTGTTAGATTGTTTGATCTCGTTTAGCATAAAAAGAAGCTCTTTTAAGTTTGCACAATCGATTGCATAAATCTGTTTTGTATCGAGACGAGCTGCTCTAAGCCAACTTTAAAAGTTTATTCTTTAGACGAGAATGCTTCTTGATGCTTCAATCAATTTAATATTAGTCGTGCATATTTTTCTGTGTGTCAGACTTTTGTACATATGCATATTTTGTCGTAGGGGAAGCGTGCTGAAGTGGAGAAAATTTAAGTTTCTTTATTATAAATTGAATTCAGAGGAAAGTGTCTACCTACTTTTATTTTACCACTGTCTTTGACTGAATGTGAATTCCACACACATTGTTTCCAGTTTCGTTGTTGAAGCGGGTTTGTCTCAACTGCGTCTCCTTTCTCTCCCTTCATTCCCATGATTCCATTTTCCCCCTTCTCTCCAGTCTCTCCTTTTTCTCCCTTGTAACCTCTTGGACCCATTTTCCCCGCTGCACCTGCCACGCCTTGTAGCCCTTGTGACCCTATCTCTCCCTTTTCTCCTTTGCTGCCATCTCTTCCATGAGAGCCAGGTAGCCCAGGCATTCCCGGCATACCATTCGAACCTGGCATACCCGGCATTCCACATGAGGATGGCGGGCACTGAGAAAGAGGAATTTAAATCTATTGAATTACAGCCGAGTGTGATATATCTACAGCATATCATACCTGATATAAGACTCCATAGACGAAATGTTCGTTGTTCGTTACAGAAATACCATTTTTCGATCTTGAAACATAAACATTCTTGCTGCAACTTTAGGGTAGTATTTTTATTAGTACACTTTAAATTCTTAATGC
The DNA here is from genome assembly GCA_949710005.1 of Ricordea florida. Classification (NCBI taxonomy): domain Eukaryota; kingdom Metazoa; phylum Cnidaria; class Anthozoa; order Corallimorpharia; family Ricordeidae; genus Ricordea; species Ricordea florida. The sequence goes on from OX453285.1 coordinate 2,723,655, forward strand.
AGTTTCCACCCTAGTAGTATAGCCAAGTTTGCCCGGCACCGTACTGAGAGAATACCGGGTCACGATGCCCGTTCGTTCCCGTATGGACAATGCTAGGCTCGGTCCGTACTGACAACACATACTGGAGTCAATAATCTCGCAGCATTGAGGGCTGAAGAGGAATAGGACGAATAGTGGGATAGGAATAATAGGATTTTTCTTTGGAATAATGTCATTTTGTCCGGCGAACTGACGATGTTCTTTGAAATAACTGATTTACCTTGACCGGATTAAGCAGATTTTCACAATAGAATAATGAGTTATTTTAGTGGAATAATAGAATAACGAAAATTTCCGAGTACTAATAATAGAATAACGAAAATTTCCGAGTAGGAATAATAGAATAACGAACACCCGCTTATTCCTCTTTTCTTATCAGATCCCAGTACAGCCCCGAGCAAGCTCAGTCACGAAGCTGTATATCGCCTACCTTACAATGGTCCCTTCCTTTCGCGTTTTTAACATCTGTCTTATTGATGGTGTCTTCTTGAGCTAATGTGCCACGCAGAAAGAGTAAGAGGAACAAGGGAGCTACGAATCTCATTATGGATGATTACTCGAAAAAAAGAACGTTTTTGGCTGAACCAAGACAAATTTAAGATCTGAAGGAAGACTTTGCTTGTTTGAAATAGATATCTTGTTTGTTACATGCCAATTTTTTCAGTCAGATTTTCCTGAAACCTAACACACTTTCGTTCAGAAAACAGTTCTGATTGGTTGAATTTCGAGGTTAAATTTAGTTAATGGGTTTCTGACAGAACAGAAAGAGAACAAGTTTGGACGTGCTCTTAGGAATTTCACCAAAAACAAATAGCCGAAATATTAACACGTAAACTGAATCTTTTAAGAACGCTATTCAGCACTTGGCCAGTATCTAACTCCTCTAAGAATTCCACTGAATTCCTGTTCTTGTTCATCTTGATAACTTGGCGGAACCAAGGTTAATTTTAGATTTGAAAGGAAGACTGTGCCTATGTGAAATAGATACTTTATTTGTTACATGCCAGGTTATTCAATCAGATTATCCTGAAACCAAACACACTCTTGTGGAGAAAACTGTTCTGATTGGTTGCATTTCGAGGTTAAATTTAGTTACTGGGTTTCTGACAGAGCAGAGAGGGAACAAGTTTGGACGTGCTCTTAGGAATTTCACCAAAAACAAATAGCCGAAATATTAGCACGTAAAATGAATCTTTTAAGAACGCTATTCCGCACTTGGCCAGTATCTAACTCCTCTAAGAATTACACTGAATTCCTGTTCTTGTTCTTCTTAATAACTTTCTTGATAGATGCTGGACGTTACCGATGCACTGTTGGTATAGCAGTGGAACATTTCGTGTTTGTCTCGTGTGTTAGTCTCGACAATCTCGTGATCATCACTCTCTAACCCGATGCAGGGGGGAGGGGGTGGGGGAGGTTGAGATTGTGATGATGAAAACAACTCAACTCAAACTAAAACAAATCAACCCTGGTTCAAACTTACTAATTATATCATGAGGCATAACCCCCGGTTGGAGGGGGTACTGCCATATATGGGCTATATAGGTATGTGCCACTGTGAAGGGTATGGTTTTCAAGCAGTTTACTCTAGCATAGGGTACATAAATCAAAGCGTTTGGGTCTAGAATAGGGTACCATTTTTAACAAAACTGACCAGTTGGTTGAAGATTAAAAAAAAAAAAACTTAACAAGCATAAATTAATCTTTTTCTGAGAGAGAAACGATTGTGGTGTATGGTTTTGTTTTGGCTAGACTGTGCTAGTGACCTCAGTTTCTGGAAAACAGCTACTCTAGGATAGGAATAATTTGGGGGGTTTACTCTAGTATAGGGTAGCAAAATTCAGCTTAACCAGCTCTGGTACATGCTAAGGGTTCCAGGGTTCCAGCTGCACATCTCCACCCAGAAATTCCTAAAGTATCCCCCCCCAGGGCATAACCCAAGTCACGGCGGGGAATTTATGTGGCAATGGTTGGGTGAGATACCACTTTGAGACCCAAGTGGGGAGGGTAAGGGCATTCACTACTCATCCCCACACCACCCTTGAAAAAAATCCTCTGATGGTACAAAGCCATCCCTTGATGTTAGTTCCTCGATAAACCCTTTTTGACAATAAAATCTTCATTTGTGGGCGAATATGTTTAGCAGAATAAGCATGATTGTCTATTGAAAAGTTCATTTACACGTGCCTTCCTGTTTCCCTGTGTTATACCGTGTTTTACTTATTTTTGCTTTCTGAAGCATTTGAGTCTGGGTGTAGCCTTTAAGAGATCCCAACTCAGGGGATGAACAGTAGGCCAAACAAAGCCTCCAGTCCTGATAAGCAGCTGCTACACTGAGATACAGTGAAATGAAAGGCTCACAAGAGGAGCAGGTCAGTCACAACACTTGAAATAAAACAATCACGAATATTACTGATCTCACAACAAGATGCTTTAAGCCTAAGGGCCTCCATTTAACCCGTCTGTTGTTTCATTTAGTGTTGATCTTGGACATCTGGTTGGTGGTGTTTCATCCTTGGCATTCCGTGAGTGTGAACATTTGTGACCACATTCATTAGCAACGTGAAAATGATCAATGGTTCTTTTGACTTTTTCTTGATCTTCAAGCTGCAGTGCTCCTAGTTCTTCCACAGGAGCTGTTTTCTCTTGCAAAGAAAGAGAGAGAGAAAAAATCATAACGCTGACTGGTTCACTATGGGACAAATCACACTCCAAAATGCATGGCGAATCAATTCACACTTCATTCTCCTTTGATCACTTGCTTTGCTAGACAAAGTGGTGTTCAGTTGCTTCATTTACGGTTTGATGGACTGCGAATGCTATTGATATGCCATGCTCCTAAAACAAATACATTATGCACATATCCTTTGAACGAATAGGTAAATAAATGCAAGTTAAGAGTGAATCTACTCGTGTAATACCAACCTCAAGCCGCAGCCCTGTCAGATCTCTCTTTATGGCATAGGCATCCTCTCCATCAGCATAATATTTAGGTTCAATCTCACAAATATCGTGCGGAAAGTACGACAGTCACAAAATCAAACATCACAGGTGGTGTTACACTGTGACTACTAAAACCAAGGCCAAATTTTGAATGTCTATTTTTTTCTTCGCTGAACAACAGATTTGTGGCCAGTCAATATAATTATTTTTCAATCCTGATATGCTTTGTACAGTTATAGAGCAAAGTACATGCATCTAAGCGAATTATAAAACATATTCTATTGTTTAGATAGTCGCTTATGATCCGAGAATTTGCTTAAAAATGTGATTGGGCGGCCGTGGTTTGAGTAGCCGCACTATAAACTGCTTTTAATACAAAAATGGTTCATGAAGAGACTCAAGACAGAAACATTGTTGAACCCAATGCTTAAAAGAAATATGATTTTGAGCAATCTAAGAACGACGCTTTAAACAGGGAACAAATTTATAGCTTATCACCTTATCAAGTAGCTCTTGACACTAAATCGTGCGAGTTTCAGTATCATCTGTTACACAGATTTTTACCTAATAACGATTTTTTTAAAAGAAAATTGGCATTGTGTCATCACTATTATGCTCTAGTTGTGCGACGTGACGGAGGAATGCCTTGAACATCTTTTTGTTTCTTGCCCTAAAACGGAGAGTTTTTTCGGTGAAGTTATTAAATGGTCTAATGATCTGGGTGTGCGGGCTATTAACAACGTTTTCGATAAAGACATATTATTTGGTAAAAAGGTACACGAGAACAAATTATTTGTCCATAATGTTCGCTTGATAAAAAGTATCTTATATACAAGGCTAAGAGGTTAAAAAAATTTCTAAAGCTAAAAAGCAAAAAGCAAACGTTTTCGCCTGTTTGCCATCATCATCGTCATCACCCTGATGATGGCAAACAGCCGAAAACGTTTGGTTTTTACTTTTTAACTTTACAAATTTTTTAACCTTTTAGCCTTGTATATAAGGTGACAAATTATTTATTAACCATATTTTGCTTGGAAAACAGTACATTTAAAATTGCAGATGCACCAAAGTAATCTCTAGTCTAAGGGAACTTCACCTTAACTAATTCTCGCACTATCACGTAGCGATAGCACAGTAAAACTTAGCCTGCGAGCAGGGCTTCCGTTGAAAATAGCGCGCGGTGGACATATAAGGCCGGCTTGGTGACTGGTCAAGAAAGGAAGAGTCTAGAACGATCTCTGCAGTTTTCCAGTATTTACGTTCAGAATCTAAACGCAAATAGCTGATTGGTCAATTCGTGATTGACATCTGTCAGTCAAAGCAAACCACAGAGATTTTCATTTCAACTCAACATGACGAGCGCGATCGCGGAAAGTGCATCACTTCTATATAAAGCTATCGTATTTTTGTCTTCAAAAGCTTCGAGAGAAATTTACCCTATGAAAGAGCAAGACATAGCAATGAAGAGTTTTCTCAAGTAAAAGGATGTGTCATGCATAAGTATGCAAAACATAGTTTTGCATACTTATGCATGACTCGTGTGTTTCTAGCCAGTTTTCGTACGTTTCGTTTTCTGCAGTAACTAAATAACTTTACCTTTTGTCTGAATAGTTCAGACTGATTTATCATCTGAAGGTCGTCGCTCGCATAACGCGATCGTGTTTCTCCTCGCATCATTGAAACAACGTTGCGAAGCGCTGCGTGAGCACTGCTCGACTGCCTGTCGCTTCTAACAACTTATAACTCGCAGTTTTGATGCAACTCATCTGCAACGCAAACCGTAGCTTATGCATTACGTGCACAGTCATATTTCGGCGGCAGCGTTACCAACTTGACAGCGATCATGCAACCTTCCCGAGCAGGGATTCGTGCAACGCGGTTCCTGAGTTAGAGTTTTTGAGTTTGAGTTTGAGTTTATTGTATTATACAAACAAATAGTATTACAGGTTTCCTGGCACCGCAAATAGCAGATCTAGTCTAGGCGGGCCAGGAAATATATAGGAAAAAAGAGAAGACTGCTATAAAAAAAACTGTATTCAAATGTTTGTAAAGTGAGAGAAAAAAGAAGAGGAAACGTTTGTGGGCTATGATTCTAAGCAGGAGTTAAACAAAAATTAAATTAAATAGCTAAATAACTTAATAAATACAGTCAAAATGTTCTTTTCTTCATTTCAAAAATTATTTCATCTAAATCATAATAAGCATCACCAGTTTCAAGTATATCAAATAATAGGGAACGAATTTTAGTTTTAAATTTTTGTTTCAGAGACGTGCGTATCTCAGCTGGTAGATGATTCCACAATTTTGCACCAATTCTCGAGAAGGAGTTCTTTTGGATTTCAAGATTAGATTTCATTACGTAAAAGTTTTGAGATGTAGACGATCTGGTGTTGTACGAGTGGACCCTAGAAAGTGGGAGAAACAATTCCTGAATGTTAGTGGGTACAACGTTGTTACTCACGTCAAACATAGCTTCTGCAAGTAATTGATAATAAAGAAAGTTTACTGGCAATATTTTTGTGTTTATGAAAAGAGGAATAGCATGATCTCGGGGATTGGCAAAATGTATAAAGCGAAGTGCACGTTTCTGGAGAATTAAGAGTTTGTTTAATTGTTTTTTGCTTGTTTGACCCCAAGCAATCAAGCCATATCGAATATAAGGTGCTATTAAAGAACGGTAAATTGAAACAAGTGTATTAAGGGGAAATAAATGGCGCAGTTTTGACAAAAGACCGACGGTTCTACTAATTTTTAAAAGAATTGTATTGATGCGGTTATTCCAAGAGAGATTATGGTCAATTAGAACTCCTAAATATTTTACAAAATCTTTACATTCTAACTGTGAATTTCTATTTGTACTAGCATTATGGATAAATAGTTTAGGTGTAAAGGAGAGTTTCTTTTGATAAGGGCGAAAAATAACAAAATTTGATTTTTTAAGATTAAGACTGAGTTTATTTGAGGTTAGCCAATGATAGACATGTATAAGTTCCTCGTTCATGGTTAACTCAAGTACTTTAAGATTTTTATGGGAAAATAGTAAATTTGTATCATCAGCAAATAAATAGAATTTTAATTTCGAAGAACAAGAACAGATATCATTGACATATAGAAGAAAGAGAAGTGGGCCTAGCACTGAGCCCTGTGGGACGCCACAAGTAATACTTAAAGAGTCTGAACTAAAGGATTCTATGACAGTTGTTTGAGTTCTTTGCTTAAGATAGGACGAGAACCACTCATTTACAATTCCACGAAATCCATAATAGTCCAATTTTTTCAGTAATATGTCATGATTTACTGTGTCAAAAGCTTTCTGTAAGTCGATGAAGATTCCACAAGAAAAATGTCCCTTGTCCATATTTGACTGTATTTTATTGACGATGTCTAGTATGGCATATTCAGTTGGTTCCTGAGTCGGTAAATCAGCGCTGACTAAAGGTAATTTGTTTCTTACGGGTAGAGCGTGTCTGTAAGGAAAGAAAAATTGAAATAAGTATTGGCAAAAAAATAAAAAAACAGGTGGAAATGCCACAATCCACGCAAAAATGACTACTACATCGTTCAAGACGAATAATAACACATTCCATAACACCATTTTTATTGTTGTTATTATTCAGTGTTACTTACATGACACTATAATTGTTATAATTATGGACTACGTGCACGTGATACACAGTTGTATATTTCTTTACAAAACAGTACAAAGCTTGCTATTGTTAGCAACACTTTCTATTGGCTCCTATTTATGCTAGAACGTTTTGAGATGTGAGATGATAGGAAATCTTCAGCCAATCAGATTGCGAGCTTGGTGTTGATTCCACTACTGAGGGGGTGGTACTTCCTCAACCATTATGCGTGACACTGAACTCCATCCTGTATATGCATCACCAATTGCATGCCCAGTGTTACATTTGCCTACCCAGACCTCGATGCGGACTGTGCCTCGTGGGAGATTCTCGCAGTAGCCCTCAAAGGAACTATGACGATGGAGATTGGGTTGACTAGATAAAGAGTGCCAGTCGTTATACACAGCTGCGTCTATGGTCATAGGACCACTGCATTCACTGTTGTTAAACTTGAAGAACCATCTGTTACACTTCTTGCTTCCCATGACTCGGAGGTCCCCTTGGTAACAGACCCTCAGAGCCGTGTTGCTTTGAAGTTTGTTGAATGAGCATTCCTAATAACAAACGTTTTACAGTGTTAGACAGACTCAATTCTACATAAACTGCAAGTTTGGGAAAGAAAGCCAAATAATCAGATCTTAATTTTTTTAAGGCCCTTCCTTCAGATAACCATATTATTTATTATTATATCTGCAACCCCTGGATATGAGCAAACGCGCGCTCTGATTGGTTCCCTACTCACAGGCTATCAGCTCATATACCATTAGTACGGAAAACGGCCATCATGGAGGAATGATTTCTTGAATTAGACAGGTCTTGCTTGAAAAAAATATACCAAAAAATACTACCGAAGCAAATAAATATGGGATGAAATTATTCGACGGTAAGTGAGCAAATTATACAGCGAAATTGTTTATTACGAACTAAAGTGAAGCTCTTAGAAACAGCCGCCAGAAAGATCTGTGGAGCCCGTAAACTGAGTGTTTATCTTATTTCTGCCTACTTTTTCCACTTTCAATTATTAAACTAACTTGCTAACTCGAACAAAATTGACAAGTACATTAAAGAAATGTTTAAGAACGAGCCGGATTCGTGTTTGAAACTTTTTTACACATCTGCTCCACAACATGTCGGCTCGACAACAACATGGTTCTGTTTACAAACGATAACAAGGTCAATTCTTGTCATACAAACTAGCTCCAGTGTCTCATAAGCGAGGGTCTAGAGATATAATAAAACAATTTTTCCACTCAACCTCGTCGTACATGAACTATAGCCAACTCGGCGCTACGCGCCTCGTTGGCTATTAGCTCATGTACGACTCAATTTCGTGGAATAATGAACCATGTTGTCATCGAGCCGACATGTTGTCGAGCAGATGTGTAAAAAAGTTGAAACTCAAATATACATTATTGAGTCATTATTCATGTTGTTTTGCAGCTAGTATTTATTTGTTAGCTTCCACCCCCGATAATGGTATTGATCACTAAGAATCTTGGCGCATGTTCGCTAACTTAGCAATGAAAATAAAAAGATAATGTGCTAAATAATGGGGTACTGGAGTGATAGTTTAAGCACAGGTAGCCTAAGCTCTACGGTCTGCGTAATGGTTAATTTATAAGGCTTTGTATGGGGAGAAAAACGTATCGGATCTGAAGTGAAAATTAGCAACGATTCTCAATAAAAACTTCCCACCTTATAACTCATTTGTGCGCTTTTTGTGTCCTGTGTGGAAAGATATATATGTAGCAAGAGAAACCGTTAGAACTGAAACGCCATCAAATCCCTTCAAATCGACTCAAGAACCACGCAGGCCATGTACAAAAACCACCACAGATGAGTTGAGGTGAGAAGTTTTTATTGAAAATCGTTGCTAATTTTCCCTTCAAATCCGATTCGTTTTCTCTCCCCATGCAAAGCCTTATAATTTCACGATTGCGTAGACCGTAGAGTTTGGGCTACCTGTGGTTTATCTACTTTGCAATATTATGGAAGCGATTGAGCGCCTACGAAACAGCCGGAATATGCGATATTTCTGTGCCACGGGAGCGACATAGCTGGAACAGAATACGGTTTATAGTGCACGATGAGAAGTAGCTAAGACCGTTGAAAGCATTTGAATTTCGTGACGTGTAAGTTCATTGTAGGCCGACACTTCGCCAAGGGTTATTTTCAACTGTTAATTATATAGTAGATGCCTAGTAGGAAAGGCAAGAACTCGGCCCTTTCATTGGTTCTTACCCAGATTTCCTGTTCGCTAATTTTTTTCCCAAACTAGGGTTTTTTTTACAAGGGCAGGTTTTTTCTGGCTTCCGTATTACCGAAGCATTACGTTTGGTTGCCCAGCCCTGTTTTAAAGAAAGTACAATAGTTTTCCTTTTTCGGATTTCCTAGTACACTCCATTGTTCTATGCAGGCTTAATGTAATTGTAATGAATAAGTTAGGGGTTTCGGATGCAACGTTAATTGCTTAGACCAGGAGCTGATTACTAGGAGCTTTTATCTTCCATACACGCATGTACTTAAACCTTGACGATGGACGATGGACTATGGACGATGGACGGTAGCAACTCAATAGTAACTCAAGATAGTGACGTGATATAGTCACGTTAACTCAAAATTGTCAAAAGTGAGCACATGAGGACGATGAACGATGGACTACGTCATTCACCAATATGGTAATGCAGGGCGGTCACGCAAAGAAGTCACGAGGAAAGAAAAAGAAGTCATTTTAACAGTCCAGTGGTATAACTTCTTTTATAATATAACCCTAGAAATTTCAGAGATTTCATTGGATGATGGTATCACTATTTCCGCGTAATAGTGATGCAACAGCAAAATTGGATGGTATAACAAGGTTACCACGACAACACGGTGAGGAAATACACGAAGCTCGCTGAAAAAGCAGTAAATAGAAATACAGCCCAAACTATTAAGACGTGGATGAATGTTTGGAAGTCGTGGATAGAAAGCAACGGCCTCGACTCAACGACGACATTGTCAGATACGAAGCGAAAGTTTCTCGGCATCTATTATAAACAAATAATAGCATGACCTGTACGTGATATTTGGCAATAATACCGGCTGGTAATATTTCAAAATCCCCCAAATACCACTATTATACCACTATTATTACTATTGAGTTACTACCGTCCATCGTCCATCGTCCATCGTCCAGGTTTAAGTACATCTGTACATGCCTCCATACAAGCCCTTGGAGTCAACCCTTTCTATTGAAAAGTTATTTATGGACATAGTTTTCGCGGAAAATATGCCACGCCCTAATGCGTAATAACCAATCAACCAATCAGCTCGCAGTTCAGTCATGCTCATTTACATATGCTTTTTGGTGTTCTGAAGTTTTCTCACTACGGCAATACGCAGACGTCCTCGAAAACAAACAAAGAATGTATTTTCGCGGGAAAGCCAGTTCTAAAAATAGTTCCTTACGAGAGAGAGTTGATTCAAGGGTACAGCACATATGGAGGCTCCAAGAAATCGGCTCCTGCTTAGTTATTTTTACGGGGGCAGTTTTTTTCTGGCCTCCGTATTTTTGGGGGTTGATGTCAATTGGGGCTTGCCCTGTTTCTTCCTCCTGTCATAGATGTAAATCGTTTTGTTAAATATAGCTAATTTTTGTGACGAAATAAATAAATAAAAATAAATTACCAAGGGATTACGTTCGGTTGCCCAGCTCTGCTTTAAAGAAAGTAGTTTTTTTTTTTCACAAATATGTACCTGCAAAATTCAAGGTAACTTTTTTGCCTAAAATCAGGCGATGCCCGGAATTGGGCCTAGCAGGCGTTTTTCGTTTGATGGGTGAGAACGGTTGTGATGGTGACAACGAATTGTTCATACCCCGTTCTACCCTCTACCTTGCCACGTTGTCTTTATCGGACTGGTGCTCTTGTTTTGTCGGGGGTAGGGTTAGGGAATTTTGGTTTCAAGGCTAAATATCTCTCTTATTTTATTTGATTTCACACCTCAGTTGATTCAGTGTGTAATCAGAGCTTGTGTAGGGTACTTTATTTTGCATGTAAACCCTAGAGAGAAGAGTTAGTGACGCCGCAGGGGGTGGGTGGGGTGGGGTCTGCGGGGATAGGGCAGGGAAGCAGTAAGGGGGAAGGACAGGGATGTGGGGGAATAGGGAGGCCTAATAGGCTTTGGTTTATGTCTAGTTAAGGTAATTGGTCTGACATGCTAAAGCTTAAAACGCTTTGATTTTTTACGTCAGGTGAAATTTCTGTAAGTACGTTTTCGCAGGAAACGCCTATATATATATGCAGATATATAGATGTGCAGGCTATATGTAATTGCAATGAATAACTTACGCGTTGCAGATGTTACCGTTAATTGCTTAGACATAGTATCAGGTTGTCAGGTGTAGCTAACATGTTATATTTATTCCAGTGCACGGCCCAAACCAGTAGAATAAACCTAATGGCATTAATTATCTGCTGCGTAGTGGCTGAAATCCTTTGTCACAAGGGTAGCGTGCTGAGATGGAGAAAATTTAACCGTCACCATGAACCACCTCAATTATAAATTAAATTCAATGGAAAGTGTCCACCTACTTTTATTTTACCACTGTCTGTGCCTGATGCTGTTTTCCACACACATTGTTTCCAGTTTCGTTGTTGAAGCGGGTCTGATTTAGCTGCGTCTCCTTTCTCTCCCTTCATTCCCATGATTCCATTTTCTCCCTTCTCTCCAGTCTCTCCTTTTTCTCCCTTGGAACCTCTTGGACCCATTTTCCCCGCTGCACCTGCCACGCCTTGTAACCCTTGTGGCCCCATCTCTCCCTTTTCTCCTTTGCTGCCATCCCTTCCATGATGGCCAGGAAGCCCAGGCATTCCCGGCATACCATTCGAACCCGGCATACCCGGCATTCCACACGACGATAAGGCACACTTCGAAAAGACGTTAAAATTTAAATTCACTTTAAGTTTGTTTGAACTTTTGCTTCATTCCTTAGAAAAATCTAAGTCAAAGGAGGCATTCATATTTAAGGATCGAGTTTGAAGTTATTGAAGGACAGCTATGGATGCGTTATTTCTAGATAGCTTGTGCTGGTTAAAACCGACGCAAGGAAAATTTATTTGCGTTAAGGTTACTCCAAACATTCACGGGGCTACATTGGTCAATTTTTTATTTATTTATCTTTTCTTTTGTCAAGAAAATTAAAGTTCGTTATTTAAGGTATCATTTCCTGAAAAAATGTAAGTAAAATATTAAAACGAGCGCGAGTTATTGAGAAAAAGAGATTTCTTAAGTAAAGGTTAATAAGCCGCTAAGGTGTCATAATCCCGTTGACTCCTCAGCGACCCTTTTGCAGCAAATGGCTTCATCCGGAAGATCTCATTTCAACTCAGCATTTTTTGTTTACACTCAACGGTGGTCACACTTTCGAAACCAAACCGTTTCGTTGGGGTGCCCGTAACCTCCCCACCCTTGTGAGACTAAATTAGAGTAATTTATGTTACGTGGAACTTAATTCATCTATGCAGCTATTTTGTATGCTTGTCCCTCCCCCTCCCCCGCACGCTCACTGAAAAAAAAAAGTCACATTTAGTAAAACACTGCGTGGATGTCGACATAACAATCTGTTAAGTACCCTGGGAGTGACACAGTGTGACCCCCCCCCCCCTTTGAAAAATCCTAGCTACGCCCCTGGTAAGGTAAAATTACTCGGTACTCCAGTTAAGTAAATGTACTAGACACAGTAATACTACTGCAATGAAAATACTTGCATGCTGTAAAACTACTGTACCTTAGTAATAGTAGAATAACTCTATCTTTCTATATATATAACGTGATTGTAAATAAACTTCAGTTGGCCAGTTGGCAATGAATGGCTTTAATAGAGTCTCTCTGTGTCTGAATGACGACACCACATTTATAAATCTTTAGAAGGCGAAAACTCACACTCGTTTTTTCGAGAGAATCCCTTCTCTTTAAATGAATTAATAGGACATGCAGACTTTAGCATTTTCTATGAAATTTGGTCAGAACATTCACTGATAGATATGGAACAAAAGAATGTCGGCGAATTCCTATATTTTAAGTACTTTCCTCATGGCGGCCTCTAAAGCAACAGGGTACGCGAATTTTTCGATAGTCGAACTTGACAGATCTATAAAAAGATAACCAATAGAAATAAAAGAAAATGCTGACACCCTTTTGGAGATTTGTGATTAACACTGCGCAGTTATTTCTCTTGAATGATCCACATTTGATACCCGATTAATTCGCTGGAATGTCAGTCGGTCATTTTGGAGCCTTTCTGTTGATATGAAGTTTGTGGGGGTTTCCTTGAAAACAGCGCGCATACAAATGTTGTTCTGGAGGACGCCCGCAAAGGTTTAAAGTAAACTTAAACCAGAAGAACAATTAAGAGGGGAAGGAAAACTGACTGCAGAATTGCAACGCAATACCAAAGTAGAGAGGCTATAAAGGGAAGGTGGAGGGGGGGGGGGAATGTCACACGATTCACGACTATTAGATATGAAAAATAACGAATCACGGTGATTAATTTTCCCATTTCACGCTTTACGGAAATTAAGCATGACTGAAAAAAAGTCGTGCGGGTTTGAAACCCCTAACATTGTAAATTTCTTTCCTATTTTGAAGGGCATCCGTTGAGCTTCGCGTTGACTTGTAAACTTCGCACTTCGTAAGTCTTCGGCGAGAAATGTTTCACGGAAAAATTGCTTAAATCTTGTAAGTTATCAAGTATCATGTCTGGCATGTCGTTTACAGTTCACGTTTTTAACTTTTTAAAACCACATTAGTCACGGGAATATTAACAGCAAATTACCTTTCACGAAACCTTCAACCCCCACCCCCCCCCCCCCCCCTCCTACGGCCCTTCAAAATACCACTTACTTCCTCTTCGTTTGATCACACTTACGCAGAGCCTTTTGAAATGTAAATCGATTACATTTCCACAGAAAGAAATGAGGAAATATCTGCACATTGACATTTGCAAATCCAAGAGTCTTAAGCCATGATGTACCAGAGAACTACATAAGAAAATGACGGAATACCTCATTTTCTCTAGCGAACTACTTAATCTCTATGTCGACTTTGAGACAAGAACGTCCACACTCTATCTGACACTGTTCTCGCCGGTTTATTCTCTTATAAATTCCCGTAAAACTAAATTTTACTTCCTAAGAACATCATTCACGCTAAAATAAAAAACTCTCTCCTGACATCTTTTCCTCTATCATGTGCTTTCTTAATATCTAATACTCTGAACGATTTCAATTGATTGCTTTGATCTGCATTTGAATCTGGTTCTTATCATTTTGTCTAATGTCAAAGAGAATCTAATCAACTAGTTGAACAAAAGCGAGAACTTGACCAATTAAAGTACATTCAGGCAATTTCTAACATTACAAACGTTTTACAGTAATCAAAGCGATATTGCTTCATTCCCTACCTGGTCCCTACCTATCGCACTGCCATCACCTGTCTTCTTGATACTGTCTTCGTTGGCTAATGCGCCACACAGGAAAAGTAAGAGCATGAAAGGAGCTGCGTATCCCATCGTCGATGAATTCACAAAGCTATACGTTTCTCGTATTTGACATAGATATACTTATTTGTGATCTATTCTGTAAAAAAAAAAACAATAAAACAAAAGAAAATACACACACACTTTCCTAAAAAAAACCAGTTCTGATTGGTCAAGTTTTGTTTGTCATTTGAACTGAATGAATACCGCTGGAGCTGAAACGGAGCTAGTTGTTTTAGACCAACACTCTTCCTTATAGATAACAGTTATGATTGGTCAAAGTTAGTTGGTGACATGTAAATGGTTTCCTCCAGACCTGAAACGGAACTAGTTATTTCAGATAACCTTGGAAACAAACACTCTTGCTTATAAATAACAGTTCCAGTTGGTCAAATCTATTCAGTAACCTTTAAAAAGTTTCCGCCCGAGCTGAAACGGAAGTAGTTATTTCAGATAACCCTGCATGGACACAAACACAGTGGTGACACTGTGCGCATGCCTTGTTCTGTGGTAACACTGTGCGCATGCCTTGTTCTGTGGTAATACGCATAATATTAATAATGACAAATAATAAGACGTAACCTTAACAACATCAACAGAGATGACGGTGCATCACGACCAACACGCAGTCAGTGAATTGATGAAAATAATGAACAAGAACAATAGCAACAATCAGAGCGTACCACCAAATTTACATAACAGTGCACCGTAACCAGTCGACCTCATTGGCAAAGAAAAAAAAACCAACAGTTAGTGGTTGACACGTGCCTATCCACATCCAAGAAACTTCGTCGCGAGACTAATGAAAACGTTTATAGGGATAATAAGGCACAGAGAGGGACACTCCCAGTCCAGCCCTTGGGTTATTGAAAACTTCGGAAAAGTTGGTTTTGGACACGGAAGTCTGTTTTCCGACATGTCCGCATTCCTCATTGTGATGCTCATGGCGTACCGAGTAGAGCTATTCTTTGTAAACTCCGCCTGAATAATCTATAATTAGAGAAACTCATAAATATTCAAGAGCCGCGAGCGGCCATGAAATACAGATGGCTAGAAAGATTGCGTGTAAACCTCTCAGAAAACGTAATTCCGTTTCTATAAATAAACTTTACTGGCTTTTTGATATACCAGCTGACGCCCCGAGTGTCCCTCTCTGTCCCTTCTGTTCTCTTAGCATTGACTAATAATATATTGCATAACACTGTGCGCATGACTAGTTCGGTGGTAATACAGTGTGCATAACTAGTTCAGTGGTAATACTGTGTGCATGACTAGTTCAGTGGTAATACTGTGCGCATGACTAGTTCAGTGGTAACACTGTGCGCATGACTTGTTCAGTGCTAATACTGTGTACATAACTTGCTATGCAATCATTTTGTGCGTGAGTGTGGGTTAGTTGTTCGTTAGCGAGAAGGAATTGCTCACGTCTACACAAGTCATTCCACAGTCCTGGGAAGAAGAGGCGGCGTGGACTTAGGGAATGGGGTTGGTGAAAGTTAAGACTGGGATTTTGGAGTAAAGTAAAAACAAATCAAAAGAAAACAATTCAACCGCAGTTTAAAGTTACTTGTTATATTCAAGGTGTCACCCTCACCCCAGGGGGGATACATAAGGCAATGGTTGGTAAGTTATCACTTTGTAACCCACCTGAGGGGGAGTAGGGGAACTCGTTACTGATCCCATGGCACATGTAACAACTAGTTTAAAACAGCGACCGGGCAATCCCCACACCACCCTTGAAAAACATTCCTCTAATAATAGAGGCCCCCCTCCCCCCAATGCTACTTTCTGTGTCAAGTTCTTTGATTTCTGGCTTAAGATGAGTATCAGAAACCCACGATATTGGTTAGCAACCAACAGGATCGACAGTAGCCCTGATAAGAATGGAGCTACTACACTGAGATATAGTCAAATAAAAGGCCCACAAGAGGGGCAGCTCAGTCAGAACAGTTGAAATAAATCAATCACAAAAATCACATATCTCGCAACAAGATGCCTAAACCCTAAGGGTCTTCATTTAACCCGTATGTGATTTCCTCTACTGTTAATCTTGGACACTTGGTTATTGGTGTTTTGTCCTTGGTAGACCGTTAATGTGAACCATGAGAATGATTAATAGTTTTCTTGATTTTTTCTTGATCTTAGAGATGCAGTGCTCCTAGTTCTTCCAGAGGAGCTCTTTTCTTGTGTAAAGAAAGAGAGAGAGAGAAAAAATCCATAGCGCTGACTGGTTCGCTATGGGACAAATCACACTAAAAAATGCAAGGCGAATCGATTCACACTTCATTCTCCTTTGATCACTTGCTTTGCTAGACAAATTAAAGTGGTGTTCAGTAGCTTCATTTACGGTTCGATGTACTGCGACTGCTATTGATATGCCATGCTCCTAAAACAAATACCGATTATGCACATATCCTTTGAACGAATAGATAAATAAATGCAAGTTAAGAGTGAATCTAATCCTGTAACACCAACCTCAAGCTTCAGTCCTGTCAGATCTCTCTTCATGGCATAGGCATCCTCTCCATCAGCATAATATTTAGGTTTTAATTTTAGAAATACTGTACAGACAACACAACAGCCACAGAATCACACATCACAGGTGGTGTTACGCTGCGACTACTCAAACCAAGGACACCTCAATAAATTTTGATACAAATTGAATGAATGCCTGTGTGGCTGTCAATTTCACAGTAACATAATCTAGTGACACCACAAATAAAACGCGAAGAACTTGTACCAATTTGAACGCACTTTAATGCTCTAAACGTCGCAAGTATTTCGGACCTTCACTTTTACACAGTCTCCACAGCTGTCGACGAAAACTTGCCTCCTTTCACATTACATTCAAATTTCAGAGCTATCAGCGGTTCCTAATACAACAATAATAAGGAAATAATAAGCGAAATATAAAACATTAATTTTTTTAGATACTCGCTCATGGTTGCATAATTTGCTTGAAAATTTGATTGGATGGCCTTGATTCATTCGTGTAGTGGCACTGTAAACCACTTTACAAAAATGAATCATCTAGAGATTCGTGAGAGAAACATTGTTGAACCCAGTGCTAAAAAGAAATATTTTGAACAATTTAAGAACGACACCTTTAACGGGAAAGAAATTTATAGTTTACCTTATCAAGTAGCCCTTGACACTAAATCGCGCGAGTTTCGAATTCAATGTAAACTGTTTCACAGATTTTTACCTTCCAATGATCTTTTAAAATAAAGTTGGCATTGTTTTATCACCGTTTATGTTCTAATTGTGCAACGTAGCGGAGGAATCCTTTGACCCTCTTTTTGTTAAATTTCATACCCTAAAATTGAGAGATCTTGAGATTTTGAGCTGTAGTTATTAAATGATGTAATGATCTGGGAGTGGCTATTAAACACCTTTCGGATAAAGACATGTTATTTGGTAAAAGTTAGGGTACATAAGGACAAATTAGTTGTTACCCATATTTTACTTGTTGGAAAACAGGACATTTATACTTGCAGATGCACCAAAGTAATCTCTAGTGTAAGGGTATTCTTGGCAAGAATAAGAAAGGTTTACGAAATAGAAACCATCGCAACCAAATCTCGAGATAAAACGACCTTCCACTTATGGAAATAGGGCAGGTATTCAGCTGACATTTGGCACACAACCCTACCTCATCTAAGTTAATTTTTTATACTTATGATTTTAATTTATTTGCCTTTTCGGCACTGTCTTTTTACTACTGATAGGTCAGTGTGTGTTGTGTTTATGTGTCTTATATGTGTGAATTATCTTCAAGCCTGCTTGTAACGTATGTAAAGCTTGTCTGTGAGGAAAAAAGGACTGATATAAATATTGACGAAAATCACAATCCACGTGAAAATGACTACATCGCGAGACAATAAAAAACGCTTATATAACAGCTACACTATTCACGATAAATAATAATACATTCCATGACATCATTGTTGTTATTATTATTATTTTTATTATTATTATTACTATTACTATTATTATTACCATCGTTACTTACATGACACTCTACTTCTTATAATTACGGACTACTAGCACGTGATACAAAGTTGTATATTCCTTTACAGAGCAGTACAAAGCTTTCTATTATTATTATTATTATTATTATTATTATTATAACTATTATTTTTATTGTTACTTTTTATTGGTAATGGGCTCCTGTCAGTGTTACTTACATGACACTCTATTTCTTATTATTACGGACCACTTGCATGTGATTCACAGTTGTATATTTTTTACAGATTATTACAAAGCTTTCTATTGTTAACAGCACTTTCTATTGGCTCCAATTTATGCTAAAATGTTTTGAGATGTGAGATGATAGGAAATCTTCAGCCAATTAGATTGCGAGCTTGGTGCTGATTCCACTACTGAGGGGGTGGTACTTCCTCAACCATTATGCGGGACACTGAGTTCCATCCTGTATATGCATCACCAATTGTTACTCCACTACATTTGCCTACCCAAAGTTCGATGCGGACGGTGCCCGGTGCGAGATTCTCACAGTAGCCCTCAAAGGAACGATGATGAGCGAGATTGGGTGGACCAGATAAAGACGACCAGTCGCTATACACAATAGCCTCTATAGCCATAGGACCACTGCATTCACTGTTGTTAAACTTGAAGAACCATCTGTTACACTTCTCACTTGCCATGACTCGGAGGTTCCCTTGGTAAGAGATCCTCAGAGCCGTGTTGCTGTGAAGTTTGTTGAATGAGCATTCCTAAAACCAAACGTTTTACATTGTAAGAGTCTACATAAACTGCAAGTTTGGGCAAGAAAGTCAAACAATCAGACCTTGATTTTCTTAAGCCTCTCTCTTCAGGTTACCATATATTATTTAACACTGTTGATTTTGTCATATTTAAGTATTCATTACTAAGTTATTATTCACGTTGTTTTAACCGGCAGTTGGTATTTATTATTCAGCTTCCCCCTTGAAAAATGGTGTTGACCACTAATTAGCTTGCCTGTTCCTAACTTAGTGAAGAAAATGAAAAGCTAATGTGCTGAATAAGGGAGCACTAGAGTAATAGTTTTAGATATAAGCCTGTTGTTTATCTATACTACATTATTATGGGACCTAGCAGAACCTCCATTCACGTTCATCTTCCTGCATCATAGAGATAAGTAGGTTCAACCGAATTTAAACTTTCTAGATTCTTAACTATGGCAATAAATCAAGTGGATTTGCAGAGTTATTGAAAATAGCTCGGTTTGTGGATCAGCCAAAACTCTACCTTTTAATTCTAGAAGTTTTATGTCTAGAAGTCTGGATTGTCAATAGGAATCACTGATTACGGTTGCCCTTGGTTGTTTTCAAATTGACATTCAATCCTAAACAAGGACCACACAGGGATTTCAGGTACAATACTCTTTTTTTTTTCAGAAGGTCTACAATGAAAATAAAACTCATTTTCAGATTCGGGTATGTGTTCAAATTAAGGAATTGATATGAACCGATTGAAGAGTTTGCACAATCGATTGTATAAATTTGTTTTGTATCGAGACGAGCTGCTCTAAGCCAACTTTAAAAATTTATTCTTTAGACCGGAATGCTTCTTGATGCTGCAATCCTTTTAATATTAGTCGTGCATATTTCTCTGTATGTCAGATTTTTGTACGTACGCATGTTTTGTCGCAGGGGCAGCGTGCTGAGGTGGAGAAAACGTAAGTTTCATTATTATAAATTGAATCCAGAGGAAAGTGTCTACCTACTTTTATTTTACCACTGTCTGTGCCTGAAATTGATTTCCACACACATTGTTTCCAGTTTCGTTGTTGAAGCGGGTCTGTCTTAGCTGCGTCTCCTTTCTCTCCCTTCATTCCCATGATTC
>OX453285.1:2748631-3051131 GCA_949710005.1 Ricordea florida
GCTAAAATTCAAAAAAACATTTTACCTTGAACGAGGCATCAGGGTCTAATTTAAATAGATACAAACGAATATATAAAAGGCGGCCATTTTGGAAATACCTCTAACTAACCGAGTTCGAGGTCCGTACTGTAAGTTACGTACCTAGTTTTTCCGCTCGGATTTATGGCCCAAGCGCGAAGCGAGTGGGCCATAAATCCAAGCGGACAAAACGAGGACGTAACTTACAGTACGGACCGAGGAAACGAGGTTTGTAAGATATTTATTATATCTCAAAAGAAACTTTTGAATTTCGCGGGCCGTACAGTAAAGTACGGGCAACTAAATTGACCAATCACAGCGCGCGTACTAACTGAGAGATATAATAATAAGGTATATGGCTTTGGAAAAACGTTATTGTAATAAAGCATTTTCCCGGGGGGGACGGGGTCAGTAACGCTTTTGCCAATTTGCCGGGAATTTGGAGCGGGGCTTGTAACACCCGGCCTGAAAGAGAGGGAATGGGCCCGAGTAACAAAAGTTACGCTTCCTTGCTACGTGACAAGATGGAATAAAATCAATAAATATTTTATTGTGTAATTCCGTGTGTATAGGAGTATAGGAAATCAAGTCTCCAAAACATTGTACATGAATGGGGCGAGGTTTGTACCAAAATACTTCCCCTGATGGGTGGGGTAGTTTACTAATGTAACACTGTTAAATTGTTTCATTCCCCGCTAAGTCTGCAGGGGCGTAGGATTTTTGTTGGGGATAGGGGGGTGGGGGGTTTCACCATTTCAGAACGAAATACACAAGGATAGGATAGGATAGGATAGGATAAGTGCTTTATTATCAACAGAGCGCCTATAGGCACATGTGTTTACAATGATAACAAAGATTTTCGTGCAATAATTACAGAGGTGTACATTTGTTAAATTTATACAACTATCAAACAAGGAAGCCCAAGCTCTGTATGAGAGGCTATAGGCCTATATATAAGGTCTATAAGGTTTTGTATTGGAATTTAGGCTGTTGTCAACTGTAACTCCGTAAGTAATAAAGCAAATAAACTCTAACCTCAACGTAGTGTTATTTGTGTTTTGTTTTTCTCTGTTAGCCAGTTAGCGTTTTCAGGCCTTTTGGGCGATTTTAGCGAAGTAATTCTTCACTACTAAGAAAAAGGATGCGTGTTTAAGACAGCAATCTTTAAAATAGTCGGCTAAGAACACGCAAAACTGCGTACTGTCGGCCACAGGTGTTTCAGTTGAGTTATTACAAATTTTTCTTTACTTACCGCTTTTTTGCAAAAAATCCGATAATGGAAAGTTGCATAGTTCGAGCGTGAAACGAAAAGAAGACATAAAATGGCGGAGAAACGGAATGACAACGAGGCTGGTGTTGATGGTCTACGCTGACCGCTACTCTGCTTAAGCGAACGGCTCAGAAGACGGCACACAATTGACTAAAGTTGCACACACATTTGGCTTCGGGGAACATTTATTCCACCAAAGAAAATTCCAAAATCTGACCGCTTTACGGCACAACGGGCCGCTGTCTATTCTTTTATTTGTTGATTCATTTGCTAATAATAATAATAATAATAATGAACTTTATTTGAGTGTCAAGAGTATTTAGCACTGCTGTACTAATTGGGGACACTGTAAAGCGTAAATGAAATAAATTAAATCAAATCAAATGTTGGTTTTTGTGGAGAGGGGAAAACCGGAGTACCCGGAGAAAAACCTCTCGGAACATTGTTGAACATTTGAGCTGTTGAACATTTGTTGATGTTTATAGCAAAAACGTTTCTTGGGAATTAAGGGCAGTGCACGTGCAATCAATGTACCACCCTTAGATCCGCCCCAGGTCTCGGGGGTCGGGTGGCTGTGGTTTCAATGGACTGGAGCATAACGAAACGCGGTTGTGTATTGAATGCAGTGCCGTTGTAAAATCCTTTAAGACAAGAGCGAGGAGGGAGCTTTGGCAACTTTAAGAGCTGAAGGAAACGAAATAGGCAACAAAAATCGTTAAAGTTGGAGGTAAGAAACATATTCAGCACCAAGATCCATTAAAAATAGGTAGTCTAGGACTACATGTGACTACTGCAGTTTAGTAATTTTTATACGCTGTGCACTTTATTTTATTGTTAAGTCATAACGCACCAAGTTTTTCAATTTGTAACATTGACTTGAAAAGTCATTGTAGTTAATATTTAAATTTGGTCTCTGAGGTGATTGGGTCTGGTGTGGGTGCATAATAAACTAGTCCGAACACTTAAAATCCCAGCATCCCTTGCACGACTAGTTGTCACTCTTACTTACATCCCGATGACATAGTGGCTACCAGGCTTCTGGCTCGTAGCTACAAAAATGAACTGGGTGCGAGGGACGACTGAAAGCCTGCAACTATTTTGTTGCGCAACAGGTCAGGGGCTAAACTACGGAATACAGGGACACTTCATTTACTTCATTTGAATAACAGTAGAGTCCATTGTAATATGCCTCGTTCTTCAAAATTAAAGCCTCTGACACATGTAAATAAAGTGGTTCTGTATTCTGTAATCGCTCCCAGAACAGGTAAATTATGTTTATTTCGTGTCTAGGAAAATCAACATTCGTGCTCTAGGAAACTCGGCTACACTTCGAAATATCCCTTGAAGAATTTGTTGTATACTTTCAATTTAGTTACTCATGAATTTTGCTTGGCATTCAGTTATTTGAAAACAGTCCTACAGAACCGTTGATACCGTTGCAAAATGGAATTCAAATTTCGCGCTTGATTTAGTGTAGATGACCGTAAAGCACATGCTTACATCACATGATCGTTTGTTCCTGCAGCGTTAAAGCAACGCAAGTGCTGAATTAACACTACTCATCTCTCTATAGAGTTGCATTATACTTATATCGCTGCTTTCGTGCAACGCAAAACATACTTTTGCATACTTATGCATTACTCGTGTGTTTCTAGCCAGTTTTCGTACGTTTCGTTTTCTGTGGTAACTAAATAACTTCACCTTTTGTCTGAATAGTTCAGACTGATTTATCATCTGAAGGTCGTTGCTCGCATCACGTGATCGTGTTCCTCCCCGCATCATTGAAACAACGTTGCGAAGCGCGGCGTGAGCACTGCTCGACTGCCTATCGCTTCTAACGACTTATTACTCGCAGTTTTGATGCAACTCATCTGCAACGCAAAGCGTAGCTTATGCATTGCGTGCACAGTCATATTTCGGCGGCAGCGTTACCAACTTAACAGCGATCATGCAACCTTCCCGAGCAGGGATTCGTGCAGCGCGTTCGTGAGTCGCTAAATCAGCGCTGACTAAAGGTAATTTGTTTCGCACGGGTGAAGCTGGTCTGTAAGGAAAGAACAATTGAAACAAATGTTGGTAAAAACATGAAAAAAGAGGTCGAAATTTTATAATCCACGTAAAAATGACTACATCAAGAGAAAATCAACAACGCTTATATAACAACTACACCATTCACGATTAATAACACCATTTTTATTGTTACTGATATTATTCAGTATTGCTTACATGACACTCTATTTCTAATAATTACGGACTACGTGCACTTGATACACAGTTCTACATTATTTTACAGAGCAACACAAAGCATTCTATTATTAAAAACACAAATGTTTTGACATGTGAGATGATTTTCAGCCAATCAGATTGCGAGCTTGGTGTTGATTCCACTACTGAGGGGGTGGTACTTCCTCGACCATTATGCGGGACACTGAACCCCATCCTGTCTGTGCATCACCAATTGTATGCCCACTACTACATTTGCCTACCCAGAGTTCGATGCGGACTGTGCCCTGTGCGAGATTCTCACAGTAGCCCTCAAACGAACGATGATGTAACAGATAGGGTTGACCAGAGGGCCAGTGGCTGTACACAGCAGCCTCTATAGTCATAGGACCACTGCATTCACTGTTGTTAAACTTGAAGAACCATCTGTTACACTTGCCACTTCCTTCACCTCGGAGGTTCCCTTGGTAAGAGACCCTCAGAGCCGTGTTGCTGTGAAGTTTGTTGAATGAGCATTCCTAAAAACAAACGTTTTACATTGTAAGAGTCTAGTCTACGTAAACTGCAAGTTTGGGGGAGAAAGCCAAACAATTTGACCTTGATTTTTTTTTAGCCTCTCTCTTCAGATTACCATATTAGTTTATACTGTTTCTTTTGTCAAATTTAAGTATTTATTACTAAGTTATTATTCACGTTGTTTCAACCGGCAGTTGGTATTTATTATTCAGCTTCCCCCTTCGAAATTGGTGTTGACCACTAATTAGCTTGCCTGTTCCTAACTTAGTGAAGAAAATGAAAAGCTAATGTGCCGAATAAGGGAGCACTAGAATAATAGTTTTAGTTAAAACCCTGTTGTTTATCTATATTACATTATCATGGGACCTATCAGAACCTCCATTTACATTCATCTTACTGCATCGTAGAGATAAGTAGGTTGAACCGAATTTTTAAAATTTCTAGATTCTTAACTATGGCAATAAATCAAGTGGATTTCTAGAGTTATCGAAAATAGCTCGGTTTGTGGATCAGCCAAAACTCTACCTTTTAATTCTAGACCTTGTATGTCTAGAAGTTTAGATTGTCAGTAGGGATCACTGATTACGGTTGCCCTTGGTTGTTTCCAAATTGAAATTCAATCCTAAATAAGGACCACACAGGGAATTCAGGTACAATACTCTTTTTTCTGCGGGTCTAGAATGAAAATAAAAGTCATTTTCAGATTCGGGTTGGTGTTCAAATCAAGAAATTGATACAAACCGATTGAAGAGTTTTGGATACGCCTTAAATTTTTGCGTGAGAATTTATTTAGCACTCATGCGCAGTTTTTTTTATTGTTTCGTCTTACCGCGTGGTCAGATTTATTTAACATCCTGTTAGATTGTTTGATCTCGTTTAGCATCGCTCGTTTAGCACCGCTCGTTTAGAATAAAAAGAAGCTCTTTTAAGTTTGCACAATCGATTGCATAAATCTGTTTTGTATCGAGACGAGCTGCTCTAACCGAACTTTAAACATTTATTCTTTAGACCGGAATGCTTTTTGATGATGCAATTCTTTTAATATTAGTCATGCATATTTATCTGTATGTCAGATCTTTGTAAATATGCATGTTTTGTTGCAGGGGTAGCGTGCTAAGGTGGAGAAAATTTAAGCTTCTTTCTTATAAATTAAACCGCTCAGAGTGTGTACCTACTTTTATTTTCCCACTGTCTGTTTCTGAATCTGATTTCCACACACATTGTTTCCAGTTTCCTTGTTGAAGTGGGTCTGTCTTAGCCGCGTCTCCTTTCTCTCCCTTCATTCCTATGATTCCATTTTCCCCCTTCTCTCCAGTCTCTCCTTTATGGCCGTTGGAACCTCTTGGACCCATTTTCCCCGCTGCACCTGCCACGCCTTCTAACCCTTGTGGCCCCATCTCTCCCTTTTCTCCTTTGCTGCCATCCCTTCCATGATGGCCAGGTAGCCCAGGCATTCCCGGCATACCATTGGAGCCTGGCATACCCGGCATTCCACACGAGGATGACGCGCACTGAGAAGAGGAATTTAAATCTATTGAATCACAGCTGAGTGTGATTTATCTACAGCATATCATACCTGATTTTAGACTCCATAAACGAAATGTTCGTTGTTGGTTACAGAAATACGCTTCTTCGATATTGAAACAAAAAACATTTTGGCTGCATCTTCAGGGGAGTATTTTTTTAAGTACACCGTAAATTCTTTATGCAGTTTCCAATTTTTTATAACCAAGCTTGCCCTGGATCATACTGAGAAAATATCGGTTCACGGTGCCGGTCGTTCCCGTATGGACCTCACTGGGCTCGGTCCGTACTGACAAGATTAAGGGTCGATATTCTCCTAGCAACGAGGGCTGAAGAGAAATAAGACAAACAGTGGGATAGCAAGAATGGAGATTTTTTGTTGGAATAGTGCCATTTTGTGGGGCGGACTAACGGCCTCCTTTGAGATACAGTACCGTGCAAAGGTAAGTTGACACTTGGTATCAAGTATCGAGTATCAAGACGCAATAATCGAGGATCGAGTGGAGTATCGAGTCTTCTGAGTGCTTTTCTGTAATTATTAAATAATGAGCTTGTCGCTTGAGTGGTTCCTAATAGGAATTTCGCCAAAAACAAATACGTAGCCGAAATATTAACACGTAAAATGAATCTTTTAAGAACGCTATTCCGCACTAGGCCAGTATCTAACTCCTCTAAGAATTCCGCTGAATTCCTGTTCTTGTTAATCTTGATAACTTGGCGGCACCAAAACTAATTTAAGATCTGAAGGAAGACTTTGCCTGTTTGAAATAGAAATCTTATTTGTTACATGCCAATTTATTCAGTCAGATTTGCTTGAAACCAAACACATTTTTTGTCGAAACGAAACACACATTCAAAAGTCGATTCGCTGCAAAGGACGGGTCGTTTCGCTGCACATAAAACAGTTTCCATTTGTCAAAAACACACGTTACGCACATGAAATTTTTTTATCACTGTAATTTTCACTCCGAAACAGGAACATATTCACATATTTATATAGAACGCAGAATCACTCGGTTTGCCTATTCCCAGCGCGGCTACGAAGCGCATTCCGCAAACTCTATTCAGTGAGAAGAAAAGCAAACTAACACACTACTTCACCTCTGCATCTACAAGAACTGTCCGAATGAGACTTTTATTGATAATTCAGTAACTTTCAGTGTCCATAAACAACAAGTCTCGTTCGGGCAACATAACTCGAGAACTCGGGTGAAATTACGCGCGCTATATGAAGAGTTTCAAAACACGACGTTTCAGTCCGAAGCTTATATTTCATAACACAACGTATATTTACAAGAAGTTTTCAAGAATTACAAGAAGTTGCAGCGAAACGATCCGTCCTTAGCAGCGAATCGACTTTTGTATGTAGCGAAACGAACTCGATATGCAGCGAAACGACTGGGCGTCGATAAAATCAGGAACATGGAATATTTAGGAACAGGCCAGTAGTATGATAGAGGCAAATCACCCGGATTTTTTTTATCAGGAATTTATCAGAGATTTTATCAAGGATTTTTTATTTTCCCTGATTAATTTTTTTATCAAGGATTTTATCAGGAATTTTTTAAAAAAATGAATTTTAAAAAACAGATTTAAAGAAATAATAATATAATAGAAAAATGATGGATAAAAAGAAAGTGGTGGAACTGAAACAACTTGCTAAAGATAGGAGTATTAAAGGATATTATAGAATGAAAAAAGCTGAACTCATTAAAGCGTTGGGTAATATAGGAACCACTGAACCTTTACCTACCCCCACAAATGAACCGATACCTGATATTGATAAAAAAAAGTATAACTGTATTCATGGAAAGTATAAATATTATTGTAAGGATTGTGGTGGATCTCAAATATGCTCTCATAATCAAAGGAAAGATCGATGTAAAAAATGCGGCGACGGTACTAGTCTTTGTAAGCATAAACGAATGAGAAACATATGTAAAGAGTGTGGAGGATCTGAAATATGTATTCATGGAAAACAAAGATGGCATTGTAGGATATGCATATGCGAACATAATAAAATAAAGTCTAAGTGTACAGAGTGTCACACAACACAAGATGCATAACAAAAACATTAAGTTATATAACCCAAGTCAGTGTTACATAACAAAAAATTTATATAATTCAGTCAATTTGAGCGAAAAAATTTTATCAAGGATATCAGGGATTTATTATCTAAATCTTAAACTTAAAAAAGATCAAGTTTTTTCCATTCAATGTCTAAGATGCTTAAATCGAAGTGGTTTATGAGGCTCTCATATTTTTGAACTGGAATTGTTGGATAATCCTGTGAGGGTATGTTAGCAAGTAGGTGTGAGGGTGAGAGTTTCACAAGTTCTCCAGATTGAGTGTTATTCATATATGATGACTTATTGTCAACTATACTACACATAAGTCTCAGTGGTTCCTTAATCTGTATATTTATGGGGTATAATTTACCAGGATTTATGACTTCAGGCATCCCTAAACCAACTTGTAGCCCTCTCGTAAGTTTAATGTTGAAGATCTTATTGGAATATAGATAGTCAACAGTATCAGTCTCAATGATTGTTATCTTTGCCCTATCAGCATCATTAAGAAAGATCGATTGTATATTACGCAGCGAATATGTACCAGGATGTATTATTATGATGGGCTGATTCTTATCATTGAAATTTATCTGTTGATCCTTGAAATTAATCAATCTTTCGGTTTTTATATTACAATCAAGGAGTTGTATCTCCCGAAGATTTTTCAGTGGAGGATCTAAATACACCCTAGTTTCAGACTCGTACATGGTAATGCTCAACATTTTGTTTGATTACTACATATTCACCTTTAAATTTCTATAATCGAGCCTTAACAAAAACAATATGTTATATAACGCAAGTAAGTGTTACATAACAAAATTTGCATTGACGTAATAACATTCCTGAGCGACGTTAGAAACCAGCCTTTTAAAAGTAAAGTTCAAATCTACTTTCCAACTTGCTTGTTGCTATGTCGTAAAAGTATGTAATCTATTGTTCTACATGTGTACACTAATTTACATACAATCATAATCACGTGAAATACTCATGAACTACCGAAATAGATACCACGCTAATCCACCAGCGACAACTATAAATGCTAATATATTCTTTTCATGCTGCGTTGAGTCAATATTATTTTCGTGTTTCGTTGAGTATGTTTGCGTTGAGTCTGTTTTCGTTGAGGGTTTTGGTTTCGTTTCAGTTATATGCGGTAACTTTACCTTTGATGATCCCATGTTATGACTTATTCCAACCTGTTTTGGTTCAGTGTTTATGGAATTATTCACTCCAAAACTCATATCATTACTAGCTTTCATAAGTTTATTATTAAAACCAGTCACGCTCTCAGTGTTGATTATCATATTACTAGGCATTAGCCATACACCAGGAGCAATAGCTAAATCAAGCCGTAATTTCGCTTCCTGTATAGCTAATTGATACCTTTGGATATACATTTCTAGTTCTAAGAACTAGAAATGTCATTTTCAATAACACTACTCTCAAATAAAGATAAGAATTCTTGTTGAGTCTCAATCGCTCCACCACCATTACCGTAAATTGAGTTTCTAGTGTTGACTTGCGCTCCTAATATACAGTAAACAAAAGCTTCAACAGATCGATTCAATCTACCAAGTCCAGCTTTAGTGAGTCCATGACCACTTGTTGGGATAAACCAAGCATATTTGAAATCAGCAAAATCATCATTACGGATGAATGAGATTAGGTCACCCTTTTCCTTCTTACCTCCTTCACCAACAAATTTACCACCTTCACCAGGCCACTGATCAGCTTCATCATCGTAATTCCTTACAATATGAACATTTTGATATCCACCACCCGCTCCATGATATCCAGCACCATAATCAATAAATATATCTCCTAAACCTCCATTTCGACCACCTTTCCATCTAAAGTCAGAGTTTTTTGATATTCCAAATTCACCACACAATCGTTGATATGCGACTTTATTATAGGGGTTATTATTTATTACAAAAGGTTGCTCCTCAGGTAAGGGAAGACTCAATTCATATAATATCCTCCTTATTGTGAAATATATATGAAACTTAATGAAGCTACTCACTACTTTAGGATAATTTAGACTTTCAAAAGGACTTATACCACAACCAGATGTCGCACACCAAACTGCAAAGTTAAGTTGTTGAGGCCAATAATTCATATCGGGTGCGTTCAACCATTTTCTACTCTGTTTACCAAATTTGAAAGTCACAACTTGGGATGTAAATATGTTTCTCATCTTTGCTGTGAATTTCTTAGTATTAGAAACGTATATATCCAGTGAGGTTAGCATTTTTGTTATGTCACTTGTAAAGTCATCAAAATCAATGGCAGGTATTGGATAAGATAGATTGGTCGAGGTTAAACTCTTTGGGAATGAACTCAATGCATCATCATTCAATCCTAAATCTTTCCATAGAAGTCTTTTCAAACGGGGTGATAGGTCATCAGTCCATGTTTTCCCAGTAGGGTCATCATAAGACATGATTGTTGTACCATTGACTTTCCACTTAATGTAACCACCATAAGGATCAGCTACAACTTCGAATTGGTTGTGATCAGACTTTGGATACTTTTTTCTGAAATCATTAAGTAAACCCATCTTATTATTTATGTTGATAATTAGATTTTTTTAAATCAACACCGTTCTTTTCTAATACCAGCATAACAATTCCATCCTACAGACGTTCTTTCAAATGACATTTTTAACGAACGGGACTGGTTAACTCCTTTAAAATTTCCGCACGAACCTCTGTTCTTATCTGATTCATATTTAATTTTTTTTCTGTATCTTTCCGGTTTTTTTGACGGATTTCGAGTTTTAGTTTTTCAAACTTGTCCACCTCTGATAAAATTAACGAAAATTCTTGGTCGGAGATGGTGTTATCTTTCAGTGCCTTTGAAACCAAGTTGTGAATGGTATTTACTTTTGCTTTTGCCAGAGAAACTGTCTGTTCGTGTTTACTAACTTTATGTGAAAGTCGTTTAGAAGCCGCACCGAATCCAACCGATATTCCCCCACAAATACCTCCCACCGCTCCTAATGGGATGCCAACAACAGCACCAAAACCAGTAAGGGAGGTTCCAAGTCCACTTGCAGATAGTATAACTGAAACCACCCCACAACCAACACTGATTTTAGTAAATATTCCTCTTGCTCTATTGTATTTTTTCCTAACATCCTCATAATGTTTAATTTCCTTCTCAAGATTTTGTAGTACTACTAATCGCATGACTTTTGTAGTCTGAAATTAAGTGGGTCTCCGTTAATAGGTACTTGTGGATAAATTCTATTGTAGTCTTCCATTTTTTTCTGATTAACACGATATCTTTAAATGAATTCGAATAGGTTTGTTATTTAAGTTAACCTTTTTTCCATCTTTATCTAAAATTCACAAAGTAAAGTAGTTGATCGGATTTTTGGTTTGTTGAACTCTTAAACAAAGATGCTCTTGAGATGGAATAACAGCTAGTACTTGTGAGGGGTTAAGTTCTAAATTTCCACCGATAGGCATACAACAATTGGAATATGAAGACTTTGGCTCTATAAGATCACACATTAAGTATATATGATTTTCATACAACGGTATAGGAATGTAAAAAAATTGTAATTGTATCTCTTTTACATAGTTAAAGGTGGATCTAGGTAAATTCTTGTTTCAGGAGTTAGCATAGTGATAGATAGAAACGTTGTATCATTCATTATTTTTTTTTTACTTATCGTCTCTTCTTTTTAAATTGTTCCACAAAATATAGAACCACAGCCACTATCAACAACCAAGCGTTCTTACCTAAAAATCCAATAACCTCTCCTACAGTCTTGAACAGAAAGCTCACGATAGCTCCAACCATTCCAGGCAATATTTCACCGAGTTTCTTACCAATCGTTTTCAACCCATTACCAACACCTTTACCCAATTTGGTTAGACCTTTAGAAAGATTAGAAACGATAACACCAATGACCACACCAACAGCACTCACAACGGCAAAGACTGTAAAACCATACTTTTTAAAGATAGCCTTCACACGATCTCGTAATGGTAGTTTTTCTATTATTGACTCGTTTCGTCTCTCGAGATCGGCTATTTGATGTTCGTTTGAGATTATCTGCTTTCTAACCATATCTTCCAATTCATTAACCCTGGAGAGTAAACGATCTCTACTTTGTTCTACCTTTGTTAAATTGGACAGTCCCTTCTTATTTTTGTCGAGTTCATCTTTGTATCGATTTAATTCACTCAAAAGTTTCTCAGCCTCTTTTTTAGATTCTATCTTCTGTTTAACAGCTGCATCCAAATAGCTATCTTTTTCCGCGATTGTTACTTGTTGTTTCTCAATGAATTCACGCAGATCTTTTTCTTTAGCAACATAGCGATCTATCTCCTGAGGATATACTTCTGTGGCTGCTTTCAATCCATCAAAGGCGCGACGAAATTCTTTAATCTCTTCATTTTTTTCCTCCAACTGTGATACAAGCTCATAATTTCTTCCAAGTATTTTTTCATAACTAATACCCAGAGATTTTTTGATATTTTTTGGTAAATTATCATAATTGATTAACCCATCTTTATCAATCAATGTATGTTCTACGGCATTACTCTGAGTACTCAATTTAACCTTCAAATTACCATCCTTATCCCATTTTGCTGTAAATGTAGAATCCAAAGGGTTGAAATCGGGAAATATACTTTTTATATATTGCAGCGCTTCTCTCCTATCATCATATTTCTCACTAAGTGGTGGTGTTCTCCTATCATCATCCTCCTCCTCATCCTCATACTCCTCATCCTCATCCTCCTCATAAGCATAATTTTGATAAGTGGTGGATGTCTTTGTGATTGAGGGTGTATTAAATGTTTCATCCTTATCATCATCATCTATATCATCTAGTGGTATTTCTTCATATTTAGACATGATTTTTTACTCATCAGTAAGAAATCTTTAAACTGGTCACACAATTAATTAAAATAATTTACTAACCATATAACCCAATGCCAACATACCACCACCTACATAAGCCATCTCCCCCATCTTTTGATTGCTACTAGGTCTATAATAATCAGAGAATTTTGGTTCATGTGTCTGCTAGACTATACAATTTCAAAGCTTCATCTGTATTCGAAATATTTTGTGAAGCCTGGTGTTTAGCATCCCGCTGTTGAGAGTACCAATCAATTAGATTCTGTCTCTTTTCCTGGTATGTAGCATAATCTTTTTGATATTTTTCTATTGCCTTGTCGTGTCTTATTTTCTCTGAATCTGTTTTATCACCTGAGAGATATTTTGCAAGATATGATCCACCAACAAAGGTAGTAGCATTCAAAATAGCTCCACCAACCATCATTGCTATTGCTGCCATAAATCTTTAATTTGGTAAAATCTTTTGATCCTCTAAATATGTTTTTAGGTACATACTACCAGACAGGACAGCTACCCATTTAGCATAGTTTGTAATACTTGAGGAGGGATCGTTTATGAATGATTCTTTCATAGCCTTTTTAGCTACGTATCCAACTCCAGCAGCCAATCCGATAATGACGGCTGAATCAGTAACAGTTTTCACAAGTTTGTTTTCAGTTGACATGATTTTTTTATTGTGGTTATATAATATCTTTAAACTACTTTCCTCAGATCATTCCTATTTTCGGAGTTGGTTTAGGTGGTGGTTGGGAGGGTTGGGTGGGAATATTTGAAGGCGGAACTTTAGTCGGAACGTGAGATAAATCTACTATTCTGTTTTTGTAGTACCTCATAAACATGTCAACTGCAGTAAACCCTATTCCAACAATAGATAACACAGTAGTAAAAGATAGCTCTGGAATCCATGCTTTTGTGGTTTCTTCTTCTTCATTGGAATTTTCTTCCTGTTCCTTTTCACGTTTCATTTCCCTGGCTAACGCTTCTTTAGCTTTTTTGTTATATTCTGCAAGTTTCTTACCAGCTGCAACCTTTTTAGGATCTTTCTCTTTCTTTTTAGAATCTTTCTTTTCAGGTATAGGATCCATTGTAATTTGTTCAACAACTTGATCAGACATTATTATTTTATTTCACAAAGTAAAGAATCTTTAAATCAGTTGTGCTCAGTGACCTGCTCAGTTTTGTTAGAATCATCAGTATTTGTACTTGAAACTTCTTGTATTTTGTTGATTTTAATGTGCTTTGCAACCTGGAATAGTCCGCTGGCAAGTGCTACCAATCTTCCACCTTTTAATGCTAAGAGACCTACAAAGTTTGTCAGTTCACGATTAACCAACTCATCGTTCTTCAAGTCTTTACAAAGAGCTTCTATGTCATCAACAGGAACCATGTAAGAAATGACTTGAGAAACTAATTGAAGAGATGAATCTACTAATCCACCACTAATTTTCTTACCTAATACTGTTTGGTATCGATTATAATATTTTTCAACATCTTTTACCGTGAGTTTCTTTATATCACCTAGACTCATATCAACACCTAAATATTCCTTTGTAGTTCCAAGAGATGCGAGAATAGCTAGTGATTCTTGTTTTATTTCAATATCATCATTATCTTTGGTATCATCATCTTTTACCTCAGTCTTTTCTTCAATATAATCTTCAACTTCTGTCATCTTTTAATTTTGTAATACACATAGATTCTTTTAAATCACCGCGGGAATCTCTAAATAACATTGGAATGGATAACGTAAACACAAACATAGTCTGGAATATTTTTCAGTTTTCAGTAGTTCTACAAATTTTTTACATGTTTCAGAGTCTAAATCACCTCCATAATCTTCGAAAAGCATCTTCATACCTTTCTGTGATGGATTATGGAATGTAACAACACAAGCTACATTTTCACGGAATGGTTTTGCTATGGATGTTAATTGCTGAGTGAGAACCCAAACTGATAATCCATGATGCCTTCCAGAGAATGCTAGATCTATAAACTTGTTTGAGCGTTTCTTTAGTTCTTTCGATACAGCACAATCGTCTAAAATTATTAGTGTATTTGTACCAGAGAACAAAGTTTGACAATCAGTTAACAATTCATTAATCTCATCACTGTTACTAGCATCTGGTGATAATACAAAGAAACGTTTATCTCTGTTAGCAAATTTATGATAAGTTTTATTTTTAGAATAAGTTGGACATATGAGAACAATATATTCAAAAACTTTTCGAAATGGTCCTCGGAGCTGATCTATGATGTACTTTGTCTTTCCACAATTTGTTGGTCCAGTTATAATACAATGAAAAGGAACTTTATCTCGTAATTCTTCCATCTTTTAACTAATACATAATAGATCTTAAGTTTGAATTCATAACCTCCATCAACGCATCGGCTACCACAAACATGTAACAGGTCATAATACCAGATCCACTAAGATTTCTTTTAATTTCTATTTTTACACCATCTCGTGTATTGTTTAAGACCAGACCTCCTCCATGAATACCATTATCAGGGTGAGTTCTCAAATCTATCCACAGAGCAAACTTATTAGCATAAAAATCCTTTTCCTTTACACCATCTCTTCCGAAACGTTTCTTTACCGAATCCCAGAGGTCTGACGGTACCATTCCCTTAGAGTAGATACGGTTTGGTATACCATCAACATCGATATATTTATTGAGGTGATACCCGGATTGAAAAAATTCTCAGAGTCTCGTGCTCCTGGGGTGTTGGGTATTGTAAACAAACATAATATCCCTGTCATTGACCTTCTAGGTAGATTAATATGCTGGTTTATAACACTGTCAGAAGTTCTGGATATGGTGAAAGTTTTGTGTAGAGTGACATTCTCGTAAAAGAATCCTTTACCAACCTGATAAGCTGACTGTGCCTCACGAGCTAAGTATTCGCTTGAGATGCAAGAATATTCCAACTCAAGGTTTGTGATTTTGTAAGTTGGAGGCTTGGTCGTGTCAGAATAAACAACAATATCGTAAACTGGAGCCAGTGTAATCTCAAAGATTAGTTGATGATCTAACGCCTTTGGATAGAAAGCCCCATGATCGTTGAGAATAGGATGGTTTAGTGGGATATGGTACTTGGTGTTGTGTACTACTGCAAGAGCTACTTCCTTAGCATCTGTGTCTACCTTATCACCCGCATTTGTCCTAAGCTTCCTCATGTTTTCAGAAGAAATACCTTGTTTTAATCTATCCTCACGTTCTTCATCTGTTAAGAATAAGTCATGGTAGGTTTGAAATAGATCGTATCTTTGAGTATCCTGTAGTGTTTCACCTCCAAAAAGAACCCTGAGTCTGGATACAAGGTTACTACCTACATTATTCACGAGGGTGTTATCAGCATGGCCATCAACAGTCAAGTTAAATAGTAGATATAAACTTCCAGGTACAAGAACTAAATTCTCGGTAAGTTTTGGAATATTTATATATAGTGTTTCTCCAGGATTAGCTGATGATGGATTTAGTGTAATTCTATTCAATGATGATTCCGCTTTCAAACCTAGTGGCTCTCTTGGAATCCTGTTTGGATTAATTTCTTCGGATATAGCTTGTGACATATTTTATTTTAAGGATGGGTGGAGTATTCTTTAAATGAGTAACGAAAACATATTATCAAAAATATATTATTCAACTTATGGATATTGGAAAGGATATTCTGCAATTCCTAAATTAGCTGAGAAAGCAAAAGTTAGTGAAGATGAGGCTAAAAGATGGCTTGAGAAACAGGCTCTATGGCAAATCTATCTACCAGCTCCAAAATATATCCCTAGACCTCACTGGACTGTGGATAAACCTAATCAGATTCACCAAGCAGATTTATTATTTTTACCACATGATAGAGTTGGAAGAAAGACTTATCGATATGCTCTGGTTGTGATTGATATAGCTAGTCGATACAAAGATGCTGAACCATTAACCTCAAAAGAAAGTCATGAGGTATCAAAAGCCTTCAGTAATATTTACTCTAGAAAGTTAAAATCCAAAAACATTAATTGTTGATCCAGGAAGAGAATTTATGGGTGATGTGACAAAACTTATGAATATACATAATGTAACCATACAACGATCTGAAGCTGGAAACTATAGAGCTCAAGCATTTGTTGAAAGAGCAAATAGAACATTAAGTGAACGATTATTTAGTCATCAATATGCACAAGAAATGATTAGTGATGATCGATCAAGAGTATGGGCGAAACGATTACCAGCTATTTTGAAAACTTTGAATAGTGTACCAACGAGAATAACTGGTAAAGAACCTGAGAAAGCTATAAAACTGAAAGAGGTTGATATTGATCCTCCAAAATATAAGCGAGTTGTTGGATATGATGAAGTTAGGTTACCACCTGGTGTTAAAGTTAGATACTTACTCGCCCCGGGTGAACTTGAGGGTGGTGAACGAAGACGAGCTACGGATCCCATTTGGAGTATTCAGGTTTATGATATATCACGTAGTGTGGTTTCATCTAATCAGCCAGTGTTGTATTATTTACTAGATGGTCCGAGACGTGGTTTTGTGAGGGAAGAACTTCAGGTTGTACCGGACGATACAGAACTCCCACCTAATTCTGTGATGAAATAAGTTAATACAAAGGCTTTGTGTGAATTCCATCTTCTGCAACAATACGTTTATCGTAGTAGGCGCTCAATCCTAATTTATTTTGAGTGTATGTTACAATTTGATTATTATTAACTCTAAAGCCAGTATTTTGGGCTTTATCTTTCACCCCGTTCAAAGCTTCGTAGTATCGATCCCATGTCATATTATTTTGCTTTCTGGTGGTTCCTTTGCAACTAAACTTTGTTTTTCCGTTCGGGTCTTCGGCGTAATAACATTTTGGTGCAAGAGCGATCATTCGAGTTCCTTCAAACTCCAGCTTGAACAGCCCGGGTGTCTTGTCATGGTATTTTGAGGTTGATAGGAATTTTTCTTTCCCTCCACTAAAGTATTCTTTTTGTAGTTCAGGTTTGATAATATTATCCAATTTTTCATCCGACAGTGCAATGTACAGGCTATCAGTTTCCATCTGAATAAGTTCGAAATCACTTCGATCGACATATTTATCTAGGAAGTCGTGGTAAAACTGCAACATGCGAAGTTTAGCCAGTTGATATACAGCTATACCACACTGATAAGGTCGATTTATGTTTACCTGACGTTTTCGTTCTTTTAATTCATATGTTTCATTTATGACTTCTAAATCTTCAAAGAAAGGACTTCTAAAAGCCTTATCAACCTCCTTCTCGTCTTTAGTATATCTTGTTTTTGTATGTCTTTCTAGATCTTCGATCATTTTTCCATAGAATGAATTTCCTTTTAGTTTGTAAGTATCTCCCAGTTCTTTGCAACCTTCATACTTGGAATTCAGTTTTTCAATCAACACTTGAAGGTCTTTGTTCTCTTCAATCAATGGGACTATAGAAGGGAATTGCTTCAATTCATTAATAATGGTGTCGACATCATCTCTCTTGTTGTCCTTAATAGCTTCACGTAACTTTACGGTAAGAACCTCTATATCTCCGTTTCTTCTAGCATCAGCTATCTCTTCAGGGAACCATTTAAAAGGTCTTCCTGCTACATATTTTAAAATCTTGTGTACAGCTGTTACCTCTAAACCATAGTTAATATACCATTTCAGTAGGGGTGTATATAACAAGATCTTCTTTGCCTTAGTCACCCCAAGCAATTTTTTAGTACCTTTTAGAGTTTTTCTCCCCGTAGCTTTTTGATATTCTTTCATATGTTCAGGGACTAGCTCTTCTGGAACACTGTCTACAACAAATAAGGGGGAGAACTCCTCAAATTTTTCTTTGAGATTTTCAGGTACATGTATATTCACTTGGCAAAAACCAAACACCTTGTCGGTAAGAATATCGTTACACATCTTCTTGACGTATTCGGGATCTGTTGGATTTTCAGCCTCAATGTATTCTTCTTTACCGCACGGCATTTCTTGATACAAGGTACTTGGGTATAAACTGTTTGAATCAAAACCACGAACAGACTTGCAGGTTTTTGGTTTTTTGTATTTATGGGGGCGAATCTTTGTCTTATCCTTTTCAGCATACCTCTTAAACACAGTACTAGGCCCTCCAACCATACCCGTTTCCAAGAGTTCCTTAGCCTTGTTTTTAGGGCATGCGGTACATTCTTTCCTTACCTTGGAGCACTCTTTACAAACCTTTTTACTACAAGTCTTAGCACATTTATGAAAGCAAGGTTTACCAGGAGCATATAAGGCAGGCTCGTCTCTCTTCTTCATTTTTACTGCTTTGTTGAGCACATACGTCATTGAGATACCGGGGATAGATACAGCATCTTTTAACATATCTATTGCATCTGGGTAATATTGTTGTCGAGTTTTCTCAAGAGCTTCCACAAATGGTACGACATCGGCTAGGTTATACTCCCGCAACCAATGCATCATGGTAACACAACCCCGCTTTTGGAATTCGATCTTAAATTCTTCATATTCTTGAGGAGACACTGTTATTTTTTGTTGGAGGCTTGAGTAAAAGTCTTTATATTCCACAGGTCCCACGTGAGAAAGCTTCTCATAACTATCCAACCATTCGTAAGGAAAGACAAGTTTTTGTGTTTTACAGTTGTTTGCTTTACACCACTTATCAAAAGAGAGTCCGGGGGCTAAGTAGGACATTGCATCTAAAAATTTAAAATGGTCAGTTGTCAGAAACATATACCTATTCTCTTTCTTTGCCACAAAAATCTCTCCAGCTTGCTCGGTCATGTGTTTTACAAAATGTTTTTTGATCATATTTATATCATACTTTCCACTATTGAACCCTAAAACAGGAACTTGATTACACCACTTTTTGTACTGATCCAGCACGTTCTTAGGGATAGAATCTTCATCGGGAAGCTGATATTCTTTTACAACTTTTTCTACGATAGCTTTCCGACGGTATTCTAAATCTGTAATAAAGTCTTTGATAAGCTCTTCTGGGTTTGCGTTTACAAGAAAGTTAGGTTCGTTTGTAAAATTATCGGTTATAGCAACACTAACTGGAATATGTTTGTTACTGAAAGTTAGGTCGGCAGTCATCTGTTGAGAAGGTTTTGGGAGCAATGCTTCAAAATCGTAAACAATAAAATATTGGTATGGTGTAAATTTCTTTTCAAGTCTCATATCACTTAATTTAGGTTTTTCATGATCCCAAACCGAGACAACATTATATCCCAAGCTTCTAATCGTCTGTTCAATTTCTATAGTTTCATTGTATCTCTTTTCATCGTCACTTGAACAGGGGCAGCCGTGCCATTTACATCCATAGAATTGAAAAACGGTCTTAGTCTCTGGCTCGTATCCATCAACCAAAATCTCCTTTTTACCCTTCTTCACACACCGCTCGCCTCCATGCCCACAGAGAGCGTGATGAATGTGTTTTCCTATATGTCTAGCCTGTTCTTCAATCCATCGACACCCCGCGTAACTAAATTGGGTATTACCTCCATAAAACACCTTTTCTGAACTATTCATGATGTGTTTGAACTTTTCCCCTTTACATATCAATTGTGTCTTTCCTCCTGAACATCTTTTTTCTGTGATGTGTCTATTGTAATTATCATGTCTGTTAAATCTTTGCTGACATCCAGAACATTCCCAGAGTTCAGTTAACAGATCTATATTCTTGATGTAAAAACAGTGCCCTTCATAAAGTCCGATATCTACACATGGTAAATTCGTTTTGAACTGGTCTTTCCCAAACACTAGTTTCCAAACCTTTTGATCTTTTGGTTCGTACAGACGGATGTTAACAGAAAACATCTTAGCAATACCCTCAAAATCAACAAGTTTCGTTGCTCTGACTTCTGATGGTTTCAGTGTTGGATTATCATAAAAATCTCGGGCCAGTTTTAGTGCCTTTCTGGTAGTGTCCTCGGCAGGTCTAGGAATATTATCACGATAGGCAAAGTAAATAGCGAGACACCTCCAGACACATAAATTGTCTTTCTTATCGTCGACGGAGTGAATACATTTCTTGTTATGTAACCAATCTGGTAGGGGTCCACACCCCATTAAAGGCTCGTTGCTGTGAATAACTTTTACGGTTATCTCAATAAACTCAACTTTGCCTTGGTAGACTCCTGGGGTTTCAACAACCTCTGTTGCTGGTAGGTATGCTCTACTCCACGCTTCAACATTCTCCAAATCTAACCTTTTGGTCTCACACCTTTCGATATAACCCTCTATTTCAGATAAACTTGTAAAAGTTCCCTCCCCACGAAGTGTTTGGGGATAATCAACTATTTCTCCACTCCCACGATGAATTCTAGCCGTAAAACTGTAAACAATCCTTGAACGCATCTCTATGTACGGTTTGAGTTTGTTAAAAATCATGTTTGATAAGTCATTATTAAGATCAGCATTAACCTCTTTGACATTTGTGTTTGGTGGGGTTTGTGGGGTTTCAGTTGGGGTTCCAGTTGGGGTTTCAGGTGGGGTTCCAGTTGGGGTTTCAGGTGGGGTTCCAGTTGGGGTTTC
The DNA here is from genome assembly GCA_949710005.1 of Ricordea florida. Classification (NCBI taxonomy): domain Eukaryota; kingdom Metazoa; phylum Cnidaria; class Anthozoa; order Corallimorpharia; family Ricordeidae; genus Ricordea; species Ricordea florida. The sequence goes on from OX453285.1 coordinate 2,769,648, forward strand.
AATTAAGTTTGTCTGTTCTTCCTCACTCTCAGATATACGGGTTGGTGTGATATTTGTATCTCTAACAGCAATAACCCGTTTCAATAGTTCTGATGTCTTATCCTTTATCCAACCAAAAGTTTTGCCTGGGATTTGTGGAATAGCTTTTACCAGCCGCGTGCCCGCATCTATGAAACTGGATAAGATAGATGTCCAGTCCTTTGGGGTTGGTTCTTGTGTTCGTTCAGGGATATTAGTTATAGGGGCTGGGATAGGTCTTTTCTGCTGGTTGGAAATATTAGTTCTAGGGGCTGGGATAGGTCTTTTCTGCTGGTTGGAAATATTAGTTCTAGGGGCTGGGATAGGTCTTTTCTGCTGGTTGGAAATATTAGTTCTAGGGGCTGGGATAGGTCTTTGCTGCTGGTTGGGGGTAGTAACTGGTGTTTTTAGTGGTCTGACTATAAGGGTTGTTGGAGGCCGTCGTTTGGTTGGTTCAGCTTTAGGGGCTTGTGGTTGTCTTAGAATTTCGATGAGTTCTGCTTTAGACATTCTAGAATATCCTTTAATACCCCTATCTTTAGCAATTTGTTTCAGTTCAATCACTGTCTTCTTCTCCAAATCTTTAGCAAGTTGTTTCAGTTCCATCACTTTCTTATTATCCATCAATTTTCTATTATATTATTATTTCTTTAAATCTGTTTTTAAAATTCATTTTTTTTAAAAAATTCCTGATAAAATCCCTGATAAATTTCTGATAAAAAAATCCAGGTATAAAAAATTTATCAAAATCCTTATAAAATCCTTGATAAAATTTCTGATAAAATCTCTGATAAATCCTTGATAAAAAAATTAATCAGGGAAAATAAAAAATCCTTGATAAAATCTCTGATAAATTCCTGATAAAAAAAATCCGGGTGATTTGCCTCTATCATACTACTAGGCCGGAACATTCCGGAACATCCCGGAACATCCCGGAACATGAAAAATTTTTTAAAATTTAAAAAAAAAATTATAGCAAGAAATAAATAAGACAAGAAATATATACATAACTTAAGAGCCCAAAAAATAAAACTAAAGAAAGAAAGAACTTGGCTTGTAATTCTCGAGTACTCTACACTAGTTTAGACTGAACCAAGTAAACCATTTGAAATCGTCTACGTATGAAACAAATAAGAAAACTTACCTATACTGGTCAGAGTGTCAGAGTTCCACCTTTTCCTGTCGATCGCCGCCATCTTAGGTTTGTACAGCGAACGAAACGAGTACCCGTCCCTAGGGGCATTTGGAACTCTCCCCAGATTTCGCTCGCCATGAGAAACCAAGATGGCCGCAATCACCATCTAAAAATCGGGGACTGTGAACAGTATAGTATCTACCACCAATATAAATCTTTCCTTTTAAATCCAAAGCCAGTAGTCCCTAAGCTCTTGTTAAATGGATAACCGTCATGATTCTCTCTTGATTCAATGCAAACCATTACAGGAGGTGGCTGTGTGAGGAAAGCTTAAAAATTCCCCTCTTCGCAACCCAATCTACTATATTTAAAAGAGGCGAGTCCTCAATCATGACTATCATTTGCATGGAACTGCCCTCACTTGCCCAGCAAATCAATTCCGACCAAGAGAGGATAACTTCATTCTCTCGTGATTCGGACAAAATATTGTTTTCTTATACTTGGAGAAGATACCAGATTCATTTTCTTTCTTTATTTTTTGTTTTTATTTTATGTATTTCTGTCTATTTTCGTTATATATAATGTATATTTAGTGTCTTATTTATTTCTTGCTATTATTTTTTTTTAAATTTTAAAATTTTTTTCATGTTCCGGGATGTTCCGGGATGTTCCGGAATGGTCCGGCATGTTCCGGAATGTTCCATGTTCCTGGCTTTATCGACTGCCCGAAACAACTTGTAGCGAAACGACTTTGTAGCGAAACGACCGTACACCTAAGCGATTACCGAATAGCCTTGAAGCAATCTTCGAACAAATTTTAACAGGCAAAAAGAAAACATCCACGAAAGTATTGCTATGATTATTTTTACAATGGAAAACAAAGCAAGGTGTAAAGATTGTTTTGAGCGAAAGGACTCTTTCATTATTTGGTTTCGTGACACATTTACAGGATCACATTCTTACCAGATAAATATGATACCCCATTATTCACATCGGAATGTATCTGACTCCGATTGAATCGGCAAAGATTTTTTATCATGTCGGCGACGGCACCTAGTGGCCACAAATCGGCACCGATTCCGAACCATCGGAAAATTGATCGGGTCCGTTTCCGTTGATCGGGTTGCCCATTTATATTTGGACGCATTCCCTAAGTACGTTTTTACAAAAGAATAATGAGTTATTTCAGTGGAATAACAGAACAACGAAAATTTCCGACCAGGAATAATAGAATAACGAACACTCGCTTTTTCCTCTTTCCTCATCAGATCCCAGTACAGCCCCGAGCAAGCTTAGTCACGAAGCTGTATATCACCTACCTTACTATGGTCCCATCCTTTCGCGTTTTCAACATCTGTTTTATTGATGGTGTCTTCCTGAGATAATGCGCCACGCAGGAAGAGTAAGAGGAACAAAGGAGCTGCGAATCTCATTATGGATGATTGCTCGATCAAAGATAAACGTTTTTGGCTGAAACAAGATTAATTTAAGATCTGAAGGAAGACTTTGCTTGTTTGAAATAGATATCTTATTTGTTACATGCCAATATTATTCAGCCACATTTTCTTAAAAGCAAAAACACTTTTGTTAAGAAAACAGCTGGTTCTGATTGGTTGAATTTTATAGGTTAAATATAGTTAATGGGTTTCTAACAGAACAGAAAGGGAAAAAGTTTGGATATGCTCTTAGGAATTTCGCCAAAAACAAATAGCCGAAATATTAACACGTAAAATGAATCTTTTAAGAACGCTATTCTGCACTATGCCAGTATCTAACTCCTCTAAGAATTCTGCTGAATTTCTGTTATTGTTCTTCTTGATAACTTTCTTGATAGATGCTAAACGTTACCGAAGTACTGTTGGTATGGCAGTAGAACATTTCGTGTTTGTCTCGTGTGTTAGTCTGGACAATCACGTGTTCACCACTCTCTAACCAGATGCAGGGGTGAGTGGGTGGGGGAGGTTGAGATTGTGATGACGAAAACAACTCAACTCAAACTAAAACAAATCAGCCCTGGTTCAAACTTACTAATTATATCATGAGGCATAACCCCCGGGGGAAGGGGGTACTGCCATATATGGGCTATATAGGTATGTGCCGCTGTGAAGGGTATGGTTTTCAAGCAGTTTACTCTAGCATAGGGTATGCAGAGCGTTTGGGTCTAGAATAGGGTATCATTTTTAACGAAACTGACCAGTTGGTTGAAGATTGAAAAAAAAAACAAACAGAACAAGCATAGATAAATCTTTCTCTGGGAGAGAAACGATTATGGTGTAAGGTTTTGTTTTGGCTAGACAGTGCTAGTGACCTCAGTTTCTGGAAAACACCTACTCTAGGATAGGAGTGATTTGGAGGGTTTACTCTAGTACAGGGTAGCAAAATTCAGCTGAACTAGCTCTTGTGTAGGCTAAGGGTTCCAGTGTTCCAGCAGCACATCTTCACCCAAAAATTCGCCCATCCTGAAAACTGACGCCCATCCTGTAGTTGCATCACCAATCCCATACCTAGTGTTACATTTACCTATCCAGAGTTCAATGCGGACTGTGCCCTGTGCGAGATTCTCGCAGTAGCCCTCAAAGGAACGATGATGTAACAGGTTGGGTTGACCAGATAAAGAGGACCAGTCGTTATACACAGCAGCCTCTATGGTCATAGGACCACTGCATTCACTGTTGTTAAACTTGAAGAACCATCTGTTACACTTGTCATGTCCTATGACTCGGAGGTTCCCTTGGTAAGAGACCCTGAGAGCCGTGTTGCTGTGAAGTTTCTTGAATAAGCATTCCTAAAAACAAACGTTTTACAGTGTTAATAATAATAATGATATACTCCATTTTTATTGCGCATGTTCTATTTAATTAATCATATGCGCATTACAATCAGACCAATAGACCATGACACCGGGAACACGCCCTACTCTTTTCGAGCAGTGCCATGGGTTCTTTTACGTGCCACATTACAGATAGAGTTGTGAGACGGGGCCTACGGTTTATCGTCCTTATCCGAGAAGACTAGAAAGTCTAATCATTTGCAGATGTCATTACAAAGGCAGCACTTTCTACTCAATGATTTTAAGACCATGAATGTTGGTCCGGCCGGGGTTTTGAACCCGCGACCTCCCGCACGGTAGTCCAGTGCTCTACCAACTGAGCTAACTGGTATAGTGTATATAAATTGCAAGTTTTGCGGAGAAAGCCAAACAATAAGACATCGATTTCTTCAAATCTCTCTCTTCAGATAACGATATTATTTATTATTCTTAATATTCTTAATATTCATTACTTAGTTATTATTCAGTTATTAAGACAGTTGATATTTATTATTCAGCTTCCACCTTGACTTAGCGATGAAAATGAAATGTTAATGTGCTAAATAAAGGGGTCTCTAGAGTAATAGTTTCAGTTACGAGCCTGTTGTTCAACTACTTTACATTATTATGGGACCTAGCAGAACCCCCATTCACATTCATCTTACTGCATCATAGAGATAAGTAGGTTCAACCGAATTTAAACTTTCTAGATTCTTAACTATGGCAATAAATCAAGTGGACTTTACAGTTACAGAAAATAGAAAAATAGTTTGTGGATCAGCCAAAAATGTTACCCTTAATTCTAGACCAAAACCAAAAGCCAAAACACTATCTTTTAATGCTAGAATTTGTATGTCTAGAAGTTTGGAATGTCAATAGACATTAGTGATTACAGTTGCCCTTGGTTGTTTTCAAATTACATTCCATCCCAAACAAGCACCAAAGGTACACTTCTCTTATTTTCAGCAGGTCTTGAATCAAAATAAAATTCATTTTCAGATTTGTATTCGGGTTTAGATTTAGGGATTGATTAAAACCAATTGAAAAGTTCGCACACTTGATGGTATGAATCTGTTTTGTGTGGAGACGAGCTGCTCTAAGCCAACTGTCGTAGGGTTAGCGTGCTGAGGTGGAGACAATTTAAGCTTCTTTGATTATTATAAATTGAATTCAGAGGAAAGTGTCTACCTACTTTTATTTTACCACTATCTCCGTAAAAAGGTGTTTTCCACACACATTGTTTCCAGTTTCCTTGTTGAAGCGGGTTTGTTTTAGTCGCGTCTCCTTTCTCTCCCTTAATTCCCATGATTCCATTTTCCCCCTTCTCTCCAGTCTCTCCTTTTTCTCCCTTGGAACCTCTTGGACCCATTTTCCCTGCTGCACCTGCCACGCCTTGTAACCCTTGTGGCCCCATCTCTCCCTTTTCTCCTTTGCTGCCATCCCTTCCATGATGGCCAGGTAGCCCAGGCATTCCCGGCATCCCATTCGAACCTGGCATACCCGGCATTCCACAAGACGATGACGGGCACTGAGAAAGAGGAATTTAAATCTATTGAATTACAGCCGAGTGTGACGTACCTACAGCATATCATACCTGATATAAGACTCCATAAACGAAATGTTCGTTGTTGGTTACAGAAATACCATTTTTCGATCTTGAAACAAAATCCTTGCTGCAACTTCAGGGGAGTATTTTTTTAGTACACTTTAAATTCTTAATGCAGTTTCCACCCTAGTAGTGTAACCAATTTTGTCCGGCACCGTACTGAGAGAATATCGGTTCCCGGTCTTTCCCGTATGGACCTCACTGGGCTCGGTCCGTACTGACAAGACCTAGGGTCGATATACTCCCAGCATTGAGGGCTGAAGAGGAATAGGACAAATAGTGGGATAGGAAGAATGGAGATTTTTTGTTGGAATAATGCCATTTTGTGGGGCGGACTAACCACTTCCTTTGAAATAACTGATTACGTTGACCGGATTAAGTAGATTTTTGCAAAAGAATAATGAGTTATTTTAGTGGAATAACAGAACTACGAAAATTTTCGACCAGAAATAATGGAATAACGAACACTCGCGTATTCCTCTTTCCTCATCAGATCCCAGTACAGCCCAGAGCAAGCTTAGTCACGAAGCTGTATATTGCCTACCTTACAATGGTCCCTTCCTTTCGCGTTTTCAACATCTGTCTTCTCGATGGTATCTTTCTGAGCTAATGCGCCACGCAGGAAGAGTAAGAGAAAGCAAGGAGCTGCGAATCTCATTATGGATGATTGCTTGATCAAAGCTAAACGTTTTTGGCTGAAATAAGACTAATTTGGAGTCTTAAAAGAAGACTGCGTGTATTTGAAATAGATATACTTATTTGTTATATACAAAGTTATTTCACATTACCCTGAAACCAAACACACTTTTGTAGAGATAACGTTTCTGATTGGTTGAATGTCGAGGTTAAATTAAGTTACTGACATTTATATGGGTTTCTAACAGATAAGAAAGGGAACAAGTTTGGACGTGCTCTTAGGAATTTCGCCTAAAACAAATAACCGGGATATTATCACGTACAATTCATCTTTTACAAATGCTATTCCACACTAGGTCAGTATCTAACTCCTCTAAGAATTCCGCTGAATTCCTGTTCTTGTTTTTCTTCATAACTTTCTTGATAGATGCTAAAAGTTATTGAAGCACTGTTGGTATAGCAGTGGAACATTTTGTGTTTGTCTCGTGTGCCAGTGTCGACAATCACGTGATCACCACTCCCTAACTCTATACGGACGGAAGGGATTGGAAATAAGAGAAAATAAAACAAATCAACCCTGATTCAAACTTAATAATTACATCATAAGACATAAACTTATTCGCGGAGGGGTATACATGTGGCAATGGTAGAGTTAGATACCACTTTGAGACCCAAGTGGGAAGGGTAAGGGCATTCACTACTGATCCCCACCCCTCCCTTGAAAAGAATCCTCTGATAGTATGAAGCCACCCCCTGATGTTAGTTCCTCAATAACGAAAGCCTTTTTGACAATAAAATCTTCATTTGTGGCGGAATATGTGTAGCTCAACAAACATGGTTGCCCATTGAAAAGTTCATTTACATGTGCCTTCCTGTTTCCCTGTGTTAAATTGTGCTTTACTTAGTTTTGCTTTCTGAAACATTTGAGTCTGGTTGTAGCTTTTGGAAGATCCAAACTCAGGGGATTAACAGTAGGCCACACAAATCCTCTAGCCCTGATGAGAATGCAGCTGCTACAATGAAATACTCGGAACTCTGGTAGTTGGACGTGTAAGATAAGGATAGCTGAGAATCACGAAAGACGAATTAACTAATTTGGACTGACTCCAGGAGAGCGTTTTCTGCGTCTCCGGACACCAGACGAAAGAAAACGTGTTACAGAAACGAAGATGGATCGAACGTTTAGTGCTTCTTTAGTAAAATGTGGACGTTATAAAAGAGATTGAAACAGCCAAGATGTATAAGCGTCAGTCCAAGACAACGAAAGGGAGTGCCGATGGTAGAATTTCCGCTATGAACAGACAGCACCCCAAAGCCGTTTTATTATTAATGCTCCAGTCAATTGAAATTATGCCCCCCCGACCCCCGGGACATAGCGGGGGAGTAACGCGGGTATACACCTTATTCCAAACTTGCCGCCATTTAAATACTTTTTTGTTTTTATTTAAGATATCCCTTAATGCCTCCATCTTAAGCTAAAATTCAAAAGAACATTTTACCTTGAACGAGGCATCATGGTCTAATATAAATAAAAACAAACGAATACAGTAAAAGGCGGCCATTTTGGAAATACCTCTTACTAACCGAGTTCTCGGTCCGTACTGTAAGTTCCGCACCGAGTTTTTCCGCTCGGATTTATGGCCCAAGAGCGAAGCGAGTGGGCCATAAATCCAAGCGGACAAAACGAGGATCCATAACTTACAGTACGGACCGAGGAAACAAGGTTTGTAAGATATTTATTATATCTCAAAACAAACTTTTGAATTTCGCGGGCCGTACAGTAAAGTACGGGCAACTAAATTGACCAATCACAGCGCGCGTACTAACTGAGAGATATAATAATAAGGTATATGGCTTTGGAAAAACGTTATTGTAATAAAGCATTTTCCCGGGGGGGACGGGGTCAGTAACGCTTTTGCCAATTTGCCGGGAATTTGGAGCGGGGCTTGTAACACCCGGCCTGACAGAGAGGGAATGGGCCCGAGTAACAAAAGTTACGCTTCCTTGCTACGTGACAAGATGGAATAAAATGAATAAATATTTTATTGCGTAATTCCGTGTGTATAGGAAATCAAGTCTCCAAAACATTGTACATACTGGGGCCATGAGGGCGAGGATTGTACCAAAATACTTCCCCTGATGGGTGGGGTAGTTCACTAATGTAACACTGTTAAATTGTTTCATTCCCCGCTATGTCTGATGGGGCGTATATAGGATTTTTGTTGGGGGTGGGGGGGGAGTGGGAGGTTTCACCATTTCAGAACGAAACACACAAGGATAGGATAGGATAATGATAAGTGCTTTATTATCAACAGAGCGCCTATAGGCACATGTGTTTACAATGATAACAAAGATTTTCGTGCAATAATTACAGAGGTGTACATTTGTAAAATGTATACAACTATCAAACAAGGTTATCTTTAACGGAAGCCCAAGCTCTGTATGAGAGGCTATAGGCCTATATATAAGGTCTATAAGGTTTTGTATAGGAATTTAGACTGTTGTCAACTATAACTCCGTAAGTAATAAAGCAAATAAACTCTAACCTCAGCGTAGTGTTATTTGTGTTTTGTTGTTCTCTGTTAGCGGTTTCAGGCCTTTTTGGCGATTTTAGCGGAGTTATTTTTCACTACTAAGAAGAATGATGCGTTTTTAAGACAGCAATGTTTAAAATAGTCGGCTAAGAGCACGTAAAATTGCGTACTGTCGGCCACAGGTTTTTCAGTTGAGTTATTATAAATTTTCTTTACTTACCTCTTTTTTGCAAAATATCCGATAATGGAACGTTGCATAGTTCGAGCGTGAAACGAAAAGAAGACATAAAATGGCGGGGAAAGGGAATGACAACGAGGCTGGTGTTGATGGTCTACGCTGACCGCCACTCCGCTAAAGCGAACGGCTCAGAAGACGGCACTTGATCGACCAAAGTTACACAAACATTTAGCTTCGGGGAACATTTATTCCACCAAAGAAAATTCCGCAATCTGACCGTTTTACGGCACAACGGGCCGCCGTGTATTATTTTATTGATTAATTCAATTGCGGTTGTACATTTGTTGATGTTTTTTAGCAAAAATTTTCTTGGGAACCAAGAGGGCTGCACGTGCAATCAATGCACCGCCCTTAGATCCGCCCCAGGTCTCGGGGGTCGGCGGGCTGTGGTTTCAATTGACTGGAGCATAACGAAACGCGGTTGTGTATTGAATGCAGTCCGTTGTAAAATCCTTTAAGACAAGAGGGAGGAGGGAGCTTTGGCAAATTTAAGAGCTGAAGGAAACGAATTAGGCAACAAAAATCGTTAAAGTTGGAGGTAAGAAGACATATTCAGCACCAAGATCCATTAAAAAAAAGGGAATTCTAGAACTACACGTGACTACTGCAGTTTAGTAATTTTTATACGCTGTGCACTTTATTTTATTGTTAAGTCATAATGCACCAAGTTTTTCAATTTCTAACATTGACTTAAAAAGTCATTGCAGTTAAGATTTAAATTTGGTCTCTAAGGTGATTGGGTCTGGTGTGGATGTATAATAAACTAGTCCGAACACTTCAAATCCCAGCATCCCTTGCACGACTAGTTTTCACTCTTACTTACATCCCGATGACATAGTGGCTACCAGGCTTCTGGCTCGTAGCCACAAAAATGAACTGGGTGCGAGGGACGACTGAAAGCCTGCAACTATTTTGTTGCGCAACAGGTAGGGCTAAACTACGGAATACAGGGACACTTCATTTACTTCGTTTAAATAACAGTAGAGTCCATTGTAATATGCCACGTTCTTTAACTTAAAGCCTGCAACACACGCAAATGAAGTGGTCCAGTATTCTGTAATCGCTCCCAGAGTAGGTAAATCATGTTTATTTCGTTTCAAGGAAAATCAACATTCGTGCTCTAGGAAATTCGGCTACACTTCGAAATATCCCTTGATGCATTTGTTGTATACTTTCAATTCAGGTACTCTTGAATTGTGCTTTATTTGAAATCAGTCCCAGAGAACCGTTAATAACGTTGCAAAACGGAATTCAAATTTCGCGCTTGATTAAGTGTAGATTACCGTAAAGCATATGCTTACATCACATGATCATCATCGAGCGTCGCACTAGACTTATATCACTGCTTTCGTGCAACGCAAAACATAGTTACTTATGCATTATTCGCGTAATTCTAGCTAGTTTTCGTAGTTTCGTTTTCTGCAATAACTAAATAAATTCATCTTTTGTCTGATTTCTGACTGATTTGTCATCTGAAGGTCGACGCTCGCATCACGCGATCGTGTTCCTCCCCGCATCATTGAAACAACATTGCAAAGCGCTGCGTGATTCGTGAGTCAATAAATCAGGGCTGACTAATGGTAATTTGTTTCGAACGGGTAAAGCTTGTCTGTAAGAAAAAAAAATTGAAATAAATATTAGTAAAAACATGAAAAACGAGAGGTCGAAATGTCACTATTCACATGACAATGACCACATTGCGAGACAATCAAAACGCTTATATAACAACTACACCATTCACGATGAATAACACCATTTTTTATTGTTACTGTTATTATTCAGTGTTAATTACATGACACTCTAGTTCTTATAATTTCAGACTACTTGCACGTGATACACAGTTCTATATTTTTTTTACATCGGATTTATAAGCTTTGTATTATTAAAAACAATTTCTATTGGCTCTTATTTATGCTAGAATGTTTTGAGATGTGAGATGATCTTCAGCCAATCAGATTGCGAGCTCGGTGCTGATTTCACTATTGAGCGGGTGGTACTTCTTCAACCATTATGCGAGACACTGACTCCCATCCTGTATATGCTTCACCAATTGCATACCCAGTGTTACATTTGCCTACCCAGAGTTCGATGCGGACTGTGCCCTGTGCGAGATTCTCACAGTAGCCCTCAAAGGAACGATGATGTAACAGATTGGGTTGGCGAGATAAAGAGGGCCAGTAGTTATACACAACAGCCTCTATAGTCATAGGACCACTGCACTCATAGTTGTTAAACTTGAAGAACCATCTGTTACACTTGTTATGTCCTGTGACTCGGAGGTTCCCTTGGTAAGAGACCCTCAGAGCCGTGTTGCTGTGAAGTTTGTTGAATGAGCATTCCTAAAAACAAACGTTTTACAGTGTAAGAGTCTAGTCTGCATAAATATCAAGTTTGGGGAGGACAGCCAAACAATCAGACCTTGATTTTTTTAAGCTTCTCTCTTCAGGTTACCATATTATTTAATACTATTGATTTTGTAAAATTTAAGTATTCATTACTAAGTTATTATTCACGTTGTTTCAGCCGGCAGTTGGTATTTATTATTCAGCTTTCCCGTTCGAAAATGGTGTTGACCACTAATTAGCTTGCCTGTTCCTAACTTAGTGAAGAACATGAAAAGCTAATGTGATGAATAAGAGAGCACTAGAGTAATAGTCTTAGTTATAAGCCTGTTGTTTATCTACATTACATTATTATGGGACTTAGCAGAACCTCTATTCATATTCACCTTACTGCATCATAGAGATAAGTAGGTTGAACAGAATTTCAAATTTACAGATTCTTAACTATGGCAATAAATTAAGTGGATTTGTAGAGTTTTTGAAAGTAGTTCTGTTTGTAGATCAGCCAAAACTCTTCCTTTTAATTCTAGAACTTGTATGTCTAGAAGTTTGGATTGTCAGTAGGAATCACTGATTACAGTTGCCCTTAATTGTTTTCAAATTGACATTGTATCCTAAACAAGGACCAAACAGGGAATTCAGGTGCAATACTCTTTTTTTCTGCAGGTCTAGAATGAAAATAAAGCTCATTTTCAGATTCGGGTTTCGAATTGATACAAACCGATTGAAGAGTTTGCACACTCGATTGTATAAATCTGTTTTGTATCGAAACGAGCTGCTCTAAGCCAACTTTAAAAATTTATTCTTTAGACCGGAATGCTTCTTGATGATGCAATCCTTTTAATATTAGTGGTGCATATTTCTCTGTCCGTCAAATCTTTATACATATGCATGTTTTGTTGCAGGGGCAGCGTGCTGAAGTGTTGAAAACTTGCTTCATTATTATAAATTGAATTCAGAGGAAAGTGTCTACCTACATTTATTTTACCACTATCTTCGTCCGAATTTGTTTTCCACACACATTGTTTCCAGTTTTGTTGTTGAAGCGGGTCTGTCTCAACTGCGTCTCCTTTCTCTCCCTTCATTCCCATGATTCCATTTTCTCCCTTCTCCCCAGTCTCTCCTTTTTCTCCCACGGAACCTCTTGGACCCATTTTCCCCGCTGCACCTGCCACGCCTTGTAACCCTTGTGGCCCCATCTCTCCCTTTTCTCCTTTGCTGCCATCCCTTCCATGATGTCCAGGTAGCCCAGGCATTCCCGGCATACCATTAGAGCCCGGCATACCCGGCATTCCACACGAGGATGACGGGCACTAAAAAAGGAGGAATCGAAATCTATGAAATAAAACTCCAGGTGTGTTATATCTGAAGCTTATCATACCTGATATAAGAAACTATAAACGCAATATTGGTTGGTTACTTCCAGAAATACTCTTCTTCGATCTTGAAACAAAAACATTTTTGCTGCAACAGGTAAGTATCTTTTAGGTACACCGTAATTTCCTAATGCATGCACAGTTTCCACTATGGTATAACCAAACTTGCCCGGGACCGTGCAGAGAGAATACCGGTTCACGGTGCCCGGTCGTTCCCGTATGGACCTCACTGGGCTAGGTCCGTACTGACAAGACCTAAGGTCGATATTCTCCCAGCATCAAGTGCTGAAGAGAAATAGAACGAATAGTGGGATAGGAATAATGGGATTTTCTGTTGGAATGCCATTTTGTGGGGCGAACTGACGACTTTCTTTGAAATAACTGATCACCCTGACCGGATTAAGTAGAATATAGAATAATGAGTTATTTTAGTGGAATAATAGAATGACGAAAATTTTCGAGCAGGAATAACAGAATAACAAACACCCGCTTATTCCTCTGTCCTCATCAGATCCAAGTACAGCCCCAAGCAAGCTTAGTCACGAACCTGCAAATCGCCTACCTTACAATGGTCCCTTCCTTTCGCGTTTTCAACATCTGTCTTATTGATGGTGTCTTCCTGAGCTAATGCGCCACGCAGGAAGAGTAAGAGGAAGAAAGAAGCTGCGAATCTCATTATGGATGATTGCTCTATCAAAGATAAACGTATTTAACTGAACCAAGATTAATTTAAGATCTGAAGGAAAACTGTGCCTGTTTGAAATAGATATCTTGTTTGTTACATGCCAATTTATTCAGTCAGATTTTCTTGAAACCAAACACACTTTTGTAGAGAAAACAGTTCTGATTGGTTGAATTTCGAGATTAAATTAAGTTACTGGGTTTCTGACAGAACAGAAAGGGAACAAGGTTGGACGTGCTCTTAGGAATTTCGCCAAAAACAAATAGCCGAAATATTAGCACGAAAAATGAATCTTTTAAGAACGCTATTCCGCACTAGGCCAGTATCTAACTCCTCTAAGAATCCCGCTGATTTCCTGTTCTTGTTCATCTTGATAACTTGGCGGCACCAAGATTAATTCTAGATTTGAAAGGAAGAGTTTGCCTATTTGAAACAGATATTTTATTTGTTACATGCCAGGTTATTCAATCAGATTATGCTGAAACCAAACACACTTTTGAGGAGAAAACAGTTCTGATTGGTTGAATTGCGAGGTTAAATTAAGTTACTGGGTTTCTGACAGAACAGAAATGGAACAAGTTTGGACGTGCTCTTAGGAATTTCACCAAAAACAAATAGCCAAAATATTAGCACGTAAAATGAATCTCTTAAGAACGCCATTCCGCACTATGTCAGTATCTAACTGCTCTAAGAATTCCACTGAATTTCTGTTCTTGTTCTTCTTAATAACTTTCTTGATAGATGCTGAACGTTACCGAAGCACTGTTGGTATGGCAGTGGAACATTTCGTGTTTGTCTCGTGTGTCAGTCTCGACAATCACGTGATCATCACTCTCTAACCTGATGCACGTGGCAGGGAGTGGGGTAGGTTGACATTGTGTTACAAAAACAACTCAACTCAAACTAAAACAAATCAACCCTGGTTCAAACTTACTAATTATATCATGAGGCATAACCCGTCGGGAATGGGGGGTGTACGGTATGTGCCGCTGTGAAGGGTAAGGTTTTCAAGTAGTTTACTCTAGCATAGGGTATATAAATCAGAGCGTTTGGGTCTAGAATAGGGTATCATATTTAACAAAACTGACCAATTGGTTGAAGATTTAAAAAAAAAAACTGAACAAGCATAAATAAATCTTTTTCTGAGAGAGAAACCATTGTGGTGTAAGGTTTTGTTTTGGCTAGACTGTGCTAGTGACCTCAGTTTCTGGAAAACAGCTACTCTAGGATAGGAGTGATTTGGGGGGTTTACTCTAGTATAGGGTAGAAAAATTCAGCTGAACCAGCTCTGGTATAGGCTAAGGGTTCCAGGGTTCCAGCAGCACATCCCCACCCAGAAATTCCTCAAGTATTCCCCGCAGGACATAATTCTAGTCAGTGCTGGGAATACATGTGGCAATGGTTGGGTGAGATACCACTTTGAGACCCAAGTGGGAAGACTAAGGGCATTCACTACTCATCCCCACACCACCCTTGAAAAAAAATCCTCTGATAGTGCAAAGCCATCCCCTGATGTTAGTTCCTCAATAAAGCCTTTTTGTCAATAAAATCGTCATTTGTGGCCGAATACATGTTGGAGAACAAACATGATTGTCTATTGAAAAGTTCATTAACGGGTGCCTTCCTGTTTCCTTGTGTTATACCGTGTGTTACTTATATTTGTTTTCTGAAAGATTTGAGTTTGGTTGTAGCCTTTGAAAGCTCACAACTCAAGGGATGAACAGTAGGCCAAACAAAGCCTCTAGTCCTGATACGAATGCAGCCACTACACTGAGATACAGTCAAATAAAAGGCTCACAAGAGGGGCAGGTCAGTCACAACACTTGAAATAAAACAATCACGAATATTACTGATCTCACAACAAGATGCTTTAAGCCTAAGGGCCTTCATTTAACCCGTCTTTGGTTTCATTTAGTGTTGATCTTGGACATCTGGTTGGTGGTATTTCATCCTTGGCATTCCGTGAGTGTGAACATTTGTGACAACATTCATTAGCAACGTCAAAATGATCAATGGTTCTTTTGACTTTTTCTTCATCTTCAAGATGCAGTGCTCCTAGTTCTTCCACAGGAGCTGTTTTCTCCTGTAAAGAAAGAGAGAGAAAAAATCCATAACGCTGACTGGTTGTCTATGGGACAAATCACACTCCAAAATGCATGGCGAATCGATTCACACTTCATTCCTCTTTAATCACTTGCTTTGCTAGACTTAGTGGTGTTATGTAATGCTTTATTCCCGGTTTGATGAAGTGCAAATGCTCTTGATATGCCAAGCGCCTAAACAAAATACAGTTTGCACATATCCTTTGAATAAATAGATAAATAAATGCAAGTTAAGAGTGAATCTAATCCTGTAACACCAACCTCAAGCTTCAGTCCTGTTAGATCTCTTTTCATGGCATAGGCATCCTCTCCATCAGCATAATATTTAGGTTCAATCTCAGAAATACTGTGTGGAAAGTACGAAATTCACAGAATCACACATCACAGGTGGTGTTACACTGCAACTACTCACACCAAGGACACCGAAATAAATTTTAATACAAATAAATGAATGTCAGTTTTTGACACTGAACAACAGATTTGTGGAAAGTTTTTACTGATCAAAACCATTCTTTTTTAAACCTGATATGTTTTGTACAGTTATAGAGCAAAAGTAAAAATATGCATTTTAAGCAAAATATAAAACTATTTTAGAGATTCTTTTGTTTAGATACTTGCTTATGATTGGCTAATTTGCTTGAAAATTTGATTGGTTGGCCTTGGTTTGAGTAGCTACACTGTAAACCACTTTACAAGAATGGTTTATCAAATCAGTTGACAAAGTAAGTGTTCCCACCACAGGATTTAAGCCCAAATACCAATATTCATTTTCTCTTAACTGTTCGCAGATATTTGTTACAGTACTAGTGAGGAGAGTTTGTTTAAATAACAATACAATTCTTTCTTAGTGATATTTTCATTATTCTCATAACACAAATGGTTGACAACCAGTGAATATTGTAATGAGAAACTGGATGCTGGTCACTACAGGGTGCTGACGCTTTGGACATTTACCCTCGACCAGAGTGCAGTACCAGTTTCTTTACGAGCTGTCTTCTTTCTATGTGTCTTTAGTATAAATCTACTAGCGTTCTATAACAAATGTGACCTTCTTTGGGAAAACGGACACTAACGCTTTTCCGTTAAACGGTCAAGAAAAACGGTTGTAAACGGATACTAAACGGTTAACTTAACCGTTTAAACGGATAGCAAAAAATTTAAACGGTTGACCAAAGTCCAAAAACGGATAGCTAAAAGCGTTAAACGGCGAAGCAAAAAAATAAACGGTTAGCTTGAAACGTTAAACGGTTGACCAAAGTCCAAAAACGGATAAGTCAAACCGTTAAACGGTTGACCAAAGTCCAAAAACGGATAGCTTAAAGCGTTAAACGGTTGACTCGGCGAGATCGCTTGAGGAAAAACTATCAGTCTTGCAATGTTTAACGAATATCTTTGAGCGTAAACATGGAGTATAATAACTTGGTAGATAATAACTGGGATACATTCTGTGAACGAAAAAAGTACTTTCGTATCTGATGAACTTTAGTTGGGTTAATACTTCAAAATTTATTCGTGCGCTTGCTTTCTCGCTTGTGTATTCTATTTCTGGTTAAACTATTGCCGTTTTCGTTCAACATTACGGTGATTCTCTTCTCTGACGTTTGTTGAAATAAGCATAATTTACAAAGGACAGTTTCGCTGCCAATATCTCAAGATGAACGGTCCTGAATGGCTACTCCAAGAAACGCTTCAATAAAAACCGTAACCTCTGCGGGAAGCAAACAACTAGTGGATAATTACCGTATTTATTCGCCTATAAGCCTAGCGATTCTTGCAAAAAGTTTTGCTCAGTTTTGGGAATTTTTTTCCGAAAAGGGGGGTTCGGCTTATAGCCGAGAGTTTTGAATAATTGTTTTCATCGAAGCGTCATCAACAAAGTGAAAATCATCATGGACATTTCTGATTCGGCTAATAGCCAACTCAGTTTCATGAAATTATAGTAAAACACAACAAAAACAAGTCGTAAAATGTTGGTCATTGAACTTTGATATAATTGGTGGCTCCTAAAGGAACCCTTTGTGTGTGATAATTATTAGCTTTCAACTAAAAATACACTCGCCATCAGTCTCATATTCGCTGTCCGTCTCGAACTCATCCTCCATTTCTTCATCATCATCGAGTTCCTGTGAGTCCTCGGAGTAGATTGCGTCGTCTTCCGTTCCGTCCATAGCATTGGAAATTCCACAGCTCTTAAAAGACTACTTTTCCATCTCCTCTGGAATCTCTTGCCATGCATTCTTTCTAAATCTGGCCAATCACAAGCGTTCGTTCCCACGGGTTGACAAACAAACTCACGTGCACTCGCTCGTGCGAAGAGATGGAGGGAAAACTAAGTCTTTTTTTTATCGATTTCGATGATAAACAATCAATTGAACTACACGAAATGTTTATCCCATTTCACATGAAGCGATTAGTACTCACCTTGATCTCTTTCGTCTGAAAACCATTCTAACATCTTGTTCTGTCACGCGAGTTACGCGTCTTGCGTTATATAACTGAGCATCGTATTTCAAAAGTATTATGGGATAGAATGCTCCATGTGGTGGTCGAGAGATTGTATAATCGTGTCGCCGGTGAAAACGCTTTCTCTTTTCACCGCGAAATTTTACTGTGATTAAAACTGGTTACACTGCTGATGAAGGACGTACGTCTCGTTTGTTTCGGAAAACATTCTTATGGATCAGGGTTTGACGGATCAGAACAGTGAAAAGAGAGACTTCTCGCCAGCCGACGTAAGCGATGCACTCGACCTCGTGGATAAACAACTCGAGCAGCAAATCGATGCCGAATTCCATGGCTCGCCTCGCTCACCGGAACGTGTTTCCGCTCCTTTATTTCCCGATACAGCAGCAGACCTTGTAGGCTCGGAAAAAACTACAATGACAGCCGAAGATGGCATGCTCCCAGTTGTAAATAAAGCTGCTCAAGATGTCGTCGAGCAAAACGTGGAATCCACGCGACCGAAACGAATTTCAAAACCTAGCGAGAAGCTAATCGCCAACAGGCTTCAGGCAGACACATCGAAGCTCGAAAGACTGTGGGAAGAGACTGCAAAGGCAATTTCTAAGTTGCAGGGAACTCCGGATTCTATCGAAGCCCTTCGGAAAGCGGTAGGAGATTTACGCTCAGCTTTTAACGAATATCAACTCGTGTGGGTTTCTTTGATGGACTTTACCGCGTATGTCAACATGCCCCAACAACGTCAGGAACGACAAACTCTAGAAGAAATAATGAGAACACGGAAAGAAATCGTCCAAGCAGCGATAAACGAAGGGATAGATCGTAAAAATGACCTCTTACAAGAATTAGGATCGGTTCGCTCTGGATCACGTGCTTCGAGGGCTTCGGTTTCATCCAGCGCGCTACGAGCTCATGCGAAAGGCGAGGCGGCCGCAGCGTTGAAAAAGGCTGAATTGCAGAAGAAAATTAACGAGCTCCAATCTAAATCTGCAATGGCACTGGAACTCGAAGAGATAGCTTTCGCGAGAAGAAAGCTGGAAGAACAAGCACGCCTGGAGTCCCTACGTGCAGAACAAGAAGCAGCTGTGGCGGTCGCGCGAGCCAAGGCCATTGATCAGGAGCTCGGACTCGCTCTCGAGTACGAGCCGCCAGATTTACCTGTTGAAGAACCCGGTAAACGCGTTGAGGAATTTATTAACAGCCAGATCGGTCAACTCACACAGCAAGATCAATCTCGTGATCCAGAACTTGACGCATCAAATTACAAAGTTAACGCATCGAATTTCACCGTCCCTGGTTTTCCCGTTAAGTCAGTCAAAGAAGAAAAGCCAAAACCAGAATCACTGCCCTTCGCCCCGAGTCGAACTGCTCAGGCCTCCAATCCAACTGACCGCATGGAATGTTTCATTCAGTTTATGGCCCGAAGGGAGCTGATTGCCAACAAAATAGAGAAGTTTGATAACCGCCCAGAAAACTACAATACTTGGAAAGCAGCTTTTAGGAACATGACAAAGGATGTGAATGTCACTGCAAGTGAAGAGTTAGCCCTAATGATTGAGTACACCACCGGTGAGTCAAAAAAACTTGTACAGCGGCTTCGCAATGCCTATATAGAGAACCCAAAGGTGGGAGTGACAGAATCCTGGAAGAAGCTAGGAGAACGTTTTGGCTCAACCGCAGTTATTACCAATGTGCATCTGAACAAGCTCACAATGTTCCCTGGATTAGCAGCAAAGGACAACAAAGGTCTGCAAGAATTTGGAGACTTATTATTAGAGTTGCAATGTGCTAAAGAAGATGGTGGCCTCACAGGGCTAAAAATTCTTGACGAACCTGCTTACTTGAAACCACTGCTTATCAAGCTACCCGAAGAACTCCAAGGAAGATGGCAAAGGCACGCATATCGTTTCAAGTCACAGCATGGTGTTGATTACCCTCCTTTTCGGGAGTTTGCCTCCTTCATCCAAGAGATTGCAAAGGAACGGAACGATCCCTACTTGTCAATAGAGAGTCAAGAGAAGAAGGATTTACATCTTGTAAAGCCTCCTGTCAGATCACCCGTCAAGCAACCTACTAAGCCACCAAACAAACCTGCTGTTATTCCACCATTCAGACAAGGCTTTAACACATTTAGAACTGACGTTTCAGACCCTACATCCAGGAGTCCAGTCGTTCGGGACCCTGCCAAATGGTGCGTCGTTCATAAACTTTCCCATCCTCTCAGTAAATGCCGTGCCTTCAGGGCAATGCCTCTGGCTGAAAGAAAGACCTTGCTCAGACAACAGGGAATCTGTTTCCACTGCCTTGCCTCAACCAATCATCTAGCGAAGGATTGTACCGTCCAGGTCAAATGCTCCGAGTGTCACAGTGACAATCATGTTGCGGCACTACATGCGGGACCCCTCAGCAAGCCACCAGTGGAAGGACGAGAACCAGGAGACGCCCACCAGCAAGGCGGGGAGCCTTCGAATGTAACATCTAGCTGCACAGAGGTGTGTGGAAGCACAAATGGAGGCAAATCCTGTGCAAAGATATGTCTGGCGAACATCTATGCAAGCAGTCATCCCGAGAACAAGGTCAAAGCTTACGTGGTCATTGACGATCAAAGCAACTGTTCACTGGCCAAGCCAGAACTGTTTGATCTGCTGAATCTGGGTGGAAAAGCCACTCCCTACACGTTGAAAACGTGCGCAGGGACAAGTCAAGTAAAAGGAAGACGCGCCCACAGCCTCATTGTTGAATCCATCGATGGCATGCAGAGTCATACGTTGCCCGTCCTCACTGAATGCAGTGCTATCCCAGATAGTAGGGAAGAAATTCCAACACCGTCAGTGGCTAGGGCCCACCCGCATCTAGCAGCTATCGCTGATGAGATTCCTGAATCAGACTCGGAAGCCGAGATCCTCTTACTCGTTGGAAGAGACGCTCCGCCTCTTCACAAAATCCACGAGTCCCGAAATGGACCCAGAAATGCGCCATGGGCTCAGCGCCTTGACCTGGGATGGGTGGTGTTAGGAAACGTCTGCTTAGATGGTGCTCATAGACCCACTGAGGTTACGTCTTACAGGACGCAAGTCCTCGACAATGGCCGACCTTCCTTTCTGTTACCCTGCAGCAACCGGCTCTATGTTAAACATGACTCAAATGCTAACTCCATGGCTTATTTGGAAACAAGTAAAAGAAAGGGAACCTTTTCTAAGGGGATCTTCGAAGACGGACTGGGAGACCATGTCTTCGCACGCACTAACAATGACAACAAACCAGGAATGTCAGTAGAGGACCGGAAGTTTATTCAGATCATGAACAATTCATTAAGCAGGAATGAATCCGGTAGCTGGGAAGCGCCCTTACCGCTCCGCGAGGAAACTAAATGGCTTCCCAATAATCGAGAAGATGCGCTCAAACGTCTGAAGTCGACTCGGCGAACACTCGACAAGAAGCCGCTGATGAAAAAACACTACTTCAACTTTATGCAGAAATTGTTCGACAAGGGCCACGCTGAACCTGCACCGAACAAAGAGACAAGCCCATCTGTCTCCCACTGGTATCTTCCCCACTTCGGAGTGTACCATCCTCAAAAGCCAGATAAGATACGTGTAGTTTTTGATTCTGCGGCTGAGACCAAAGGGATGTCACTGAACAAGATACTTCTCTCAGGACCTGACCTCACAAATGGTTTACTAGGTGTCTTGTTACGCTTCCGCCAAGACCCTGTGGCCTTTGTAGCAGACATTGAACAAATGTTTCATTCTTTCCTTGTTCAAGAACGCCACAGGGACCTACTCCGGTTCTTTTGGTACAAAGACAACAACCCCGATGGGGAGTTGTCTGAGTACCGAATGAAAGTTCACGTCTTCGGGAACACTTCGTCACCAGCCGTAGCCACCTTCTGCCTTAGAAAAACAGCTGAAGTTGGGGAGCAAGAATTTGGCTCCGATGCAAAAGAATTTGTGCACAACAACTTTTATGTTGATGATGGGCTTAAGTCCTCAGCCACACCCACCGAAGCTATCGACCTCTTGACGCGCACAAGAGCCATGTTAGCAGCAGCAAATTTACGTCTTCACAAGATAGCATCAAGTCATCCAGAAGTGACTTGTGCCTTTCCAAGAGACGACCAAGTTTCTGACCTCCGTGATCTAGACTTCTCACTAGATACCGTGCCAGTACAGCGTGCTCTGGGGGTGCTGTGGGACATATCGACAGATGCGTTCACCTTCAAAGTTTCCCTTGGGGAGAAGCCATTTACAAGACGCGGTGTGCTATCAATCATAAATAGCCTGTATGATCCGCTGGGACTAGCTGCTCCAGTTGTTATTAGAGGGAAGCTCCTTCTTAGGTCCATGATGGTCAGTGTCGGCAACTTTCAGCCCGAAAACTGGGACGAACCACTGCCCGAAGAACAAAAGCCAACCTGGGAAGCATGGTGCCGAGCCTTGCAAGCGCTAACATTGCTAAGGATCCCTCGCTGCTACACAACTGCCCCACTTAAAGCAGTTAGTAGAAGGGAGCTGCATACTTTCTGCGACGCGTCCAATGAAGCCATTGGAGTTGTCTCGTACCTCAGAACCATTCAGTGCGATGGAACCGTCCAAGTATCCTTTGTCCTTGGCAAGGCGAAGCTGGCTCCATCACATGCCACAACCATTCCTCGTCTTGAACTGTGCGCAGCTGTACTTGGCATTGAAATCACAGAGTTAATCAACGAAGAATTGGACGTAAAACCTGACACAGTTGTCTATTACTCTGACAGCAGAGTAGTCCTTGGCTACATTACCAATGAAACCCGGCGCTTTTATGTCTACGTCAGCAACCGAGTAGAGCGTATTAGGAAATCTTCATCTCCTGAACAGTGGTACTATGTACCATCTCACCAGAATCCTGCTGATCTGGCCACACGATCAGTGGATGCTCAGAAGCTAAGGGACAGCATGTGGCATCGTGGCCCTAATTCCCTTCACCACCAGGAAGTATCTGCCTACATGACTGCCAGCCAAGCTTCAGAAACTGAGGTTGATGACCCCGAAATCCGCCCACTGGTACAGACTCTGGCGACTCAAATCTCACCTTACCAACCTCTTGGAACCAGCCGTTTCTCTAGGTTCTCGCAGTGGACAACTCTCGTGAGAGCAATTGGGAGACTTCTCTCCTTCATCCAGTCACACCGTCGAAGGGCCTCTGAGAAGTCCGGTACCATGGAAAGTCTGAAGCCAGTGCCACCCGTTTGCTTCCTTAACAGAGCAGAGTTTGTGATCATACAGAATGTTCAGTGTGAAGCCTACAAAGAAGAAATCAACTGTGTGAAGAACTCTGAAAAATTACCCAAGTCAAGCCCTCTGCTCAAACTAAATCCGGTGATCGGCAAGGATGGTCTTCTAAGGGTCGGCGGCCGACTCGAACGAGCAGCTCTGAGCTATGAGGAGAGCCACCCGTTGATACTCCCAAGTTCACATCATATCACAACTCTACTGATCACGCATTATCACCGTAGAGTACAGCATCAGGGGCGACATTTCACACTTGGTCTGATCAGAAGTAGTGGGTTCTGGATAGTCGGAGGCAAGCGAGCTGTGAACAGTGCCATAAACAACTGCATTAAATGCAAGAAGCTGAGGGGACGGCAGCAGATGCAGAAGATGGCCAATCTTCCCATCGATCGTCTAACTCCTGCACCACCATTCAGTTATGTTGGCCTTGATGCCTTCGGACCCTGGCTGGTCAGCACCCGACGAACAAGGGGAGGAGTTGCTAACAACAAGCGTTGGGCCGTTCTTTTTACCTGTTTATCCACAAGAGCCATCCATATTGAAGTGATAGAGTCTATGGACACCTCATGTTTCATTAATGCATTGAGAAGATTCCTGGCGTTGCGAGGACCAGCAATACAGCTCCGCTCAGATTGCGGTACCAATTTTGTGGGTGCACGAAACGAGCTGCAAACGTGCCTAAAAGAGATGGATGACATGGCCATTCAGTCCTACCTGGCAAATGAGGGCTGCGATTGGATCTTTAACCCTCCTCACGCCTCCCATGTTGGTGGAGTTTGGGAACGAATGATAGGCGTAACCAGAAGAATCTTGGATTCGATCCTTGCGGATCTTGGGCCCAGGCGTCTCACTCATGAAGTCCTCACGACACTCATGGCGGAGGTAACAGCTATAGTGAATGCAAGACCTCTGGTACCCGTGCCATCGGATCCAGATATGCCAGAGATTCTCACCCCAGCCACCTTACTAACACACAAGTCTAAAGCCTTGAAGGCTACACCAGGGAATTTCAGCATCACAGATCTGTACAGCAAGCAGTGGAGGCAAGTCCAGTATTTAGCCAATATATTCTGGACTCGCTGGCGTAAAGAGTATCTGCCGACGCTCCAGTCAAGAAGGAAGTGGCAAAACGAAACCAGGAACCTAGAGGAGGGAGATTTGGTCCTCCTCCGTTGTAAAGATACACCTAGAAACCACTGGCCTCTTGCACGAATTGCCAAAGCTTATGTCAGTGCAGATGGCAAAGTACGCAAGGTTGATCTGGTGACAACGAAAGACGGACCCATAAAGAGCTACACCAGACCAGTCACTGAGGTCATTTTACTCAGGAGTGAGAGGGATTTCGAGAGGATGAAAACCCCATTTGGATGAACTGTCTGAGCTTACAAGGAAGCGAACTGTCTCGGCTTAGCGCTGGAGATTAAGACTGAACTTTTATTATTTAGGATGTTTCTGTTAAGTTTCTATGTTTAAGTGGTATTTTCCTATACCAGACGGGGAGTGTTCTGTCACGCGAGTTACGCGTCTTGCGTTATATAACTGAGCATCGTATTTCAAAAGTATTATGGGATAGAATGCTCCATGTGGTGGTCGAGAGATTGTATAATCGTGTCGCCGGTGAAAACGCTTTCTCTTTTCACCGCGAAATTTTACTGTGATTAAAACTGGTTACACTGCTGATGAAGGACGTACGTCTCGTTTGTTTCGGAAAACATTCTTATGGATCAGGGTTTGACGGATCAGAACACATCTGCTGGTCTAGCTCTGGATACTTTGGAGTAAAGCGGCCCAACTTTGTTCGTTTCGCAGACATCTTCAGCTCGCCGTTGAAAAGCTTCGCCTCGTCTCTTCTCCATCGACGAACCATCGACTCGCTAATCCTGTAATCTTGGGCGATCTCTGAGTTGTTTTCAACAGCCTCAGCTTCAGCAACAACTTTGAGCGTAAAAGCCATGTTGTAAGAAGTACGGCGAACTTTTGGCATGATGAATACGATCACGGACGATATGTAAACTAACTGTTTACAATAAACTTTTGAATATTCATTTGGTTGTGTTTATTCGTTCAACAATCGACATATGTTTCCTGAGAGAGACGCTTCAAAGGTGAAATTTTTCTGTGAAACTTTGGTCTCGGCTAAGCCGAGAGTTTTGCAATTTTTTTTCTTTGACAAGCTTAAGCCCATCGTCGGTTCTTTTTAAGTTTGGGGTTTTGGCTTATAGCCGGGATCGACTTATAGGCGAATAAATACGGTATACGTTGACAAGAAATTTTTCAATACACGCCTACAACAGGCGCAACTAACTCTTTATACCTTCACGAAACGATAGCCATCTTAAATTATTCATCATCTTCTCCTTTGTTTATTGTTGTTTTGCTGTGAAGTTGCACGAAACAAATTTGCATACGCAATGAACTGCAAATGACGTGAAACGCCGAGTGCCGAGAAGCATTAGGGTCAAATAACGCCAGAAATGATTCGCTTTCTAAAGAAGTTTGAGGTTTCAACATTACGCATTTTGGACCTTTTTGTTTCAAAACATAGCTTTGTGTCCCATAACTGTCGAAATATAATGCGCCGCAATAAAAACTTGACGGCAGCATCGGCGTCTTTACGGTTATTCGCGACTCATTCGCCAAATTCCCGCTAGCTTGAAGTAGGAAAAATACCATTCCCATAAAAATCTAAAATAGCATGCCGCCTTCAAAGGGCATTTCCTGTAAGTTACTTTATATGAAGTTTGATGGCAAATAGAAAGTCGGATCGGTGTCAAGCAACAAGCGGAGTCTTTCTTTTTTATAAACGGATAAGCAAACCGTTTAAACGGTTTCCCTAGAGCGTTAAACGGATGCAAATTTTTTTAAACGGATGAGCAAACCGTTTAAACGTTTTCCCTAAAGCATTAAACGGATGCAATTTTTTTTAAACGGATGAGCAAACCGTTTAAACGTTTTCTCCAAAGCGTTAAACGGATGCAAATTTTTTTAAACGGATAAGCGAACCGTTTAAACGGATATAAACGGATGGTAAACGGTTTCGCCGTTTAAACGGAAAAGCGTTAGTGTCCGTTTTCCCAAAGAAGGTCACAAATGCCGCGCTTTGATTGGCTACGCTACCCTCTATCTATTCTGTGATAGATAGTGAGTAGCGTAGCAGTGTGCCCTTGCTAACAAAATGGCGGCCGCTTCTTCACGTTTCGAAGTGTCTGTGAAGAAGATTTAGACAGTTTACTGGTCGAGGCTGTTCCAGAAAAGACAAAGTTTTGAACGACTAGTAGGTTTATACTAAAACAATTAGATTATCGCTCTCGATTTCTATGCGTGATAGTTGACTTGGGCTGCACCCTCATCAACTATCACTCGATAGAAATCTTGAGCTCACAATCTAATCGTTTAATAGGTGTTCAGTGGACACCAAAAGTTTAGTGATTAAAAACAGATCAGGTAAACTAAGGGGCACACGAGACAAGGGCACACACGGCCAGAGCTTATCCCGGTTTCAATAGCATGAAGCACCTGGGAGTATTATTACTCCCCCCTGGATGGGATGATAGTCCATTGCAGGGTCACCCCAGCATTATATCGCTGGTACCCATTTATACACCTGGTTGGAGCAAGACAGTGTGGAGTAAAGTTTCTTGTCTAAGGAAACAACACAGTGCCTGCACCAGGGCTTGCACTCCACACCTCTTACTCGGAAGTCCGACATGCTAACCGCTACACTACTCTGCCTCCACAAGGTAAACCAAGAAGGAGCTTTAATATTCTTTAACCCTTCAAGCTCCCATACCAATAGTCGTTTTCTCCTACAGTAACTGTTCTCATATATTTGTTTAAACATCAATACAACTCTTTTGGTGATCACTTTTGTTATTCTCATAACCTTAATGGTTGATGAACAAGGAATATTGTAATGAGAAAATGGATGCTGGGACTTTTAGGGTTAAATCACTAAAATATTTCAGTTAGAGTTCAACTTGGATCAATAGAAACTGTCATTCAAATCCCAATGGTGATCAGGCTAGAGTTTCTACTGGGGATTCTAGTACATTATATCATATTAACATAATAAGAATATAACGGAGTATTCACATAATATCATGAGAAGTCTATTTATTCTAACACATTCTCCTAACCAGTACTATTTTAAGAACTGGAGACCATTTAGGAGAATTTGTACATGTATCTTGGAATTGGTACTGAAAGGGTTTGGAAAGGTTTGTCTTCTCACCTGAAACCAAGAGTCTTGTTGTAAAGATGCAGAGCTGCTCTGTTACTGTTTGCAAAAAGGATATTGAGTAAGTCAGTGCATCAACCACACTTAAGAAAAAAAAGGTTGACGACAGGGACAGTAGGTGCTGGTAAGTACATTACTCAGGGTGTTCATTCGGTATCAGAGATTGGAGAATTCTCTGGCTACTACAGAGAATTCTCCGGCTACTACAGAGAATTCTCTGGCTACTACAGAGAATTCTCTGGCTACTACAGAGAATTCTCTGGCTACTACAGAGAATTCTCCGGCTACTACAGAGAATTCTCCAGCCAAATTTAGAAGGCCCGAGCTGGTTTTAAATTTAGACATGGAGGGCTTTCAGAATATTCTCCTGTTACTTTACACAATTCTCCTGCTACTACAATTCTTATTGAAAACCCTGACTACTGTATGGGTAACTCCATTTTTGTGGACTTCAGCAAAAATTAGAAGAAAAATTAAATAAATGAACTAAATTCTGACTAATGATTTTGCATATGAATGGGATTTGGTTGAGGAACACAAATGCAAAATTTCCTACCTTTTCCTCACATGGAGAGAAACGTACTGAGCATGAAAACATTCCACCATAGCTCTGGAGGCCTGTTGATTAAAACAAACAGGACTTGTTAACATAAACAAAAAAAACAATGATTGGTACCCCTCCAAATCTCCAAGGAATGGTCACACTGCATGGTTTGATCCACAGATGAAAAAGATAGAACCACACTTTATAGTAAAACAAACAGCACCACAGCTAGAACAGTACTGTTCAGCAGCTTTCCAAAGAATGGTCTCACTGCATGGTTTGATCCACAGATGAAAAAGTTAGAACCACACTGTATAGTAAAACAAACAGTACCACAGTACAGTACCGTTTAGTAGCTTTACAAAGAATGGTCACACAACATGGTGATCCACAGATGAAAAAGTTTGCACGACACTGTATAGTAAAACAAACAGCGCCACAGTGCTGTTCAGCAGCTTTCTAATCAAGTATCATGCTTGGTCAAAATACCTGTTCCATGAGTTTCTGAGCTAGTCCTAGCCTTCTGTGGGAATGCGTTACAGCCTGGTAAAAAAAAAACAAACAAAAAAATAAAATAAAATATCTTATATGGTCAATTACCAAATCAAATGCTCTTGAAAGATAAATAGTAGCTGTTCACAATTCCTTTGCAAATAAATATCTGTATGAAACTTACTATTACAAGACAGGCATTTATCAATTGAAACTATTTTCATGAGAATGATTGTCAGGGGAGGCAAAAGGGGACTTCCATCAAGGAAGGGGGAGGGGTAAGTGAAGAGAGCAGGGTGGGGCAAAGGAAGGAGGGTAAGAAACAGTTTGCAAGGATCTGAAGGAAATTAAAAACATCAAAATTTCAAAGTTTTCAAAACAGGAAATACTCAGATGTTAGTACAGATAATTAGTGTAGAGAATCAGAAACAAGCAAAATTTGAGCACAAAATTCCAAATGTTTTTTTTTGATTTGGTGACCTCAAGAAGAAATTTTGTAAACTTATTTTGTATTTAATAATATACATGCAAAACTTTAAATGCACTGATTTGCTGAAAGCCCGTCAACTCATCCCAAACAGTATAGAAAGTTGAAATTGAGTGCAGGCAGGCACTTACAATTATTTTGACTTTTTTCATGAAAATGATTGTCAGGGTAGAGGCCGGGTTCTTTATGTCGTCCATCTGAGTTTCAAACCTTTTCACGTAGTAATTTGGAAGGTTCGCAGGTCGCTGCTGTAATTTTGCGTGAGCGGCTCGTCGTTCGTCGTTATTTCAAGGCCATGTCGCTTGTTGGAATTTACCCCTAACAGGGCCTCAGGGTAGAGGAAAGGGTGGTTTCCTCAAGACAAGGAGGGGGAGGGGTGGGGGAACAAAAGGAGTGGGCTGGCAGAAAGGGAGAAGGATAAGGGAGGGGAGGGGTAAGGAAAAGTTAAGGAAATAAAAATTATTACAAAAATCAAAATTTCAAAGATTTTAAAACAGGAAATCCTCAGATGTTAGTACAGATAATAAGTTACAAGAATCAGTGACTGGAGAAAATTACAAATGTTTTTTGTTTTGATTTGGTGATGTAACTCAAGAAAAAATTCAATAAAGTCATTTGGTAATGAATTATTTGGACTAGAGGTTAAATTGATACAATTTTCTTACCAAGGAAATGATATGACCATGAACTGCTTCATCTGGTTCCTCTTCCCTGATAGAAAGAAATCAAACAGAAAGATAACTCAATTTGTTTTCTAAAATAACTGAGCAAGCAAACTTTTACATGCTCATTATTCAAGAGTCAACAATGTAAACAAGGACCACAGCATGAACAGGCAAAGCGAACTCAAATTGTCAACAAAGTTTATATATATGGGTTATTGACCAAGCGTGAGGTCAAGATGGCTGGATATTGGCTAAGTTCGTTGAAAGAACGAGGCCAATATCCAGCCATCTTGACCGAACAGGCTTGGTCAATAAAGGATTTATTGGATGAATTTTCCTTGTGGGACAAAGCCCTTATCCCGAGCGGGAAACCTAGCTCCATCTTGCCCGCTCGTATAGCCAATCACAGCGCGAGATTCGATTCATCTTGCCCGCTCACGGAGCTAGTCATATAATAAAATATTATTATTCATTCAAAATATTTTCCCAATTCTGATTGGCTAAAAGCACACGTTTAATTCACCATAACCAGTTACTGATGACCAAATTTGGAAGAATTTTAACTTTAACAAGGAAATGACGTCAAAAATGCAGCATTTTCTCAGGTTAAGGCACCGAGAAGACCTAGGGACGAGCTTGTGTTATTTTGTTGTTTTGTTATATTGCTGGTGGGTGTGAAATTTGTGAAAATGAAGCTCATTTTCTCCTTTAAGTGTTTGAAAATATTTTGATAAATAATAAAGCAATTAATGAATTTGGCTTTCATAGGATATGAGGAATTAAGCGGATCTCAGAAGGGTGTTATCCACCTCGGCCTACGGCCTCGGTGGATAACACCTTCCTCGATCCGCTTAATTCTTCATATCCTACGAAAGCCGAATTCATTAATTGCTAATTATTTCATGAAATTAAATTGCCAGATCAAAATTAAGGCAAGGCAGAGGCATCATCAAAAGAAAACTTACAATTATTGGAGATCGTGCTGAAAACTAGTACATGTATCATATGCGATGACTTGGACTTCAATTTAGAATGGTCAGAATTAAGTAAAATTTCAGGAAAACAGTGCTCTGTATCTATTTCTTTAATCCTAAACTTTCAATTCAGATGGCTGGATTATATCAGTAAAGGAAAACTGCTGGAAGACCAGACATGAGGCTGATAAACAAGGACATGAACAGAAGGTGGTGGAAGATGATTGCCTGGCAAGATCAGAACAATAACTTCAAGGCTGCACTGAGATGGGTGCCGTAAGGGAAAAGGAACAGGGAAGACCAAAAACAACTGGAGAAAAATGGCAAAGAGGAAGAAAGCAGGGTGGAAGTTGTGCGTGGAGACAAAGCTGTCACGGCAAACAGAAACAGGAGGAAAAGGACTGCAAAGACTTCATGTATTGAAAGGTGCAAACAAGACACTAACAACTTCATTTCAGAGAAGTAGGGCATGAAAAAAGACTAACATTTCATAAGACATGCTCCAACAGGATAATGTGATTAAAAAATAGACAGACATTGCTGGTAAGACCTTTGACTCTGGCACAGCTTATATCCCCAAAGTGAAACATGAAGATGAAAATTAGATATGGAGCATTGATCCACTATTTCAGGGAAGAACATATTATTCATGTTTCATTACATTGAGAAAACCAGTTGGCTATCATTCAAGGTTATGCATACATTTTTGCCAGAACGATATCCTACTATTTTCCTTTTCTCGTCTTCTGCAACATAAGACAACTAAAAAAAGACAAAAAAATTCAAATCAACGGTTGAATTTATAACACGTTAACTTTCTAACATTCCAGAAGTTTGATTTGATTTAATTTATTTCATTTGCGCTTTCATTTGCGCATTTGCATTTGCAGTGTCCCCAATTAGTACAGCAGTGCTAAATACACTTGACACTCAAATAAAGTTCATTATTATTATTATTATTACTATTAAGTCTATGTGCTAATCACAATAAATTCCATTCTGTTACTTGGCTTGACAAAAGCCCTATAGAGAATATCCCATGGAAAATATGCACACTGATTGGTTAAAAAACATGTTTCTTGATAGAAACACAAAAAAGTTGTCAGGTTAATGACATGTAAATTGCGTGGTGTAGAGAATCTATGTTTTGATGATAAATAAAACGATCCCTTTTTCTTTGTCGTTTATTATTTTCCTTAGGCTATTTTCTAAAAGAAAACATTTTCTTTGTGTTTCTGTCAAGTTAGAGAAACGCTCATGAAAGTTTGCGAGGTCTCAAAAAAAACTGTGGAAACATGCACTCGCCTGCCGGCTCGCGTTCCCACAGCATTTCTAGTTCTACCAAACTTCCATCCATTTACCTGGGGCCAGGACAGTCCATGGTAAAAATAGTACTTCATCTGATAGTACTTCATGCTGCATGTTCATCAGATCCTCAGGCTGCAATATAACATTGTGAGATTGATTTATTGTAGTAAAAATCTGATGCATGCAAGCTAAAGAGAATTTCTGTATTGACCTTGGACAATATTGAGTATATTGTGGAAAGCTCCTTGAAAGCTGATTGGCACCAACACAGGATTTAACTTGGAATGATTTCCCTACTTCATTATGCATGCCGTAACCAAACTGTTTCATTCTGCAATAACAAGAAATGTTTACATGTGCATTACCCTAAACAATTCATCTCCTGCATGCTTAATAAAGTAGGGACCGGTGCGTAAATCTCGCTATTAACTTTAATAATGTATATGTACAGTACAACTTTGCATGTTTATTAACCAGGGATGGAAACTCAGTTTCATAATGGCAGACTTTGCGTTATTTCCGTTAATCACTCCATACTTCATTATGCATACTGCAGAGGTGCTGTCGAAAGCAAGAAAAGTTTGCAAGTGCATTACCCCCACACAAAACAGCTACAGCATGACTAATAAAGTATGGAGTAGTATGGAATTCTAACCGCATACAGTTGTTGCTTTTGAAGAAGGAGACAGTACAGCTATAGTCTGCATGCATATATAGTGTCAACGAAAGTTTTCAGGAGCAACACGAATGCAACATGAGAAGTAATGCTCAATGTCACAAATTCCTCATTTAAACTAACACCCTTAGATTTCCACATCATCACTTACCTTAAGATTTCTGCACAGGTCCCTACTTCATTATGCATGCTGAAGCTGTCTTGTTTGGTGTAATGCATGTGCAAATATTTCTTCGAAGAGCGAAATAGTATAGTTACAGAATGCATAATGAAGAAGGGACCAGTACTGAAATCTTACCCCACTTACTTCGTTTTGCATACTGTAAAAAACGAGATATGGTGTAGGTGCATTTTGCACCCTTAACAATTCAACTGTAGCATGCATAGCAGAAATTAGCTCAAAAGGCAAAATACACTCACCGTTGCACACTGCATGTTCATGATGGAGTCAAAACAGCAAAACAGGAATAAACTTGACTTTTAAATTTACAGCAGTTTTTTTTGGTGGTCGTCGCCGTTCTTACGTGCAGGCTCTGGTCAGCGTCAACCGGAACTCTGGTAGTTGGATGTGAAAGATAAGGATAGCTGAGAATCACGAATTAACTATTTTGGACTGACCCCAGGAGAGGGTTTTCTGTGTCTCCGGAGACTAGACGAAACAAAACTTGTTACAGAAACAAAGGTGAATCGAACGTTTAGTACCTTTTTACTGAAATTTCGACTTTATAAGAGAGATTGAAACAGCCAAGATGCATAAGCGTCAGTCCAAGACTGCAAAAGGGAGTGCCGATGGTAGAATTTCCGCTATGAACGCAAAGCATCCCAAACCCGATTTATTATCAATGCTCCAGACAATTGAAACCACGGGCCCCCGACCCCCTAGTCATAGCGGGGGTATACACCTCATTCCAAAATTGCCGCAATTAAAATTTTTTTTTTGTTTTTATTTAAATTATCCCTTGATGCCTCGACCTTAAGCTAAAATTCAAACGAATATTTTACCTTCAACGTGGCATCAGGGTCTAATTTAAATAAATACAAAAGAATAGAATTGAAGTTGATCCACTCACAATTGTCTTTGAGTAACCGACTGCTTATTTTCTCTTGGTCCATCTGTTCAAGTGCCTGGGTTAATTCTCGCTGTGCTCCGATGAAGTTCGTTCCACGGTCTGATCTCAACTGGTGGACGGGACCTCGCTCTGCTTGAAAACGACGTAGAGCATTGATGAACGCGTCCGTCTCTAAGCTGTTGGCAGTCTCAATGTGGATGGCGCGGGATGCCATACAGGTGAATAACACGCCATACCTCTTAACTTCTTTTCGACCTTCCTTTATGAGGAATGGACCAAAGTAATCCACGGCACTATAGGTAAACGGAGCTGTAGCCTCAACACGGTCTTCAGGGAGATCTGACAGTTTCTGTTGCTGGAGCGGTGCACGCAGCTTTCTGCACACGACACACTTAGAGACTAAGCTTGATACAGCGGAACTACCGCCGATTATCCAGTAACCACGCTGACGGACTTCACAGTGAGTCATTCCTCTACCTTGATGCTTGATCGCCTGATGACAATGTTGCAGGATTAGGCGAGTGATGTGAGAATGCCTTGGCAATATCAGTGGGTGTTTAGCAGATTCCGGGATGCTTGATCTCCTAAGGCGACCACCTACACGCAGGATACCATTTGTGTCCAGGTATGGGTCTGAACGATATAAGTTGCTAGACCTTTTAAGGTTGACATTGCGCTGCTTGGCACCCTTCCTGTCGCAAAATTCTCCACTGGCTTGCATTGATGAGAGTATGTCAATCTCTTCTTTGAAATGTTCTTGTTGGAGACAACGGATGATCTCCATCTCAGCCTTACGAATGTCTTCTAAGCCAACTGGAAGGTTCTGTGAGGGGGTGTCTTCTCTTGTTTCGTTAAGCTTTCTTGCCTTTCTTTTCAAGTGATTTTTAAATCGCAGACAAACGGCTACGGCCCGTTTGGCTCGAAACCAATCGGAGAACCTATCCAATCTGGTGATATCAAAACGGCATTGCTGGACTTCAGCAGTCTGCGTCGCTAGTGCGGACACTTTCTTTACTTCTGGGTCATCTGGATCCAGAGTCTGTGGTCGTCTCTCTACTTGAAGTTGATGAGCACCAATTTTTCACAGGAAGCGTGGTCCTCTTAGCCACCGAGTGTCATCGTCTACAAGTTGTTGAGCTGTCAGACCTCGCGAAGCAACATCAGCAGGATTGAAGTGGGTGTCAACATAATCCCATTGTTGTGGTGTGGTATGATCGTGAATCTCCTGGACCCTATTCGCCACATACACATGAAACCGTCTTGATGTGTTGTTGATGTAGCCTAGAACAACCTTGTTGTCGATCCAGAAAAACTCGGAAACATTCTTGTAATCAAGTTCTTGTCCAAGCCACTGACTTATTCTGACAGAAACGACAGCCGCTGTCAATTCGAGGCGGGGGATTGTTACAGCTCTTAAGGGGGCAACACGGGCTTTTCCCATAATGAAGGAACAATGGGAACGATTGTTTGCGTCCAACAGACACAAATAGCTGCATTGGCCATATCCTACTTGACTCGCATCAGAGAAGTGATGCATTTCAACCAATGTGACTTCTCCAAAATCTTCTGGCTTGTGGCATCTTGGAATCTTAAGATCTTCCAAAATGTGGAGTTCATTTCGCCAATGCTCCCATTTTGGTCGCAAGTCATCGCTGATTGGATCGTCCCAATCGGCATTGTTACGACACAGTTCTTGTAATATCTGTTTGCCAACTAGAATCAGGGGGGCTGCAAACCCGAGAGGATCATAAACAGAACATACTGTAGACAAGATGCCTCTTCTTGTTAGTGGGCGATCCTGAATAACTATGCGGAATTGAAGACTGTCCGTCTCTGCACACCACACGATGCCAAGAGTTCGCTCGATAGGCAAAGGGTCACTCGACAGGTTCAAATCTTGAAGTTCCTTTGCACGATCGTCGGGATATACTGCTTGAATGACTTCTTTCTTGTTACTACTGAACTTGTGCAACCTAAGGCCAGCTCTTGCACAAATTGCCTTGCAGTTGTGAATGAGGTTGATGGCGGCACTCACACTTTCCACTGATTTCAGCCCATCATCAACGTAAAAGTCCCGCCGGATGAAATTCGCAGTATCAGAGCCAAATTCATCTTCCCCGTCATCAGCAGCTCTTTTTAAACCAAAATTCGCACAAGCTGGTGACAATGCTGCTCCAAACAAGTGGACCTTCATACGGTATTCTTTAGGTGGTTTCTTTATATTGCCATGCTCCCACCAGAAAAACCGGAGGAGATTTCGATCTCTTTCATCGACGAAGAACTGGTGAAACATTCCCTTCACATCGCAGGTTAGCGCTACTGCCTCTTGACGAAATCGACATAGAACGCCTAGTAGGTTGTTCGTCATGTCGGGACCCTGTAGTAAGTTCCTATTCAAGGATGTTCCCTTATACATTGCACTGCAGTCGAAGACTACTCTTATCTGTGAAAGCTTTCGAGGGTGATAAACACCATGATGCGGAACGTAATTGATTCTGCCGTCTTCAATGTTAGTACCAGGATTGTCTTGGGGTGGGACCGATTCTGCACAATTCTTTAGCATGTCTTCCATAAACTCTGAGTAGTCTCTGTGATACTTTGCATCTCTCTTGAATCTGTTTTCAAGCTGTGATAATCTCCTAAGTGCCTGAGACCGATTATTCGGTAGCTTCACATTTTGAGAGCGCAGGGGCAATGGCATCTCATAGTGGCCATCCGTCCTCTTGTGGATTCCCTTCTCTACAATTTCTAGAAATTTACGCTCTTCAACTGACAGTGCTGGCGATTGCTTGTATTTGGATGCTTCATGAAAGTCCCTTTCAAACATCTCCCTTACTTTGACAGGGGTTATGACTTCCTTTACTCTAGATTCTATAACAAAGCTTGTGTCCTCATTGATAATGATCTTGTTCGTCCAACCCTCTAGCTGGTCACCGAAATCTTGATTTGACTTACAAACTCTTCCAACAATACCCCAACCAAGGTCAGTCTTT
The DNA here is from genome assembly GCA_949710005.1 of Ricordea florida. Lineage (NCBI taxonomy): Eukaryota > Metazoa > Cnidaria > Anthozoa > Corallimorpharia > Ricordeidae > Ricordea > Ricordea florida. Next base: position 2,806,299 of record OX453285.1, read on the forward strand.
ATACCATATGGGTCATCATCTGAACCAGGAATGACTTCACGCGGCTTTATAGCCCTTGGACAGTTAGTTCCTATCAACAATCCAACCTCCAGGTCTTTCCTGTATGGCATGAGCTCTTTGACGATGCAGACCAGGTGATCCCATTGCATGGCGACTTCTGGCTTTGGGATCTGAGAGGGCTTGTAAGGAATGGTTTCTCTTGTGAAGACCTTAGGTAAAGGGATACGGATTTGTTGTTTCAGATCTGTAACTGAAAGTCCTTGGATTTTCTTGCATTCAACTAACTCGTCTTCTTTATGCATCGTTGACAAGCGGAGGTGACTTTCTATGCCACTGACCTTGAGTGAATTCCTAAGTTGCTCTGTAATGAAGGTCGCGTTGGATTGGGAATCGATAAGGGCATAAGTTAGAACACATTCTGTGGGAGCTTCCGAGCTAGAAACCCACACTGGAATGATTAGGCTTTGATCTTGACCAAGTTGCTGTCCTTCAATAGAGTAGACACTTGTACATTTGACTGCTGCATTGTCCGAGCCACTACATGAGCTATCACGACCTACACAGTTCACTATCGAGCTTGGAACGTGTTTCTCCGCTTCGCTGGTGTCCTTGTCATCATGTAAACAAGTCAAGTGCATCTGCTTGCATTTGGTACAGGGTGGAGGACTTTGACACTTGTTCTCCTTTGCCATGTGACCATGCCTTAGGCAGCGAAGGCAAAGTCTCTTTCTTATGATAAATTGTCTTCTTTCTCTTAATGGTTTCTTCGAGAACTCATGACAGGAATTTAAATCGTGGAGCATGTGTCCACACCAGTAGCAGCCTTCTTTCCTTTCAATTGGCGAGCGTGAAGACCTTTCTCGGGTTCTTGTGATCAGTGTGGTCACTTCCTTGTTCCTGCGATTTCCGTAGCTTCCCTTGCTAACTCTGTTCTTGTCGTCCTTGGCACTTGAATCCAAGTTGCAGAGGACAGGTAAACACTGCACCTCTGCCATTTCAGTGATGAATCGAACGAATTCAGTAAATGGAGGAAATTTGTGGTCACCATACTTCAATTGATACTCTCTCACCTTGACACCCCATTTAGGGTGTACCCAACTAGGTAGGACTTTAATCAGTTGCTTGTTGTCGTGTTGCTTATCTAGCGTTTCAAGGTCTTCTACAGATTGCATGGCCAATTCACAGGTTTTCAGGAAATCTGCGTATTCACGCAATGCAAAACCATCTCTAGGCCCAATTCTTGGCCATTGCTCAAGCTTCCTGCGGAACGTTTCTGCAACTACAGCAGGATGACCGAAACGCCTTTCCAGTGTTTTCTTTGCCTCTATGTAAGCACTTTCTGCATGGAGAAACTGATATCCTTCTACAATCTTCTTTGGGGGGCCTGATAGGTATTGCAGAAGGTATAGAATCCTCTCCTTGGAGTTGTTGGTTCTCTTCTCGATGACAGTTTCAAAGGCTACTTTCCATGTTGGCCAGTCGAGAGGGTTTCCACTGAACATTGTGAGGTGAGGAGTGGGTAATCTAGCAACTTCCATACCTTCTGCTATTGCTTCTGCAATGCCTGTTTGTTTTGGACTGGTATTTGGGAAATTGTAAGGGATAGTTGAAATGTCACAGGAACCATGGCGGGGATTTGTTGAGCTCTCAATTGGAGAGGGGCGTGATACTATTCCTCTTTGGCTTTTATCACCGTTATGATAATTATTTCCTTCTTGAGAAGCTACCTTTATCAGCTCTGTGTTGGTAGCAGGGATTGCTTTAGGTAAGGAGGCAGGATGACGATCTTGAACCACAGGTTCCAGAGAGTGAGGTAGGGGAAGCTGACTACTTACAGAGGACAGAGAGGAGATATACTCGTGGACCCGTTTTTCTTTATCTTCATTGCTCATTTGGAACTCCTTCAAATCAGTCAAGTCGGGGTTTCTCTCCTCTTCTTCTATCCTTGTCATGGCATCCGCTTCTGCCTTTGCGGTTTCGTACTGCTTTAGCCTTTCAATCTCTTCCATCTCACATCTTTTTCTTTCAATCTCCAATTTCTTTTCTGACTCAAGTTTGGCATACTTCATCTCTACTTCCTTTCTTGCTAACTCGGCCATGGTCTTCATTTTTAACATGGAAATTTGTGATGTAGTTGATTGTTTTGAGGAATGGGTGTGACCGGTTCTCCTTGATAGAAGAGATCTTCCACTATGACGTGACCGCATTTCGTCCTTTTCTAATTCGAAGATCCTTTCTCCGACCATCCTTCTAAGGTCCACCGCTCGTTTGAATAAGTACTCTGTTTCCTTGATCACATCATGGGACTCTTCGCTAGACAGAAGCTCTTGATAATCAAGTAGCGCGGCTTCAAGATTTTTCCTACCCTTTTCCAAGATCATTCTTTCCTTTCTCAGTGTTTCTACATCAGACAGGTCCGTCCAGTTCATGTCGAGGACGTCAAGAATCAAGGAATGGGTAACAAAAATCGTTTAAGTTGGAGGTAAGAAGACATATTCAGCACCAAGATCCATTAAAAAATAGGTAGTCTAGGACCACACGTGACTACTGCTGTTTAGTAATTTTTATAGGCTGTGCTCTTTATTTTATTGTTAAGTCATAATGCACCAAGTTTTTCAATTTCTAACATTGACTTGAAAAGTCATTGTAGTTAAGATTTAAATTTGGTCTTTAAGGTGATTGGGTCTGGTGTGGGTACATAATGAACTGGTCCAAACACTTCAAATCCCAGCATCCCTTGCACAAATAGTTTTCACTCTTGCATCCCGATGACATAGTGGCAACCAGCCTTTTGGCTCGTAGCTACAAAAATGAATTGGGTGCAAGGGACGACTGAAAGCCTGCAACTATTTTGTTGCGCAACAGGCCAGGGGCTAAACTACGAAATACAGGGACACTTCATTTGAATAACAGTAGAGTTCATTGTAATATGCCTCGTTCTTCAAAATTAAATCCTCCAACACACGCAAATAAAGTGGTCGCTCTTGATTTAGTGTAGATTACCGTAAAGCACATGCTTATATCACATGATCGTTTGTTCCACTACTCATTTCTCTATAGCGTCGCACTATACTTATATCGCTGCTTTCGTGCAACGCAAAACATAGTTTGGCATACTTATGCATGACTCGTGTGTTTCTAGCCAGTTTTCGTACGTTTCGTTTTCTGCGGTAACTAAATAACTTCACCTTTTGTCTGAATAGTTCAGACTGATTTATCATCTGAAGGTCGTTGGTCGCATCACGTGATCGTGTTCCTCTCCGCATCATTGAAACAAAGTTGCGAAGCGCTGCGTGAGCACTGTTCGACTGCCTGTCGCTTCTAACGACTTATTACTCGCAGTTTTGATGCAACTCATCTGCAACGCAAAGCGTAGCTTATGCACTACGTGCACAGTCGTATCTCAGCGGCAGCGTTATTAACTTGACAGCGATCGTGCAACCTTCTCGAGCAGGGATTCGTGCAGCGCGGTTCCTGAGTCGCTAAATCAGCGCTGACTAAAGGTAATTTGTTTCTTATGGGGAGCAGGGTTGGCGCAGTGGTGAGAGCGCTCGCCTTCCACCAATGTGGCCCGGGTTCGATTCCCGGCCCCGCCGTCACATGTGGGTTGAGTTTGTTGGTTCTCTACTCTGCTCCGAGAGGTTTTTCTCCGGGTACTCCGGTTTTCCCCTCTCCACAAAAACCAACATTTGATTTGATTTAATTTATTTCATTTGCGCTTTACAGTGTCCCCAATTAGTACAGCAGTGCTAAATACACTTGACACTCAAATAAAGTTCATTATTATTATTCATTATTATTACTTGTAGAGCGTGTCTGTAAGAAAAGAAAAATTGAAATAAATATTGGTAAAAACATAAAAAAAGAGGTGGAAATGCCACAATCCACGTCAAAATGATTACATCGCGAGAAAATGAAAAACGTTTATATAACAACCACATCATTCACGGTGAATAATAACACATTCAAAAACACCATTTTTATTGTCACTGTTAATATTCAGTATTACCTACATGACAATCTATTTCTTATAATTATGGACTACTTGCACGTGATACACAGTTGTATATTTCTTTACCGAGAACAGTACAAAGCTTTCTTTTGTTAACAACACTTTTGAGATGTGAGATGATAGGAAATCTTTAGCCAACTAATTAGATTGTGAGCCTGGTGCTGATTCCACTATTGAGCGGGTGGTACTTCCTCAACCATTATTCGGGATACTGAACTCCATCCTGTATATGCATCACCAATTGCATGCCCACTACTACATTTGCCTACCCAGAGTTCGATGCGGACTGTTCCCTGTGCGAGATTCTCGCAGTAGCCCTCAAACGAACGATGATGATGGAGATTGGGTTGGATGGATAAAGAGTACCAGTTGTTATACACAACAGCGTCTATAGTCATAGGACCACTGCATTCACGGTTGTTAAACTTGAAGAACCATCTGTTACACTTGCCACTTCCTGAGACTCGGAGGATGCCTTGGTAAGAGACCTTCAGGGGCACCCATCGGAGGTGTTCCGCAAAAAAGGTGTTCCGCAGTACACATTCAGCTGGCTGGGAAATTTTTAATTGCTAGTGGCTTCTGGTGGGAATTACTGACTTTTTCAAGCATTTCAAGCCGAGCTGGCTGGGAAATACTTACTTTTATTCTAGCATTTCCAGCCGAACAGAAGGAGCTGGCTAAAGGAACACTGGAGACTGATGACGAGTAAAAATGAACCCCTCCACCACTCCCTCGGTAGTGACAAACTAATGACCGCTGGCTAAAGTTATCGCGTTTGCGGAAAAAAACGGTTTTGGTCGCTTCTGTCTTCATACAAGCGGGATTATGCAAGATCCAAAGAGATTTTGAGGGAATATATTTTGCATCTTCCTCATTTACATGTAAGATTAATTTTCCATTGTTTTTTTGTCTGTATGCTGAAGTTCTTGTGATGTTCGTCTACAGTTGAGACGAATTGAATGAGCTAACAACAGTATTTTCATTCACAGATTCTGCAGATTTGGGGTGCCAGTTCGGCTTCCCGCTCTCAGTTCTAGCGTCGACAGCGTGATTCTTCAAACAGAAGGCAAGTTTTTATCCTCTACTTTTACGGTAAAAATTGTATTATTTCAGTTAATTTCTTTCGACAACTCCAGGCTGTAGAGGACAAGCATGTGCCAAAAAAAAAAAAAATGTGCAACCTTCAACAAATTGTTAATTTCGTGTTTTCATTCCGAATTCAACAGTGGTTCAACACTGACAGATGTCTGAATTTGGTGGAAGTGGTGGTATATGCCTTAAAGTTGTAGTCAACTGCGCAAGCTTGGAAACAATTTTGTTATATTACCAGGCTAATTGTCAGTTGAGGGGCAATTTTGGCAGGGCACGAAGTTTGTCTGGCCAGACATTATTTTATAGTTGTGTTGTCTTATGGTTTTACGGCTATGCCAGTCCACTACAGTTTTACATGTATCATCATTACTTTTAAATTATGTCTAATGATTCAGATTGGCATCATGAGCACTGTTGTAGTGTAGATTTTTATATGCCCAACTGAGTGAAATTTACTTGTGTGAGATTGCTCCTTATCAATTTATCAGGACAGACCAACATGGACTAAGTAAAGTCCTCTGATTGAAATGCAACTAATCATCAGCTGTTTTGTGTGGGCTTGGGTACTCAATATGTGCAAATAAATATTTTCTCTGTTTATTAGTGTTTTTGTGTATTGTGTATGTTAGTAATTGTTATTATGACCAACATTGTACATTTTTTTACTTGGCAGATCTTTTACTACTCCTTTTTAATATCACCAATTTATCATATCATCCTCTTATTATAACAAACAAGGTTGAGTTAGGCTTGTGACGATGAGCATTCATTGCTTGTTCATTCTTGTGACCCTCTCTCTTCCATCGGAATGAGTTAGGCTTGTGACGATGAGCATTCACTGTTCGTTCATTCTTGTGACCCTCTCTCTTCCATCAGATTGAGTTAGGCTTGTGACGATGAGCACTCATTGCTTGTTCATTCTTGTGACCCTCTCTCTTCCATCAGGTTGAGTTAGGCTTGTGACGATGAGCACTCATTGCTTGTTCATTCTTGTGACCCTCTCTCTTCCATCAGGTTGAGTTAGGCTTGTGACGATGAGCATTCATTGCTTGTTCATTCTTGTGACCCTCTCTCTTCCATCAGGTTGAGTTAGGCTTGTGACGATGAGCATTCATTGCTTGTTCATTCTTGTGACCCTCTCTCTTCCATCAGGTTGAGTTAGGCTTGTGACGATGGGCATTCATTGCTTGTTCATTCTTGTGACCCTCTCTCTTCCATCAGGTTGAGTTAGGCTTGTGACGATGAGCATTCATTGCTTGTTCATTCTTGTGACCCTCTCTCTTCCATCAGGTTGAGTTAGGCTTGTGACGATGAGCATTCACTGTTCGTTCATTCTTGTGACCCTCTCTCTTCCACCAGGTTGAGTTAGGCTTGTGACGATGAGCACTCATTGCTTGTTCATTCTTGTGACCCTCTCTCTTCCATCAGGTTGAGTTAGGCTTGTGACGATGAGCACTCATTGCTTGTTCATTCTTGTGACCCTCTCTCTTCCATCAGGTTGAGTTAGGCTTGTGACGATGAGCATTCATTGCTTGTTCATTCTTGTGACCCTCTCTCTTCCATCAGGTTGAGTTAGGCTTGTGACGATGAGCATTCATTGCTTGTTCATTCTTGTGACCCTCTCTCTTCCATCGGAATGAGTTAGGCTTGTGACGATGAGCATTCACTGTTCGTTCATTCTTGTGACCCTCTCTCTTCCATCAGGTTGAGTTAGGCTTGTGACGATGAGCATTCATTGCTTGTTCATTCTTGTGACCCTCTCTCTTCCATCAGGTTGAGTTAGGCTTGTGACGATGAGCATTCATTGCTTGTTCATTCTTGTGACCCTCTCTCTTCCATCAGGTTGAGTTAGGCTTGTGACGATGAGCATTCATTGCTTGTTCATTCTTGTGACCCTCTCTCTTCCATCGGAATGAGTTAGGCTTGTGACGATGAGCATTCACTGTTCGTTCATTCTTGTGACCCTCTCTCTTCCACCAGGTTGAGTTAGGCTTGTGACAATGAGCATTCATTGCTTGTTCATTCTTGTGACCCTCTCTCTTCCATCGGAATGAGTTAGGCTTGTGACGATGAGCATTCACTGTTCGTTCATTCTTGTGACCCTCTCTCTTCCACCAGGTTGAGTTAGGCTTGTGACAATGAGCATTCATTGCTTGTTCATTCTTGTGACCCTCTCTCTTCCATCGGAATGAGTTAGGCTTGTGACGATGAGCATTCACTGTTCGTTCATTCTTGTGACCCTCTCTCTTCCACCAGGTTGAGTTAGGCTTGTGACGATGAGCATTCATTGCTTGTTCATTCTTGTGACCCTCTCTCTTCCATCGGAATGAGTTAGGCTTGTGACGATGAGCATTCACTGTTCGTTCATTCTTGTGACCCTCTCTCTTCCACCAGGTTGAGTTAGGCTTGTGACGATGAGCATTCATTGCTTGTTCATTCTTGTGACCCTCTCTCTTCCATCAGGTTGAGTTAGGCTTGTGACGATGAGCATTCACTGTTTGTTCATTCTTGTGACCCTCTCTCTTCTATCAGGTGAAGGTATTTTTTTTTCTATGCGCCAACTCTTAAATTTGCACTCACTGTATGTTAATGTTTGCATATTTAAGTCATTGAGATGAAGATGTTCAACAATTTGTTCAGCCATGGTAACAATTTCATTTTGTAATAAATTACTGACAATGAGAAGTCTATTTAGTTGCGGCATTTAGCAGTCAGACATTTCTGGCTTAGTACCTGAAGCCCAGCTTGGTCACATTTGGCACCATGATAAGAAATGGATGTTACTACCTCAGCAGCTTTTTTTGACAAAGAAGTTTATACAAGTTCATGGCAAGGACTCAGTCAAACATTGAAATGGTTTGCAAAATTGACAGTGTGACTGGAAAAGTCAAGTCAATGTAACAACCAACCATGAAATCTGTGAGAAACGAGCATACTCCCAAGGATAAAATCTTAGAACATTTTTGGAGATGGAAGAGTAAAGTAAAACTGAATTGTATGTAATCTTTATGTAATCTTATGTAATGTTCATGCCAGCTACGAGACATTGTACCTCTTTTTTGCACACTTACTGTTCACTGTATGTCAGAATTACAAGAATCAGTTAATAAATGTTTGACAGTGAAAGGTACTTGTCTAATTGTTTAACTCATTAAATAATTTATTGTCCATTAGCCTTTTTGCATAACAGCCAAGCAATCATGATTCCCACCATTTGTTTGGAGAAGTTTTAAAATATTAGCATTAGAATTATTAAGGCATTTTCTCATACGCGGAAGTAAAATAACGGCAAAACTAAAGGAATACAGGACAAGCATGCGTTTTTCACTGATTAATGTCTTTTTCAAATGCTGGCTGGGAAAAAAATCAGCAGACAGTCAGCTGGCTGGGAATTTCCCTGGCAATGTAGCTGGGAAGTGGAACTTTTCTTACCATCCTGCTGGGAGTGCGGAACAGATATTTTTTTCCCAGCAACAGGAAAAAAATACTAAAAATGCCTTTAAAGTGTTTACTTATCATTGTGATGGGTTGAATATTGCATTTTGGGAAAATGTTTCGTTGGGTGCCCCTGGACCTTCAGAGCTGTGTTACTGTGAAGTTTGTTGAATAAGCATTCCTAAAAACAAACGTTTTACAGTGTAAGAGTCTAATGTAGATAAATTGCAAGTTTTGGGGAGAAAGCCAAACAATCAAGCATTGATTTTTTTAAAGCCTCGCTCTTGAGATAACCATGCTATTAATTATTCTTGATTTTTTTAAACTCAAATATTTATCATTTAGTTATTATTCACGTTGCTTCGAAGGCAGTTCATATTTATTATTCAGCTTCCACCTTCAAAAATGGTGTTAAGCACTAATTTGCTTGCCTCGGCTGTTCGCTGACTTAGCGATGAAAATGAAAAGCTAATGTGCTGAATAAGGGGGGCACTATAGTAACAGTTTTAGTAATAATCCTGTTGTTTATCTACATTACATTATTATGGGACCCAGCAGAACCTCCATTCACATTCACCTTACTGCATCATAGAGATAAGTAGGTTGAAGCAGAACCAAATTTAAACTTTCTAGATTCTTAACTATGGCAATAAATCAAGTGGATTTGAAAAGTTATTAAAAATAGCTCGGTTTGTGGATCATCCAAAAAATTTACCATTATTCTAGAAAAAGCCAAAAGCCAAAATTCTACCTTTTAATTCTAGAATTTGCATGTCTAGAAGTTTGGAATGTCAACAGGGATTAATGATTACAGTTGCCCTTGGTTGTTTTTAAATTACATTCCATCCTAAACAAGGACTAAAGGTACACTACTCTTTTTTTAGCAGATCTTGAATCCAGCTAAAATTCATTTTCAGATTCGGAGTCGGGTTAAGATTCAGGGATTGTACATTTGTTTGTATGAATCCGTTTTGTGTGGTGACGAGGTGCTCTAAGCCAACTATAGAAAAATTAATTTTTAGACGGAATTGGTTCTTAATCCTGCAATGCCTTTAATATTAGTCATGCATATTTATTTGTCTGTCAGATTTTTGTACATATGCATGTTTTGTCTTAGTTGCAGTGTGCTAAGGTAGAGAAAATTTAAGCTTCTTTCTTATAAATTGAATTCAGGGTGTCTACCTACTTTTATTTTACCACTGTCTGTTTCTGAACCTAAATTCCACACACATTGTTTCCAGTTTCGTTGTTGAAGCGGGTTTCCTTTAGTCGCGTCCCCTTTCTCTCCCTTCATTCCCATGATTCCATTTTCTCCCTTCTCTCCAGTCTCTCCTTTTTCTCCCTTGGAACCTCTTGGACCCATTTTCCCCGCTGCACCTGCCACGCCTTCTAACCCTTGTGGCCCCATCTCTCCCTTTTCTCCTTTGCTGCCATCCCTTCCATGATGGCCAGGTAGCCCAGGCATTCCCGGCATACCATTCGAACCTGGCATACCCGGCATTCCACACGAGGATGACGGGCACTGAGAAAGAGGAATTTAAATCTATTAAATTACAGCCGAGTGTGATAATTATATCTAAAGTATATCATACCTTATATAAGACTCCACAAGCGCAATGTTAGTTAGTTATGGAAATAATCTTCGATATTGAAACAAAAAACATTTTTGCTACATCTTCAGGGAAGTATTTTTTTAAGTACACTGTAAATTCTTTATTCCGTTCACGGTGCCGGTCGTTCCCGTATGGACCTCACTGGGCTCGGTCCGTACTGACAAGATCAAGGGTCGATATTCTCCCAGCATCGAGGGCTGAAGAGATTTCGGGGTGCTTCTCCAGTTACCGGCACAGATGACGTAAAACAAGGCCATACAATAAAAAATATGTTACTGAATAATTTACACACAATGGTGAAACAATGCGCTACGTCATCTGTGCCGGTACCTGGAGTAGGAGCCGAAATAAGACAAAATGTGGGATAGGAATAATGGAGATTTTTTGTTGAAATAATGCCATTTTGTGGGGCGGACTAACGACCTCCTTTGAGATAACTGATTACGTTGACCGGATTAAGTAGATTTTTGCAAAAGAATAATGAGTTATTTTAGTGGAATAACAGAACAACGAAAATTTCCGACCAGGAATAATAGAATAACGAACACTCGCTTATTCCTTATTCCTCATCAGATCCCAGTACAGCCCCGAGCAAGCTTAGTCACGAAGCTGTATATCGCCTACCTTACAATGGTCCCTTCCTTTCGCGTTTTCAACATCTGTCTTATTGATGGTGTCTTCTTGAGCTAATGCGCCACGCAGAAAGAGTAAGAGGAACAAAGGAGCTGCGAATCTCATTATGGATGATTGCTCGAACAAAGATGAACGTTTTTGGCTGAACCAAGATTAATTTAAGATCTGAAAGGAAGACTGTGCCTGTTTGAAATAGATATCTTGTTACATGCCAATTTATTCAGTCAGATTCTCTTGAAACCAAACACACTTTTGTAGAGAAAACAGTTCTGATTGGTTGAATTTCGAGATTAAATTAAGTTACTGGGTTTCTGACAGAAAAGAAAGGGAACAAGTTTGGACATGCTCTTGGGAATTTCGCCAAAAACAAATGGCCGAAATATTAACACGTAAACTGAATCTTTTAAGAACGCTATTCTGCACTCGGCCAGTATCTAACTCCTCTAAGAATTCCGCTGAATTCCTGTTCTTGTTCATCTTGATAACTTGGCGGAACCAAGATTAATTTTAGATTTGAAAGGAAGAGTTTGCCTATTTGAAACAGATATTTTATTTGTTACATGCCAAGTTATTCAATCAGATTATCCTGAAACCAAACGCACTTTTGTGGATAAAACAGTTCTGATTGGTTTAATTGCGAGGTTAAATTAAGGTACTGGGTTTCTAACAGAGAAGAAAGGGAACAAGTTTGGACGTGCTCTTAGGAATTTCACCAAAAACAAATAGCCGAAATATTAGCACGTAAAATGAATCTTTTAAGAACGCCATTCCGCACTATGCCAGTATCTATCTACTCTAAGAATTCCACTGAATTCCTGTTCTTGTTCTTCTTAATAACTTTCTTGATAGATGCTGAACGTTACCGAAGTACTGTTGGTATGGCAGTAGAACATTTCGTGTTTGTCTCGTGTGTCAGTCTCGACAATCACATGATCATCACTCTCTAACCTGATGCACGGGGGAGGGGGTGGGGGAGGTTGAGATTGTGATGAAGAAAACAACTCAACTGAAACCAAAATTAATCAATCCTGGTTCAAACTTACTAAATTATATCATGAGACATAACCCCCGGAGGGAGGGGGTACTGCCATATATGCGTTATATAGGCATGTGCCGCTGTGAAGGGTATGGTTTTCAAGCAGTTTACTCTAGCATAGGGTATATAAATCAGAGCGTTTGGGTCTAGAATAGGGTATTATTTTTAACAAGACTGACCAGTTGCTTGGAGAATCTTTAAAAAAAAAACTGAACAATTACAAATAAATCTTTTTTTGAGAGAGAAACGATTGTGGTGTATGGTTTTGTTTTGGCTAGACTGTGCTAGTGACCTCAGTTTCTGGAAAACAGCTACTCTAGGATAGGAGTGATTTGGGGGGTTTACTCTAGTATAGGGGAGCAAAATTCAGCTGAACCAGCTCTGGTATAGACTAAGTGTTCCAGGGTTCCAGCGGCACATCCCCACCCAGAAATTCCTAAAGTATCGCCCCCCACCCGGGCATAACCCTAGTCACGGCGGGGAATACATGTGGCAATGGTTGGGTGAGATACCACTTTAAGACCCAAGTGGGAAGGGTAATGGCATTGACTACTCATCCCCACACCACCCTTGAAAACAATCCTTTGATAGTACGAAGCCATACCCTGATGTTAGTCCCTCAATAAAGCCTTTTTGACAATAAAATCTTCATTTGTGGCCAAATATGTGAAACAGAACAAACATGGTTATCCATTGAAAAGTTCATTCACACGTGCCTTCCTGTTTCCTTGTGTTATACTGTGTCTTACTTATTTTTGCTTTCTGAAACATTTGAGTCTGGTTGAAGCCTTTAAAAGATCCCAACTCAAGGGATGAACAGTAGGCCAAACAGAGCCTCTAGTCCTGATAAGAATGCAGCTACTACACTGAGATACAGTCAAATAAAAGGCTCACAAGAGGGGCAGGTCAGTCACAACACTTGAAATAAAACAATCACGAATATTACTGATCTCACAACAAGATGCTTTAAGCCTAAGGGCCTCCATTTAACCCGTCTGTGGTTTCATTTAGTGTTGATCTTGGACATCTGGTTGGTGGTGTTTCATCCTTGGCATTCCGTGAGTGTGAACATTTGTGACCACATTCATTAGCAACGTGAAAATGATCAATGGTTCTTTTGACTTTTTCTTGATCTTCAAGCTGCAGTGCTCCTAGTTCTTCCACAGGAGCTGTTTTCTCTTGCAAAGAAAGAGAGAGAGAAAAAATCATAACGCTGACTGGTTCACTATGGGACAAATCACACTCCAAAATGCATGGCGAATCAATTCACACTTCATTCTCCTTTGATCACTTGCTTTGCTAGACAAAGTGGTGTTCAGTTGCTTCATTTACGGTTTGATGGACTGCGAATGCTATTGATACGCCATGCTCCTAAAACAAATACATTATGCACATATCCTTTGAACGAATAGGTAAATAAATGCAAGTTAAGAGTGAATCTACTCGTGTAATACCAACCTCAAGCCGCAGCCCTGTCAGATCTCTCTTTATGGCATAGGCATCCTCTCCATCAGCATAATATTTAGGTTTAATCTCACAAATACCGTGCGGAAAGTACGACAGTCACAGAATCAAACATCACAGGTGGTGTTACACTGTGACTACTAAAACCAAGGCCAAATTTTGAATGTCTATTTTTTTCTTCGCTGAACAACAGATTTGTGGCCAGTCAATATAATTATTTTTCAATCCTGATATGCTTTGTACAGTTATAGAGCAAAGTACATGCATCTAAGCGAATTATAAAACATATTCTATTGTTTAGATAGTCGCTTATGATCCGAGAATTTGCTTAAAAATGTGATTGGGCGGCCGTGGTTTGAGTAGCCGCACTATAAACTGCTTTTAATACAAAAATGGTTCATGAAGAGACTCAAGACAGAAACATTGTTGAACCCAATGCTTAAAAGAAATATGATTTTGAGCAATCTAAGAACGACGCTTTAAACAGGGAACAAATTTATAGCTTATCACCTTATCAAGTAGCTCTTGACACTAAATCGTGCGAGTTTCAGTATCATCTGTTACACAGATTTTTACCTAATAACGATTTTTTTAAAAGAAAATTGGCATTGTGTCATCACTATTATGCTCTAGTTGTGCGACGTGACGGATGAATGCCTTGAACATCTTTTTGTTTCTTGCCCTAAAACGGAGAGTTTTTTCGGTGAAGTTATTAAATGGTCTAATGATCTGGGTGTGCGGGCTATTAACAACGTTTTCGATAAAGACATATTATTTGGTAAAAAGGTACACGAGAACAAATTATTTGTCCATAATGTTCGCTTGATAAAAAGTATCTTATATACAAGGCTAAGAGGTTAAAAAAATTTCTAAAGCTAAAAAGCAAAAAGCAAACGTTTTCGCCTGTTTGCCATCATCATCGTCATCACCCTGATGATGGCAAACAGCCGAAAACGTTTGGTTTTTACTTTTTAACTTTACAAATTTTTTAACCTTTTAGCCTTGTATATAAGGTGACAAATTATTTATTAACCATATTTTGCTTGGAAAACAGTACATTTAAAATTGCAGATGCACCAAAGTAATCTCTAGTCTAAGGGAACTTCACCTTAACTAATTCTCGCACTATCACGTAGCGATAGCACAGTAAAACTTAGCCTTCGAGCAGGGCTTCCGTTGAAAATAGCGCGCGGTGGACATATAAGGCCGGCTTGGTGACTGGTCAAGAAAGGAAGAGTCTAGAACGATCTCTGCAGTTTTCCAGTATTTACGTTCAGAATCTAAACGCAAATAGCTGATTGGTCAATTCGTGATTGACATCTGTCAGTCAAAGCAAACCACAGAGATTTTCATTTCAACTCAACATGACGAGCGCGATCGCGGAAAGTGCATCACTTCTATATAAAGCTATCGTATTTTTGTCTTCAAAAGCTTCGAGAGAAATTTACCCTATGAAAGAGCAAGACATAGCAATGAAGAGTTTTCTCAAGTAAAAGGATGTGTCATGCATAAGTATGCAAAACATAGTTTTGCATACTTATGCATGACTCGTGTGTTTCTAGCCAGTTTTCGTACGTTTCGTTTTCTGCAGTAACTAAATAACTTTACCTTTTGTCTGAATAGTTCAGACTGATTTATCATCTGAAGGTCGTCGCTCGCATAACGCGATCGTGTTTCTCCTCGCATCATTGAAACAACGTTGCGAAGCGCTGCGTGAGCACTGCTCGACTGCCTGTCGCTTCTAACAACTTATAACTCGCAGTTTTGATGCAACTCATCTGCAACGCAAACCATAGCTTATGCATTACGTGCACAGTCATATTTCGGCGGCAGCGTTACCAACTTGACAGCGATCATGCAACCTTCCCGAGCAGGGATTCGTGCAACGCGGTTCCTGAGTTAGAGTTTTTGAGTTTGAGTTTGAGTTTATTGTATTATACAAACAAATAGTATTACAGGTTTCCTGGCACCGCAAATAGCAGATCTAGTCTAGGCGGGCCAGGAAATATATAGGAAAAAAGAGAAGACTGCTATAAAAAAAACTGTATTCAAATGTTTGTAAAGTGAGAGAAAAAAGAAGAGGAAACGTTTGTGGGCTATGATTCTAAGCAGGAGTTAAACAAAAATTAAATTAAATAGCTAAATAACTTAATAAATACAGTCAAAATGTTCTTTTCTTCATTTCAAAAATTATTTCATCTAAATCATAATAAGCATCACCAGTTTCAAGTATATCAAATAATAGGGAACGAATTTTAGTTTTAAATTTTTGTTTCAGAGACGTGCGTATCTCAGCTGGTAGATGATTCCACAATTTTGCACCAATTCTCGAGAAGGAGTTCTTTTGGATTTCAAGATTAGATTTCATTACGTAAAAGTTTTGAGATGTAGACGATCTGGTGTTGTACGAGTGGACCCTAGAAAGTGGGAGAAACAATTCCTGAATGTTAGTGGGTACAACGTTGTTACTCACGTCAAACATAGCTTCTGCAAGTAATTGATAATAAAGAAAGTTTACTGGCAATATTTTTGTGTTTATGAAAAGAGGAATAGCATGATCTCGGGGATTGGCAAAATGTATAAAGCGAAGTGCACGTTTCTGGAGAATTAAGAGTTTGTTTAATTGTTTTTTGCTTGTTTGACCCCAAGCAATCAAGCCATATCGAATATAAGGTGCTATTAAAGAACGGTAAATTGAAACAAGTGTATTAAGGGGAAATAAATGGCGCAGTTTTGACAAAAGACCGACGGTTCTACTAATTTTTAAAAGAATTGTATTGATGCGGTTATTCCAAGAGAGATTATGGTCAATTAGAACTCCTAAATATTTTACAAAATCTTTACATTCTAACTGTGAATTTCTATTTGTACTAGCATTATGGATAAATAGTTTAGGTGTAAAGGAGAGTTTCTTTTGATAAGGGCGAAAAATAACAAAATTTGATTTTTTAAGATTAAGACTGAGTTTATTTGAGGTTAGCCAATGATAGACATGTATAAGTTCCTCGTTCATAGTTAACTCAAGTACTTTAAGATTTTTATGGGAAAATAGTAAATTTGTATCATCAGCAAATAAATAGAATTTTAATTTCGAAGAACAAGAACAGATATCATTGACATATAGAAGAAAGAGAAGTGGGCCTAACACTGAGCCCTGTGGGACGCCACAAGTAATACTTAAAGAGTCTGAACTAAAGGATTCTATGACAGTTGTTTGAGTTCTTTGCTTAAGATAGGAAGAGAACCACTCATTTACAATTCCACGAAATCCATAATAGTCCAATTTTTTCAGTAATATGTCATGATTTACTGTGTCAAAAGCTTTCTGTAAGTCGATGAAGATTCCACAAGAAAAATGTCCCTTGTCCATATTTGAATGTATTTTATTGACGATGTCTAGTATGGCATATTCAGTTGGTTCCTGAGTCGGTAAATCAGCGCTGACTAAAGGTAATTTGTTTCTTACGGGTAGAGCGTGTCTGTAAGGAAAGAAAAATTGAAATAAGTATTGGCAAAAAAATAAAAAAACAGGTGGAAATGCCACAATCCACGCAAAAATGACTACTACATCGTTCAAGACGAATAATAACACATTCCATAACACCATTTTTATTGTTGTTATTATTCAGTGTTACTTACATGACACTATAATTGTTATAATTATGGACTACGTGCACGTGATACACAGTTGTATATTTCTTTACAAAACAGTACAAAGCTTGCTATTGTTAGCAACACTTTCTATTGGCTCCTACTTATGCTAGAACGTTTTAAGATGTGAGATGATAGGAAGTCTTCAGCCAATCAGATTGCGAGCTTGGTGCTGATTCCACTCCTGAGGGGGTGGTACTTCCTCAACCATTATGCGTGACACTGAACTCCATCCTGTATATGCATCACCAATTGCATGCCCAGTGTTACATTTGCCTACCCAGACCTCGATGCGGACTGTGCCTCGTGGGAGATTCTCGCAGTAGCCCTCAAAGGAACTATGACGATGGAGATTGGGTTGACTAGATAAAGAGTGCCAGTCGTTATACACAGCTGCGTCTATGGTCATAGGACCACTGCATTCACTGTTGTTAAACTTGAAGAACCATCTGTTACACTTCTTGCTTCCCATGACTCGGAGGTCCCCTTGGTAACAGACCCTCAGAGCCGTGTTGCTTTGAAGTTTGTTGAATGAGCATTCCTAATAACAAACGTTTCACAGTGTTAGACAGACTCAATTCTACATAAACTGCAAGTTTGGGAAAGAAAGCCAAATAATCAGATCTTAATTTTTTTAAGGCCCTTCCTTCAGATAACCATATTATTTATTATTATATCTGCAACCCCTGGATATGAGCAAACGCGCGCTCTGATTGGTTCCCTACTCACAGGCTATCAGCTCATATACCATTAGTACGGAAAACGGCCATCATGGAGGAATGATTTCTTGAATTAGACAGGTCTTGCTTGAAAAAAATATACCAAAAAATACTACCGAAGCAAATAAATATGGGATGAAATTATTCGACGGTAAGTGAGCAAATTATACAGCGAAATTGTTTATTACGAACTAAAGTGAAGCTCTTAGAAACAGCCGCCAGAAAGATCTGTGGAGCCCGTTAACTGAGTGTTTATCTTATTTCTGCCTACTTTTTCCACTTTCAATTATTAAACTAACTTGCTAACTCGAACAAAATTGACAAGTACATGAAAGAAATGTTTAAGAACGAGCCGGATTCGTGTTTGAAACTTTTTTACACATCTGCTCCACAACATGTCGGCTCGACAACAACATGGTTCTGTTTACAAACGATAACAAGGTCAATTCTTGTCATACAAACTAGCTCCAGTGTCTCATAAGCGAGGGTCTAGAGATATAATAAAACAATTATTCCACTCAACCTCCTCGTACATGAACTATAGCCAACGCGGCGCTACGCGCCTCGTTGGCTATTAGCTCATGTACGACTCAATTTCGTGGAATAATGAACCATGTTGTCATCGAGCCGACATGTTGTCGAGCAGATGTGTAAAAAAGTTGAAACTCAAATATACATTATTGAGTCATTATTCATGTTGTTTTGCAGCTAGTATTTATTTGTTAGCTTCCACCCCCGATAATGGTATTGATCACTAAGAATCTTGGCGCCTGTTCGCTAACTTAGCAATGAAAATAAAAAGATAATGTGCTAAATAATGGGGTACTGGAGTGATAGTTTAAGCACAGGTAGCCTAAGCTCTACGGTCTGCGTAATGGTTAATTTATAAGGCTTTGTATGGGGAGAAAAACGTATCGGATCTGAAGTGAAAATTAGCAACGATTCTCAATAAAAACTTCCCACCTTATAACTCATTTGTGCGCTTTTTGTGTCTTGTGTGGAAAGATATATATGTAGCAAGAGAAACCGTTAGAACTGAAACGCCATCAAATCCCTTCAAATCGACTCAAGAACCACGCAGGACATGTACAAAAACCACCACAGATGAGTTGAGGTGAGAAGTTTTTATTGAAAATCGTTGCTAATTTTCCCTTCAAATCCGATACGTTTTCTCTCCCCATGCAAAGCCTTATAATTTCACGATTACGTAGACCGTAGAGTTTGGGCTACCTGTGGTTTATCTACTTTGCAATATTATGGAAGCGATTGAGCGCCTACGAAACAGCCGGAATATGCGATATTTCTGTGCCACGGGAGCGACATAGCTGGAACAGAATACGGTTTATAGTGCACGATGAGAAGTAGCTAAGACCGTTGAAAGCATTTGAATTCCGTGACGTGTAAGTTCATTGTAGGCCGACACTTCGCCAAGGGTTATTTTCAACTGTTAATTATATAGTGGATGCCTAGTAGGAAAGGCAAGAACTCGGCCCTTTCATTGGTTCTTACCCAGATTTCCTGTTCGCTAATTTTTTTCCCAAACTAGGGTTTTTTTACAAGGGCAGGTTTTTTCTGGCTTCCGTATTACCGAAGCATTACGTTTGGTTGCCCAGCCCTGTTTTAAAGAAAGTACAATAGTTTTCCTTTTTCGCATTTCCTAGTACACTCCATTGTTCTATGCAGGCTTAATGTAATTGTAATGAATAAGTTAGGGGTTTCAGATGCAACGTTAATTGCTTAGACCAGGAGCTGATTACTAGGAGCTTTTATCTTCCATACACGCATGTACTTAAACCTTGACGATGGACGATGGACTATGGACGATGGACGGTAGCAACTCAATAGTAACTCAAGATAGTGACGTGATATAGTCACGTTAACTCAAAATTGTCAAAAGTGAGCACATGAGGACGATGAACGATGGACTACGTCATTCACCAATATGGTAACGCAGGGCGGTCACGCAAAGAAGTCACGAGGAAAGAAAAAGAAGTTATTTTAACAGTCCAGTGGTATAACTTCTTTTATAATATAACCCTAGAAATTTCAGAGATTTCATTGGATGATGGTATCACTATTTCCGCGTAATAGTGATGCAACAGCAAAATTGGATGGTATAACAAGATTACCATGACAACACGGTGAGGAAATACACGAAGCTCGCTGAAAAAGCAGTAAATAGAAATACAGCCCAAACTATTAAGACGTGGATGAATGTTTGGAAGTCGTGGATAGAAAGCAACGGCCTCGACTCAACGACGACATTGTCAGATACGAAGCGAAAGTTTCTCGGCATCTATTATAAACAAATAATAGCATGACCTGTACGTGATATTTGGCAATAATACCGGCTGGTAATATTTCAAAATCCCCCAAATACCACTATTATACCACTATTATTACTATTGAGTTACTACCGTCCATCGTCCATCGTCCATCGACCAGGTTTAAGTACATCTGTACATGCCTCCATACAAGCCCTTGGAGTCAACCCTTTCTATTGAAAAGTTATTTATGGACATAGTTTTCGCGGAAAATATGCCACGCCCTAATGCGTAATAACCAATCAACCAATCAGCTCGCAGTTCAGTCATGCTCATTTACATATGCTTTTTGGTGTTCTGAAGTTTTCTCACTACGGCAATACGCAGACGTCCTCGAAAACAAACAAAGAATGTATTTTCGCGGGAAAGCCAGTTCTAAAAATAGTTCCTTACGAGAAAGAGTTGATTCAAGGGTACAGCACATATGGAGGCTCCAAGAAATCGGCTCCTGCTTAGTTATTTTTACGGGGGCAGTTTTTTTCTGGCCTCCGTATTTTTGGGGGTTGATGTCAATTGGGGCTTGCCCTGTTTCTTCCTCCTGTCATAGATGTAAATCGTTTTGTTAAATATAGCTAATTTTTGTGACGAAATAAATAAATAAAAATAAATTACCAAGGGATTACGTTCGGTTGCCCAGCTCTGTTTTAAAGAAAGTAGTTTTCGTTTTCAGAAATATGTACCTGCAAAATTCAAGGTAACGTTTTTGCCTAAAATCAGGCGATGCCCGGAATTGGGCCTAGCAGGCGTTTTTCGTTTGATGGGTGAGAGCGGTTGTGATGGTGACAACGAATTGTTCGTACCCCGTTCTACCCTCTACCTTGCCACGTTGTCTTTATCGGACTGGTGCTCTTGTTTTGTCGGGGGTAAGGTTAGGGAATTTTGGTTTCAAGGCTAAATATCTCTCTTATTTTATTTGATTTCACACCTCAGTTGATTCAGTGTGTAATCAGAGCTTGTGTAGGGTACTTTATTTTGCATGTAAACCCTAGAGAGAAGAGTTAGTGACGCCGCAGGGGGTGGGTGGGGTGGGGTCTGCGGGGATAGGGCAGGGAAGCAGTAAGGGGGAAGGACAGGGATGTGGGGGAATAGGGAGGCCTAATAGGCTTTGGTTTATGTCTAGTTAAGGTAATTGGTCTGACATGCTAAAGCTTAAAACGCTTTGATTTTTTACGTCAGGTGAAATTTCTGTAAGTACGTTTTCACAGGAAACGCCTATATATATATGCAGATATATAGATGTGCAGGCTATATGTAATTGCAATGAATAACTTACGCGTTGCAGATGTTACCGTTAATTGCTTAGACATAGTATCAGGTTGTCAGGTGTAGCTAACATGTTATATTTATTCCAGTGCACGGCCCAAACCAGTAGAATAAACCTAATGGCATTAATTATCTGCTGCGTAGTGGCTGAAATCCTTTGTCACAGGGGTAGCGTGCTGAGATGGAGAAAATTTAACCGTCACCATGAACCACCTCAATTATAAATTAAATTCAATGGAAAGTGTCCACCTACTTTTATTTTACCACTGTCTGTGCCTGAATCTCTTTTCCACACACATTGTTTCCAGTTTCGTTGTTGAAGCGGGTCTGATTTAGCTGCGTCTCCTTTCTCTCCCTTTATTCCCATGATTCCATTTTCTCCCTTCTCTCCAGTCTCTCCTTTATGGCCCTTGGAACCTCTTGGACCCATTTTCCCCGCTGCACCTGCCACGCCTTGTAACCCTTGTGGCCCCATCTCTCCCTTTTCTCCTTTGCTGCCATCCCTTCCATGATGGCCAGTTAGCCCAGGCATTCCCGGCATACCATTCGAACCCGGCATACCCGGCATTCCACACGACGATAAGGCACACTTCGAAAAGACGTTAAAATTTAAATTCACTTTAAGTTTGTTTGAACTTTTGCTTCATTCTTTAGAAAAATCTAAGTCAAAGGAGGCATTCATATTTAAGGATCGAGTTTGAAGTTATTGAAGGACAGCTATGGATGCGTTATTTCTAGATAGCTTGTGCTGGTTAAAACCGACGCAAGGAAAATTTATTTGCGTTAAGGTTACTCCAAACATTCACGGGGCTACATTGGTCAATTTTTTATTTATCTTTTCTTTTGTCAAGAAAATTAAAGTTCGTTATTTAAGGTATCATTTCCTGAAAAAATGTAAGTAAAATATTAGATTTGTGATTAACACTGCACAGTTATTTCTCTTGAATGATCCACATTTGATACCCGATTAATTCGCTGGAATGTCAGTCGGTCATTTTGGAGCCTTTCTGTTGATATGAAGTTTGTGGGGGTTTCCTTGAAAAAAGCGCGCATACAAATGTTGTTCTGGAGGACGCCCGCAAAGGTTTAAAGTAAATTTAAACCAGAAGAACAATTAAGAGGGGAAGGAAAACTGACTGCAGAATTGCAACGCAATACCAAAGTAGAGAGGCTATAAAGGGAAGGTGGAGGGAGGGGAAGGGGGGTGTCACACGATTCACGACTATTAAATATGAAAAATAACGAATCACGGCGATTAATTTTCCCATTTCACGCTTTACGGAAATTAAGCATGACTGAAAAAAAGTCGTGCGGTTTTGAAACCCATAACATTGTAAATTTCTTTCTTATTTTGAAAGGCATCCGTTGAGCTTCGCGTTGACTTGTAAACTTCGCACTTCGTAAGTCTTCCGCGAGAAATGTTTCACGGAAAAATTGCTTAAATCTTGTAAGTTATCAAGTATCATGTCTGGCATGTCGTTTACAGTTCACGTTTTTAACTTTTTAAAACCACATTAGTCACGGGAATATTAACAGCAAATTACCTTTCACGAAACCTTCACCAACCACCCCCCCCCCCCCTACGGCCCTTCAAAATACCAGTTACTTCCTCTTCGTTTGATCACACGTACGCAGAGCCTTTTGAAATGTAAATCGATTACATTTCCACAGAAAGAAATGAGGAAATATCTGCACATTGACATTTGCAAATCCAAGAGTCTTAAGCCATGATGTACCAGAGAACTACATAAGAAAATGACGGAATACCTCATTTTGTCTAGCGAACTACTTAATCTCTACGTCGACTTTGAGACAAGAACGTCCACACTCTATCTGACACTGTTCTCGCCGGTTTATTCTCTTATAAATTCCCGTAAAACTAAATTTTACTTCCTAAGAACATCATTCGCGCTAAAATAAAAAACTCTCTCCTGACATCTTTTCCTCTATCATGTGCTTTCTTAATATCTAATACTCTGAACGATTTCAATTGATTGCTTTGATCTGCATTTGAATCTGGTTCTTATCATTTTGTCTAATGTCAAAGAGAATCTAATCAACTAGTTGAACAAAAGCGAGAACTTGACCAATTAAAGTACATTCAGGCAATTTCTAACATTACAAACGTTTTACAGTAATCAAAGCGATATTGCTTCATTTCCTACCTGGTCCCTACCCATCGCACTGCCATCACCTGTCTTCTTGATACTGTCTTCGTTGGCTAATGCGCCACACAGGAAAAGTAAGAGCATGAAAGGAGCTGCGTGTCCCATCGTCGATGAATTCACAAAGCTATACGTTTCTCGTATTTGACATAGATATACTTATTTGTGATCTATTCTGTACACACACTCTTTCCTAAAAAAACCAGTTCTGATTGGTCAAGTTTTGTTTGTCATTTGAACTGAATGAATACCGCTGGAGCTGAAACGGAGCTAGTTGTTTCTGACCAACACTCTTCCCTATAAATAACAGTTATGATTGGTCAAAGTTAGTTGGTGACATGTAAATGGTTTCCTCCCGACCTGAAACGGAACTAGTTATTTCAGATAACCTTGGAACAAACACTCTTGCTTATAAATAACAGTTCCAGTTTGTCAAATCTATTCCGTAACCTTTAAATAGTTTCCGCCCGAGCTGAAACGGAAGTAGTTATTTCAGATAACCCTGCATGGACACAAACACAGTGGTGACACTGTGCGCATGCCTTGTTCTGTGGTAACACTGTGCGCATGCCTTGTTCTGTGGTAATACGCATAATATTAATAATGACAAATAATAAGACGTAACCTTAACAACATCAACAGGGATGACGGTGCATCACGACCAACACGCAGTCAGTGAATTGATGAAAATAATAAACAAGAACAATAGCAACAATCAGAGCGTACCACCAAATTTACATAACGGTGCATCGTAACCAGTCGACCTCATTGGCAAAGAAAAAACCAACAGTTAGTGGTTGACACGTGGCTATCCACATCCAAGTAACTTCGTCGCGATACTAATGAAAATGTTTATAGGGATAATAAGGGACAGAGAGGGACACTCCCAGTCCACCCCTTGGGTTATTGAAAACTTCGGAAAAGTTGTTTTTGGAAACGGAACTCTGTTTTCCGACATGTCCGCATTCCTCATTGTGATGCTCATGGCGTACCAAGTAGAACTATTCTTTGAAAACTCCGCCTGAATAATCTATAATTAGAGAACTCATGAATACGTATTCAAGAGCCGCGAGCGGCCATTAAATACTGATGGCTAGAAGGATTGGGTTACGGTGGAGTCATGCGGACCTCTCAAAAACGTACTTCCGTTTCTATAAATAACTTTACTCAATTCTCGATATCTCAGCTGACGCCCCGAGTAGTGTCCCTCTCTGTCCCTTCTGTTTTCTTAGCGATAACTAATAATATATTGCATAACACTGTGCGTATGACTTGTTCAGTGGTAATACTGTGCGCATGACTTGTTCAGTGGTAATACTGTGCACATGACTTGTTCAATGATAATAGCGGAGCTCCACAGCGGCTCGAAGAGCCGCAGAGCGGAGCCCCATAACTACCGTGCGAGGATAGAAATTGAGAAAACCATGCGTTTGAGTTTTCATGGTCATCGTGACTAGCAGCATGGCTCGCGGGCGCGTGCGCCTAGCGACGACGAGGCCGACGACGACGACGACGACGACGACGACGATGTTGCCCCAACATGGCGGCCATAGTCATCCGGGATATTTAGAAGGTTTTAAACCGAAACGAGGCTTTGTTTTTCGCGCGCTTTTCGCGGCTTGCCGCGGCTACACAACCTACAGCCAGCAGTCTACAGCAGTCTACAATGTTTTGCTGAAGAAACGGATTTTATTCCATAGGTACTGAGATTAACTCCTTATAAATCTGTGTGAGAAAAATAGTCTGTAAAAAACTAGAAGCAATTTGATTGGTTGGACCATTTTCTTCACTAGTGAAAAAAAGTGATCCGACCAATTCACTGTTCATAGAGGTGGGATCAGTTTTGGCGCCATCAACTCGGCAAAAAGTGAGCAATAACGGCTTCTTCCTCAGCTTCTTCTTTGAGAAATTCTAGGTTTGCAGATATAGCTTCAGTCGAGGACTTCATACAAGATCAAGAAAATAAAAATAGGAATAACAAATCCGAACAGCCCGTCGCTTCACTGAAAGAATTCTTGACGTTGAAAGGCGAATCAAGGTTACGGACCTTGATTCGCCTTTCAAATTCCTTCAATTCCTTCAAACGAGCTCAATTCAGTTCATGAGTGAATTTGTCTGGTAGCAGTGGGAAAGAAGGAAAACAAAGATTATGAGCCAAGTTCGCTCCGTTCTCTCTTTCGCTACGGTTATTTGAGTAAAAAAGCTACGGATTCAGCATCTCAAAAGAAGTGGTGTTTGAAAAAGCAAGTGCCGCATTAAAATCAAAACAAAAAGGTAATTTTACATTGTATTTCCCGTACCCAAGACATTTCTGAGTCATTCACGAGTCGTTTTAAAACGTTTTTAACTGTCTTGGGTTTTTATACTTCTAGCGACATTTCCAACAGTGTTTAAAGTAGAATTTTCCAGTTCGTGCAATGTTTGTATCATTTTAGAGAAGTAAATTTTGAACGCACTTTTAATATGACTGTCATGTTTATTCGGTATGCTCCAAAATAAAGCCTGCTAAGTGCGTTCTGCACCTTTTTGTGGTATCTTGATTTTTCTAGCCCAGCGTGATTCATGATCAGTTAGTAGTATTTTGTAAGGAGTAAATCTCAGTACCTAAAAAATAAACAAATTACTTCATGGTTAGTTCGCCCGTACCATTTTCTTCACTCATTGTAAAAAAAATCGTCCGCGCTCACTAACCATGAAGTAATCTCTATATTCATAGCGGTTTTGGAGGAAAAATTTTCTTCCTACAAGTTTTCAAGCGTTTTTGGAGGAACATAAGCATAAAGCTGAGTGTCTATTTTTCATTTGTTAAAGAGCTGCCTAGCTGCTTTTGGTGTTGCTTTAAGACTATTATAATTTTGCTGACCAGGTAATGGTTCTTCCGTTGAGTGGCGAGCTAGATGTTTTTTTTTGACGATTTATTTCAGCTATCGAATCTTCTTTAAGTAGTTGCGTACACCGGGCGTATTTAATAACTTTAGTGACAACATTTTCACTGTGTGAGGGTCTGTGTGAGGAGCTCCGCTTTTAGGCTTGCCTAAATCTATTTAATACTCTGCGCATGACATATTCAGTGGTAATACTGTGCACATGACTTGTTCAGTGGTAATACTGTGCGCATGACTTGTTCAGTGGTAATACTGTGCGCATGACTTGTTCAGTGGTAATACTGTGCACATGACTTGTTCAGTGGTAATACTGTGCGCATGACTTGTTCAGTGGTAATACTGTGCACATGACTTGTTCAGTGGTAATACTGTGTGCATGACTTGTTCAGTGGTAATACTGTGTGCATGACTAGTTCAGTGGTAATACTGTGCGCATGACTTGTTCAGTGGTAATACTGTGCGCATGACTAGTTCAGTGGTAATACTGTGTGCATGACTAGTTCAGTGGTAATACTGTGTGCATGCCTTGTTCAGTGGTAATACTGTGTGCATGACTAGTTCAGTGGTAATACTGTGTGTATGACTATTTCAGTGGCAATACTGAGTACATAACTTGCTATTCAATCATTTTGTGCGTGAGTGTGGGTCAGCTGTTCGCTAGCGAGAAGGAATTGCTCACGTCTACACAAACCATTCCACATTCCTGGGTAGAAGAGGCGGCGCGGACTTGGGGGAATGGGATGGTGAAAAGTTAAGACTGGGATTTTAGAGTAAAGTAAAAACAAATCAAAAGAAAACAATTCAACCGCAGTTTAAAGTTACTTGTTATAATTCAAGGTCTCAACCTCACCCCAGGGGGGATACATAGGGCAAAGGTTGGTAAGATAGCACTTTGTAACCCACCTGATGGGGGTAGGGGAACTCGGCACTGATCCCATGGCACAGGTAACAACTAGTTTAAAACAGCGACCGGGCAATCCCCACACCACCCTCGAAAAACATTCATCTAATAATAGAACACCCCCTCCCCTCAATGCTACTTTCTCTGTCAAGTCCTTTGATTTCTGGCTAAAGATGAGTATCAGAAAACCACGATATTGATTAGCAACCAACAGGATCAACTCTCAGGATCAGGCTGCACCTGCCACGCCTTGTAACCCTTGTGGCCCAATCTCTCCCTTTTCTCCTTTGCTGCCATCTCTTCCGTGATGGCCAGGCAGCCCAGGCATTCCCGGCATACCATTCGAACCTGGCATACCCGGCATTCCACATGACGATGACAGGCACTGACAAAGAGGAATTTAAATGTATTGAATTACAGCTGAGTGTGATATATCTACATCATATTATACCTCATATAAGACTCCATAAACGAAATGTTCGTTGTTGGTTACAGAAATACCCTTCTTCGATATTGAAACAAAAAACATTTTTGCTGCATCTTCAGAGGAGTATTTTTTAAGTACACCGTAAATTCTTTATGCAGTTTCCAATCTTGTATAACCAAGCTTGCCCTGGAGCATACTGAGAAAATATCGGTTCATAGTGCCGGTCGTTCCCGTATGGACCTTACTAGGCTAGGTCCGTAATGACAAGATCAAGGGTCGATATTCTCCCAGCATCGAGGGCTGAAGAGAAATAAAACAAACAGTGGGATAGGAAGAATGGAGATTTTTTGTTGGAATAATGCCATTTTGTGGGGCAGACTCACGACCTCCTTTGAGATAACAGATTACGTTGACCGGATTAAGAAGATTTTTGCAAAAGAATAATGAGTTATTTTAGTGGAATACCAGAACAACGAAAATTCCGACAAGGAATAATGGATAACGAACACCCGCTTATTTCTCTTTCCTCAACAGATCCCAGTACAGCCCCGAGCAAGCTTAGTCACGAAGTTGTATATCGCCTACCTTACAATGGTCCCTTCCTCTCGCGTTTTCAGCAACTGTCTTATTGATGGTGTCTTCCTGAGCTAATGCGCCACGCAGGAAGAATAAGAGGAACAAAGGAGCCGCGAATCTCATTATGGATGATTGCTCAAACAAAGATAAACGTTTTTGTCTGAACCAAGATTAATTTAAGATCTGAAAGAAAGACTGTTCCTGTTTGAAATAGATATTTTATTTGTTACATGCCAAGTTATTCAGTCAGATTATCCTGAAACCAAACACACTTTTGTAGAGAAAACAGTTTTGATTGGTTGAATTTCGAGGTTAAATTAAGTTACTGGGTTTCTGACAGAACAGAATGGGAACAAGTTCGGACGTGCTCTTAGGAATTTCACCAAAAACAAATAGCCGAAATATTAACACGTGAAATGAATCTTTAAAGAACGATATTTCGCACTAGGCCAGTATCTAACTCCTGTAAGAATTCCGCTGAATTCCTGTTCTTGATCATCTTGATAACTTGGCGGAATCAAGATTAATTTAAGATCTGAAAGGAGGACTGTGTCTATTTAAAATAGATACCTTCTTTGCTACATGCCAAGTTATTCAATCAGATTATCCTGAAACCAAACACACGTTTGTTGAAGAAAATAGTTCTCATTGGTTGAATTTCGAGGTTAAATTTAGTTAATGGGTTTCTAACAGAGTAGAGAGGGAACAAGTTTGGACATGCTCTTAGGAATTTCGCCAAAACCAAAAAGCCG
The DNA here is from genome assembly GCA_949710005.1 of Ricordea florida. Taxonomy (NCBI): domain Eukaryota; kingdom Metazoa; phylum Cnidaria; class Anthozoa; order Corallimorpharia; family Ricordeidae; genus Ricordea; species Ricordea florida. The sequence goes on from OX453285.1 coordinate 2,835,247, forward strand.
AAATATTAACAAGTAACATCAATCTTCTACACTATGCCAGTATCTAACTCCTCTAAGAATTCTGCTGAATTCCTGTTCTTGTTCTCCTTTCTAACTTTCTTGACAGATGCTAAACGTTACCGAAGTACTGTTCAGTGGTATGGCAGTAAAACATTTCGTGTGTCTCGTGTGTCATTCTCGACAATCTCGTGATCATCATTCTCTAACCCGATGCAGGGGGGATGGGGTGGGGGAGGTTGAGATTGTGATGACGAAAACAACTCAACTCAAACTAAAACAAATCAATCCTGGTTCAAACTTACCGTCTAATTATTATCACGAGGCATAACCCCCGGGGGGTACATGTGGCAATGGTTGGGTTAGATACCACTTTGAGACCCAAGTGGGGAGGGTAAGGGCATTCACTACTCATCCCCACACCACCCTTGAAAAAGCCCTCTGATAGTACACAGCCATCCCCTGATGTTAGTTCTTCAATAAAGCCTTTTTGACAATAAAATCTTCATTTGTGGCCGAATATATGTAGCAGAACAAACATGGTCGTCTATTAAAAAGTTCATTTACACGTGCCTTGCTGTTTCCCTGTGTTATACCGTGTTTTACATATTTTTGCGTTCTGTAACATTTGAGTCTGGTTGTAGCCTTTAGAAGATCCCAACTCAAGAGATGAACAGTATGCCAAACAATGCCTCTCGCCCAGATAAGAATGTAATTACTACACTGAGATACAGTCAAATAAAATACTCACGAGAGGAGCAGCTCAGTCACAACACTTGAAATAAAACAATCACGAATATTACTGATCTCACAACAAGATGCTTTAAGCCTAAGGGCCTCCATTTAACCCGTCTGTGGTTTCATTTAGTGTTGATCTTGGACACCTGGTTGGTGGTATTTCATCCTTGGCATTCCGTGAGTGTGAACATTTGTGACAACATTCATTAGCAACGTCAAAATGATCAATGGTTCTTTTGACTTTTTCTTCATCTTCAAGATGCAGTGCTCCTAGTTCTTCCACAGGAGCTGTTTTCTCCTGTAAAGAAGGAGAGAGAAAAATCCATAACGCTGACTGGTTGTCTATGGGACAAATCACACTCCAAAATGCATGGCGATTTGATTCACACTTCATTCCTCTTTAATCAGTTGCTTTGCTAGACAAAGTGGTGTTCAGTTGCTTCATTTACGGTTTGATGAATTGCGAATGTTATTGATATGCCATGCTCCTAAAACAAATACATTATCCACATATCCTGTGGACGAATAGGAAAATAAATGCAAGTTAAGAGTGAATCTAATCCTGTAACACCAACCTCAAGCTTTAAACCTGTCAGATCTCTTTTCATGGCATAGGCATCCTCTCCATCAGCATAATATTTAGGTTTAATCTCAGAAATACTGTGTGGAAAGTACAACATTCACAGAATCACACATCACAGGTGGTGTTACACTGTGACTACGAAAACCAAGGCCAAATTTTGAATGTCTATTTTTTTTCCGCTGAACAACAGATTTGTGGCCAGTCTCAGTACCGACTATAATATAATTATTTTTCAATCCTGATATGCTTTGTACAGTTATAGAGCAAAGTATATGCATCTAAGCGAAATATAAAACAGATTCTATTGTTTAGGTACTCGCTTATGATCCGAAAATTTGCTTAAAAATTTGATTGGGCGGCCGTGGTTTGAGTAGTCGCACTGTAAACTACTTTACAAAAATGGTTTATGAAGAGACTCAAGACAGAAACATTGTTGAACCCAATGCTTAAAAGAAATATGATTTTGAGCAATCTAAGAACGACGCTTTAAACAGGGAACAAATTTATAGCTTATCACCTTATCAAGTAGCTCTTGACACTAAATCGTGCAAGGTGAGTTTCAGTATCATCTGTTCAACAGATTTTTACCCAATAACGATTTTTTAAAAAGAAAATTGGCATTGTGTTATCACTATTATGCTCTAGTTCTGCGACGTGGCGGAGGAATGCCTTGAACATCTTTTTGTTTCTTGCCCTAAAACGGAGAGTTTTTTCGGTGAAGCTATTAAATGGTCTAATGATCTGGGTGTGGCTATTAACCACCTTTTCGATAAAGACATATTATTTGGTAAAAAGGTACACGAGAACAAATTATTTGTTCTTAATGTTCGCTTGATAAAAAGTATCTTATATACAAGGCTAAAAGGTTAAAAAAATTTCTAAAGTTAAAAAGCAAAAAGCAAACGTTTTCGGCTGTTTGCCATCATCATCGTCATCACCCTGATCTGATGGCAAACAGCCGAAAACGTTTGGTTTTTACTTTTTAACTTTACAAATTTTTTAACCTTTTAGCCTTGTATATAAGGTGACAAATTATTTATTAACCATATTTTGCTTGGAAAACAGTACATTTATAATTGCAGATCCACCAAAGTAATCTCTAGTTTAAGGGAACTTCACCTTAACTAACTTTCTTTCTTACTTAATTTATTTATTTTTCATTTCGGCACTGTATTTTCACTAGTGACAGATGTGTATTGCGTGTGTCGTTTATATGTGTACATAATCTTCAAGCCTGCTTATACTTAACGTATGTTCCGCACGAACGGTGCAACGCTTCTGCAGCGCTGCGTCACTTCATATTTTAGGTTACACAGTACTCAAGCGTCGCCGATGAAAAGCTCGAGAGTTTATTAAGCATCCGAAGCAGAAAATGCCGCGCTGCATTAAGGTTGCAATATGTTGTACATCGTTGCGTAAAAGTTGCAGCTAAAAGATATTTGTACGTAAAAGGTTGCAATCTTTATCGGTGACAAGGGAATGTTAAAGAAGCGCTGCACATTGTTGCTTGTTGTACATCGACGCGGCCGGCTTAAGGTGAAAACAAAACGCACTGTGTATTCCACGCTGGAAGGTTGCAAATTCAATGCTGGCCATCTTGTACAGCTGTGCTAATTATCTTATAAAGAGGAATATAAAAGGAAAGATCCTCACTATGTTATATTGATTTAGCTGAAAATAGGGTTTCTGACCTTCCGGTTGAGGAACATGGAGGCATGGCTTACGTATGCAGAACAGCTTCATCGAGCCTAAAACGTAATACAGGCGATTAATAAAGTAGAATGCACGTGAATGAACAGCTGCCTATTTTTCCTCCAATCCAAGAAAGACATGAACGGAAATTTATTGCGCTATCACGTAGCTATAGTACAGTAAAACTTAGCCTGCGAGCAGGGCTTCCGTTTAAAATGGCGCGCGGTATAAATATAAGGGCTTGGTGACTGGTCAAGAAAGGAAGAGCCTGCAACGATCTCTGTAGTTTTTCAGTATTAACGTTCAGAATCTAAACACAAATAGCTGATTGGTGAATTCGTGATTGACATCTGTCAGGCAAACCAAACCACAGAGATTGTCATTTCAACTCAACATGACGACCGCGATCGCGGAATGTGCATCACTTCTACATAAAGCTATCGTATTTTTGTCTTCAAAAGCTTCGAGAGAAATTTACCCTATGAAAGAGCAAGACATAGCAATAAAGAGTTTTCTCAAGTAAAAGGATGTGGTGGCCGTGCTGCCTACAGGCTTTGGAAAAATCCTTGTGTTTCAAGTTTTTGCCGTTGTTAGATCGTTACTCTCTATCAAATCAACTTCATCAAATGGCAGTGTCCGTATAGTTTGTTCCATAAAGAGTATCATATCCAATCAAATTGAAGAAGGCGGATATCTTGGATTGACGGCACTGGAAATCGAAAACCCAGGAATGTTTAAAAACCTTCATCAATTACCGGACATACTGTTTACTTTGGCCGAAACTGTGTACGATGTGCACCGATGGTTTCCGATATGTGATAAGAAAACGACAAGATGTTGGGTCTCGTGTGGGTGCATAATAAACTACTCCCAACACTTGAGATCCCAGCATCCCTTGCACGCCTAGTTTTCACTCTTACTTACATCCCGATGACAAAGTGGCTACCAGGCTTCTGGCTCGTAGCTACAAACTATTTTGTTGCACAACAGGTCAGGGGCTAAACTGCGGAATACAGGGCAACTTCATTTACTTCATTTTAATAACAGTAGAGTCCATTGTAATATGCCTCATTCTTAAAAATTAAAGCCTCTGACACACGCAAATGAAGTAGTCCTGTATTCTGTAATCGCTCCCAGAGAAGGTAAATTATGTTTATTTCGTGTCAAGGAAAATCAACATTCGTGCTCTAGGAAATTCGGCTACACTTCGAAATATCCCTTGAAACATTTGTTGTATACTTTCAATTCAGTTACTCTTGAATTGTGCTTGGCATTCAGTTATTTGAAATCAGTCCCATTGAACCGTTGATAACGTTGCAAAATGGAATTCAAATTTCGCGCTTGATTTAGTGTAGATTACCGTGAAGCACATGCTTACATCACATGATCGTTTGTTCCTGCAGCGTTAAAGCAACGCAAGTGCTGCATGAACACTACTCATCTCTCTATAGCGTCGCACTATACTTATATCGCTGCTTTCGTGCAACGCTAAACATAGTTTTACATACTTATGCATGACTCGTGTGTTTCTAGCCAGTTTTCGTACGTTTCGTTTTCTGCGGTAACTAAATAACTTCACCTTTTGTCTGAATAGTTCAGACTGATTTATCATCTGAAGGTCGTCGCTCGCATCACGTGATCGTGTTCCTCTCCGAATCGTTGAAACAACGTTGCGAAGCGCTGCGCGAGCACTGCTCGACTGCTTATCGCTTCTAACGACTTATTACTCGCAGTTTTGGTGCAACTTGTTATATATAGGTATTGTTCGACTGTTAGGACTGCGCATGTGCAGCTACACCTGAGATTAGGATGTTAAAAATAAAACAGAACTGAGTTGCGTTTTCTTATGTCCGCATTTATTATCCGTTTACAACATATGGCGACGAGGATGGGATGCTCCAGTGATGTGCTGCTGTCTTCATGGCGATTTTGAATATTGCGAAGTTTCTTCTGTGCATTTAGTTGTCCGTACACGTGGTTGCTTGCGTTATTGCTTTGTTCCGCCATTATGGCTTCACCGCTACTTGGTTCCATTGGGGAGTTCGATACTTCTACGGAGACTTTTACGGCTTATCATGAACGACTTGAACAGTATTTTTTTGCGAATAGTATTGGCCTTTACCCTTCTGAGGCTTCAGAGGCTGTTAAAGCAGCTGCGAACAAGAAGAAGGTTGCAGTGATGATTTCAGTTATTGGCAAGAAGACATACGGGACACTTCGAGATTTGTGCAGTCCGGCCAGAAAATCCAAAAGACAAGACATTCGAGCAATTGTGTGAATTACTTGAGCGACACTTTAAACCTAAACGATTGGAAGTTGCAGAATCGTACCGATTTCACCGTTGTTTCCAAGAAGAGAATGAAACTGTTTCCGTGTACAGTGCTCGTCTACGACATCTTGCCTCCAGTTGTAATTTTGGTGAGTTCTTAAATCGTTCGCTTCGCGACCAGTTTGTTTGTGGAATTCGCAATCCAGCCACTCGCAAAAAACTTCTCAGTGAAGATCGCACTTTCCAGCAAGCGATGCAAGTGGCCAAGTGTAGTAGATCTCACATTGATACCGCTCAAGAATAAACGAGATGAACTGACAACCCAACAGGGCTGTGTCTTGTGGGGAACTCGGGTTGTTGTACCACCTTCCTTTCAAGAGAAAGTATTGCATGAACTTCATGAAACCCATCCAGGAATTTCTAGAATGAAAGCGCTATCAAGGTCATATGTATGGTGGCCCAATATTGATGCCCACATTGAAAGAACCGTTTCTTCATGCAGTACTTGTCAAACTATGCGATCTGCACCCCCTACTGCTCAAATCCATCCATGGATTTTTCCAGCACGGGCTTGGTCTCGCATTCATGTGGACTTTGCAGGACCGATCTCTGGAAAAATGTATATGGTTGTTGTTGATGCATACAGCAAATTCCCAGAGGTGGTCAAAATGACAAATGTTACTGCTGGAACAGCTATCACTGCATTGGGTGACATATTCAGCAGCACGGATTGCCTGAAATTCTTGTTTCTGACAATGGTTCCCAGTTCACTTCGAAAGAATTTGAAAAGTTTTGTGTTAACCATGAAATTGTACATCGTACTTCAGCAGCATACAAAGCATCCACCAATGGTCAGGCTGAACGTGTTGTCCAGATTTTGAAATAAGCAATCAAACAAGCCCAGCTTACCCACACTGATGTGTCTGCTCAAATCGCAAAGTACTTACCTGTTTATCGAAACACCCCACATTTCACTACAGGCGAACCTCCCTCTTTAATGCTTATGGGAAGGAGATTGCGCACTCGCCTCGATTTACTGATTCCTTCAGTTGAAAGGCATGTTGAAGCTCGACAGTACAGTACGATGGTTAGTCCCACTGCACACAGAGGTCTACGCCAGTTTCATGCAGGCAATCCAGTATTGGCCAGAAACTATGGGAAGGGGGAAAAGTGGATGCCTGGGGTAATCACCGAGGTACTTGGTTCTCGACACTATATGGTTGAAGTGTTAGGCAATCTGTGGAAACGACATGAGCCGAGCTGTCAATGATGACCACTTAAATATAAACAGCCCATCATCAACTGAAGATCATTCCATGCCACTTCTTTTGGCTCCCCCAGTGGACGTTACTGATGAAGTTGTCCCACTTACCTCAGGCTGTCATACAGCCACAGCGGATGAGTCACAGTTGACCAGTACTAGCGAATGTTCTGAAAGCCCTTTACCTAGAGTTCCTTGTTCTGTTACAGACAATGACAATGTTACGGGAGTTCCTCCTGTTTTTCTGTCAGAAACTCCTGATACAAGTTCTATGTCAGAGAAACCAAGTTACTCAGACAAGGTTGCTTCTACCCCTTGTTCTGAAAGACGTTACCCTGTTAGAGTAAATCGTGGACTGCCAACTCACTTGAGAGACTATGAGCTAAATTGCTGACATTGCTTAACTGTTATGTTGTAGAACGAAACTAATTCGTTTAAAGGGGGAAATGTTATATATAGGTATTGTTCGACTGTTAGGACTGCGCATGTGCAGCTACACCTGAGATTAGGATGTTAAAAATAAAACAGAACTGAGTTGCGTTTACTTATGTCCGCATTAATTATCCGTTTACAACAAAACTCATCTGCAACGCAAAGCGTAGCTTATGTATTACGTGCACAGTCATATTTCGGCGGCAGCGTTACTAACTTGACAGCGTTCGTGCAACCTTCCCGAGCAGGGATTCGTGCAGTGCGTCCTGAGTCGCTAAATCAGCGCTGACTAAAGGGAATTTGTTTCTTACGGGTAGAGCGTGTCTGTAAGAAAAGAAAAATTGAAATAAATATTGGTAAAAAAATAAATAAGAGGTTGAAATGCGACAATCCACGTAAAAATGACTACATCGCGAGAAACTACTACATCATTCACGATGAATAATAACACATTCCATAACACCATTTTTATTGTTATTGCTATTATTCAGTGTTACTTACATGACACTCTACTTCTTATAATTACGGAATACTTGCACGTGATTCACATTTGTATATTTCTTTACAGAGCACTACAAAGCTTTCTATTGTTAACAGCACTTTATATTGGCTCCTATTTATGCTAGAACATTTTAAGATGTGAGATGATAGGAAATCTTCAGCCAATCAGATTGCGAGCTTGATGCTGATTCCACTACTGAGGGGGTGGTACTTCCTCAACCATTATGCGGGACACTGAACCCCATCCTGTGCGTGCATCACCAATTGTATTCCCACTACTACATTTGCCTACCCAGAGTTCGATGCGGACTGTGCCCTGTGCGAGATTCTCACAGTAGCCCTCAAAGGAACGATGATGTAACAGATTGGGTTGGCGAGATAAAGAGGGCCAGTAGTTATACACAACAGCCTCTATAGTCATAGGACCACTGCACTCACTGTTGTTAAACTTGAAGAACCATCTGTTACACTTGACACTTCCTTCAACTCGGAGGTTCCCTTGGTAAGAGACCCTCAGAGCCGTGTTACTGTGAAGTTTGTTGAATGAGCATTCCTAATAACAAACGTTTCACCGTGTAAGAGTCTACATAAACTGCAAGTTTGGACAAGAAAGCCAAACAATCAGACCTTGATTTTTTAAGCCTCTTTCTTCAGGTTACCATATTTTATTTAATACTGTTGATTTTGTCAAATTTAAGTATTCATTACTAAGTTATTATTCACGTGGTTTCAACCGACAGTTGGTATTTTTTATTCAGCTTCCCCCTTCGAAAATGGTGTTGACCACTAATTAGCTTGCCTGTTCCTTACTTAGTGAAGAAAATGAAAAGCTAATGTGCTGAATAAGGGAGCACTAGAGTAATAAGATATAAGCCTGTTGTTTATCTACATTACATTATTATCGGACCTGGCAGAACCTCCATTTACATTCATCTTACTGCATCATAGAGATAAGTAGGTTGAACCGAATTTTTAAAATTTCTAGATTCTTAACTATGGCAATAAATCAAGTGGATTTGTAGAGTTATTGAAAATAGCTCGGTTTGTGGATCAACCGAAACTCTACCTTTTAATTCTAGAACTTGTATGTCTAGAAGTTTGGATTGTCAGTAGGAATCACTGATTACGGTTGCCCTTGGTTGTTTCCAAATTGACATTCAATCCTAAACAAGGACCACACAGGAAATTCAGGTACAATACTCTTTTTTTCTGCAGGTCTAGAATGAAAATAAAACTCATTTTCAGATTCGGGTTGGTGTTCAAATACGCCTTAAGTTTTTGCGTGAGAATTTATTTAGCACTCATGCGCAGTTTTTTTATTGTTTCCTCTTACCGCGTGGTCCGATTTATTTAACATCCTGTTAGATTGTTTGATCTCGTTTAGCATAAAAAGAAGCTTTTTTAAGTTTGCACAATCGATTGCATAAATCTGTTTTGTATCGAGACGAGCTGCTCTAAGCCAACTTTAAAAATTTATTCTTTAGACGAGAATGCTTCTTGATGCTTCAATCAATTTAACATTAGTCGTGCATATTTTTCTGTGTGTCAGATTTTTGTACATATGCATGTTTTGTCGTAGGGGAAGCGTGCTGAGGTGGAGAAAATTCAAGCTTCTTTATTATAAATTGAATTCAGAGGAAAGTGTCTACCTACTTTTAGTTTACCACTGTCTGCACGTGAATCTGAGTTCCACACACATTGTTTCCAGTTTCGTTGTTGAAGCGGGTCTGTTTTAGCTGCGTCTCCTTTCTCTCCCTTAATTCCCATGATTCCATTTTCCCCCTTCTTTCCAGTCTCTCCTTTTTCTCCCTTGGAACCTCTTGGACCCATTTTCCCCGCTGCACCTGCCACGCCTTGTAGCCCTTGTGACCCTACCTCTCCCTTTTTTCCTTTGCTGCCATCTCTTCCATGATGGCCGGGTAGCCCAGGCATTCCCGGCATACCATTCGAACCTGGCATACCCGGCATTCCACACGAGGATGGCGGGCACTGAGAAAGAAGAATTTAAATCTACTGAATTACAGCTAAGTGTGATATATCTACAGCATGTCATACCTGATATAAGACTCCATAGACGAAATGTTCGTTGTTCGTTACAGAAATACTATTTTTCGATCTTGAAACAAAAACATTTTAGCTGCAACTTCAAGGGAGTATTTTTTAGTACACTTTAAATTCTTAATGCAGTTTCCACCCTAGTAGTGTAACCAATTTTGCCCGGCGCTCCGTACTGAGAGAATACCGGGTCACAATGCCCGTTCGTTCCCGTATGGACCTCACTGGGCTCGGTCCGTACTGACAACACATACTGGAGTCAATAATCTCGCAGCATTGAGGGCTGAAGAGGAAGAGGACGAATAGTGGGATAGGAATAACGGGATTTTTCTTTGGAATAATGCCATTTTGTCCGGCAAAATGGCGACGTTCTTTGAAATAACTGATTACCTTGACCGGATTAAGTAGATTTTCACAATAGAATAATGAGTTATTTTAGTGGAATAATAGAATAACGAAAATATCCGAGTAGGAATAATAGAATAACGAACACTCGCTTATTCCTCTTTTCTTATCAGATCCCAGTACAGCCCCGGGCAAGCTTAGTCACGAAGCTGTATAATAATTATCGCCTACCTTACAATGGTCCCTTCCTTTCGCGTTTTCAACATCTGTCTTATTGATGGTGTCTTCCTGAGCTAATGCGCCACAAAGAAAGAGTAAGAGGAAGAAAGAAGCTGCGAATCTCATTATGGATGATTGCTCGATCAAAGATAAACGTTTTTGGCTGAAATAAGAAAAGAAGACTGCGTGTATTTGAAATAGATATACTTATTTGTTATATACAAAGCTATTTCACTTTACCCTGAAACCAAACACACTTCTGTAGAGATAACGTTTCTGATTGGTTCAATGTCGAGGTTAAATTAAGTTACTGACATTTATATGAGTTTCTAACAGATAAGAAAGGGAACAAGTTTGGACATGCTCTCAGGAATTTCGCCTAAAAAAATAACCGGGATATTATCACGTACAATTCATCTTTTACAAATGCTATTCCACACTAGGTCAGTATCTAACTCCTCTAAGAATTCCGCTGAATTCCTGTTCTTGTTCTTCTTCATAACTTTCTTGATAGATGCTAAAAGTTACCGAAGCACTGTTGTTATAGCAATGGAACATTTTGTGTTTCAGTCTCGTGTGCCAGTCTCGACAATCACGTGATCACCACTCGCTAACTCTATGCTGAGGGAAGGGGTTGGAAATAAGAGAAAATAAAACAACTCAACCCTGATTCAAACTTAATAATTACATCATAAGACATAAACTTATTCGCAGAGGGGATACATATGGCAATGGTAGGGTGAGATACCACTTTGAGTCCCAGGTGGGGAGGGTAAGGGCATTCACTCTTGATCCCCACACCACCCTTGAAAAAAGTTCTATGATAGTATGAAGCCATCCCCTGATGTTAGTTCCTCAATAGAATCTTCATTTGTGGATGAATATGTGTAGCAGAACGAACATGCTTGTCCATTGAAAAGTTCATTTACATGTGCCTTCCTGTTTCCCTGTGTTATATTGTGTTTTACTTATCATTTTTGCTTTCTGCAACATTTGAGTCTCGTTGTAGTCTTTGGAAGATCCAAACTCAAGGGATAAACAGTAGGTCAAACAAAGCCTCTAGCCTGTGTTCCTCCCCGCATCATTGAAACAACGTTGCGAAGCGCTGCGTGAGCACTGCTCGACTGCCTATCGCTTCCAACGACTTATTACTCGCAGTTTTGATGCAACTCATCTGCAACACAAAGCGTAGCTTATCCATTACGTGCGCAGTCATATTTCAAAGGAAGCGTTACCAACTGAACAGTGATCATGAAACCTTCCCGAGCAGGGATTCGTGCAGCGCGGTTCCTGAGTCGCTAAATCAGCACTGACTAAAGGTATTTGTTTCTTACGGGTAAAGCTTGTCTGTAAGAAAAGAAAAATTGAAATATATATTGGTAAAAACATAAAAAAAGAGGTCTAAATGTCACAATCTACGTAAAAATGACTACATCGTGAGAAAATCAAAAACGCTTATAGAAGAACTACACCATTCACGATGAATAACACCATTTTTATTGTTACTGATATTATTCAGTGTTACTTACATGACACTCTACTTCTAATAATTACGGACTACGTGCACGTGATACACAGTTCTATATTATTTTACAGAGCAAAACAAATCTTTCTATTATTCAAAAAACTCTTTCTATTGGCTCCTATTTATGCTAGAATGTTTTGAGATGTGAGATGATCTTCAGCCAACCATATTGCGAGTTTGGTGCTGATTCCACTACTGAGGAGGTGGTACTTCCTCAACCATTATTCGGGATACTGACTTATATCCTGTATATGCATCACCAATTGTATGCCCACTACATTTGCCTACCCAGAAATCGATGCGGACTGTGCCCTGTGCGAGATTCTCGCAGTAACCCTCAAAGGAACTATGACGATGGAGATTGGGTTGACTAGATAAAGTGTCCCAGTCGTTATACACAACAGCCTCTATAGTCATAGGACCACTGCATTCACTGTTGTTAAACTTGAAGAACCATCTGTTACACTTATGGCTTCCTATGACTCGGAGGATCCCTTGGTAAGAGACCCTCAGAGCAGTGTTGCTTTGAAGTTTGTTGAATGAGCATTCCTAAAAACAAACGTTTTACAGTGTTAGACAGACTCAATTCTACATAAACTGCAAGTTTGGGAAGGAAAGCCAAATAATCAGATCTTAGTTTTTTTAAGGCCCTTCCTTCAGATAACCATATTTAACAATTATTCGCCGAAGGCGAAGTTAATATTGGCGAATATTTACCGAGCCGAAGGCGAGGTAAATATTCGCCAATATTAACTGAGCCTGTTTTAGTATAATTTCAGAGCTGAACAACAGAGAAATCGGGATTCAACAAATTTTATTTCCGGTATAAATGTCACATGGGTCGATCTAGGGCTGCTCTGATTGACAACAAACTTGTGTTCTTGTAATGGCTTCCGTCTTGTCGTCTTGCTGATAAATAAAACTTTGAAAGGCAGTTGTTCATTTCTTTGATTTCCATGCACTTAAACTCTGTTTCGAATTCGGTTTGTTAAGCGAACCATTCTGTGTAAGGTAAATTAAGAGTTACGACAGTTAATTAGCTGTTTCAGCCGTTGTTATCGGTACTGTTTCTGTTTGTAAAGTTTCAAAGTAAAATAATAAGCCCAACGGAAGAGGCTGACGTACCTTTGAAAAGTTTAACACCATATTTTGTTGCATTTTGCGTTGTTTTCGGGACTGCACTACTTTTAATTTCTGAGATTTCCTCGTCGGAAACATTTACAAACCGGCTGCTGGCAGCCATTTTGTTTTGCTTTATATTTACCGCCTAGCGCGGTGAATATAACGTCATATGGCGAGTACACTCAACCAATCAGATTGCTGGAAACACTGTGTTCAGCTCTAAAATTATACTAATATTTATTATTATATCTGCAACCCCTGAATATGAGCAAACGCGCGCTCTGATTGGTTCCCTACTCACAGGCTACCAGCTCATATACCATAAGTACGGAAAACGGCCATCATGGAGGAATGATTTCTTGAATTAGACAGGTCTTGCTAGAAAAAAAATATACCAAAAAATACTACCGAAGCAAATAAATATGGGATGAAATTATTTGACGGTAAGTGAGCAAATTATATAGCGAAATTGTTTATTACGAGCTTAAAAACAACCGCCAGAAAGATCATTGGAGCCCGTAAACTGAGTATTTATCTTATTTCTGCCCACCTTTTCCACTTTCAATTCTCAAACTAACTTGCTAACTCGAAACAATTTGACAAGTACATTAAAGAGATGTTTATAATTAACAACGAGTCGGACTCGTGTTTGAAGCATTTTTACATATCTGCTCGACAACATGTCGGCTCGACAACAACATGGCTCTGTTTAAAAACAATAACAAGGTCAATTCTTGTCGTACAAACTAGCTCCAGTGTCTCATAAGCGAGGGTGAAGAGATATAATAAAACAATTATTCCACTCAATCTCGTCGTACATGAACTATAGCCAACTCGGCGCTACGCGCCTCGTTGGCTATTAGCTCATATACGACTCGATTTCGTGGAATAATGGCCATATTGTTGTCGAGCCGACATCTTGTCGAGCAGATGTGTAAAAAAGTTTGAAACTCAAATATACATTATTGAGTCATTATTCATGCTGTTTTGCAGCTAGTATTTATTTGTTAGCTTCCACCCCCGATAATGGTATTGATCACTAAGAATCTTGGCGCCTGTTCGCTAACTTAGCAATGAAAATAAAAAGTTAATGTGCTAAATAATGGGGTACTGGAGTAATAGTTTAAGCACAGGTAGCCTAAGCTCTACGGTCTGCGTAATGGTTAATTTATAAGGCTTTGTATGGGGAGAAAAACGTATCGGATCTGAAGAGAAAATTAGCAACGATTCTCAATAGAAACTTCCCACCTTATAACTCATTTGTGGCGCTTTTTGTGTCCTGTGTGGAAAGATATATATGTAGCAAGAGAAACCGTTAGAACTGAAACGCCATCAAATCGGCTCAAGAACCACGCAGGACATGCACAAAAACCACCACAAATGTGTTGAGGTGAGAAGTTTTTATTGAAAATCGTTGCTAATTTTCCCTTCAAATCCGATACGTTTTCTCTCCCCATGCAAAGCCTTATAATTTCACGATTACGTAGACCGTAGAGTTTGGGCTACCTGTGGTTTATCTACTTCGCAATATTATGGAAGCGATTGAGCGCCTACGAAACAGCCGGAATATGCGATATTTCTGTGTCACGGGAACAACATAGCTGGGATAGAGTACGGTTTATAGTGCACGATGAGAAGTAGCTAAGACCATTGAAAGCATTTAATTCCGTGACGTGTAGGTTCATTGTAGGCCGACACTTTGCCAAGGGTTATTTTCAACCGTTAATTATATAGTGGATGCTTAGAAGGAAAGGCAAGAACTCGGCCCTTTCATTGGTTCTTACCCAGATTTCCTGTTCGCTAATTTTTTTCCCAAACTAGGGTTTTTTACAAGGGCAGGTTTTTTCTGGCTTCCGTATTACCGAAGCATTACGTTTGGTTGCCCAGCCCTGTTTTAAAGAAAGTACAATAGTTTTCCTTTTTCGTATTTCCTAGTACACTCTATTGTTCTATGCAGGCTTAATGTAATTGTAATGAATATGTTAGGTGTTGCAGATATAACGTTAATTGCTTAGACCAGGAGCTCATAATTACTAGGAGCTTTCATCTTCCATACACGCATGTACTTAAACCTGGACGATGGACGATGGAGTATGGACTATGGACGGTAGTAACTCAATAGTAACTCAAGATAGTCATGTGATATAGTCACGTTAACTCAAAATTGTCAAAAGTAAGCACATGAGGACGATGAACGATGGACTACGTCATTCACCAATATGGCAACGCAGGGCGGTCACGCAAAGAAGTCACGAGGAAAGAAAAAGAAGTCATTTTAACAGTCCAGTGGTATAACTTCTTTTATAATATAAGCCGAGAAATTTCAGAGATTTCATTGGATGGTGGTATCACTATTTCCGCGCAACAGCAAAATTGGATGGTATAATAAGGTTACCATGACAACACTGAACACATTACCTTTTTGCTTTTGTTTTCAACTGAAAATGGCGGAGATTCGCGGAAATTTCCGGTGAGGAAATACACGAAGCTCGCTGAAAAAGCAGTAAATAAAAATACAGCCAAAACTATTAAGACGTGGATGAATGTTTGGAAGTCGTGGATAGAAAGCAACGGCCTCGACTCAACGACGACATTGTCAGATACGAAGCGAAAGTTTCTCGGCATCTATTATAAACAAATAATAGCATGACCTGTACGTGATATTTGGCAATAATACCGGCTGGTAATATTTCAAAATCCCCCAAATACCACTATTATACCACTATTATTACTATTGAGTTACCACCGTCCATCGTCCATCGTCCATCGTCCATCGTCCAGATTTTAGTACATCCCTCCATACAAGCCCTTGGAGTCAACCCTTTCTATTGAAAAGTTATTTATGGACATAGTTTTCGCGGAAAATATGCCACGCGCTAATGCGTAATAACCAATCAACCAATCAGCTCGCAGTTCAGTCATGTCATTTACATATGCTTTTTGGTGTTCTGAAGTTTTCTCACTACGGCAATACGCAGACGTCCTCGAAAACAAACAAACAATGTATTTTCGCGGGAAAGCCAGTTCTAAAGTTAGTTCCTTACCGGGCTCCTGAAAGGGTTGATTCAAGGGTACAGCACATATGGAGGCTCCAAGAAATCGGCTCCTGCTTAGTTCCTGCCAAGATTTCCTGTTCCCAGATTTTTTCCAAAAGTTTCTTTTTTTTTTTTATTTTTACGGGGGCAGTTTTTTTCTGGCCTCCGTATTTTTGGGGGTTGATGTCAATTGGGGCTTGCCCTGTTTCTTCCTCCTGTCATAGATGTAAATCGTTTTGTTAAATATAGCTAATTTTTGTGACGAAATAAATAAATAAAAATAAAATAAATAAAAATAAATTACCAAGGGATTACGTTCGGTTGCCCAGCCCTGTTTTAAAGAAAGTAGTTTTCGTTTTCAGAAATATGTACCTGCAAAATTCAAGGAAACTTTTTTGCCTAAAATCAGGCGATGCCCGGAATTGGGCCTAGCAGGCGTTTTTCGTTTGATGGGTGAGAGCGGTTGTGATGGTGACAACGAATTGTTCATACCCCGTTCTACCCTCTACCTTACCACGTTGTCTTTATCAGACTGGTGCTCTTGTTTTGTCGGGGGTAGGGTTAGGGAATTTTGGTTTCAAGGCTAAACATCTCTCTTATTTTATTTGATTTCACACCTCAGTTGTTTCAGTGTGTAATCAGAGCTTGTGTAAGGTACTTTATTTTGCATGTAAACTCTAGAGAGAAGAATTAGTGACGCTGTAGGGGGTGGGTGGGGTGGGGTTGGCAGGGGATAGGGCAGGGAAGCAATAAGGGGGGAGGACAGGGATGTGGGAGAATAGGGGGGCCTAATAGGCTTTGGTTTGTCTGGTTAAGGCAATTGGTCTGACATGCTAAAGCTTAAAACGCTTTGATTTTTTACGTCAGGTGAAATTTCTATAAGTACGTTTTCACAGGAAACGCCTATATATATATGCAGATATATAGATGTGCAGGCTATATGTAATTGCAATGAATAACTTACGCGTTGCAGATGTTACCGTTAATTGCTTAGACATAGTATCAGGTTGTCAGGTGTAGCTAACATGTTATATTTATTCCAGTGCACGGCCCAAACCAGCAGAATAAACCTAATGGCATTAATTATCTGCTGCGTAGTGGCTGAAATGCTTTGTTACAGGGGTAGCGTGCTGAGATGGAGTAAATTTAACCACCTCAATTATAAATTAAATTCAATGGAAAGTGTCTACCTACTTTTAGTTTACCACTGTCTGCGCGTGAATCTGAGTTCCACACACATTGTTTCCAGTTTCGTTGTTGAAGCGGGTCTGTTTTAGCTGCGTCTCCTTTCTCTCCCTTAATTCCCATGATTCCATTTTCCCCCTTCTTTCCAGTCTCTCCTTTTTCTCCCTTGGAACCTCTTGGACCCATTTTCCCCGCTGCACCTGCCACGCCTTGTAGCCCTTGTGACCCTACCTCTCCCTTTTTTCCTTTGCTGCCATCTCTTCCATGATGGCCGGGTAGCCCAGGCATTCCCGGCATACCATTCGAACCTGGCATACCCGGCATTCCACACGAGGATGGCGGGCACTGAGAAAGAAGAATTTAAATCTACTGAATTACAGCTAAGTGTGATATATCTACAGCATGTCATACCTGATATAAGACTCCATAGACGAAATGTTCGTTGTTCGTTACAGAAATACTATTTTTCGATCTTGAAACAAAAACATTTTAGCTGCAACTTCAAGGGAGTATTTTTTAGTACACTTTAAATTCTTAATGCAGTTTCCACCCTAGTAGTGTAACCAATTTTGCCCGGCGCTCCGTACTGAGGGAATACCGGGTCACAATGCCCGTTCGTTCCCGTATGGACCTCACTGGGCTCGGTCCGTACTGACAACACATACTGGAGTCAATAATCTCCCAGCATTGAGGGCTGAAGAGGAATAGGACGAATAGTGGGATAGGAATAACGGGATTTTTCTTTGGAATAATGCCATTTTGTCCGGCAAAATGGCGACGTTCTTTGAAATAACTGATTACCTTGACCGGATTAAGTAGATTTTCACAATAGAATAATGAGTTATTTTAGTGGAATAATAGAATAACGAAAATATCCGAGTAGGAATAATAGAATAACGAACACTCGCTTATTCCTCTTTTCTTATCAGATCCCAGTACAGCCCCGGGCAAGCTTAGTCACGAAGCTGTATAATAATTATCGCCTACCTTACAATGGTCCCTTCCTTTCGCGTTTTCAACATCTGTCTTATTGATGGTGTCTTCCTGAGCTAATGCGCCACAAAGAAAGAGTAAGAGGAAGAAAGAAGCTGCGAATCTCATTATGGATGATTGCTCGAACAAACATAAACGTTTTTGGCTGAACCAAGATTAATTTAAGATCTGAAGGAAGACTTTGCCTGAAATAGATATATTATTTGTTACATGCCAAGCTATTCAGTCAGATTTTTTTGAAACCAAACACACTTTTGTTGAGAAAACAGTTCTGATTGGTTGAATTTCGAGGTTAAATTCAGTTAATGGGTTTCTGACAGAACAGAATGGGAACAAGTTTGGACGTGCTCTTAGGAATTTCACCAAAAACAAATAGCCGAAATGTTAACACGTAAAATTAATCTTTTAAGAACGCTATTCCCTACTAGGCCAGTATCTAACGCCTCTAAGAATTCTGGTGAATTTCAGTTCTTGTTCATCTTCATAACTTGGCGGCACCAAGATTAATTTAAGATGTGAAAGGAAGACTTTGCCTGTTTGAAATAGATATCTTATTTGTTACATGCCAATTTATCCAGACAGATTTTCTTGAAACGAAACACACTTTTGTTGAGAGAACAGTTCTGATTGGTTAAATTTCGAGGTTAAATTCAGTTACTGGGTTTCTGACAGAGCAGAATGGGAACAAGTTTGGACGTGCTCTTAGGAATTTCACCAAAAACAAATAGCCGAAATATTAACACGTAAAATTAATCTTTTAAGAACGCTATTCCGCACTCCGCCTGTATCTAACTCCTCTAAGAATACCACTTAATTCCTGTTTTTTGTTCTTCTTGATAACTTTCTCGATAGATGCTAAACGTTACCGAAGCCCTGATGGTATGGAAGTAGAACATTAATATTTTCGTGTTTGTCTGGTGTGTCAGTCTCGACAATCACGAGATCACCAGCCTCTAACCAAATGCAAGGGGAAGGGGGTGGGGGAGGTTGAGATTGTGATGACGAAAACAAATCAACTCAAACTAAAACAAATCAATCCTGGTTCAAACTTACTAATTGTATCATGAGGCATAACCCCCGGGGGAGGGGGTACTGCCATATATGGGCTATATAGATATGTGCCGCTGTAAAGGGTATGGTTTTCAAGCAGTTTACTCTAGCATAGCGTATATAAATCAGAGCGTTTGGGTCTAGAATAGGGTATCAGTTTTAACAAAACTGACCAGTTGGTTGAAGATTTAAAAAAAAAAAAACTAAACAAGCATAAATCATTTTCTGAAAGACAAACGATTGTGGTGTAAGGGTTTTTGTTGGCTAGACTGTGCTAGTGACCTCAGTTTCTAGAAAACAGCTACTCTAGGATATGAGTGATTTGGGGGGTTTACTCTAGTACAGGGTAGCAAAATTCAGCTGAACCAGCTCTGGTATAGTCTAAGGGCTCCAGGGTTCCGGAGCACATCCCCACCCAGAAATTCCTAAAGTATCCCCCCTCAAGGCATAACCCTAGTCGCGGCAGGGAATACATGTGGCAACGGTTGGGTGAGATACCACTTTGAGACCCAAGTGGGAAGGGAAAGAGCATTCACTACTCATCCCCACACCACCCTCGAAAAAATCCTCTGAAAGTACAAAGCAATCCCCCGATGTTAGTTCCTCAATAAAACCTTTTTGACAATAAAATCTTCATTTGTGGCCGAATACATGTTGGAGAACAAACATGGTTGTCCATTGAAAAGTTATTTTACACGTGCCTTGCTGTTTCCCATTGTTATACCGCGTCTTACTTATTTTTGCTTTCTGAAGCATTTGAGTCTCGTTGTAGCCTTTTAACGATCCAAACTCAAGGGATGAACAGTAGTGAAACAGAGCCTCTAGCCCTGATAAGAATGGAAGTACTACACTGAGATACAGTCAAATAAAAGGCCCACAAGAGGGGTAGCTGAGTAACAACACTTATAATAAAACAATCACGAATATTACTGATCTCACAACAAGATGCTTTAAGCCTAACAGCCTTCATTTAAGCCGTCTGTGGTTTCATCTAGTGTTGACCTTGGACACCTGGTTGGTGGTGTTTCATCCTTGACATTCCTTGAGTGTGAACATTTGTGACCACATTCATTAGTACCGTGAAAATGATCAATGGTTCTTTTGACTTTTTCTTGATCTTCAAGATGCAGCGCTCCTAGTTCTTCCACAGGAGCTGTTTTCTCCTGTAAAGAAAGAGAGAGAGGGGAAAAAAAATAATAACGCTGACTGGTTCGCTATGGGAGAAATCATACTCCTAAATGCAAGGCGAATCGATACGCACTTCATTCCTCTATAATCAGTTGCTTTGCTAGACAAAATGGTGTTCAGTTGCTTCATTCACGGTCAGATGAACTGCGAATGCTATTGATATGCCAAGCTCGTAAACAACATGCAGTGTGCACATATCCTTTGAATAAATAGATAAATAAATGCATGTGAAGAGCGCATCTAATCCTGTAACACCAACCTCAAGCTTCAGCCCTGTCAGATCTCTCTTTATGGCATACGCATCGTCTCCATCAGCATAATATTTAGGTTTAATCTCAGAAATACTGTGTGGAAAGTACGACAGTCACAGAATCAACATCACAGGTGGTGTCACACTGTGACTACTAAAACCAAGGCCAAATTTTGAAAGTCTATTTTTTTTTTCGCTGAACAACAGATTTGTGGCCAGTCTATAATATAATTATTTTTCAATCCTGATATGCTTTGTACAGTTATAGAGCAAAGTATATGCATCTAAGTGAAATATAAAACAGATTCTATTGTTTAGATAGTCGCTTATGATCCGAGAATTTGCTTAAAAATGTGATTGGGAGGCCGTGGTTTGAGCAGCCGCACTGTAAACTACTTTTAATACAAAAATGGTTCATGAAGAGACTCAAGACAGAAACATTGTTGAACCCAATGCTTAAAGGAAATATGATTTTGAGCAATCTAAGAACGACGCTTTAAACAGGGAAGAAATTTATAGCTTATCACCTTATCAAGTAGCTCTTGACACTAAATCGTGCGAGTTTCAGTATCATTTGTTACACAGATTTTTACCTAATAACGATTTTTTTAAAAGAAAATTGGCATTGTGTCATCACTATTATGCTCTAGTTGTGCGACGTGACGGAGGAATGCCTTGAACACCTTTTTGTTTCTTGCCCTAAAACGGAGAATTTTTTCGGTGAAGTTATTAAATGGTCTACTGATCTTGGTGTGGCTATTAACCACCTTTTCGATAAAGACATATTATTTGTTAAAAAGGCACACGAAAACAAATTATTTGTCCATAATGTTCGCTTGATAAAAAGTGTCTTATATACAAGGCTAAGAGGTTAAAAAAATTTCTAAAGCTAAAAAGCAAAAAGCAAACGTTTTCGGCTGTTTGCCATCATCATCGTCATCACCCTGATGATGGCAAACAGCCGAAAACATTTGGTTTTCAATTTTTAACTTTACAAATTTTTTAACCTTTTAGCCTTGTATATAAGGTGACAAATTATTTATTAACCATATTTTGCTTGGAAAACAGTACATTTAAAATTTCAGATGCACCAAAGTAATCTCTATTCTAAGGGAACTTCACTTAAGTTAAGGGACAGACCATAAGAAAAGTGATGGGGGGGGGGGGGGTGGGGAATTTTCAGGTTGCACGAATTTTTTTTTCGCTCACTGCTTGTGCAGGAATTTTTTTTTTCAGGTGAACCCACCCTGCACTAATTTTTTTTACTACCTGTGAAAAAGTCACAATTGGACCTTCCTTCTGCATGAATTTTTTTTACCTTCTTCTTTGCATGATTTTTTTTTGGCATTTTCCCTTGCATGAATTTTTTTTGTTTTTTTTCCCCACCCCCCCACCCCTCCTATCACTTTTCTAATGGTCCGTCCCTAACTTTCTTTCTTATTCACTAGTGACAGATGTGTATTGCGTGTGTCATATGTATGTGTGCATAATCTTTAAGCCTGGTTGTACTTAACGTATGTTACCGCATGAACGGTGCAACGCTTCTCCAGCGCTGCGTCACTTCATATTTTAAGTTACACAGTACTCAACCGTCGCCGATGAAAAGCTCGACACGGTTTATTAAGCATCCGAAGCAGAAAATGCCGCGCTGCATTAAGGTTGCAATGTGTTGTACATCGTTGCGTAAAAGTTGCAGCTGAAGGATATTTGTACGTAAAAGGTTGCAATGTTTGTCGGTGACAAGGGAATGTTAAAGAAGCGCTGCACGTTGTTGCTTGTTGTACATCGACGCGGCCGGCTTAAGGTGAAAACAACACGCACTGTGTGTTCCACAATGGAAGGTTGCAAATTCAATGTTGGTCATCTTGTACAGCTGTGCTAATTATCTTATAAAGAAGAATACAAAAGGAAAGATCCTCACTATGTTATATTGATTTAGCTGAAAATAGGGTTTCTGACCTTCCGGTTGAGGAACATGGTGCATGGCTTAATTATGTATGCAGAACAGCTTCATCGAGCCTAAAACGTAATAGAGACGATTAATAAAGTAGAAATCAGGTGAATGAACAGTTACTAATTTTTCCTCCAATCCAAGAAACGCATAAACCGAAATTTATTGCCCTATCACGTAGCTATAGCACAGTAAAACTTAGCCTGCGAGCAGGGCTTCCGTTGAAAATGGCGCGCGGTGGAAATATAAGGCCGACTTGGTGACTGGTCAAGAAAGGAAGAGTCTGCAACGATCTCTGTAGTTTTTCAGTATTTACGTTCAGAATCTAAACGCAAATAGCTGATTGGTGAATTCGTGATTGACACCTTTCAGGCAAACCAAACCACAGAGATTTTCATTTCAACTCAACATGACTAGCGCGATCGCGGAAAGTGCATCACTTCTACATAAAGCTATCGCATTTTTGTCTTTAAAAGCTTCGAGAGAAATTTATCCTAAGAAACAGCAAGACATAGCAATAAAGAGTTTTCTCAAGTAAAAGGATGTATTGGCCGTGCTCCCTACAGGTCTTGGAAAAATCCTTGTATCTCAAGTTTCTGCCGTTGTTAGATCGTTACTCTCTATCCAATCAACTTCATCAAATGGCAGTGTCCGTATAGTTTCTTCCCCAAAGAGTATCATATCCGATCAAATTGAAGAAGGCGGATATCTTGGATTGACAGCACTGGAAATCGAAAACCCAGCAATGTTTCAAAACCTTCCTCAATTACCGGACATACTGTTTACTTTAGCCAAAACTGTGTACAATGTGCCTGGTGTGGGTGCATAATAAACTACTCCCAACACTTGATATCCCAGCATCACTTGCACGTCTAGTTTTCACTTTTACTTACATCCCGATGACATAGTGGTTACCAGGCTTCTGGCTCGTAGCCACAAAAATGAACTGGGTGCGAGGGACGACTGAAAGCCTGCAACTAATTTGTTGCGCAACAGGTCAGGGGCTAAACTACGGAATACAGGGACACTTCATTTACTTCATTTGAATAACAGTAGAGTCCATTGTAATATGCCTCGTTCTTCAAAATTAAAGCCTCTGACACATGCAAATGAAGTGGTCCTGTATTCTGTAATCGCTCCCAGAGCAGGTAAATTATGTTTATTTCGTGTCAAGGAGAGTCAACATTCGTGCTCTAGGAAACTCGGCTACACTTCGAAATATCCCTAGAAGCATTTGTTGTATACTTTCAGTTGAGCTACTCTTGAATTGTGCTTGGCATTCAGTTATTTGAAATCAGTCGTACAGAACCGTTAATAGGGACTTTAAGATCCGAGACGCGACGGCTTCTAGAACGCGGTGGCTGTCAAAGGACTGGAACTAGAACGTCGCCGTTTGCGCGGAAAAAGTTAAGTTAAGAT
Source organism: Ricordea florida (assembly GCA_949710005.1). Classification (NCBI taxonomy): domain Eukaryota; kingdom Metazoa; phylum Cnidaria; class Anthozoa; order Corallimorpharia; family Ricordeidae; genus Ricordea; species Ricordea florida. Next base: position 2,859,057 of record OX453285.1, read on the forward strand.
CCCCGGCGCGATGCAAGACGACGCGGCTGCGAAACGCTCTTTATCAGTGTGACTCTTAAGCAATTCTTTCGCAGAAATATCCATGGAAATGCTCTGTTTGTGTCTATTAGAAGAGATCATAAAAACACACAAAGCTTAAATGTGCTACAATCCTGTCCAAAAATCCGCGGGACAGGACACAAAATAGCATTGTCAGTGAACATTTTATTCTGCATATCTTAAACCAGTCTCCTAAATTTTTATTAAGCTGTCTTTGCAATTTTAATAATCCCCCCCTCCCCCCAAACAATGTTGAGAGCAACTGGAATCATTCGGACTGTAGATAAACACAGCATCGTATCAACATTGCATGGGGGAGGGGGGCGTGCGAACAGTTCGTGATCAAATTTGCAAATCGTCCCAGTATTTTTGGCCAGGATTGTAGTTAAGCGGCAGATGAACGCAATAAATCGAGACATGTAACGGTACAAGAGACGAGGAAAGTATGCAGAAGACTCTTGCATTCACTTTTTAAAGTTGTAGATCGTGACTTACTTACAGGCCTTGCTCGAAGACACTGCCATTTTATAAGCTTAGTACAACTGAAAGAAACTTTTTTAATTTAAAAAACTAGAAGGGCACTCGGTAGAGCGCATACCTCCGCCCCGCCACATATTGTTGTCTTAAGAGTTTGAATCCACAAATAAGAGCTATTTGAAGAAAAGTATATCCGATTAAGGAGTAATATTGTTGTTTTTCCCACATATCGCTTCTTCGCCTTCGATAACTTGGAATCAGGTGAATGGCATCAAGTTTCAAAACTGTTTTCTACCGTGGGAACCAAGAAAGCTGATTGGTCAACATTAATTCGATTAGTAAACAAACTCAATTATCACTGAAATTTCTGTAAAACCTTAGAAAACTTTCTGGTAAAATCGCTCAGCTTAAACACGACAAGAATTGCGGTGCGATATACAGTCTGGTAGGTTTTTTGCGGTCGTGGAACCAGCCATATAGTATACAATATACACAAAAGTTAGGCGTAAACTGACATTCACGTTTGTTCGAAGCCGTACTATCAAGTGTAGCCCGAGTGAACGCTCCCGAGAGCGTCTAGTCTGGATCTGAGACCCGGAGTTTAATCCGGATAAATCCCAAATTTTAATCGATTGATCCTGGGTATATTTGCGACCTTTCCACCAAATTTGGTGCAAATCCGTTGATTAGTTTTTGCGTAAAACGATTAACAGACAGACAAACAGACAGGCGTGAAAACATAACCTCCTTGGCGGAGGTAAAAATTCAAAATCCTTCCATAGCTACGATCTAAAATGTCACCAGAAATTACGTCCAATGATCCTAGATTGCTAATTTTTCATGTTTAGAGGAATATATCATTATTTAAGTTAAGCACTGGTAGGAATATGCTCACGTTTTGTACAGAACGTCAAAATTGCCAATCCCACGTTCTCGACGCGACGTGATACCATCAGGAAGATGGCGTGAGCATGCGCAATATGTCACCTCTTTAAAAATTAACTTCCGGCCGCGTCTTACAGCCGTCGCGTCTCGAATCTTAAAGTCCCTAATAACGTTGCAAAATGGAATTCAAACTACGGGCTTGATTTATTGTAGATTACCGTAAAGCTCATGCTTACATCACATGATCGTTTGTTCCTGCAGCGTTAAAGCAACGCAAGAGCTGAATGAACACTACTCATCTCTCTATAGAGTCGCACTATACTTATATCGCTGCTTTCGTGCAACGCAAAACATAGTTTTGCATACTTATGCATGACTCGTGTGTTTCTAGCCAGTTTTCGTACGTTTCGTTCTCTGCGGTAACTAAATGACTTCACCTTTTGTCTGAATAGTTCACACTGATTTATCCTCTGAAGCTCGTCGCTCGCATCACGTGATCGTGTTCCTCCCCGCATTATTGAAACAACGTTGCGAAGCGCTGCGTGAGCACTGCTCGACTGCCCATCGCTTCTAACGACTTATTACTCGTAGTTTTAATGCAACTCATCTGCAACGCAAAACCCAGCTTATGCATTTCGTGCGCAGTCATATTTCGGCGGCAGCGTTACCAACTTGACAGCTATCATGCAACCTTCCCGGGCAGAGATTCGTGCAGCGCGGTTCCTGAATCGCTAAATCAGCGCTGACTAAAGAAAATTTGTTTCTTACGGGTAAAGCATGTCTGTGAGAGAAGAAAAATTGAAATAAATAATTGTAAAGATATGAAAAAAGAGGTGGAAATGCCAAAATCCACGTAAAAATGACTACATCGCGAGAAAATAAAAAACGTTTATATAACAACTACATCATTCACGATAAATAATAACACATTCCATAACACCATTTTTATTGTTATTGTTATTATTCAGTGTTACTTGCATGACACTCTACTTCTTATAATTACGGACTACGTGTACGTGATACACAGTTGTATATTTCTTTACAGAGTAGTACAAAGCTTTCTATTATTAACAACACTTTCTATTGGCTCCTACTTATGCTAGAATGTTTTAAGATGTGAGATGATAGGAAATCTTCAGCCAATCAGATTGCGAGCTTGGTGCTGATTCCACTACTGAGCGGGTGGTACTTCCTCAACCATTATGCGTGACACGAAACTCCATCCTGTGTATGCATCACCAATTGGATACCCACCACATTTGCCTACCCAGAGTTCGATGCGGACTGTGCCCTGTGCGAGATTCTCACAGTAGCCCTCAAAGGAACGATGATTTAACAGATTGGGTTGACCAGATGTAGACGACCAGTCGTTATACACAACAGCCTCTATAGTCATAGGACCGCTGCATTCACTGTTGTTAAACTTGAAGAACCATCTGTTACATATTTGACTTCCTGTGACTCGGATGTTCCCTTGGAAAGAGACCCTCAGAGCCGTGTTGCTGTGAAGTTTGTTGAATGAGCATTCCTAAAAACAAACGTTTTACATTGTAAGAGTCTAGTCTGCATAAATTGCAAGTTTGGGGAAGAAAGCCAAACAATCAGACATTGATTTTTTTAAGCCTCTCTCTTCAGATTACCATATTATTTAATACTGTTTATTTTGTCAAATTTAAGTATTCATTACTAAGTTATTATTCATGTTGTTTTAACCGGCAGTTGGTATTTATTATTCAGCTTCCCCCTTCGAAAATGGTGTTGACCACTAATTAGCTTGCCTGTTCCTAACTTAGTGAAGAAAATGAAACGCTAATGTGCTGAATAAGGGAGCACTAGAATAATAGTTTCAGTTATAAACCTGTTGTTTATCTACATTACATTATTATGGGACCTAGCAGAACCTCCATTCACTTTCGTCTTACTGCATCATAGAAATAAGTAGGTTCAACCGAATTTAAACTTTCTAGATTCTTAACTAAGGCAATAAATCAAGTGGATTTGTAGAGTAATTGAAAATAGCTCGGTTTGTGGATCAGCCAAAACTCTACTAGAACTTTTATGTCAAGAAGTTTGGATTGTCAGTAGGGATCACTGATTACGGTTGCCCTTGGTTGTTTTAAAAATTTAAATTGACAGTCAGTCCTTAACAAGGACCACAAAGGGAATTCAGGTGCAATACTCTTTTTTCTGCAGGTCTAGAATGAAAATAAAACTCATTTTCAGATTCGGGTTGGCGTTCAAATCAAGGAATTGATACAAACCGATTGAAGAGTTTGCACAATCGATTGTACAAATCTGTTTTGTATCGAGACGAGCTGCTCTAAGCCAACATAAAAAATTTATTCTTTAGACCGGAATGCTTCTTGATGCTGCAATCCTTTTAATATTAGTCGTGCATATTTGTCTGTCTGTCACATTTTTGTACATATGCATGTTTTGTCGTAGGGGCAGCGTGCTGAGGTGGAGAAAATTAAACTTGCTTCATTATTATAAATTGAATTCAGAGGAAAGTGTCTACCTACTTCTATTTTACCGTTGTCTGTGTCTGATGCTGATTTCCACACACATTGTTTCCAGTTTCTTTGTTGAAGCTGGTCTGTCTCAACTGCCTTTCCTCTCTCTCCCTTCATTCCCATGATTCCATTTTCCCCCTTCTCTCCAGTCTCTCCTTTTTCTCCCTTGGAACCTCTTGGACCCATGTTCCCCGCTGCACCTGCCACGCCTTGTAGCCCTTGTGGCCCCATCTCTCCCTTTTCTCCTTTGCTGCCATCTCTTCCATGATGGCCAGGCAGCCCAGGCATTCCCGGCATACCATTCGAACCTGGCATACCCGGCATTCCACATGACGATGACGGGCACTGAGAAAGAGGAATTTAAATCTATTAAATTACAGCTGAGTGTGATATATCTACAGCATATCATACCTGATTTAAGACTCCATAAACGAAATGTTCGTTGCTGGTTATAGAAATACACTTCTTCGATATTGAAACAAAAAAAAATTTTGCTGCATCTTCAGGGGAGTATTTTTTTAAGTACACCGTAAATTCTTTATGCAGTTTCCAATCTTGTATAACCAAGCTTGCCCTGGATCATACTGAGAAAATATCGGTTCACGGTGCCGGTCGTTCCCGTATGGACCTCACCGGGCTCAGTCCGTACTGACAAGATTAAGGGTCGATATTCTCCCAGCAACGAGGGCTGAAGAGAAATAAGACAAACAGTGGGATAGCAAGAATGGAGATTTTTTGTTGGAATAGTGCCATTTTGTGGGGCGGACTAACGACCTCCTTTGAGATACAGTACCGTGCAAAGGTAAGTTGACACTTGGTATCGAGTATCGAGTATCAAGACGCAATAATCGAGGATCGAATGGAGTATCGAGTCTTCTGAGTGCTTTTCTGTAATTAGAAAATAATGAGCTTGTCGCTTGAGTGGTTCCTAATAGGAATTTCGCCAAAAACAAATACGTAGCCGAAATATTAGCACGTAAAATGAATCTTTTAAGAACGCTATTCCTGTTCTTGTTCCTCTTGATAACTTGGCGGCACCAAAACTAATTTAAGATCTGAAGGAAGACTTTGCCTGTTTGAAATAGAAATCTTATTTGTTACATGCCAATTTATTCAGTCAGATTTGCTTGAAACCAAACACATTTTTTGTCGAAACGAAACACACATTCAAAAGTCGATTCGCTGCAAAGGACGGGTCGTTTCGCTGCACATAAAACAGTTTCTATTTGTCAAAAACACACGTTACGCACATGAAGTTTTTTTATCACTGTAATTTTCACTCCGAAACAGGACACATATTTATATAGAACGCAGAATCACTCGGTTTGCCTATTCCCAGCGCGGCTACGAAGCGCATACCGCAAACTCTATTCAGTGAGAAGAAAAGCAAACTAACACACTACTTCACCTCTGCATCTACAAGAACTGTCCGAATGAGACTTTTATTGATAATTCAGTAACTTTCAGTGTCCACAAACAACAAGTCTCGTTCGGGCAACATAACTCGAGAACTCGGGTGAAATTACACGCGCTATATGAAGAGTTTCAAAACACGACGTTTCAGTCCGAAGCTTATATTTCATAAGACAACGTATATTTACGAGAAGTTTTCAAGAATTACAAGAAGTTGCAGCGAAACGATCCGTCCTTAGCAGCGAATCGACTTTTGTATGTAGCGAAACGAACTCGATATACAGCGAAACGACTGGGCGTCGATAAAATCAGGAACATGGAATATTTAGGAACAGGCCGGAACATTCCGGAACATCCCGGAACATGAAAAAATTTTTAAAATTTAAAAAAAAAATTATAGCAAGAAATAAATAAGACAATAAATATATACATAACTTAAGAGCCCAAAAAATAAAACTAAAGAAAGAAAGAACTTGGCTTGTAATTCTCGAGTACTCTACACTAGTTTAGACAACCAAGTAAACCATTTGAAATCGTCTACGTATGAAACAAATAAGAAAACTTACCTATACTGGTCAGAGTGTCAGAGTTCTACCTTTTCCTGTCGATCGCCGCCATCTTAGGTTTGTACAGCGAACGAAACGAGTACCCGTCCCTGGGGGCATTTGGAACTCTCCCCAGATTTCGCTCGCCATGAGAAACCAAGATGGCCGCAATGACTATCTAAAAATCGGGGACTGTGAACAGTATAGTATCTACCACCAATATAAATCTTTCCTTTTAAATCCAAAGTCAGTAGTCCCTAAGCTCTTGTTAAATGGATAACCGTCATGATTCTCTCTTGATTCAATGCAAACCATTACAGGAGGTGGCTGTGTGAGGAAGGCTCAAAAATTCCCCTCTTCGCAACCCAATCTACTATATTTTAAAGAGGCGAGCCCTCAATCATGACTATCATTTGCATGGAACTGCCCTCACTTGCCCAGCAAATCAATTCCGACCAAGAGAGGATAACTTCATTCTCTCGTGATTCGGACAAAATATTGTTTTCTTATACTCGGAGAAGATACCAGATTCATTTTCTTTCTTTATTTTTTGTTTTTATTTTATGTATTTCTGTCTATTTTCGTTATATATAAAGTATATTTATTGTCTTATTTATTTCTTGCTATTATTTTTTTGTTAAATTTAAAAAAATTTTTCATGTTCCGGGATGTTCCGGCATGTTCCGGGATGTTCCGGAATGGTCCGGCATGTTCCGGAATCTTCCATGTTCCTGGCTTTATCGACGGCCCGAAACGACTTGTAGCGAAACACTTTGTAGCGAAACGACCGTACACCTAAGCGATTACCGAATAGCCTTGAAGCAATCTTCGAACAAATTTTAACAGGCAAAAAGAAAACTTCCACGAAAGTATTGCTATGATTATTTTTACAATGGAAAACAAAGCAAGGCGTAAAGATTGTTTTGAGCGAAAGGACTCTTTCATTATTTGGTTTCGTGACACATTTACAGGATCACATTCTTACCAGATAAATATGATACCCCATTATTCACATCGGAATGTATCTGACTCCGATTGAATCGGCAAAGTTTTTTATCATGTCGGCGACGGCATCTAGTGGCCACAAATCGGCACCGATTCCGAACCATCGGAAAATTGATCGGGTCCGTTTCCGTTGATCGGGTTGCCCATTTATATTTGGACGCATTCCCTAAGTACGTTTTTACAAAAGAATAATGAGTTATTTTAGTGGAATAACAGAACAACGAAAATTTCCGAGCAGGAATAATAGAATAACGAACACTCGCTTTTTCCTCTTTCCTCATCAGATCCCAGTACAGCCCCGAGCAAGCTTAGTCACGAAGCTGTATATCACCTACCTTACAATGGCTCCTTCCTTTCGCGTTTTCAACATCTGTTTTATTGATTGTGTCTTCCTGAGATAATGCGCCACGCAGGAAGAGTAAGAGGAACAAAGGAGCTGCGAATCTCATTATGGATGATTGCTCGATCAAAGATAAACGTTTTTGGCTGAAACAAGATTAATTTAAGATCTGAAGGAAGACTTTGCTTGTTTGAAATAGATATCTTATTTGTTACATGCTAATATTATTCAGCCACATTTTCTTAAAAGCAAAAACACTTTTGTTAAGAAAACAGCTGGTTCTTATTGGTTGAATTTCGAGGTTAAATATAGTTAATGGGTTTCTAACAGAAAAGAAAGGGAAAAAGTTTGGACGTGCTCTTAGGAATTTCGCCAAAACAAATAGCCGAAATATTAACACGTAAAATGAATCTTTTAAGAACGCTATTCCGCACTTGGCCAGTATCTAACTCCTCTAAGAATTCCGCTGAATTCCTGTTCTTGTTCTTCTTGATAACCTTCTTGATAGATGCTAAACGTTACCGAAGTACTGTTGGTATGGCAGTAGAACATTTCGTGTTTGTCTCGTGTGTTAGTCTGGACAATCACGTGTTCACCACTCTCTAACCCGATGCAGGGGTGAGTGGGTGGGGGAGGCTGAGATTGTGATGACGAAAACAACTCAACTCAAACTAAAACAAGTCAGCCCTGGTTCAAACTTACTAATTATATCATGAGGCATAACCCCCGGGGGAAGGGGGTACTGCCATATATGGGCTATATAGTTATGTGCCGCTGTGAAGGGTATGGTTTTCAAGCAGTTTACTCTAGCATAGGGTATGCAGAGCGTTTGGGTCTAGAATAGGGTATCATTTTTAACGAAACTGACCAGTTGGTTGAAGATTGAAAAAAAAAACAAACAGAACAAGCATAGATAAATCTTTCTCTGGGAGAGAAACGATTATGGTGTAAGGTTTTGTTTTGGCTAGACAGTGCTAGTGACCTCAGTTTCTGGAAAACACCTACTCTAGGATAGGAGTGATTTGGAGGGTTTACTCTAGTACAGGGTAGCAAAATTCAGCTGAACTAGCTCTTGTGTAGGCTAAGGGTTCCAGTGTTCCAGCAGCACATCTTCACCCAAAAATTCCTAAAGTATCCCTACTCCCCCCCCCCCCCCCAGGGCATAACCCTAGTCACGGTGGGGAATACATGTGGCAATAGGTGGTAAGATACCACTTTGAGACCAAAGTGGGAAGGGTAAGGGCATTCACTACTCATCCCCACACCACCCTTGAAAAAAATCATCTGATAGTATGAAGCCATCCCCTGATGTTAGTTCCTCAATAAAGCCTTTTTGTCAATAAAATCTTCATTTGTGGCTGAATACATGTTGGAGAACAAACATGATTGTCTATTGAAAAGTTCATTAACAGGTGCCTTCCTGTTTCCTTGTGTTATACCGTGTTTTACTTATTTTTGCTTTCTGTAACATTTGAGTCTGGTTGAAGCCTTTAAAAGATCCCAACTCAAGGGATGAACAGTAGGCCAAACAAAGCCTCTAGTCCTGATAAGAATGCAGCTACTACACTGAGATACAGTCAAATAAAAGGCTCACAAGAGGAGCAGCTCAGTCACAACACTTGAAATAAAACAATCACAAATATTACTGATCTCACAACAAGATGCTTTAAGCCTTCATTTAACCCGTCAGTGGTTTCATCTAGTCTTAAACTTGGCCACCTGGTTGGTTGTAATTCATCCTTGGCAGGCCGCGAATGTGAACATTTGTGACCACATTCATTAGCAATGAGAAAATGATCAATGGTTCTTTTGACTTTTTCTTGATTTTCAAGATGCAGTGCTCCTAGTTCTTCCACAGGAGCTGTTTTCTCCTGTAAAGAAAGAGAGAGAAAAAATCCATACCGCTGACTGGTTGTCTATGGGACAAATCACACTCCAAAATACAAGGCGAATCGATTCACACTTCATTCCCCTTTAATCACTTGCTTTACTAGACATAGTGATGTTCAGTAATGCTTCATTCCCGGTTTGATAAAGTGCAAATGCTATTGATATGCCAAGCGCCTAAACAAAATGCAGTTTGCACATATCCTTTGAATAAATAAATAAAAAAATTAATAAATGCATGTGAAGAGTGAATATAATTTTGTAAGACCAACCTCAAGCTTCAGTCCTGTCAAATCTCTCTTCATGGCATAGGCATCCTCTCCATCAGCATAATATTTAGGTTCAATCTCAGAAATACTGTACAGATAACACAACAGCCACAGAATCACACATCACAGGTGGTGTTACACTGTGACTACTCGAATCAAGGCCGAATATTAAATGTCAGTTTTTGACGCTAAACAACAGATTTGTGGCCAGTCTCTACCGACTACGATGATTCTTTTTCAATTCTGATATGTTTTATACAGTTATAGAGCGAGTTCTATGCAATTCAAGCGAAATATAAAACATAATTGCATAATATGTTTAAAAATTTGATTTGGTAAACATACTTTACAAAAGTGGTTCATCACCAGATTCGAGACCGTGAAACATTGTTTAACCCACTGCTTAAAAGATATATTTTAAACATTTTAAGAACGATACCTTAAACGGGGAAGAAATTTATAGTTTACCTTATAAAGTAGTCGTGTAAGTTTTAATACAAACTATTACACAGATTTTTACCTAACAACGATTTTTTTAAAAAAAAGTAAAATTGGCATTGTTTAATTACCATTATGCCCTAATTGTGCGACGTGGAGCAGGAATCCCTTGAACTGACATCTTTTTATTTTTTTCCCTAAAACGTAGATATTTTTGGGTGAAGTTATTAAATGGTGTAATGATCTGGGTGTGGCTATTAACCACCTTTCAGATAGAGACATGTTATTTGGTAAAAAGATACACGAGGACAAATTGTTTATAAAACACATTTTGCTTAATGGGAAACAGCACATTTATAATTGCAGATCCACGAAAGTAATCTCCAGTCTAAGCGTGTTTTTGAAAAGACTCTAGTGCTCTAGGAAATTCGGCTACACTTCGAAAAATTCCTAGAAGCATTTGTTGTATACTTTCAATTCAGTTACTCTTGAATTGTGCTTGGCATTCAGTTATTTGAAATCAGTCCCAAAGAACCGTTCATAACGATGCAAAATGGAATTCAAATTACGGGCTTGATTTAGTGTAGATTACCGTAAAGCACATGCTTACATCACGTGATCGTTTGTTCCTGCAGCGTTAAAGCAACGCAAGAGCTGCATGAACACTACTCATCTCTCTATAGCGTCGCACTATACTTATATCGCTGATTTCGTGCAACGCAAAACATAGTTTTGCATACTTATGCATGACTCGTGTGTTTCTAGCCAGTTTTTGTACGTTTCGTTTTCTGAGGTAAGAAAATGACTTCACCTTTTGTCTGAATAGTTCACACTGATTTGTCATCTGATGGTCGTCGCTCGCATCACGCGATTGTGTTTCTCCCCGCATTATTGAAACAACGTTGCGAAGCGCTGCTTGAGCACTGCTCGACTGCCCATCGCTTCTAACGACTTATTACTCGCAGTTTTGATGCAACTCATCTGCAACGCAAAGCGTAGCTTATGCATTACGTGCGAAGTCATATTTCAGCGGCAGCGTTATTAACTTGACAGCGATCGTGCAACCTTCCCGAGCAGGGATTCGTGCAGCGCGGTTCCTGAGTCGCTAAATGAGCGCTGACTAAAGGTAATTTGTTTCTTACGGGTAAAGCTTGTCTGTAAGAAAAGAAAAATTGAAATAAATATTGGTAAAAACATAAAAAAGGGGTGGAAATGCCACAATCCACATAAAAATGACTACATCGCGAGAAACTACTACATCGTTCACGACGAATAATAACACATTCCATAACACCATTTTTATTGTTGTTATTACTCAGTGTTACTTACATTGCACTCTACTTCTTATAATTACGGACTACATGCACGTGATACACAGTTGTATATTTCTTTAAAGAGCAGTACAAAGCTTTCTATTATTAACAACACTTTCTACTGGCTCCTATTTATGCTGGAATGTTTTGAGATGTGAGATGATAGGAACTCTTCAGCCAATGAGATTGCGAGCTTGGTGCTGATTCCACTACTGAGGGGGTGGTACTTCCTCAACCATTATTCGGGACACTGACGCCCATCCTGTAGTTGCATCACCAATCCCATACCTAGTGTTACATTTACCTATCCAGAGTTCAATGCGGACTGTGCCCTGTGCGAGATTCTCACAGTAGCCCTCAAAGGAACGATGATGTAACAGGTTGGGTTGACCAGATAAAGAGGACCAGTCGTTATACACAGCAGCCTCTATGGTCATAGGGCCACTGCATTCACTGTTGTTAAACTTGAAGAACCATCTGTTACACTTGTCATGTCCTATGACTCGGAGGTTCCCTTGGTAAGAGACCCTGAGAGCCGTGTTGCTGTGAAGTTTCTTGAATAAGCATTCCTAAAAACAAACGTTTTACAGTGTTAATAATAATAATGATATACTCCATTTTTAATGCGCATGTTCTATTTAATTAATCATATGCGCATTACAATCAGACCAATAGACCATGACACCGGGAACACGCCCTACTCTTTTCGAGCAGTGCCATGGGTTCTTTTACGTGCCACATTACAGATAGAGTTGTGAGACGGGGCCTACGGTTTATCGTCCTTATCCGAGAAGACTAGAAAGTCTAATCATTTGCAGATGTCATTACAAAGGCAGCACTTTCTACTCAATGATTTTAAGACCATGAATGTTGGTCCGGCCGGGGTTTTGAACCCGCGACCTCCCGCACGGTAGTCCAGTGCTCCACCAACTGAGCTAACTGGTATAGTGTATATAAATTGCAAGTTTTGCGGAGAAAGCCAAACAATAAGACATCGATTTCTTCAAATCTCTCTCTTCAGATAACGATATTATTTATTATTCTTAATATTCTTAATATTCATTACTTAGTTATTATTCAGTTATTAAGACAGTTGATATTTATTATTCAGCTTCCACCTTGACTTAGCGATGAAAATGAAATGTTAATGTGCTAAATAAAGGGGTCTCTAGAGTAATAGTTTCAGTTACGAGCCTGTTGTTCAACTACTTTACATTATTATGGGACCTAGCAGAACCCCCATTCACATTCATCTTACTGCATCATAGAGATAAGTAGGTTCAACCGAATTTAAACTTTCTAGATTCTTAACTATGGCAATAAATCAAGTGGACTTTACAGTTACAGAAAATAGCCCAGTTTGTGGATCAGCCAAAAATGTTACCCTTAATTCTAGACCAAAACCAAAAGCCAAAACACTATCTTTTAATGCTAGAATTTGTATGTCTAGAAGTTTGGAATGTCAATAGACATTAGTGATTACAGTTGCCCTTGGTTGTTTTCAAATTACATTCCATCCCAAACAAGCACCAAAGGTACACTTCTCTTATTTTCAGCAGGTCTTGAATCAAAATAAAATTCATTTTCAGATTTGTATTCGGGTTTAGATTTAGGGATTGATTAAAACCAATTGAAAAGTTCGCACACTTGATGGTATGAATCTGTTTTGTGTGGAGACGAGCTGCTCTAAGCCAACTGTCGTAGGGTTAGCGTGCTGAGGTGGAGACAATTTAAGCTTCTTTGATTATTATAAATTGAATTCAGAGGAAAGTGTCTACCTACTTTTATTTTACCACTATCTCCGTAAAAAGGTGTTTTCCACACACATTGTTTCCAGTTTCCTTGTTGAAGCGGGTTTGTTTTAGTCGCGTCTCCTTTCTCTCCCTTAATTCCCATGATTCCATTTTCCCCCTTCTCTCCAGTCTCTCCTTTTTCTCCCTTGGAACCTCTTGGACCCATTTTCCCTGCTGCACCTGCCACGCCTTGTAACCCTTGTGGCCCCATCTCTCCCTTTTCTCCTTTGCTGCCATCCCTTCCATGATGGCCAGGTAGCCCAGGCATTCCCGGCATCCCATTCGAACCTGGCATACCCGGCATTCCACAAGACGATGACGGGCACTGAGAAAGAGGAATTTAAATCTATTGAATTACAGCCGAGTGTGACGTACCTACAGCATATCATACCTGATATAAGACTCCATAAACGAAATGTTCGTTGTTGGTTACAGAATTACCATTTTTCGATCTTGAAACAAAATCCTTGCTGCAACTTCAGGGGAGTATTTTTTTAGTACACTTTAAATTCTTAATGCAGTTTCCACCCTAGTAGTGTAACCAATTTTGTCCGGCACCGTACTGAGAGAATATCGGTTCCCGGTCTTTCCCGTATGGACCTCACTGGGCTCGGTCCGTATTGACAAGACCTAGGGTCGATATACTCCCAGCATTGAGGGCTGAAGAGGAATAGGACAAATAGTGGGATAGGAAGAATGGAGATTTTTTGTTGGAATAATGCCATTTTGTGGGGCGGACTAACCACTTCCTTTGAAATAACTGATTACGTTGACCGGATTAAGTAGATTTTTGCAAAAGAATAATGAGTTATTTTAGTGGAATAACAGAACTACGAAAATTTTCGACCAGAAATAATGGAATAACGAACACTCGCGTATTCCTCTTTCCTCATCAGATCCCAGTACAGCCCAGAGCAAGCTTAGTCACGAAGCTGTATATTGCCTACCTTACAATGGTCCCTTCCTTTCGCGTTTTCAACATCTGTCTTCTCGATGGTATCTTTCTGAGCTAATGCGCCACGCAGGAAGGGTAAGAGAAAGCAAGGAGCTGCGAATCTCATTATGGATGATTGCTTGATCAAAGCTAAACGTTTTTGGCTGAAATAAGACTAATTTGGAGTCTTAAAAGAAGACTGCGTGTATTTGAAATAGATATACTTATTTGTTATATACAAAGTTATTTCACATTACCCTGAAACCAAACACACTTTTGTAGAGATAACGTTTCTGATTGGTTGAATGTCGAGGTTAAATTAAGTTACTGACATTTATATGGGTTTCTAACAGATAAGAAAGGGAACAAGTTTGGACGTGCTCTTAGGAATTTCGCCTAAAACAAATAACCGGGATATTATCACGTACAATTCATCTTTTACAAATGCTATTCCACACTAGGTCAGTATCTAACTCCTCTAAGAATTCCGCTGAATTCCTGTTCTTGTTTTTCTTCATAACTTTCTTGATAGATGCTAAAAGTTATTGAAGCACTGTTGGTATAGCAGTGGAACATTTTGTGTTTGTCTCGTGTGCCAGTGTCGACAATCACGTGATCACCACTCCCTAACTCTATACTGACGGAAGGGATTGGAAATAAGAGAAAATAAAACAAATCAACCCTGATTCAAACTTAATAATTACATCATAAGACATAAACTTATTCGCGGAGGGGTATACATGTGGCAATGGTAGAGTTAGATACCACTTTGAGACCCAAGTGGGAAGGGTAAGGGCATTCACTACTGATCCCCACCCCTCCCTTGAAAAGAATCCTCTGATAGTATGAAGCCACCCCCTGATGTTAGTTCCTCAATAACGAAAGCCTTTTTGACAATAAAATCTTCATTTGTGGCGGAATATGTGTAGCTCAACAAACATGGTTGCCCATTGAAAAGTTCATTTACATGTGCCTTCCTGTTTCCCTGTGTTAAATTGTGCTTTACTTAGTTTTGCTTTCTGAAACATTTGAGTCTGGTTGTAGCTTTTGGAAGATCCAAACTCAGGGGATTAACAGTAGGCCACACAAATCCTCTAGCCCTGATGAGAATGCAGCTGCTACAATGAAATACTCGGAACTCTGGTAGTTGGACGTGTAAGATAAGGATAGCTGAGAATCACGAAAGACGAATTAACTAATTTGGACTGACTCCAGGAGAGCGTTTTCTGCGTCTCCGGACACCAGACGAAAGAAAACGTGTTACAGAAACGAAGATGGATCGAACGTTTAGTGCTTCTTTAGTAAAATGTGGACGTTATAAAAGAGATTGAAACAGCCAAGATGTATAAGCGTCAGTCCAAGACAACGAAAGGGAGTGCCGATGGTAGAATTTCCGCTATGAACAGACAGCACCCCAAAGCCGTTTTATTATTAATGCTCCAGTCAATTGAAATTATGCCCCCCCGACCCCCGGGACATAGCGGGGGAGTAACGCGGGTATACACCTTATTCCAAACTTGCCGCCATTTAAATACTTTTTTGTTTTTATTTAAGATATCCCTTAATGCCTCCATCTTAAGCTAAAATTCAAAAGAACATTTTACCTTGAACGAGGCATCATGGTCTAATATAAATAAAAACAAACGAATACAGTAAAAGGCGGCCATTTTGGAAATACCTCTTACTAACCGAGTTCTCGGTCCGTACTGTAAGTTCCGCACCGAGTTTTTCCGCTCGGATTTATGGCCCAAGAGCGAAGCGAGTGGGCCATAAATCCAAGCGGACAAAACGAGGATCCATAACTTACAGTACGGACCGAGGAAACAAGGTTTGTAAGATATTTATTATATCTCAAAACAAACTTTTGAATTTCGCGGGCCGTACAGTAAAGTACGGGCAACTAAATTGACCAATCACAGCGCGCGTACTAACTGAGAGATATAATAATAAGGTATATGGCTTTGGAAAAACGTTATTGTAATAAAGCATTTTCCCGGGGGGGACGGGGTCAGTAACGCTTTTGCCAATTTGCCGGGAATTTGGAGCGGGGCTTGTAACACCCGGCCTGACAGAGAGGGAATGGGCCCGAGTAACAAAAGTTACGCTTCCTTGCTACGTGACAAGATGGAATAAAATGAATAAATATTTTATTGCGTAATTCCGTGTGTATAGGAAATCAAGTCTCCAAAACATTGTACATACTGGGGCCATGAGGGCGAGGATTGTACCAAAATACTTCCCCTGATGGGTGGGGTAGTTCACTAATGTAACACTGTTAAATTGTTTCATTCCCCGCTATGTCTGATGGGGCGTATATAGGATTTTTGTTGGGGGTGGGGGGGGAGTGGGAGGTTTCACCATTTCAGAACGAAACACACAAGGATAGGATAGGATAATGATAAGTGCTTTATTATCAACAGAGCGCCTATAGGCACATGTGTTTACAATGATAACAAAGATTTTCGTGCAATAATTACAGAGGTGTACATTTGTAAAATGTATACAACTATCAAACAAGGTTATCTTTAACGGAAGCCCAAGCTCTGTATGAGAGGCTATAGGCCTATATAGAAGGTCTATAAGGTTTTGTATAGGAATTTAGACTGTTGTCAACTATAACTCCGTAAGTAATAAAGCAAATAAACTCTAACCTCAGCGTAGTGTTATTTGTGTTTTGTTGTTCTCTGTTAGCGGTTTCAGGCCTTTTTGGCGATTTTAGCGGAGTTATTTTTCACTACTAAGAAGAATGATGCGTTTTTAAGACAGCAATGTTTAAAATAGTCGGCTAAGAGCACGTAAAATTGCGTACTGTCGGCCACAGGTTTTTCAGTTGAGTTATTATAAATTTTCTTTACTTACCTCTTTTTTGCAAAATATCCGATAATGGAACGTTGCATAGTTCGAGCGTGAAACGAAAAGAAGACATAAAATGGCGGGGAAAGGGAATGACAACGAGGCTGGTGTTGATGGTCTACGCTGACCGCCACTCCGCTAAAGCGAACGGCTCAGAAGACGGCACTTGATCGACCAAAGTTACACAAACATTTAGCTTCGGGGAACATTTATTCCACCAAAGAAAATTCCGCAATCTGACCGTTTTACGGCACAACGGGCCGCCGTGTATTATTTTATTGATTAATTCAATTGCGGTTGTACATTTGTTGATGTTTTTTAGCAAAAATTTTCTTGGGAACCAAGAGGGCTGCACGTGCAATCAATGCACCGCCCTTAGATCCGCCCCAGGTCTCGGGGGTCGGCGGGCTGTGGTTTCAATTGACTGGAGCATAACGAAACGCGGTTGTGTATTGAATGCAGTCCGTTGTAAAATCCTTTAAGACAAGAGGGAGGAGGGAGCTTTGGCAAATTTAAGAGCTGAAGGAAACGAATTAGGCAACAAAAATCGTTAAAGTTGGAGGTAAGAAGACATATTCAGCACCAAGATCCATTAAAAAAAAGGGAATTCTAGAACTACACGTGACTACTGCAGTTTAGTAATTTTTATACGCTGTGCACTTTATTTTATTGTTAAGTCATAATGCACCAAGTTTTTCAATTTCTAACATTGACTTAAAAAGTCATTGCAGTTAAGATTTAAATTTGGTCTCTAAGGTGATTGGGTCTGGTGTGGATGTATAATAAACTAGTCCGAACACTTCAAATCCCAGCATCCCTTGCACGACTAGTTTTCACTCTTACTTACATCCCGATGACATAGTGGCTACCAGGCTTCTGGCTCGTAGCCACAAAAATGAACTGGGTGCGAGGGACGACTGAAAGCCTGCAACTATTTTGTTGCGCAACAGGTAGGGCTAAACTACGGAATACAGGGACACTTCATTTACTTCGTTTAAATAACATTAGAGTCCATTGTAATATGCCACGTTTTTTAACTTAAAGCCTGCAACACACGCAAATGAAGTGGTCCAGTATTCTGTAATCGCTCCCAGAGTAGGTAAATCATGTTTATTTCGTTTCAAGGAAAATCAACATTCGTGCTCTAGGAAATTCGGCTACACTTCGAAATATCCCTTGATGCATTTGTTGTATACTTTCAATTCAGGTACTCTTGAATTGTGCTTTATTTGAAATCAGTCCCAGAGAACCGTTAATAACGTTGCAAAACGGAATTCAAATTTCGCGCTTGATTAAGTGTAGATTACCGTAAAGCATATGCTTACATCACATGATCATCATCGAGCGTCGCACTAGACTTATATCACTGCTTTCGCGCAACGCAAAACATAGTTACTTATGCATTATTCGCGTAATTCTAGCTAGTTTTCGTAGTTTCGTTTTCTGCAATAACTAAATAAATTCATCTTTTGTCTGATTTCTGACTGATTTGTCATCTGAAGGTCGACGCTCGCATCACGCGATCGTGTTCCTCCCCGCATCATTGAAACAACATTGCAAAGCGCTGCGTGATTCGTGAGTCAATAAATCAGGGCTGACTAATGGTAATTTGTTTCGAACGGGTAAAGCTTGTCTGTAAGAAAAAAAAATTGAAATAAATATTAGTAAAAACATGAAAAACGAGAGGTCGAAATGTCACTATTCACATGACAATGACCACATTGCGAGACAATCAAAACGCTTATATAACAACTACACCATTCACGATGAATAACACCATTTTTTATTGTTACTGTTATTATTCAGTGTTAATTACATGACACTCTAGTTCTTATAATTTCAGACTACTTGCACGTGATACACAGTTCTATATTTTTTTTACATCGGATTTATAAGCTTTGTATTATTAAAAACAATTTCTATTGGCTCTTATTTATGCTAGAATGTTTTGAGATGTGAGATGATCTTCAGCCAATCAGATTGCGAGCTCGGTGCTGATTCCACTATTGAGCGGGTGGTACTTCTTCAACCATTATGCGGGACACTGACTCCCATCCTGTATATGCTTCACCAATTGCATACCCAGTGTTACATTTGCCTACCCAGAGTTCGATGCGGACTGTGCCCTGTGCGAGATTCTCACAGTAGCCCTCAAAGGAACGATGATGTAACAGATTGGGTTGGCGAGATAAAAAGGGCCAGTAGTTATACACAACAGCCTCTATAGTCATAGGACCACTGCACTCATAGTTGTTAAACTTGAAGAACCATCTGTTACACTTGTTATGTCCTGTGACTCGGAGGTTCCCTTGGTAAGAGACCCTCAGAGCCGTGTTGCTGTGAAGTTTGTTGAATGAGCATTCCTAAAAACAAACGTTTTACAGTGTAAGAGTCTAGTCTGCATAAATATCAAGTTTGGGGAGGACAGCCAAACAATCAGACCTTGATTTTTTTAAGCTTCTCTCTTCAGGTTACCATATTATTTAATACTATTGATTTTGTAAAATTTAAGTATTCATTACTAAGTTATTATTCACGTTGTTTCAGCCGGCAGTTGGTATTTATTATTCAGCTTTCCCGTTCGAAAATGGTGTTGACCACTAATTAGCTTGCCTGTTCCTAACTTAGTGAAGAACATGAAAAGCTAATGTGATGAATAAGAGAGCACTAGAGTAATAGTCTTAGTTATAAGCCTGTTGTTTATCTACATTACATTATTATGGGACTTAGCAGAACCTCTATTCATATTCACCTTACTGCATCATAGAGATAAGTAGGTTGAACAGAATTTCAAATTTACAGATTCTTAACTATGGCAATAAATTAAGTGGATTTGTAGAGTTTTTGAAAGTAGTTCTGTTTGTAGATCAGCCAAAACTCTTCCTTTTAATTCTAGAACTTGTATGTCTAGAAGTTTGGATTGTCAGTAGGAATCACTGATTACAGTTGCCCTTAATTGTTTTCAAATTGACATTGTATCCTAAACAAGGACCAAACAGGGAATTCAGGTGCAATACTCTTTTTTTCTGCAGGTCTAGAATGAAAATAAAGCTCATTTTCAGATTCGGGTTTCGAATTGATACAAACCGATTGAAGAGTTTGCACACTCGATTGTATAAATCTGTTTTGTATCGAAACGAGCTGCTCTAAGCCAACTTTAAAAATTTATTCTTTAGACCGGAATGCTTCTTGATGATGCAATCCTTTTAATATTAGTGGTGCATATTTCTCTGTCTGTCAAATCTTTATACATATGCATGTTTTGTTGCAGGGGCAGCGTGCTGAGTTGGAGAAAACTTAAGATTCATTATTAAAATAAAATTTAATTTGGAGGAAAGTGTCTACCTACTTTTATTTTACCACTGTCTGTTTCTGAACCTGAATTCCACACACATTGTTTCCAGTTTCGTTGTTGAAGCGGGTCTGTTTTAGCTGCGTCTCCTTTCTCTCCCTTCATTCCCATGATTCCATTTTCTCCCTTCTCTCCAGTCTCTCCTTTTTCTCCCTTGGAACCTCTTGGACCCATTTTCCCCGCTGCACCTGCCACGCCTTGTAGCCCTTGTGACCCCATCTCTCCCTTTTCTCCTTTGCTGCCATCCCTTCCATGATGGCCAGGTAGCCCAGGCATTCCCGGCATACCATTGGAGCCCGGCATACCCGGCATTCCACACGAGGATGACGGGCACTAAAAAAGAAGGAATCGAAATATATTGAAATACAACTCCAGGTGTGTTATATCTGAAGCTTATCATACCTGATATAAGAAACTATAAACACAATATTGGTTGGTTACTTACAGAAATACCCTTCTTCGATCTTGAAACAAAAACATTTTTGCTGCAACAGGTAAGTATCTTTAAGGTACACCGTAATTTCCTAATGCATGCGCAGTTTCCACTATGGTATAACCAAACTTGCCCGGGACCGTGCGGAGAGAATACCGGTTCACGGTGCCCGGTCGTTCCCGTATGGACCTCACTGGTCTAGGTCCGTACTGACAAGACCTAAGGTCGATATTCTCCCAGCATCAAGTGCTAAAAAGAAATAGAACGAATAGTGGGATAGGAATAATGGGATTTTTTGTTGGAATAATGCCATTTTGTGGGGCGAACTGACAACTTTCTTTGAAATAACTGATCACCCTGACCGGATTAAGTAGAATATAAAATAATGAGTTATTTTAGTGGAATAATAGAATAACGAAAATTTTCGAGCAGGAATAACAGAATAACAAACACCCGCTTATTCCTCTTTCCTCATCAGATCCCAGTACAGCCCCGAGCAAGCTTAGTCACGAAGCTGTATATCGCCTACCTTACAATGGTCCCTTCCTTTCGCGTTTTCAACAACTGTCTTATTGATGGTGTCTTCCTGAGCTAATGCGCCACGCAGGAAGAGTAAGAGGAAGAAAGAAGCTGCGAATCTCATTATGGATGATTGCTCTACCAAAGATAAACGTTTTTAACTGAACCAAGATTAATTTAAGATCTGAAAGTAGAAAGACTGTGCCTGTTTGAAATAGATATCTTGTTACATGCCAATTTATTCAGTCAGATGTTCTTGAAACCAAACACACTTTTGTAGAGAAAACAGTTCTGATTGGTTGAATTTCGAGATTAAATTAAGTTACTGGGTTTCTGATAGAACAGAAAGGGAACAAGTTTGGACGAGCTCTTAGGAATTTCACCAAAAACAAATAGCCGAAATATTAACACGTAAAATGAATCTTTTAGGAACTCCATTCCGCACTATGTCAGTATCTAACTCCTCTAAGAATTCCACTGAATTCCTGTTCTTGTTCATCTTTATAACTTGGCGGCACCAAGATTAATTTTAGATTTGAAAGGAAGAGTTTCCCTATTTGAAACAGATATTTTATTTGTTACATGCCAAGTTATTCAATCAGATTATCCTGAAACCAAACACACTTTTGAGGAGAAAACAGTTCTGATTGGTTGAATTGCGAGGTTAAATTAAGATACTGGGTTTCTGACAGAGCAGAAAGGGAACACGTTTGGACGTGCTCTTAGGAATTTCACCAAAAACAAATAGCCAAAATATTAGCACGTAAAATGAATCTTTTGAGAACGCCATTCCGCACTATGTCAGTACCTAACTCCTCTAAGAATTCTGCTGAATTTCTGTTCTTGTTCTTCTTAATAACTTTCTTGATAGATGCTAAACGTTACCGAAGCACTGTTGGTATGGCAGTGGAACATTTCGTGTTTGTCTCGTGTGTCAGTCTCGACAATCACGTGATCATCACTCTCTAACCTGATGCACGTGGCAGGGGATGGGGTAGGTTGACATTGTGTTACAAAAACAACTCAACTCAAACTAAAACAAATCAACCCTGGTTCAAAATTACTAATTATATCATGAGGCATAACCCGTCGGGGATGGGGGGTGTACGGTATGTGCCGCTGTGAAGGGTATGGTTTTCAAGCAGTTTAGTCTAGCATAGGGTATATAAATCAGAGCGTTTGGGTCTAGAATAGGGTATCATTTTTAACCAAACTGACCAATTGGTTGAAGATTTAAAAAAAAAAACTGAACAAGCATAAATAAATCTTTTTCTGAGAGAGAAACGATTGTGGTGTATGGTTTTGTTTTGGCTAGACTGTGCTAGTGACCTCAGTTTCTGGAAAACAGCTACCCTAGGATAGGAGTGATATGGGGGGTTTACTCTAGTATAGGGGAGCAAAATTCAGCCGAACCAGCTCTGGTATAGGCTAAGGGTTCCAGGGTTCCAGCTGCACATCTCCACCCAGAAATTCCTAAAGTGTCCCCCCCGTCCTGGGCATAACCCTAGGCCTAGTCACGGCGGGGAATACATGTGGCAATGGTTGGTGAGATATCACTTTGAGACCCAAGTGGGAAGGGTAAGGGCATTCACAAATTATCCCCACACCTCCCTTGAAAAAAATTCTCTGATAGTATGAAACCATCCCCTGATGTTAGTTTCTCGATAAAACCTTTTTGACAATAAAATCTTCATTTTTGGCCGAACATGTGTAACAGAACAAACATGATTGTCTATTGAAAAGTTCATTTACACATGCCTTGTTATATTGTGTTTTACTTATTTTTACTGTCTGTAACATTTGCGTTTGGTTGTAGCCTTTGAAAGATCCCAACTCAAGGGATGAACAGTAGCCCATGTAAAGCGGCCTCTAGTCCTGATAAGAATGCAGCTACTACACTGAGATACAGTCAAATAAAAGGCTCACAAGAGGAGCAGCTCAGTCATAACACTTGAAATAAAACAATCACGAATATTACTGATCTCACAACAACATGCCTAAATCCTAATAGCCTTCATTTAACCCGTCTGTGGTTTCATCTTGTGTTGATCTTGGACACCTGGTTGGTGGTATTTCATCCTTGGCATTCCGTGAGTGTGAACATTTGTGACAACATTCATTAGCAACGTCAAAATGATCAATGGTTCTTTTGACTTTTTCTTCATCTTCAAGATGCAGTGCTCCTAGTTCTTCCACAGGAGCAAAGAAAGAGAGAAAAAATCGATAACGCTGACTGGTTGTCTGTGGGACAAATCACACTCCAAAATGCATGGCGAATCGATTCACACTTCATTCCCCTCTAATCACTTGCTTTACTAGACATAGTGGTGTTATGTAATGCTTTATTCCCGGTTTGATAAAGTGCAAATGCTATTGATATGCCAAGCGCCTAAACAAAATGCAGTTTGCACATATCCTTTGAATAAATGGATAAATAAATGCAAGTTAAGAGTGAATCTAATCCTGTAACACCAACCTCAAGCTTTGAACAGTCCTGTTAGATCTCTTTTCATGGCATAGGCATCCTCTCCATCAGCATAATATTTAGGTTCAATCTCAGAAATACTGTGCAGAAAATATGACAGTCACAGAATCACACATCAGAGGTGGTGTTACCCTGCGACTTCTCGAATCAAGGCCGTTTTGAATGTCGGTTTTTGACGCTGAACAACAGATTTGTGACCAGTCTCTATCAACTACGATGATTCTTTTTCAATTTTGATATGTTTTATACATTTATAGAGCGAGTTCTATGTAATTTAAGCGAAATATAAAACATTTTTAGAGTATTCTTTTGTTTAGATACTCGCTCATAATTGCATAATATGTTTGAAAATTTGATTTGGTAAAACTACTTTAAAAAAGTGGTTCATCACGAGATTCAAGACAGAAAAATTGTTCAACCAACTGCTCAAAAGAAATATTTTAAACAATCTAAGAACGATACCTTATAAACGGGGAAGAAATTTATAGTTTACCTTATCAAGTAGCCCTTGACACTAAGTCGTGCAAGTTTCAATACAAATTATTACACAGATTTTTACCTAACAACGATCTTTTTTAAAAAGATAAAATTGGCGTTGCTTCATTACCATTATGCCCGAATTGTGCGACATGGCGGAGGAATCCCTTGAACTGACATCTTTTTATTTCTTTTCCTAAAATTAATATGAGATTTTTGGGTGAAGTTATAAAGTGGTGGAATGATCTGAATGTGGCTATTAACCACCTTTTAGATAAAGACATGTTATTTGGTAAAAAGGTACATGAGGACAATTTAATTACTAACCATATTTTGCTTGGAAAACAGCACATTTAAAATTGCAGATCCACCAAAGTAATCTCTAGTCTAAGGATGTTTTTGGAAAGACTTCAAAGGTTTACGAATTAGAAACTCTCGCAGCCAATTCACGAAATAAAAAGGGCCTTCCAGTTACAGAAATGGGGCAAGAACTAACATTTGACACAAAACCCTACCTCATCTAAGATAATTGTCTTTTTGCTAGTGATAAGTGTGTGTTGTGTGTGTGTATTATTTGTGTGCATTGTCCTCAAGCCTGCTTGTAACTTATGTAAAGCTTGCCTGTACGTAAGAAAAGAAAAATTAAAAGACATATTGGCTAAAATATAAAAAAAACGAGGTGGAAATGTCACAATCCACAAGAAAATGAATACATCACGACACAATCAACTACACCATATATAACAACTACACCATTCACGATGATATAATAACACATTCCATAACACCATTGTATATTATTATTGCTATGATATAGTGTTAATTACATGACACTCTACTTCTTATCATTACGGACTACTTGCACGTTATACACAGTTGTATAATTCTTTACAGAGCAGTACAAAGCTTTCTATTATTAACAAGAATCTCTATTGGTTCCTATTTATGCCAGAATATCTTAAGATGTGAGATGATAGGAAATCTTCAGCCAATCAGATTGCGAGCTTGGTGCTGATTTCACTACTGAGCGGGTGGTACTTCCTCAACCATTATGCGTGACACTGAGCCCCATCCTGTAGTTGCATCACCAATTGGAGACCCACTACTGCATCTGCCTACCCAGAGTTCGATGCGGACTGTTCCCTGTGCGAGATTCTCGCAGCAGCCTTCAAAGGAACGATGATGATGGAGATTAGGTTGACCAGATAAAGAGGGCCAGTAGTTGTACACAACAGCCTCTATAGTCATAGGACCACTGCATTCACTGTTGTTAAACTTGAAGAACCACCTCTTACACTTGTTGCTTCCTATGACTCGGAGGTTCCCTTGGTAAGAGACCCTCAGAGCTGTGTTGCTGTGAAGTTTGTTGAATAAGCATTCCTAAAAACAAACGTTTCACAGTGTTAGACAAAGTCTTAAGTCTACACTACGTGATCTGGTGACGTATAAAAAGGCTCGGGCCAAAACTTTTAATGCCGTATCCCACAACCACGCGCGGCCTGAGGTGCTATTTTCGAATTTAACATGGCGGTGTTTCCATTGCCAAAACGTGACAGATCATTCTCCGTGTCTCCCACTTTTTCTGATACTGAATGCAGAGAGTAAAAGTTCAAGTAGAACCGACGAAATCTGCCACTGTGACTGTCATCGACTGCCATGTTAAATTTCGAAAACAGTACCTCAGGCCGCGCGTGGTTGTGGGATAGGGCATTAAAACTTTTGTGCCCAGGCTTCTTCATTACGTCACCAGATCACCTGGCATAATCGGCAAGATTAGGGAAGACAGCCAAATAATCAGACCTTGATTATTTAAGGCTCTCTCTTAAGATAACCAAACTATTAATTATTCTAGATTTTGTCAAACTCAAATATTCATTATTTAGTCATTATTCAGGTTGTTTCAAAGGTAGTTGGGATTCACTATTCAGCTTCCACCCTCGAAAATGGTGTTGACCACTAATTAGCTTGCCTGTTCGCTGATTTAGCGATGAAAATGAAAAGTTAATGTGCTAAATAAGGGGGGCACTATAGTAATAGTTCTTTATTATAAATTGAATTCAGTGGAAAGTGTCTACCTACTTTTATTTTAACACTGTCTGTGCCTGAAACTGATTTCCACACACATTGTTTCCAGTTTCGTTGTTGAAGTGGGTCTGTTTTAGCCGTGTCTCCTTTTTCTCCCTTAATTCCCATGATTCCATTTTCCCCCTTCTCTCCAGTCTCTCCTTTTTCTCCCTTGGAACCTCTTGGACCCATTTTCCCCGCTGCACCTGCCACGCCTTGTAACCCTTGTGGCCCCATCTCTCCCTATTCTCCTTTGCTGCCATCTCTTCCGTGATGGCCAGGTAGCCCAGGCATTCCCGGCATACCATTCGAACCTGGCATACCCGGCATTCCACACGACGATGGGGGGCACTGAATAAAGTGGAAAAGACGTTAAGATTTGAATTCACTTTAAGTTTGCTTGCACTTTGGCTACATTATTTAAAAAAATCTAACTTAAAGAAGGCATTCATATTGTAAGATCGAGTTTGAAGTTGTTGAAAGACAGCTATTAAAAACGAAAGAAAGCTGCTTAAAACGGCGACGCATGGAAAATTAATGTGCGTTAAAGGAGAAATAGAAGAGGGGACGTAAAACTGCAAAATCGCAATGGAATACCAAAGTAGAGGAGCCGTGTGGGGAAAGGGGGTGGGGGTCTTTTACACGATTCACGAATATTAGATATGACAAATAACGAATCACAGTAATTCACATTCCCATTTCACGCTTAACGGTTATTAACATAAAAGTGAAAAAGATCGTGCGGTATTAAAAACCTTAAAATTGTAAATTTCTTTCCTATTTTATGCCAAGCGTCAATTCCAATGTTTTCTTTACTCAATGACGCCTTTTTGTAAGGAGAAGATTAAAGAACTAAATGTAAATATCATGTATTCATCGCGGATACTACCTAAAAGAGTTCTGATGTGACTTCCGCTCAACAGGTCACGTCAAGGACATCCGGTGAGTTACGCGTTGCTTTGTAAACTTCGCACTTCGTAGGCCTTCGGCGAGAATCTTTTCACGGAAAATTGCTTTAATCTTGTGAGTTATCACGGATAACGGAAAATAATTTCTTTGTTTCACGTATCACGGCTGGCATGTCGTTCACAGTTCACGTTTTCACCTTTTTGCAATCACATTAGTCACAGGAACCAAAGCATCAGATCACGTTTCACGGGAAACCCCACTTGCGACTTGTCAAAGTACCAGTTTAATTACTCTTCGTTTGATCACACTTACGGAGAGCCTTTTTACAGAATATGATTTAAATGGATTACATTTCCACAGAAAGAAATAGCTGCATCTTTGACGGTAGCTTCTTATTGACATTTGCAAATCCAAGAGTCTTAAGCCATAATGTACAAGCGAACTACTAGTCTTCACAGTCGATTTTGACACAAGAACGTTCGCACTGTCTCTGACACTGTTCTCGATCATTCTCTAATAGATTCAAAAATATATAGATTCCCGAAAAGTTAAATTTTACTTCCTCAGAACATCACTCGCGCTAAAAAGAAAAAAACTTTTTCTTGATAGCTCTTTTTCTGTCATGTACGTTTTTGATATCTAATACTCTAAACGATTGCAACTGATTGCCTTAGTCTCGATTTGAAACTGATTCTTATCATTTTGTTTAATTTCAAAGGGAATCTAATCAACTAGTTGAACTAAAACGAGAACTTCTCAAAGTACATTCAAGTAATTTCTAATATTACAAAATAGTTACTGTAATCAAAGCGATATTGCTTCATCCCTTACCTGGCCACTTCCTATCTTGTTTTTATAATCTGTTTTCTCGATACTGTCTTCGTGGGCTAATGCGCCGCGCAGAAAAAGAAAGAGCATGAAAGGAGCTGCGAATCCCATGGTTGATGATTGCACAAAGCTAAACGTTTCACGTATTTGACATAGATATACTTATTTGTGATCTATTAAGTAAAATACCAAAAAAAGCACACATACACTTTCCTAAAAAGACAGTTCTGATTGGTCAATTTTGTTTGACATTTAAACTAAACGATTCCCGCTCGAGCTAAAACGGAACTTGTTTTTCAGATAATAATCGAACAAACATTGTTCTCTATAAATAACAGTTACGATTGGTCAAATTTAGTTGGCGACATCTCAATGGTTTCCTCCCGAGCTGAAACAGAGCTAGTTATTTGAGATAACCCTGGAAACAAACACTTGTTCCTCTAAATAACAGTTCTGATTAGTCAAAATTAGTCAGTGAAATTAAAAAATGGTTTCCGCCTGAGCTGAAACGGAACTACTTATTTCAGATAACCCTTGAAATAAACACAGTGGTGACATTGTGCGCATGACTTATTGTGGGTCCAAGAGAGGCCCGCAACCCTAATCTTGACAGTGACCACGTGCGCGCCACGTTAATAACAGGCAAGCACAAAGCGGAAGTTTAAAATTTTTTTCTTCCACTAAGAACGATCGGAATGCAAAAAATGTGTCAATCACGACAGTTTGTCGTAACACCGGAAGAGAAAAATCCGTTCTCCAAGAACGATAAGAATGCAAAATGGTCAATCTCACAATGCGAAAAATGAGTCAACCTCAACAGTTTGTCACATAAAATCGAGGCATGGAAGATTGCAAACGTTACGTTTTGGAGAAGTTGTTTTATAGGTGTTGCTTTTGAGACGATTTGCTGTGATTGTGAAGATTTGTCACGATCTTTTTAAATTCATATTGCCGTGAAGTTAAGGTGAGTTGCGTTATATTTTATACTGTTCAGTTTTTGGACGGTTAATTTTTCTGGTAAACCACGTTCACTTTTTGAAGGAGCTGTTTGACATGTTTCGATTTACGGAGCTGATCTACTACAACTCAATGCATACTTCCCAAAAAACGTCCACACGAATGTACATTTTGTAATCTAAAATTATACACTCTCGCTCCAGTACCTTCCCTTAAGTGCATCTAGACCCGCACTTTCTAACCTGTGGTTACCACTAGTTCTAAGGTAATACTGTAAGCATAACATGCTCTGTGGTAACACTGTGCGCATGACTTGTAACAACATTAACAGGGATAACTGTATCAAATTCTGGAAGCATGGATGCGGACGATAAAAAAGAATCACAACCAACACGCAGTAAACCATGGAGCCTTTAAGGAAAACAATAAACAAGACCAATAGCAACAAACAGAGCGTACCACCAAATTTACTTAACGGTGAACCGTAACCAGTCGACCTCGTCGGCATTGCAAAAAACCAGCAGTTAGCTGTTAACACGTCGCTATCCACATCCAGGTAACTTCGTCGTGAGACAAATGAAAAAGTTTATACAACAACTGCATCATCTTACGATGACAAGAGAGCATAAGGCACAGAGAGGAACACTCCCAGTCCAGCCCTTGGGTTACTAAAAAGTTGAGAAAAGTTATTTTTTGACGCGGAAGTCTGTCTGCCTCATTGTGATGCTCATGGCTGCAAATGGCCGTGGTCTACTAAGTAGGACTGTTATTTGCAAATTCAGCCTTAATAATCCATAATTACAGAAACTCGTACATATTCAAGAGTCGCAAGCGAAGGATTTGGTTAAAGTTGAGTCATTAGGACCACTCAAAAACTTCCGTTTCTATAACTAACTTTACTGGCTTTTTGATATCACAGCTGACGCCCCGAGTGTCTGAGTGTTTTGCCCGAGTTGTTCGAGGTCTGAGTGTTGGCGATAACTAATAATATATTGCATAACACTGTGCGCATGACTAGTTCAGTGGTAATACTGTGCACATGACTTGTTCAGTGGTAATACTGTGCACATAACTTGTTCAATGGTAATACTGTGTGCATGACTTGTTCAGTGGTAATACTGTGCGCATGACTAGTTCAGTGGAAATACTGTGTCCATGACTAGTTTAATGGTAATACTGTGCGAATGACTAGCTCAGTGGTAATACTGTGCGCATGACTAGTTCAGTGGTAATACTGTGCGCATGACTAGTTCAGTGGTAATACTGTGCGCATGACTAGTTCAGCGGTAATAGTGTGCGCATGACTAGTTCAGTGGTAATACTGTGCGCATGACTAGTTCAGTGGTAATACTGTGCGCATGACTTATTCAGTGGTAATACTGTGTGCATGACTCTTTCAGTGGTAATACTGTGCGCATGACATTTTTCAGTGGTAATACTGTGCGCATGACTTGTTCAGTGGTAATACTGTGTGCATGACATTTTTTAGTGGTAATGCTATGTGCATGACTAGTTCAGTGGTAATACTGTGCGCATGACTAGTTCAGTGGTAATACTGTGTGCATGACTTGTTCAGTGGTAATACTGTGTGCATGACATTTTTTAGTGGTAATGCTATGTGCATGACTAGTTCAGTGGTAATACTGTGCGCATGACTAGTTCAGTGGTAATACTGTGTGCATGACTTGTTCAGTGGTAATACTGTGTGCATGACATTTTTTAGTGGTAATGCTATGTGCATGACTAGTTCAGTGGTAATACTGTGCGCATGACTAGTTCAGTGGTAATACTGTGTGCATGACTTGTTCAGTGGTAATACTGTGTGCATGACTAGTTCAGTGGTAATACTGTGCGCATAACTAGTTCAGTAATAATACTGTGCGTATGACTTGTTCAGTGGTATTACTGTGCGCATGACTTGTTTAGTGGTAATACTATGCGGATGACTTGTTCAATGGTAATACTGTGTGCATAATACTGTGTTGTTCGTGAGTGTGGGTCAGTTGATCGTAATTCTTCACTACTAAGAAGAATGATGTGTGTTTAAGACAACAATGTTTAAAGTAGTCGGCTAGGAACACGTTAAACTGCGC
This sequence comes from Ricordea florida, assembly GCA_949710005.1. Lineage (NCBI taxonomy): Eukaryota > Metazoa > Cnidaria > Anthozoa > Corallimorpharia > Ricordeidae > Ricordea > Ricordea florida. The sequence continues at coordinate 2,889,878 of OX453285.1, forward strand.
ACTGTCGGCCACAGGTTTTTCAGTTGAGTTATTATAAATTTTCTTTACTTAGCGCTTTTTTGCAAAAAATCCGATAATGCAACGTTGCATAGTTAGACCGTAAAACGAAAAGAAGACATAAAATTGCGGGGAAACGGAATGACGAGGCAGGTGTTGATGGTCTACGCTGACCGCTACTCTGCTAAAGCGAACGGCTCAGAAGACGGCACTCGATCGATTAAAGTTGCACACACATTTAACTTCGGGGAACATTTATTCCACCAAAGAAAATTCCAAAATCTGACCGTTTTTCGGCAAAACGGGCCGCCGCCTATTGTTTTATTGGTTGATTCAATTGCGCTTGCACATTTGTTGATGTTTATAATATAGCTACGTTCTTACGTGCACTCTGATTGGTCATTTTTATCAGAGTATAAAACATAGAAAAAGTGTGTTTTATTGTTTTTCGCCACATTACCTCCACTCAACAATTCTCTAAGAGATGGCGAAAAACATTTTCTTTGAAGAAATTCATGATGGAATTCTCTACGAAGCAGAAGAAAGTTTTGAAGCTGAGAATAATAAAACAAATAAAGAAGAAGAGGCGAATAAAGTCGAGAAGTTGGTCAGGGCGTCGGTTTGTCGATCTGTGTGCTTTGTTGTTTCTACTCGCGGCATGTAAAATCTATATCATAAAGCGAATAAAGAAGCCTAAGCCGTGTATTACACTGTGATTAAAACACTCCGGGCACTTGAGAACACTCGAGAAATGTAGAAAACACTCGCCTGCGGCTCGTGTTTTCTACATTTCACTCGCGTTCTCAAATGCCCGTCGTGTTTTATCACAGTGTAATACACGGCTTAGGCTTCTTTATTTGTTAATTATAGCAAAACATTTTCTTGGAAACCAAGAGGGCTGCACGTGCAATCAATACACCGCTCTTAGATCCGCCACAGGTCTCGGGGGTCGGGGGCCTGTGGTTTCAATTGACTGGAGCATAACGAAACGCGGTTGTTTATTGAATGCAGTGCTGTTGTAAAATCCCTTTAAGACAAGAGCGAGGCGGGAGCTTTGGCAACTTTAAGAGCTGAAGGAAAGGAATGGGTAACAAAAATCGTTTAACTTGGAGGTAACAAGACATATTCAGCATCAAGATCCATTAAAAAATAGTTGGTCTAGGATCACACGTGGCTACTGCAGTTTAGTAATTTTTATACGCTGTGCCCTTTATTTTATTGTCAAGTCATAATGCACCAAGTTTTTCAATTTCTAAAATTGACTTGAAAAGTCATTGCAGTTAATATTTAAATTTGGTCTCTGAGGTGATTGGGTCTGGTGTGGGTGCATAATAAACTAGTCCGAACACTTCAAATCCCAGCATCCCTTGCACGTCTAGTTCTATATCTTACTTACATACCGATGACATAGTGGCTGCCAGGCTTCTGGCTCGTAGCTACAAAACTGAATTGGGTGCAAGGAACGACTGAAAGCCTGCAACTATTTTGTTGCGCAACAGGTCAGAGGCTAAACTACGGAATACAGGGCCACTTCATTTACTTCATTTGAACAATAGTAGAGTTCATTGTAATATGCCTCGTTCTTCAAAATTAAAGCCTCTGACACATGTAAATGAAGTGGTCCTGTATTCTGTAATCGCTCCCAGAGCAGGTAAATTATGTTTATTTCGAGTCAAGGAAAATCAACATTCGTGCTCTAATAAAATTCGGCCACACTTCGAAATATCCCTTGAAACATTTGTTGTAGACTTTCAGTTCAGTTACTCTTGAATTGTGCTTGGCATTCAGTTATTTGAAATCAGTCCCACAGAACCGTTAATAACGTTGCTAATAATATACATGCAAAAATTTCAGCATGCTCATTGGCTGAGAGCACGTCAATTAATCCCAAACAGTGCAGAAAATTGAAATTGAGTGCAAAAAGTTGAAATTGAGTGCAGAAAGTTGAAATTAAATTTTTGTATGTATATTATTAACAAGTAATCACATGATTTCGAGAGCAATTTGGGATAAATCAGCACTCGTAAATTTTTCAGACTACAATTCGTTAGCCTTTGAAAAATTTACTCGTGCTGATTTATCCCAAATTGCACTCGAAATCATGTGATTACCTATACAAAATGGACTTCAAACTTCACGCTTGATTTAGTGTAGATTACCGTAAAGCACATGCTTACATCACATGATCGTTTGTTCCTGCAGCGTTAAAGCAACGCAAGTGCTGCGTGAACACTGCTCATCTCTCTATATACAGTCGCACTATACTTATATCGCTGCTTTCGTGCAACGCAAAACATAGTTTTGCATACTTATGCATGACTCATGTCTTTCTAGCCAGTTTTCGTACGTTTCGTTTTCTGCGGTATCTAAATAAATTCACCTTTTGTCTGAATAGTTCACACTGATTTATCATCTGAAGGTCGTTGCTCGCATCACGTGATCGTGTTCCTCCCCGCATCCTTGACACAACGTTGCGAAGCGCTGCGTGAGCACTGCTCGACTGCCTATCGCTTCTAACGACTTATCACTCGCAGTTTTGATGCAACTCATCTGCAACGCAAACCGTAGCTTATGCATTACGTGCGAAGTCATATTTCGGCGGCAGCGTTACCAACTTGCCAGCGATCATGCAACCTTCCCGAGCAGGGATTCGTGCAGCGCGGTTCCTGAGTCGCTAAATCAGGGCTGACTAAAGGTAATTTGTTTCTTACGGGTAGAGCGTGTCTGTAAGAAAAGAAAAATTGAAATAAATATTGGTAAAAACATAAAAAAGAGGTTGAAATGCGACAATCCACGTAAAAATGACTACATCGCGAGAAACTACTACATCATTCACGATGAATAATAACACATTCCATAACACCATTTTTATTGTTATTGTAATTATTCACTGTTACTTACATGACACTCTACTTCTTATAATTACGGACTACTTGCACGTGATTCACATTTGCATATTTCTTTACAGAGCAGTACAAAGCTTTTCTATTATTAACAACACTTTCTATTGGCTCCTATTTATGCTAGAACGTTTTAAGATGTGAGATGATAGGAAATCTTCAGCCAATCAGATTGCGAGCTTGATGTTGATTCCACTACTGAGAGGGTGGTACTTCCTCGACCATTATGCGGGACACCGACTCCCATCCTGTATATGCATCACCAATTGTATGCCCACTACTGCATTTGCCTACCCAGAGTTCGATGAGGACTGTGCCCTGTGCGAGATTCTCAGAGAACCCCTAAAACGAACGATGATGTAACAGATTGGGTTGACCAGAGGGCCAGGCGTTGTACACAGCAGCCTCTATAGTCATAGGACCACTGCATTCACTGTTGTTAAACTTGAAGAACCATCTGTTACACTTGGCACTTCCTTTGACTCGGAGGTTCCCTTGGTAAGAGACCCTCAGAGCCGTGTTGCTGTGAAGTTTGTTGAATGAGCATTCCTAAAAACAAACGTTTTACATTGTAAGAGTCTAGTTTACGTAAACTGCAAGTTTTGGGGAGAAAGCCAAACAATTTGACCTTGATTTTTTTAAGCCTCTCTCTTCCGATTACCATATTATTTAATACTGTTGATTTTTTTCAAATTTAAGTATTCATTACTAAGTTATTATTCACGTTGTTTTAACCGGCAGTTGGTACTTATTATTCAGCTTCCCCCTTCGAAAATGGTGTTGACCACTAATTACCTTGCCTGTTCCTAACTTAGTGAAGAAAATAAAAAGCTAATGTGCTGAATAAGGGAGCACTAGAGTAATTGTTTTAGTTATAAGCCTGTTGTTTATCTAAATTACATTATTATGGGACCTAGCAGAACCTTCAATCACGTTCATCTTACTGCATCATAGAGATAAGTAGGTTGAACCGAATCTAAAATTTACAGATTCTTAATTAGAGTTATTGAAAGTAGCTCGGTTTGTGGATCAGCCAGAACTCTACCTTTTAATTCTAGAAGTTAAATTGTCAATAGGGATCACTGATTACGGCTGTCCTTGGTTGTTTTCAAATTGAGATTCAATCCTAAACAAGGACCACACAGGGAACTCAGGTGCAATAATCTTTTTTTCAGCAGGTCTAGAATGAAAATAAAACTCATTTTCAGATTCGGGTTGGTGTTCAAGTCAAGGAATTGATACAAACCGATTGAAGAGTTTGCACAATCGATTGTATAAATCTGTTTTGTATTGATTTAAAATTTATTCTTTAGACCGGAATGCTTCTTGATGATGCAATCCTTTCAATACTAGTCATGCATAATAATTAATAATAGTTAATGATAACAATAATTAATTAATAATAATAATAATAATAATTAATAATATTAGTATTAATTAATCATAATTAATATTAGTCGTGCATATTTATCTGTATGTCAGATCTTTATACATATGCATGTTTTGTTGCAGGAGTACCGTGCTGAGGTGGAGAAAACTTAAAGCTTCTTTATAAATTGAATTCAAAGGAGTGTCTACCTACTTTTAATTTACCACTATCTGCGACCGAATTTGTTTTCCACACACATTGTTTCCAGTTTTGTTGTTGAAGCAAATCTGTCTTAGCCGTGTCTCCTTTCTCTCCCTTCATTCCCATGATTCCATTTTGCCCTTTCTCTCCAGTCTCTCCTTTTTCTCCATTTGAACCTCTTGGACCCATTTTCCCCGCTGCACCTGCCACGCCTTGTAGCCCTTGTGGCCCCATCTCGCCTTTTTCTCCTTTGCTGCCATCCCTTCCATGATGTCCAGGTAGCCCAGGCATTCCCGGCATACCATTCGAGCCCGGCATACCCGGCATTCCACACGACGATAACGGGCACTGAGAAAAAAGGAAATGAAATGTTTTGAAATACAGCTATGGGCGTGTGAGAGCTAGAACTTATGATACCTGATACAAGACTCTATTAACGCAATGTTGGTTGGTTGGTTACAGAAATACACTTACATACACGATATTGAAACAAAAAACATTTTTGCTGCATCTTCAACGGAGTATTTTTTTAAGGAAACCGTAAATTCTTTATACAGTTTCCAATCTTGAATAACCAATTTTGCCCTGGATCATACTGAGAAAATATCGGTTCACGGTGCCGGTCGTTCCCGTATGAACCTCGCTGGGCTGGGTCCGTACTGACAAGATCAAGGGTCGATATTCTTCCAACATCGATGGCTGAAGAGAAATAAGGCAAACAGTGGGATAGGAAGAATGGAGATGTTTTGTTGAAATGCTATTTGTGGGGTGGACTTACGACCTCCTTTGAGATAACTGAATACGTTGACCGGATTAAGTAGATTTTTACAAAAGAATAATGAGTTATTTAAGTGGAATAACAGAACAACGAAAATTACCGAGCCTGGAATAATAGAATAACGAACACTCGCTCATTCCTCTTTCCTCATCAGATCCCAGTACAGCCCCGAGCAAGCTTAGTCACGAAGCTGTATATTACCTACCTTACAATGGTCCCTGCCTTTCGCGTTTTCAACATCTGTCTTATTGATGGTGTCTTCCTGAGCTAATGCGCCACGCAGAAAGAGTAAGAGGAACAAAGGAGCTGCGAATCCCATTATGGATGATTGCTCGATCAAAGATAAACGGTTTTGGCTGACACAAGATTAATTGAAGATCTGAAGGAAGACTTTGCTTGTTTGAAATAGATATCATATTTGTTACATGCCAATTTATTCAGTCAGATTTTCTTGAAACCAAACACACTTTTGTGGAGAAAACAGTTCTGATTGGTTGAATTTCGAGGTTAAATTTAGTTAATGGGTTTCTGACAGAGCAGAAAGGGAACAAGTTTGGACGTGCTCTTAGGAATTTCGCCAAAAAATTAATAGCCGAAATATTAACACGTAAAATGAATCTTTCAGGAACGCTATTCCGCACTAGGCCAGTATCTAACTCCTCTAAGAATTCCGCTGAATTCCTGTTCTTGTTCATCTTGATAACTTGGCGGAACCAAGATTAATTTAAGATTTGAAAGGAAGACTTTGCCTGTTTGAAATAGATATTTTATTTGTTACATGCCAGGTTATTCAATCAGGTTATCCTGAAACCAAAGACACTCTTGTGGAGAAAACAGTTCTGATTGGTTGAATTGCGAGGTTAAATTCAGTTACTGGGTTTCTGACAGAGCAGACAGGAAACAAGTTTTGACGTGCTCTTAGGAATTTCACCAAAAACAAATAGCCGAAATATTAACACGTAAAATGAATCTTTAAAGAACGGTATTCCGCACTTGGCCAGTATCTAACTCCTCTAAGAATTCCACTGAATTCACCTGTTCTTGTTCTTCTTAATAACTTTCTTGATAGATGCTAAACGTTACCGAAGCACTGTTGGTATGGCAGTAGAACATTTCGTGTTTGTCTCGTGTGTTAGTCTCGACAATCACGAGATCACTCTCTAACCCGATGCAGGGGAGATGGGGTGGGGGAAGTTGAGATTGTGATGACGAAAACAACTCAACTCAAACTAAAAATCAGCCCTGGTTCAAACTTACTAATTATATCATGAGGCATAACCCCCGGGGGGAGGGGGTACTGCCATATATGGGCTATATAGTTATATGCCGCTGTGAAGGGTATGGTTTTCAAGCAGTTTACTCTAGCATAGGGTATATAAATCAGAGCGTTTGGGTCTAGAATAGGGTATCATTTTTAACAAAACTGACCAGTTGGCAACCTCGTTCCAAGGGTCCTCTCTCTACCTCGAGGTAGAGAGAGGACCCTGGGAACGAGGTTGACCAGTTGGTTGAAGATTTTTTGTTTAAAACAGAACAAGCATAAATAAATCTTTTTCTGAGAGAGAAACGATTGTGGTGTAAGGTTTTGTTTTGGCTACACTGTGCTAGTGACCTCAGTTTCTGGAAAACAGCTACTCTAGGATAGGAGTGATTTGGGGGGTTTACTCTAGTATAGGGTAGCAAAATTCAGCTGAACCAGCTCTGGTATAGGCTAAGGGTTCCAGGGTTCCAGCTGCACATCTCCACCCAGAAATTCCTAAAGTATCGCTAAGGGTTTTAGTGTTCTAGCAGCACATCTCAACCTAAAAATTCCTAAAGTATCCTTCTAAAAATTCCTAAAGTATCCGTGACTATGGTTATGCCCCCCAGGGCATAACCATAGTCACGGCGGGGAATACATGAGGCAATGGTTGGTGAGATACCACTTTGAGACCCAAGTGGGAAGGGTAAGGGCATTCACTACTCATCCCCACACCACCCTTGAAAAAATCCTCTGATAGTAAAAAGCCATCCCCTGATGTTAGTTCTTCAATAAAGCCTTTTTGTCAATCAAATCTTCATTTGTGGCCGAATATATGTTGGAGAACAAACATGATTGTCTATTGAAAAGTTCATTAACAGGTGCCTTCCTGTTTCCTTGTGTTATACCGTGTGTTACTTATTTTTGTTTTCTGAAGCATTTGAGTTTGGTTGTAGCCTTTGAAAGCTCACAACTCAAGGGATGAACAGTAGGCCAAACAAAGCCTCTAGTCCTGATAAGAATGCAGCTACTACACTGAGATACAGTCAAATAAAAGGCTCACAAGAGGGGCAGGTCAGTCACAACACTTGAAATAAAACAATCACGAATATTACTGATCTCACAACAAGATGCTTTAAGCCTAAGGGCCTCCATTTAACCCGTCTGTGGTTTCATTTAGTGTTGATCTTGGACATCTGGTTGGTGGTATTTCATCCTTGGCATTCCGTGAGTGTGAACATTTGTGACAACATTCATTAGCAACGTCAAAATGATCAATGGTTCTTTTGACTTTTTCTTCATCTTCAAGATGCAGTGCTCCTAGTTCTTCCACAGGAGCTGTTTTCTCCTGTAAAGAAAGAGAGAGAAAAATCCATAACGCTGACTGGTTGTCTATGGGACAAATCACACTCCAAAATGCATGGCGAATCGATTCACACTTCATTCCCCTTTAATCACTTGCTTTGCTAGACATAGTGGTGTTATGTAACGCTTTATTCCCGGTTTGATGAAGTGCAAATGCTATTGATATGCCAAGCGCCTAAACAAAATACAGTTTGCACATATCCTTTGAATAAATAGATAAATAAATGCAAGTTAAGAGTGAATCTAATCCTGTAATACCAACCTCAAGCTTCAGTCCTGTTAGATCTCTTTTCATGGCATAGGCATCCTCTCCATCAGCATAATATTTAGGTTCAATCTCAGAAATACTGTGTGGAAAGTACAACATTCACAGAATTACACATCACAGGTGGTGTTACACTGCAACTACTCACACCAAGGACACCGAAATAAATTTTAATACAAATAAATGAACGTCAGTTTTTGACACTGAACAACAGATTTGTGGCAAGTTTTTACTGATCAAAACCATTCTTTTTTAAACCTGATATGTTTTGTACAGTTATAGAGCAAAAGTAAAAATATGCATTTTAAGCAAAATATAAAACCATTTTAGAGATTCTTTAGTTTAGATACTTGCCTATGATTGGCTAATTTGCTTCAAAATTTGATTGGTTTGCCTTGGTTTGAGTAGCTACACTGTATACCACTTTACAAGAATGGTTTATCAAATCAGTTGACAAAGTAAGTGTTCCTACCACAGGATTTAAGCCCAAATACCAATATTCATTTTCTCTTAACTGTTCTCAGATATTTGTTACAGTACTAGTGAGGAGAGTTTGTTTAAACAACAATACAATTCTTTCTTAGTGATATTTTGATATTCTCATAACACAAATGGTTGACAACCAGTGAATATTGTAATGAGAAACTGGATGCTGGTCACTACTAGGTCTTGAAGGGTTAAAGGGTGCTGATGCTTTGGACATGTACCCTTGACCAGAGTGCAGTACCAGTTTCTTCGCCAGCTGTCTTCTTTCTATGTGTCTTTAGTATAAATCTACTAGCATTCTATCACAAATGCCGCGCTTTGATTGGCTATGCTACCCACTATCTATTCTGTGATAGACAGTGAGTAGCGTAGCAGTGTGCCTTTGGTAACAACATGACGGCCGCTTCTTCACGTTTTCGAAGTGTCTGTGAAGAAGATTTAGACAGTTTACTGGTCAAGGCTGTTCCAGAAAAGACAAAGTTTTGAACGACTAGTAGATTTATACTAAAACAATTAGATTATCCCTCTCGCTTTCTATGCGTGATAGTTGACTTGGGCTGCACCCTCATCAACTATCACTCAATAGAAATCTTGAGCTCACAATCTAATTGTCTAATAGGTGTTCAGTGGACACCAAAAGTTCAGTGATTAAAAACAGATCAGGTAAACTAAGGCGCACACGAGACAAGGGCACACACGGCCAGAGCTTATCCCGGTTTCATTAGCATGAAGCACCTGGGAGTATTATTACTCCCCCCTGGATGGGATGATAGTCCATTGCAGGGTCACCCCAGCATTATATCGCTGGTACCCATTTATACTGGTGGAGCAAGACAGTGTGGAGTAAAGTTTCTTGTCTAAGGAAACAACACAGTGCCAGCACCAGGGCTCGAACTCCACACCTCTTACTCGGAAGTCCGACACGCTAACCACTACACTACTGTGCCTCCACAAGGTAAACCAAGAAGGAGCTTTAATATTCTTTAACCCTTCAAGCTCCCATACCAATAGTCGTTTTCTCCTACAGTAACTGTTCTCATATATTTGTTTAAACATCAATACAACTCTTTTTTGGTGATCACTTTTGTTATTCTCATAACCTTAATGGTTGATGAACAAGGAATATTGTAATGAGAAAATGGATGCTGAGACTTTTAGGGTTAAATCACTAAAATATTTCAGTTAGAGTTCAACTTGGATCAATAGAAACTGTCATTCAAGTCCCAATAGTGATCAGGCTAGAGTTTCTCCTGGGGATTCTAGTACATTATATCATATTAACATAATAAGAATATAACGGAGTATTCACATAATATGATGAGAAGTCTAGTTATTCTAACACATTCTCCTAACCAGTACTATTTTAAGAACTGGAGACCATTTAGGAGAATTTGTACATGTATCTTGGAATTGGTACTGAAAGGGTTTGGAAAGGTTTGCCTTCTCACCTGAAACCAAGAGTCTTGTTGTAAAGATGCAGAGCTGCTCTGTTACTGTTTGGAAAAAGGATATTGAGTAAGTCAGTGCATCAACCACACTTAAGAAAAAAAAGGTTGACGACAGGGACAGTAGGTGCTGGTAAGTACATTACTCAGGGTGTTCATTCGGTATCAGAGATCGGAGAATTCTCTGGCTACTACAGAGAATTCTCCGGCTACTACAGAGAATTCTCTGGTTACCACGAAAAATTTTCCAGCAACTAGAAAGAATTCTCCAGCCAAATTTAGAAGGCCCAAGCTGGTTTTAAACTTAGACATGGAACGCTTTCAGAATATTCTCCTGTTACTTTACACAATTCTCCTGCTACTACAATTCTTATTGAAAACCCTGACTACTGTATGTGTAACTCCATTTTTGTGGACTTCAGCAAAAATTGGCAAGGGACAGAAGAAAAATTAAGTAAATGAACTAAATTCTGACTAATGATTTTGCACATGAATGGGATTTGGTTGAGGAACACAAATGCAAAATTTCCTACCTTTTCCTCACATGGAGAGAAACGTACTGAGCATGAAAACATTCCACCATAGCTCTGGAGGCCTGTTGATTAAAACAAACAGGACTTGTTAACATAAACAAAAAAAACAATGATTGGTACCCCTCCAAATCTCCAAGGAATGGTCACACTGCATGGTTTGATCCACAGATGAAACTGTTAGAGCCACACTTTATAGTAAAACAAACAGTACCACAGTACAGTACTGTTCAGTAGCTTTATAAAGAATGGTCACACTGTATGGTTTGATCCACAGATGAAAAAGATAGAACCACACTTTATAGTAAAACAAACAGTACCACAGAACAGTACTGTTCAGCAGCTTTCCAAAGAATGGTCTCACTGCATGGTTTGATCCACAGATGAAACTGTTAGAACCACACTGTATAGTAAAACAAACAGTACCACAGTACAGTACCGTTTAGTAGCTTTACAAAGAATGGTCCCACAACATGGTTTGATCCACAGATGAAAAAGTTTGCACGACACTGTATAGTAAAACAAACAGCGCCACAGTGCTGTTCAGCAGCTTTCTAATCAAGTATCATGCTTGGTCAAAATACCTGTTCCATCAGTTTCTGAGCTAGTCCTAGCCTTCTGTGGGAACGTTTTACAGCCTGGTGAAAACAAACAAACAAAATAAAATAAAATATTTTATATGGTCAATTACCAAATCAAATGCTCTTGAAAGATAAATAGTAGCTGTCCACAATTCCTTTGCAAAGAAATATCCGTATGAAACATACTATTACAAGACAGGCATTTATCAATTGAAATTTTTTTCATGAGAATGATTGTCAGGGAAGGGAAAAGGGGGCTTCCGTCAAGGACGGGGGAGGGGTGAGTGAAGAGAGCAGGGTGGGGCAAAGGAAGGAGGGTAAGGAACAGTTTGCAAGGATCTGAAGGAAATTAAAAACATGAAAATTTCAAAGTTTTCAAAACAGGAAATACTCAGATGTTAGTACAGATAATTAGTGTAGAGAATCAGCAACAAGCAAAATTTGAGCACAAAATTCCAAATGTTTTTTTTTTTTGATTTGGTGACCTCAAGAAGAAATTTAGTAAACTTATTTTGTATTTAATAATATACATGCAAAACTATAAATGCACTGATTTGCTGAAAGGCCGTCAACTCATCCCAAACAGTATAGAAAGTTGAAATCTTGTGTGGGTAGGCACTTATAATTATTTTGACTTTTTTCATGAGAATGATTGTCAGGGTAGAGGCACTGGTAGGGGGTCTTTATATCACCCGTCTAAGTTTCAAACTTTTTCACGTCGCAATTTGGAAGGTTCGCAGGTCGTTGTCATAATTGTGTGTGAGTGGCTCGTCATTTGTCGTTATTTCAGCTCCTTTGTGTCGCCATTTCAAGGCCATGTCGCTTGTCGGAATTTACCCCTAACAGGCCAGGGGCCTCAGGGTAGAGGAAAGGGTGGTTTTCTCAAGACAAGGAGGGGGAGGGGTGGGGGAAGGAAAGGGTTGGGCTGGAAGAAAGGGAGAAGGATAAGGGAGGGGAGGGTTAGGGGTAAGGAAAAGTCAAGGAAATTACAAATATCAAAATTTCAAAGATTTAAACACAGGAAATTCTCAGATGTTAGTGCAGATAATTAGTTACAAGAATCAGTGACTGTAGAAAATCCAAATGTTTTTTTTTTTTTGATTTAGTGATGTGACTCAAGAAGAAATTCAATAAAGTCATTTGGTATTGAATTGTTTGGACTAGAGGTTAAATTGATAAAATTTCTTACCAAGGAAGTGATATGACCATGAACTGCTTCATCTGGTTCCTCTTCCCTGATAGAAAGAAACCAAATAGAAAGATAACTCAACAAACTCACAATATGACCAGCTCCCAGTTGGCTTGATAGCTCAGTTGGTAGAGCACTGCTCCGGTATCGCAGAGGTCATGGGTTCGAATCCCGTTCAGGCCTGAGTTTTTTTTTTTTTTTTTTTTTTCAGGCTTTAAAATTCACAGCTGCTTAAGTTGTGTACATAACTGCCATGATCATTTAATGTTATAACTCAATTTGTTTTCTAAAATAACTGAGCAAATTCTTACATGCTCATTATTCAAGAGTCATGTTGGACAGTAAACAAGGACCACAGCATGAACAGGCAAAGCAAACTCAAGTTTTCAATAAAGTTTATATATTTCATGAAATTAAACTGCCAGATCAAAATTAATGCAAGGCAGAGGCATCATCAAAAGGAAACTTACAATTATTGGAGATCATGTTGAAAACTAGTACATGCATCATATGTGATGACTTGGACTTCAATTTAGAATGGTCAGAATCAAGTAAAATTTCATACAATTTCTTTAATAAGTCAACAGGACAATAGTGCTCTGTATCTATTTCTTTAATGGTAAAATTTCAATTCAGATGGCTGGATTATGTTGGTACAGGAAAACTGCTGGAAGACCAGACATGAGGCTGATAAACAAGGACATGAACAGAAGGTGGTGGAAGATGATTGCCTGGCAAGATCAGAACAATAACTTCAAGGCTGCACTGAGATGGGTGCCCTAGGGGAAAAGGAACAGGGAAGACCAAAACAACTGGATGGAAAGAGTAAAGAGGAAGAGGAAGAAAGCAGAGTGGAAGTTGTGGGTGGAGGCAAAGCTGTCATGGCAAACATAGACAGGAGGAAAAGGACTGCAAAGACTTAATGTATTGAAAGGTGCACTAACAACTTCAATTCAGAGAAGAAGGGCATGCACAAAGACTAACATTTCACAAGGCATGCTCCAACAGGATACGTGATTAAAAAATAGACAGACATTGCTGGTAAGACCTTTGACTCTGGCACAGCTTATATCCCAAAGTGAAACATGAAGATGAAAAATTAGATATGGAGCATTGATTCACTATTTCATGGAAGAACATATTTATGTTTGATTATATTGAGGAAACCAGTTGGCTAACATTTAAGGTTATGCATACATTTTTGCCAGAACATATCCTACTATTTTCCCTTTCTCATCTTCTGCAACATAAGACAACTAAAAAAAAGACAAAAAAAAATTCAAATCAAGGGTTGAATTTATAACATGTTAACTTTCTAACATTCCAGAAGTCTGTGTGCTAATCACAATAAATTCCATTATGTTACTTGGCTTGAGAAAAGCCCTATAGAAAATATCCTAAGGAAAATATGCACACTGATTGGTTAAAATCGTGTTTCTCGATAGAAACACAAACAAGTTTTCAGGTTAATGACAGGTAAATCGCATGGTGGAGAGAATCTATGTTTTCATGATAAATAAAACAATCCCTTTTTCTTTGTTGTTTATTATTTTCCTTAGGCTATTTTCTGAAAGAAATAAAAAACATTTTCTTTGCGTTTCTGTCAAGTTAGAGGAACACTCCTGAAAGTTTGCGATAACTCAAAAAAAAATGTGGAAACACTCGTCTGTCAGCTCGTGTTCCCACAGCATTTCTAGTTCGACCAAACTTCCATTGATTTACCTGGGGCCAGGACAGTCCATGGTAAAAATAGTACTTCATCTGATAATTTTCTGGCAGGCACAGCAAGTTGCAATGCTGCATGTTCATCAGATCTTCAGGCTGCAATAACATTGCAAGATTGATTTATTGTAGTAAAAATCTGATGCATGCCTAATTTCTATATTGACCTTGGACAATATTGAGTATATTGTGGAAAGCTTCTTGAAAGCTGATTGGCACTAGCACAGGATTTAACTTTAATAATGTATAAGTACAGTACAACTTTGCATGTTTATTTATCACGGCTGAAAGCTCACTTTCATAATGGTAGACTTTGCGTTATTTCCGTATCACTCCATACTTCGATAATTCATTACACATACTGCAGAGGTGCTGTCGAAAGCAAGAAAAGTTTGCAAGTGCATTACCCACACACAAAACAGCTACAGCATGACTAATAAAGAACGGAGTTGTATGGAATTCTAACCGCAATACAGTTGTTGCTGTTGAAGAAGGAGACAGTACATCTATAGTCTGCATGCATAGTGTCCTCAAAAGTTTTCAGGAGCAACACGAATGCAGCATGAGAAGTTATGCTCAATGTCACAAATTCCTCGTTTAAACTTAAAACACGCTTAGATTTGCACATCACCTCCTACTACGTTATGCATACCGTAGCTGTACATGTACCGTTTCGTTTTTCGAAAACAAGATATGTTTGCACGTGCATTTAGCATGCATAACAGAAATGTAGTTCAAAGGCTAAATACACTCACCGTTGCACACCGAATGTTCATGATGGAGTCAAGACAGCAAAACAGGAATAAATTCGACTTTTAAATTTACAGAAGTTTTGCTCTGCGTTAAAATAATTTGCTTCCGAGAAAAACTCCGCTGGCTCAAGTAAATGGTCAGCGATTATTTCAACCGGTATATCCCATAATCCCGCGAGCTAGCTTTTGTTCGCCTGGCGCGAAATGTTATGGCGAAGAGGAATTGAGGTTACATTCAAAACTTTGATTTTTTTTTCAAGTCTTATTTTGTCTAGCTGTATGAACTGGTGGAGTCCCAGGGTAGAAGGAGGACCACTGTAGATGGGTGAAAGCATTAATGATGTTTTCAGCTATTTTGACCCCGCTTCGCTTGTGTTGTTCAGTTCCGGTTCGAGCTCTGGTTCATACTACTCGGCCTTAGACCATTTAGATCGAGCTGAATCTAAGATTCCAGAGGTTATTTGCATCGATGACTCACCTCAATCGGAAGAAGCGACCTCTGTGAGTGGAGGAACGTGTCCATCTGTGTACGAATGTGACAATGGTAGTTCTGTAAAAGAAATTTCCATAAACTCGCGACCATCCTCTCGCAACTCTTTCTCATCGCGAACTGGTCTGGTGGACGACTTCGATGTCGAACAGAACGAGACACGGGAAGATCCTTGGCCAGAGGAAGAAACAGCGTCACGAGAAAACAGCGAAAGTGAGCGATCCAAAGTTTCTGTCGAAGAGCCTGTTACTCGGCCCATTTTTCGTTCTCGAATTATCAGCCTTAAAGATTTCACCATTCCATGCCTTGAGTCGATAAGTTCACTTAAAGAACGTTTTGGGTCTGGATGTAAGTATCAACTGACTTTAAACCCGAGGAAAAATGGTTGCCGACCGAGAAAAGTATCTCGCAAGCGGTTATACAAGTATAAAAGAGACCTACAAAATGATCTTGAACAATGGGAGACAAACCTTAATGAAAAAAGCCGCAATGAAGCTTACATTGCTGTGGAGAACGTGGTAGATAATGAGCGTCCTCCAAAAGACTTCACCTACATAACACATAACATATTACATCCTGATATATCTCATCTGTTTGATATTAATTATCTTGTTGGTTGTACCTGTGAGCGGGTTTGCACACAGGAGTGCTGCGAATGCCCGAGAAATAGCGGAGGGGAGCTTGCATATGACAGGGCGGGGAAAGTGAGGGTTGAACCGGGGACACCGATATATGAGTGTAACTCACGGTGCCCTTGTGGTTTGTCCTGTAGAAATCGCGTGTTGCAACGAGGAAGGACAGTGAAGGTATGTTAAGTGGTTGTAGAGATTCAAACTATCTTTTATTTGAGTACAGTGGGAATGATTTCTGCACAGGTCCCTACTTCATTATGCATGCAGTAGCCATACTGTTTCATTCTGCAATAACAAGAAATGTTTACATGTGCATTACCCTAAACAATTCATCTGCTGCCTGTATAAGGAAGTAGGGACCTGTGTGGAAATCTTGCTGTACAGTGCGACATCTGTTAACTAAGTGTTAAGCAGTCACCCTTGGGACTTTGGAAAGTGGCAACTTAATAGAGGATGGCCACTTTATAGAGGATGGCCACTTTATAGAGGATGGCCGCTTAATAGAGGTAAAATATAAATTGAACAGAAATGACTGTCAACATCATTTATTGACTCTATATAGCATAATGGTTTTTGAAAAGGTTTAACTACGTGTAAATACATTCAAATAAATCCATGACACAAAAAGACAATTTTTTCACACTAACAGTCTGTGTAAACTCTATAAAGTTCAAAGCCTTTTTATCAAGATTTTTGAAAGATTTCCATGTGTATACAATTTGGGGCTTATGACTTGTCAGTACAACAGAGATTAAATTGCAGTTCTTGTTGTTATCAGTTTTCACCTGTTCTTAGTGTCGTCTTCCTGTCACCATTTCCCTCAAAATAATTTGGGACTTAAGAAAGGGGCCATTTAATGGGGGGGGTGGCTGCTTAATAAAAGTTTCACTGTAAGTGCAAATCTCTACTGTATATTCCAAGTATAGCTGCAGCAGTCTTCGTTAGACAGTAACATTTACTGGACATTCAAATCCTAGCTGTATGTTAATATGATATAATGTACTAGAATCCCCAGGAGAAACTCTAGCCTGATCACTATTGGGACTTGAATGACAGTTTCTATTGATCCAAGTTGATGTAATAAAACGCGGGTTCTGGCACAAAATCACAAAATTGGTTAGGTAGACGAGTTTTGAAGAAGTCTTGTTGAAGTCTTTGTGGTGTTTGCATGAGTATTGCTGATGTCTTGCCAACCTTGTCTTATGGTCTTTTTTCTATGAGTCTCTTATAGCTCAGAAGTAGAGCAGATATATATGTTATTTACCAGGTGGAAGGTTTGTATGGGAAAAACTGTGCCTGTGGTCTTGAGTACTCGAGACCAAGGGCACAGTTTTTTCCTATATGGACCAACCCAGCCGGTAAATAACTTATTTATTTTTTTTTGAATGTCTCCTTTTTAAAGTAAGAAAATAGATAGGAAATTGCTACAACAGGGAAAAAATCCGGCCCATGGGCCAATTATCATAAAAAGCTGGACCTGTCACATGGGCATGATCAGCCAATCTAATTCGAGGATGTAGGATTCTGGCCTGCACAGATCATGGAGAAAAAAAATAAAAACTAGTTATTGGAAAGTTGTTGGTTTGACTACTTTTATTATCAAATTTTGGAGAACTCAGATTTGCTTTTTCCAAGTTTTGACTTGTTTGAAAACTCAGGTTCAGGCTTTGTAATCAGTCTACGTTATAACTTAACTTTGCCAGAAAGATTGTATCATGATCACAACAGAATTAATGTATCACCTACAATTTAACTGAAAACTTCTTATGGTACATTAAAATCTCCACACTTTTACTGTATCACTGAAGTATATCCAGATCTGTGAGGAGAATTTGCATCTTGAACTCATGGAGCTGTACCTCTCACTTACGGCGTTGGTGCTTGTCAACAGGTTGCAGTATTCCGTACTTCTAATGGTTGTGGATGGGGAGTGAAGACAGTGGACCCCATTGAGAAAAATCAGCTTGTTACAGAATATGTCGGTGAGGCGATTACACAAGAAGAAGCGGAAGAGAGAGGGAAAGTGTATGACAGCTGTGGACAGACGTACTTGTTTGATCTTGACTTTAATGATGGGGAATGTTTGTACACGCTTGATGCCAAAAAATATGGCAATATCTCTCATTTTATCAATCATTCGGTGAGGAGTGGCTGATTTTGTTAAATGAATGTAGAATTTTCAGTGGCTATTGTCCACATTCATCACAGTAAAGTCTTAAAATTCTCTTCAGAAAAAGAGATCAGGTTTCACTGAAAAGAAGTTAAAAGTCTTCAACTAATTGCAGAATAGTGCTTAATGGTTACAGGGCTGGCATGGTCAGGGAAAAGTTAGTCTCCTTCGCAGCCGTCATTAGGGTCGTCACGCAACGCTCCTCCCCACTAACGGCTGCTCACGAGAGAGACACATTCCTTTCCCTTTGGTTTTTGAGAACCAATAGAATGCACGTTATTGTTATCGGCTACGCCAATCAAATTCCTCGTTATATTTGCTGGGCGCTTGCTGTGCGCGCGAAAACAAAACATGACAGATGAACACGTGCAAAACGACTTGGACCAGGTTTCCAGAATATGGAAGCCTGCTTCTTATTGGTCAATTTTATGGAAAGGAATGTGTCTCTCTCGTGAGCAGCCGTTAGTGGGGAGGAGCGTTGCGTGACGACCCTAATAGCGGCTGCGAAGGAGACTAGGGAAAAGTCAGCAGAGAACAAAAATTTTTCATGGTCAGCAAAAAGTCAGGGAAAATTGTAGTTCTTGACAAAGCTAATGGAAAGTCAGGGAATTTGTTTTCAGGGTTCCACAACGTTTTGTGTGGTAGTCGATATGTAAAGAATTATGCTTTTAAATGCAGTGTTTTTGGTCAGTGGTTTTCATTGTGAATACCTTCTTCCAAATATGGAGGAGAAGAAGGAGCAGCTTGTGCACTGGTGTTTGATAATTCACCTGGTGAAAAGTCAGTCCAAATGTTTTTGAGATCAGTAAAAAGTCATGGAAAAGTCAGGGAATTTTTTGGGTTCTAATGAGTGGTAACCCTGTAGTTAGAACCTGGGTGACTTGCATCTAACATTAATGAACTCCTTTTCAGTGTAATCCCAACCTGAGTGTGTATGCTGTCTGGGTTGATACGCTAGATCCTAACTTTCCTCGAATAGCGCTGTTTGCAAACCGCAACATCAAAATTGGAGAAGAGCTGACCTTCGATTACCAGATGTCAGGAGTAGATTCTGGTAGCCCTGGAATATCACCACGGAAACCAAACCACATAAAATGCAATTGTGGCTCAGACAACTGTAGAACATATCTCTTTTGAAAATGTAAATGTTTAAAATGGAACTCTTGATCATGTACATGTATACTACGGTATAAAGATGTATCAGGCGTTTCAAGGTTGGAGCAAGCGGACATCTAGATTTGGCACCTGAACATACATTACTCAACGTTACACTCAGGGAAAATTTAGGCTTTGTTCTTTTGGTTGAGATGTTGAAAGTAGCCATGTTGTAAAGTTGTGTTGTAGGGTAAAATAAATTTCAGGTCAAAATGGTTCTGAACTACTTTGATTTACTTTTTCATTTGTTTCAGATTATTAGAGGATTACAGAAATTAATGTGGTACCATTATTGGCCTGAAATTCATTTGAACCTACAGCAGTTGTCTTTGCGGCCAGTCCATTTGCTCAGTGCCCAGCCCTTGATTAAACCTTTGAGTGTGAACTGCATCGGAAGATGGTTGGGGTCAATCTAATGAAGGCTTTTTCTGTACACTTAACCTTTCAAGCCCAAAGGGTTCTCAATGTTATGAGTAAAATAGTCTGGCATTAGCCAGAGTAGAATCTATTAAGTCACTCCTAGGGTATAAAGGGTTAAAGGAGATACTTTTTTTTAACCCTTTAAGCCCTAAGGGGTCTCCCTGTGAGGTGTAAAATCGTCTGGCGTTAGCCAGAGTAAAATATATAAAGCCACTCTTAGGGTGTATATTGTTAAGAGATCTGAGAAGCCACTCTTTTTGTCACATGCCACGCATTCTTTTAAAGGCTAGTTTAAAGAATTTTTGTGAGATTAATACAATATCGCTCAGTTGGTCCTGGTCAATTTTAGTCTTTTTTGCTGTACAACCTGTTGATGCTAAAAGATAAAGTTGCATATTTTAACTTCTGGGAGGGAAATAGTAAATTAATATGCTTCTGTATATCTGTGGGAAAAGGTCACAATCACTCATCCAATTATGAAGTGTATGCTGTGGTTATCTGAGCTGTAAATGTGCGTTATTGACCAAGCTTGAGTTCAGGTTGGTTGCAAACTGGCCTAGCTCTCTTTTGGGAATTTATTGACTCAGAGGTAGTTGAGGTTAGCAAAAATGCAAAAATGAATGAGGCCAATCTTGACCAATCAAGTTGGGTCAATAAAAAATTTATTATACAGCCATTTCGTTTTGTTTTGTTTAGCTGCACAAAGAAGGAAATCCTAACACACAGTCGAGGTCCACCTTACCTTTGCATGCAGCCACTTAGAAATTGGGATTTGCCTTATTTTGTCTGCTCGCAGAACCAGCCATAGACTAAAAGAACACAAACTTTGAAGCACTTTTCCCGATCCTGAGAGGCATTTTTAATACCAATACCTTTTATGAGGTAATTCATGTTCTTAAACATTGAATATCATGAAGTGTATGTATTCTATTTGTGCTTGGGTTGGCATAATCTATGTTGAGAAGTTCATGAAAATAAGAAGCATTTTTGTTGTGATTCATTGTTTTTGTTCTTGATTATTTCTCCTCCTTCCCTGGATGTTTTCCACTCGTTTTCTTTGCAACTGCTTAAATTCCCTTCAAGAAGAGTATCTCACTCAAGATCCACTATTTCATTGCTGGGATAACCACATCTCTAAATGGTTTGAACCCAGGAGTCTCAGTAGTAGTTGTTTGTGGAGTTTGATCATCTGCGCGTCAGTAGTTAACTTAATAGTTAAAGAACTGTTGTTGATAATGTTCACATCTGAGTATCTGATCACTTGTTCCTTTTTGATTTCCTCTTCTGACATCATATTAGCCGTCTTTGCCTCTTTAAAAGCTCTGTAAGTACACTAATAATAATAATTATTACATCCATTTTGAAATCACAGGTGATCCCTGCAATTTGATTGGCCCACAGGAGTGTGATTTATTCACGAATCGCACTATCTTAGGCTCTAAATCGCATCTTTTTTTTCAGCCAATGAGAATAAACACAAAAATAAAGCAACCAATCAAATTTACAGGCCTGCTAAAATGAACCAATCAAATTGCTGCAAAATAAAAGACAGAAAGACCCTGTTTGGCAAATTTTGCAACTTTTGTTAACAAGAGTTTGGTTTTTGTTACAAAAATGGATGAATTCAATTACTTACAGTTCCTAAATGATGACAATGAGTTCCTATTGGCTGAAGAGCTAAATTTTGGCGAGTTTCCCACGTTCAGTGTTTATTTTGATGCATGTTTTGGCGATTCTTCCTCAACGTCGGCCAAAAATTCGTTTGGTCCCGAGTCCAGCATAACAAAAACAAATGAAAACCAGACAGCAACAAACCCTGTACCAACGACAGAAGCAGATGTTTCCAGGTTTCCTGTGGTTTCGAGTGAAGAAATACGAGAGCTTTAGTTGGTCGCTTTGAATAAAAATACCTGTCGCTCCACAAAACAGTGGATGAACGTGTTTAGAAGCTGGTGCCAGTCCCGCCATGTTGAAAATTTAACAAATTGACGTCCGTTTTTTATGCATCTGTCCTCTTATTGATGATAAATTGCGTCATAACATTGTCAAAGTGTTGTAGATCCACGAGCCGATAGGCGAGTGGATCTACAACAAACTTTGACAATGTTATGACGCAATTTATCATCAATAAGAGGACAGACGCATAAAAAACTGACGTCAATTTGTTTTTTACAATAACAAAACGCGAAAAAGGTCAAATGAAGACTTAAATGAAAAGAAAACGCAAGTAAACAGCAAGTAAACTCGAAAAATGCTGAATTTTATTTAAATTGACGCAATCAGGGCGCAACTATGCTCAATAACTTTTCTCGCCTTCTCATTGGCTTGTGACAACACGTAATACAATTTGATTGGGTAAAAATCTGACTGTTTGACAGCTCACTTATCACGCGAAAAAACCTTGCATAAATTAAAATTTTATGTGTCTGTACTCTTATTGATGATAAAAATTAGCCAATCAGCGCGCGAGAATTCGCTCAGTTATTGTAAAAAAGAAATCTTGCAAGAAAAAGACCATGTTTCTAATTTGTTTTCAAAACTGCAGAAGATTTGGTGAATGGTACATATAAAAGAGAATTGTGTCTAATTCGAAATCGTACAGATGGTTGAGCCTAGTGAATATGCTGAAAGGTGTATTTTTTACCATGTCATGGGCAATTCACATTAACATTCATATCCTAGCAGTATGCAGGATGTGTATAAAGGAAAAACCAACAATACCACTCAGCATATCTAATTTTAAAAACATACATACAACAAAATATAACATTGTCACTTTGCAGTCTCATCCATGTTTTATTAGTCATCAAAAGGACAAGTCCATGTTTGCAGTTCATTTGTACACGTAATTAAATACTTTTGAGTGTCATTTGGACTGAATGAGCACAAGTGCATTTTTCACAGACAAAAAAAAAGTGCATGAGCCTGTAGCACTAGTCCAATTTGATGTCTTAGAAAATTTGAGTTCTCTATACAAAATTGCACTCAAAAGCATTTGATTACTTGATTATAACGTACAAGCAAAAATTTAATTTCTAATTACTGCACTCGATTTCAACTTTCTGTACTGTTTAGGAACAACTTACATGCTCTCTGCCAATCAATTTTTCGCATGTATTTTATCACAACAGTAACTGCTTACTTTAGAGTTTGGAAAAAATTATAAGAATCAGCTTCCTGACATAACAGTTTTAAACTCAAAAAAATTATAGCCTTAGAGTGGCTCATGCTGGCAAAAATTGTGTTGCAAAAATAACAGGAATTATTATATGGCCATACAATAAGTCATTTATTGACCAAGTTTGTTTCAGCCTAAAAGGCTCAATATTGGCCTTGTTCTTTTTTGCACATTTTTTCTACTTCTAGCTCTTGGCCAATAAAAATGCAAGAATAGTTATGTTGACCTCTCCCTTGGTCAACATTGCATATATCTTGACCTCACGCCTGGTAAATAAGGTAAATGGCCGCTCACAGGCTTATCTCAAGGAGTTTGGAAATAATGGTAAGCCTAGTGGAAACAAAAAGCCTTTGGAAGTTTCTTCCAAATTTTCAAGTATTTTAAGTTTACCTATCAAAATTACCATAAGTTCCTCCTTGTTTCATAATTTCAGACTTTTGAAAATGCTTTTAAAAATATGTACCTTGACACTAGAGCAGATCAACTGTACTGAAATCACTTTGTATGTGTTTCTTATTAACTGCTTTAATACATCTAAGCAACCGTTTTCTAACGAGTTTGGCGGGCTCCCATTGAAAGGAATAATGATCACAATAAAACAAAGGTTTATCTACTGCTGTACTGTATATAAAAATTCAACTACCACAACACAGTACTGATCAGCACCTTTACAAAGGATGGTCACACTGCATGGTTTAATCCACAGATGAAAAAGTTAGAACCACACTGTATAGTAAAACAAACAGTACCACAGTATAGTACTGTTCAATAGCTTTCCAAAGAGTGGTCACACTGCATGGTTTGATCCATAGATGAAAAAGATACAACCACACTGTATAGTAAAACAAACAGTACCACAGTACAGTACTGTTCAGTAGCTTTACAAAGAATGGTCACACTGCATGGTTTACTCCACAGATGAAAGAGATAGAACCACACTGTATAGTAAAACAAACAGTACCACAGTACAGTACACTGTTCAGTAGCTCTACAAAGAACGGTCACACTGCATGGTTTGATCCACAGATGAAAAAGTTACAACCACACTGTATAGTAAAACAAACAGTACCACAGTATAGTACTGTTCAATAGCTTTCCAAAGAGTGGTCACACTGCATGGTTTGATCCACTGATGAAACAGTTAGAACCACACTGTATAGTAAAACAAACAGTACCACAGTATAGTACTGTTCAATAGCTTTCCAAAGAGTGGTCACACTGCATGGTTTGATCCACTGATGAAACAGTTAGAACCATTGTCAACTATTGCACCAGTACATAACTCAAATATGTATTCAATTAAATGTACTGTTCTCATGCTGCCTATCTGCAATGATCAGAAATTGAACGCTAGTACTACTATTTGGGAATAATCTTCATCACAGGGATTCTACATAGTAAAAAGGATAACAGTAAAAAAATTATTGTGAGAATTAAAGAGAATTTTCAAAGTGTTAAACTTTCTGTCAACCCAAAGGGAGAGGCATGAGTTGATTTTAGAAATTTTGCTTCTTTCTTTGGTTATTCATACTGCCTGGACAATTAAACCTAGTCACTGCCAAAATGCATTTTCTAATGCAAAAACTACACTGTTTTAACACAGATTTGCTTAAAAAGTCAATTCAAAACAAATAGTACCTATTTATTAGTGAAGAAACAGCACATAATCCACGGTAACCTTTGATAAAGTCTCTCCCATATATGGTTAAATGCCCATATATATATAATTACTTGAAGAGGAGTCTTGCTTGGCAAAAAGTGCTTGATGCTACAAAGCAGAGCTTTTCTACAGTGTAGTGAAGTCAAAAAGGAGGCATTGGTTTGCTGTAACTCTGAGTATCACGCCTTGTGTAAAACTTGATTACCGTAAAACAGTGCTCAATATATGGAAGTAGAGCAAAGTAGATGTTGCAGGAGAAAAAAACCCACAAACCCACAAGCAACATGTATCCACTTGTCAGAGGATTTAATAGAGAGACTTTATGGGAGGGTAACATGGATTATATGCCAAAGAAAGTCCTGCAAGACAGTGTCTGATCATACATCAGCATAGAAGATAGACAAAGTGGTTGAAATTACAATGTATTTTTCAAAACAAATCATTAATTTTTGTCTGACGATAAACATGCATACATGTGCGACATTTTTCATGGCTTTGGCAAAAAAAAATGCATTTTGGTTGTATAGATGTTTATGGACTATCAGTGCCACAGTGTTTATTAAGACCAGTCTTTGGAACCTCTGGCATTCAAGGATAAGTTATTATTTAAAGTTAAAGAAAATAAATATAAGCAAATGAAAAAACACAAACAAAAGAACCAAATCAACTTTTTTGCTAAGGTCCAAAAACTCTTCCAGAGAGAGATGTATTTCAACTCAGATTCCCATCACATGACTTGACGTAGTTCCATCACGATGTCAATCATACCATACTCCACATTCACCATGTACATGGTTGGTACATAAGGCAGTTATTAGGGACAGCTGGTTCTAACTAGGTAACATCTCTTGGAGACTTTTAATGTATGCTTCGTGTATCTTGGAGACAAATTCTGGATCATTCTGCATAAGAATTAAGAGAAAAATTCACTCCACATATTGTGAGAAAGCAACAAAGAAATCACCCAAAACGAAGTACAGTAGAATTCTGACTTCTCAAACTTTCAAAGGAAACAAACATTGGTTCAAGTTGTTGGGAGTTTGAGTTATCAAAGGTAAAAATACATAGAAAATGATATGAAGGGAAACATAAATTGGTTCCAGTTATCAGGAGGTTCAAGAAACCAAGGAATTGGGTAAATCAAACGGATTGATTAAGTAAGTTATACCACCATAAGGTAAAAGGGAGGTGCTGACATTTCGAGCGTTAGCCCTTCATCGGAGCACCTCCCTTTTACCTTATTGTGGTATAACTTAGGTACTTGTAATCAATTCGTTTGATTTACCTAACTTTATGTGTTTCATTTCCCCACTGACACAGCACCAGTTCAAGAAACCAAGGGTTTGAGAAATCGGGATGCTGCTGTAGTAAAATTGTGCCACTTTGGGCCACTTGAAGAACTGTCACAGTGCTTTGCCTCTCACCAGTTTATAGAGTAAATGTAAAATTTATACACACACAAATTTAAGAAATTGTAAACTTTGTCTTTCATGTTCAAGGTAAAATATACACTGAATTACTGATAAGAAAACAAGTTTACAGTAGAGCTGTATGCCATTTTTAGCAGTTTCCTAGCACACAGCACAGTCCTTGAAAATGCTAATGTTCTTGAAAAGGAATCTACTTCTATGCAATGTTATACAGAAAGATAAACAGTTTTAATTTCACTGATAAGGTATTTTATAAATGGGCTGGACAGTCCTTTTTAAGTCTCTAATAATTCCAACCTGTTTGCAAAAAATGTTGGTCAATCCAGTGAGAAATAAAAATTGTTAAAAAAAGCCAAATACTGGAGAACCAGCTCCTGTTTGACAACCGCATCACAGAGCTTCAGTTAAACTTTCCATGTTTCATTTCAAAATTGGAAAATTCACCTTCAGTAGATATGTGAGAGCTTGAACCAGCTGTTCTTGGGTAAGGGCAGCAATCTCTACTTTTTGAGCCTGTTTGGTTGGTGCTTGCACTGAACTGGTAGCTCCTTTAGTGGAAGGTTGAAAAGCTAGTGGGGACATAAGAGAAGAGCCAGAAGAACCCACTTGATCTACAGACTTCTGTGGAGATTCCTAGAAGGGACAATTATGGCTTCAGAATTCTGCACTCCAGTTAATTACTGTAATTTTAGAGCGCAATCGTCTCCATTCTCTGTACTCTTTTTAATAACAGAATAGTATCATCAAGAGTTCAAAACTTCACAAAAGGAAATTATAGCAAATGAAGCAAATAATTATTATTTTACTGAACATTTTCTGGTGTTATCTGTTTTCAGTATACACAAAAGAAAATATGCCATTTAACAAAAATATTATGTATAGTCAAACTTTGAGTATTTTTTGAGACATATTCAACTCGTAAAACAAGGACACAATGTCTCACTGTTTCCATAGAAACCATCAGGCATGCAACTCCAACTTTCAAAGTGCATTGTTTTCTTCCTAATAATATACATGAACAAATTACTCGATTCTGATTGGCTGAGAGCAGTGCAGTTCAAGTGTAACACCAGTGCAAAAAGTGTAATACCAGTGCAAAAAGTGTAACACCAGTGCAAATTACACATCGATTTTCTGGATTATGATATTCTTTATTTTTAAACGAATCGCTTTGAGTTTGTAGCGTTATCAGTTGATCTTCATCAGCCAATCAGTAAATAAAGTGTCAAATCCGCGTCAAATGCTTACTTTCTGTCCGCAATGAGATCTTCCGGTACTTCTTCCAGGCGAATTTTTTCATGTTTATATTATTAATAAGTAATCATACGGCTTTTCTCGTTCAATTTGGAATTAATTTGTACTTGTGAGTTTTTCAAAAAGCTGAAATTGCACTCGCCGAAGCGGCTCGTGCAATTTCAGCTTTTTGAAAAACTCACTCGTGCAAATTAATTCCAAATTGAACTCGAAACCGTATGATTACCTTTACTAATAATATACATGAACAAATTACTCGATTCTGATTGGCTGAGAGCAGTGCAGTTCAAGTGTAACACCAGTGCAAAAAGTGTAATACCAGTGCAAATTACACATCGATTTTCTGGATTATGATATTCTTTATTTTTAAACGAACCGCTTTGAGTTCGTAGCGTTATCAGTTGATCTTCATCAGCCAATCAGTAAATAAAGTGTCAAATCTGCGTCAAATGCTTACTTCCTGTCTGTCCGCAATGAGATCTTCTGGTACTTCTTCCAGGCGAATTTTTTCATGTTTATATTATTAATAAGTAATCATACGGCTTTTCTCGTTCAATTTGGAATTAATTTGCACTTGTGAGTTTTTCAAAAAGCTGAAATTGCACTTGCCGAAGCGGCTCGTGCAATTTCAGCTTTTTGAAAAACTCACTCGTGCAAATTAATTCCAAATTGAACTCGAAACCGTATGATTACCTTTACTACTACAGCTGCTTCACTATTCACTATCTACAACAGAATGTAACATGACTGTGCTAGGCAATCAGATTGCGGTATACATTATGGTTAGTTTCCACTAGCTGGTTTAATAGTAAATATTTCATTGTGGTTGCTTTCCTTGAAATCATTCCTTTCCAGTCATTGTCTTTGATATGCATAAAGATATGTCTTCAGATGCGTAAAGGTGATAAACAACTTCAGTGTCCTTTATACTGAGTTTTGATTTACCTTAACAGGAATTTGTGGTGTTTGGGCAGCAAGTGCTTGAAGCATTGTAGAATTGGCCTCTGCTTGCTCATTCTGAAATAACTATTAACACATAAGACAATACCAGAATTAGAGATGACATCTCTCGAAGATTGTTGCATTTTTGAATATGTGCACTCAAAGTATTTGTACAAGTGGGGTCTTGTCTGAGCCACAGCCTACATCTCTTGGGGTTCCCCAGGGTAGCTTGCTTGGCCCTTCACTGTTTCTACATAAATGACTTAATTACCTCTGACGGTTCAAGGTTGTAATGTTAATAAGATGATGATACATTTATTTACTATGCAAGCAAGTCAGTCGGTGAAATTCAAGCTCAGTTAACTAGTGGCCTAATTAATGTGCTAAGCTGATTCCATGCTAATCATTTATAAGCATAAATACTCAAGTGATTAAACAAAATCGCGCACTCTGATTGGTTCGCTATCTCGGATTATCAGCCGATAATCACCTCGACGAACAAGATGGCTGCCAGTCATTTGCGCGCTTTTGATGAAATAAAATGTGTGTAGTACAATGCTTTTTCTTTTCTATCTTTTGAAATACTAAAACAATTATTTGCCAAAGGCGAAGTGATTATCGGTGAATATTCACTGATAACCACTTCGCCTTCCATGAATAATTGTTAAATAATTAACCTTAAAGGTTATGCTTGTTGGTACCCATCGGAGGACTGCAGAGGCTGACAACCTAGTTATACATGTAGAAGTCAGTAGTAAGGGTTTAAAAAGGGTTAACAAGTTCAAACATCTTGGGGTCCTCCTAGACAACACTATCTTGGAAGGACCACATAGAATATATTGGTAACAAGATCTCATCTAGGATAGGTGTTCTACATCAAGCGCGTGAGGTTCTCCCCAAGGAAACTTACCAAATGGGACAGTTGTGGGGCTGGGAGCAAAGCTTATACCTAGATATGCTAAAGAGAATAGGGCCATTTTGATGGATTTTTACTTGGACATTGCAAGAGATATTAATGCCCAAGTTGAGAATTGGGCTTGGTTTGTTACATGTATAAGCATGCTTTTTAATCTCATGACGCAGTCAACAGTGTAAATTTCTGTAGGTTCCTTGGTTTATAGTATTAAAGTTGGGAAGGAGAGAGTACCTTTCTTTGGGCTTCTGGTTTTCCAATTTCAATGGCAGAATCGTCCTGTGTTCTTGAGGCAGGTGCACTTGTTGGCAATTTTACAATGGACGTTGGAGGGCTTTTTACTATCTCCTTCCCTCGGCTTTGCCGCCTGTCTTTACCTGGAGACAAACCATTATCCAATGGTCTCTCCTTGGGAGCTGGCCCTCCTCTCCCCACAGGGGACAGTACCCCTTGCCCTGACAGGTAGTGGGCAGGGGAAGAATATGCACGTTGTTTTCTCGATTGAGGTTCCTGATTTTGCAAAAGTTTTTGAAGCTGTTCCACCTGCTGCTGATTTTGCATTAGGAACAGTCGTTGTTGCTGTAGATTTTGCTGTTCTTGTTGCTGCTGTACTGTTTGTTGCTGTTGTTGTTTAATATTTTGTGGGGTGTTTGTTCCTTGTGAAGCTCTCTTTTCTGAACTTCCTGCCTTTGTCTACAGACAAGAAAACAAACATGAAACTACACATCTAAATCTTATTTTTTACAATTATCTGAGCGAATTCTCACGCGCTGATTGGCTAATTTTTATCATCAATAAGAGTACAGACACATAAAACTTTAATTTAAGTCTTCATTTGACCTTTTTTGCGTTTTGTTATTGTAAAAAACAAATTGACGTCAGTTTTTTATGCGTCTGTCCTCTTATTGATGATAAATTGTGTCATAACATTGTCAACGTTTGTTGTAGATCCACGAGCCGATAGGCGAGTGGATCTACAACACTTTGACAATGTTATGATGCAATTTATCATCAATAAGAGGACAGACGCATAAAAAACTGACGTCAATTTGTTAAATTGCAGCACATGGTTTAACTTACTGAATGTATTGGCTCACAGCGGCCGTGTAGTAACCCTCCCAATTTCTTAAACAGTGTCAGACAGGCCAAAATTGGTACATGAGGAATTTTTCTTTCCCCACTCCCCTTTGTTTTTCATTGTGTTTTCTGTCACAGAAACAGAGAACATAAATTACACATTCACATTAAATAAAATAGGAAAGTTTAATATTTAGTAAGCCTCATTAAGAATTTGTTATTTTCTTACCTGACTATTGTATCTCTCCTGTGCTTTGGCAAAGAGCTGCATTATGTCTACTTTTTCTTCAGTGGGAGCTGCATTATCCTGTCTAGCCTCCTTTCAAAACAAAACACAAAAGTATAAACTGGGGCAAACAAGCATTTACTTTAATACCACACAGCAAAAGACTGGAACAGTCTACCTATTGATTTCATATACATTAATTTTCTATCTATTCTAACAGAGAAACTGAAAACTTTTTTAAAAGACTTTAACTAGTTTTAATGAATTTTAAACTTCAATATTTTCTGTAGTACCTATTTTAAGGATTAGTAGGTAGTTTTGTTTACATTAGTAGTCAATAAATTTTATTTAACTTTATTCATTTATTCTTTTGAGGGCCCCAAGGAAAACCTCCATGGCAAGTTGGGTTCCCTCGTTAAATATGATTATTATTATTATTATTAAAGATTCACACAGCTATTGATAATATAAAAGCTGGTTTCTTCATTGGCTCCGGGTAACAACAAGTTGCCTAGGGAAGCCAAGAAACATCCCTTGTTTTCTTTTTTTTTTTTCTTTTTTTCTCTCTCTTCTTTCTACATCTCCAGCACCTTCCTAAGAATTTTTGCCGACCCCAACAAAGCACATCTCTGGATCAGTCCAACAGAACTGCCCACCTCAATGGCTCTCAAATTGTCATTCATTGTAATCTCAGTGGTATTGATCTCAATGCTCCCAGTACCACTGGAATAACCTTTGTCCTCACACCCCACATTTTTCGAACTTCTCTCACTAGATCTTGGTACTTTTCAACTTTTTGCTCTTCCTTTATTATTATTATTATCATTATCATTATCATTATCATTATCATTATCATTATTATTATTATTAACATGAAATTTCCATACATGAATCTGGAATAAGGGACCAAGTTGAAAATCCAGGGTGCACATATGTGTAAAAAAATAATCATTGAAAAAATAGACCAGAATAGAAGAATTCAGAGAAGCTTAAAGAACATAAAGTTCATTGCATCAAGTTCACAGGAAATGCTAATTTGATTTTTTTTTCTGTTTACGTATACAGCACAGTTTGTGACTTCGTTTCTTTGTCTCTTTTATTCGACATATAATTTAACATTAACATTTTTTCAATGTCTACTGTACTTTTCTTTGATGCATTAGCAATACTATTGTCGCTTACATAGTTTTAAAGCTCCAATTGTATAATGTTACTTGACATGTATATGGTAATTTTGAATAATAACTTTCTCTCATTTTGAAAATGACCTTAACCCTTTCCCTCCTAAGAGTGACTTACACCAGACGATTTTACTTATCAAACAGAGACCCCTTAGGGGTTAAAGGGTTAAACGGGTCCAAACTTGCTTTAGCTATAAAATGGCCATCAAAGAAACTTCTAACATGAATCATGATTATTGTAAAAATTATCGTAAATAAATTTTAAATGAATTTGACTACTACCTTTGACTGTCCTGGATTAGAAGGACTGCTGTACATCGGGTTGCTACTAGGAACAATGTTCTCCAAACTAAGCCTGCCAGCGTAAAATTTAGTCTCTGTTAATATTAATAAGTAGTGCTAATGATAATGATACTAACAATGATAATAAAAATACTACTACTACTGATAACGAACTTTTATTGAGTGTCAATTGTTTGACTGTCAATGATGAAGATGGTGATGATGAAGGTGATGATAATGATGATGATGAAAATGATGATGATAAAAATGATGATGGTGATGATGATGATGATGGTGATAATAATGATGATGGTGATGTTAAGAATGATGATGATGGTGATGTTAAGGATGATAATGATGATGGTGATGTTAAGGATGATGATGATGATAAGGATGATGATGATGATGGTGATGATGATGGTGATGTTAAGAATGATGATGATGATAAGGATAATGATGATAAGGATGATGGTGATGGTGGTGATGATGATAAGGATAATAATGATGATGATGATGATGATGATGGTGATGATGATGGTGATGTTAAGAATGATGATGATGATAAGGATAATGATGATAAGGATGATGGTGATGGTGGTGATGATGATAAGGATAATAATAATAATGATGATGATGATGATGGTGATGGTGATGGTGGTGATGATGATGATGGTGATGATGATGATGATGATGATGATGGTGGTGGTGATGATGATGATGATGATGGTGGTGGTGGTGGTGGTGGTGGTGGTGGTGGTGATGATGATTGTGATGAGATGATGCACAGTTCAATTATTTGGGGGTGCAATCTGATACATGAAATACAAGACCTTAAAGCGGCTGTAACACGGCACAACATTTCGAGGTTTCTAGTGCAGTGAGGTACTGTGCCTGGCCTAAAAGGTCAAATCATACTTTCTCATACTCACGATTTCATCAACTCTGTCAGTCGTTTGCATTCCTCCCTATCATAGAACCAGATACCAAAAATATCCTCTGCAAAACACAATAAATCAGGATAAGTGTTTTGAACTACATATGGCATACCCATATTTTTTTCATCCCTGAATATGCTAGACTCAATAACCTTAAGGTTACACAATACCTTCGTGGGTGTCCTTCGGAAAAAAATTCGTACGTGCGTTGTTTTAAAGTAAACTACCACAAACTATATATCAATAGAAACGTAAAGAACTGTAGAATTCGAAAAAAATTTCCGTTGTTTGGCAGAGCCATTATTGAGAAGAAAGAAGCCAATAAACCGAAAACGACCGAGTGTCATTCCGCCGAATTTATCGGGTATCAAATGCAGCCACTACTGCAAAAGAACTGCACAATGTAAATCAGCAAGCATCAATCTCTAAAAGGGTGTCGGGGATTAGCTTTAATTTAGATATTTCTCATTTTACGGTCGCGCACGCAACGGGATCGGCAAATTATTCGCTACTACAACTTTACGGGTCTATAAAAAGATAACCAATAAGAATTACAAAAAAGCCTGACACCCTTTTAGAGATTCTTTCTTCTCAAAAATGGCTCTGCCAAACAACGGATATTTTTTTTCGAATTCTACAGTTCTTTACCTTTCTATTGATATATAGTTTGTGGTAGTTGACTTTAAAACAACGCGCATACGAATTTTTTTCCAAAGGACACCCGCGAAGGTATTGTGTAACCTTAAATCCCTCCACCTCCAGAAGCGATTGGATGTGCAAATTTCCCCTTGCATTTCTATGTGGATTTGACTAAACTGTATGCAGGATGTTTTTTACGTGAACTTAATTTATTGCCCTTGCTCCCAAAGTATCCAATAGCTTAGTGGTACAGTGTCTCAACTAAATGTAGTAAGGAAGGTCATAAGTCCTATTTGAAGAACTCAGATTTGATTTATCTGAGTTTTCTTGTGACGGTGCCGCCAATTAGATCTTTCACAACTGACATACCATTAATGAAGATGAAAGTGTTGATTTTTATATCGCATTGGACATAATGGACATATGGACAATTCAAAACATTTCATTTCTTTTTAGTTACCATCAAAACCAATCATAACAGGCTACATTATAGCTAAAGGAGTTTCTGAAGGAACTAGTGCTGTGTCAGTGGGTTCAAACTGAAACACACTCCAGGGCTAAAAAACTGGTAGTCACACGGTCACCAGTAGCAACTTAAAACTGACTAAGGCAACCAAAAATTAAGATTTGAACGCCCGACGTGCGACTATGCTACAGAATCTTGAAAAGTTGCAATGTAAAATTATGCGAAGTACAAAGTTAAAATAAGACTCAATATGCACACATAGTTAGACTGGACTACCCTTCTCTTCATTTCTTTGGCAGGACTCTAAGATCATCCATTTTAGTGAATTTTTTCGTTCTGAAGTAGAAGTTCTGAGCTGTTTTAACAGTGATTTCACGAACGATCCACATTCACAACATATAGACGCCATTTTGATTTTGTGATTGCCACGTGACTCTAACAAAAAATTGAGGGCTACTTCACTTTGGGATGGGCCACTAAGAATTCAAGGAAACTGGCTCAACTGGCCACCAAGCACTGGAGTTATTTTTAGCCCTGACACTCAAAAAAATAAAAAAAAGATTTATTTTATCAAAGGAGTTGACTGCGTAGGATTTAAAGGATTCAAGCATTACCACCCTTCAAATCCTACAGTTGGATAACTTACTGTATCAACTCGTTAAATTAATCTGTTTAGTGTGAACTTAGGTTACTCACTTGTTCGGTTTCTAAAAAGCAGGAAAGGATCTTGTAGTTTAAACTCCATGTTATTTGTAATTGGTTCTGTCATGTTATTCATATTCAATCTGTTCATTATAAAAAATGCACTCTTGGGGGATTTGACCCTGTAAAGATAAATCAATTTACACATTTGCAAGCGAGAAATTAGAAAAAATGAGGAGAAAAATCAATAAGTACTAATCCATTGTCTGTACATGCAATTTAAGAAGAACACTGCATAGTGGCCTAAAAATATGAATTTGATTTTCTTGTCTTAACACTATATGACCACTTGATAACAAAATACATCTATTTTCCTGATTTTAAAACAATATGTTACCATCCCACTTGAAAACAAAATACAAATTTTACAAGTAACAGCCACTAAATGGTATCCTCCACCTACATAGTAAGCAACAACACCTACAGTGTGAGAAAAGTATCACTCACCGACTATAAACAAATAGTGCTCCTTCTACTTCAGTTTTTTCCTATAATTAAAGAAACCATCAATCAGCAAGATTTCATTTGCTTTTGTCTTAACCCTTTTACTCTCAGTATCTAAGAAGTGATTCTCTTTTAGGCATGTCATACATTCTCTTATGTGCAAATTTGGAGAAAATGGTGTTTTTTGCAGGAGCAGGGTTGGAGCAGTGGTTAGAGCGCTCGCCTTCCACCAATGTGCCCTGAGTTTGATTCCTGACGTGAATTTCACCAAGCAAGAAAGGTCATTAAAAAAAAAACGAAAACAAAGAAACACATACATGTAAGACAATACTGCCTTTCTCACACAATATCACCCAGCACATCCAAATTGGAAGAATGTACTTATGGGGAAATAGCACTTAGTACAAAATCAAGCAATTCTTCTAAAAATATTTGAGAAACATCCCCTATTATCATATTGCAAAGGAAAATCGCTAAAAGATATCCAGGTCAGAGCTAAACTCTGAAGACACAGGATCATTTGGAACAGGAGGAGTCGCTCAGGCCTGTCAACACTGAACACTGTGACAAAACCTCACAAATATGACCTCATACCCTCTATTTTCCCAAACCTCGTATTTACACTTATTTATTTATTTACATCAATAGTTACCTGTTTTAGCATTTGGGGCGATTTTATGCCGCATATTTCATCTGCCTGTGGCTGCACAAGCTCTCTTTCCATAACATGTTTTTGTGTCACAATAGTTTCGTGACACGTACACAAATAAGAAGGTACGTATGTCATTACTTAGTGTATTTATATCTCATTTATTTACTTATATTTATAGTTCTGTCTTTTAGAATCTGGGGTGAATTTCTGCAGTTCCGTCTTTTAGGATTTGGGGTGATTTT
Organism: Ricordea florida; assembly: GCA_949710005.1. Classification (NCBI taxonomy): domain Eukaryota; kingdom Metazoa; phylum Cnidaria; class Anthozoa; order Corallimorpharia; family Ricordeidae; genus Ricordea; species Ricordea florida. Next base: position 2,925,788 of record OX453285.1, read on the forward strand.
CCGTGGTTCCAGAATTCCACCGGGCAAGATTTCCGCACAGGTACTACTTCATTATGCATGCAGCAGATAAATTGTTTAGGGTAATACACATGTAAAAATTTCTTGTTATTGCAGAATGAAACAGTATGGTAAGATTTCTGCACAGGGCCCTACTTCATTATGCATGCTGTAGCTGCATTGTCTGAGGCATTGTACGCACAAACTTTACATCTTTTGGAGGAACGAAATAGTATATCTACAGCATGCATAATGAAGTAGGGACCTGTGCGAAAATCTTACCAACAGTATGGCTACAGCTTGCATAATGAAGTAGGATAGGAACCCGTGCGGAAATCATTCCTTCCGCCGTTGCGGCTTTTAGGGTCTCCCGATACAACTTCTGCCAACTTCTGTCTTCAAAGACGTGGGTCATTCAAAATGACAACAGGAAACAGTGAATATTAAGCAGCTGTTAAAGACCACAGAAACCAGCATTATTTTCAGTGATTAATTTTTAAACTATTAAGTGTCATCGACACAAGCAATATTTCCTTGACAAGTTATTTGTCAATTTTTATTGCTCGTTTAGATGATCAACAAGTTTTCCTTTACAATATTCCATTGACAAGGTATGTAGTTCTATACTTCCTGCATTAACTCGGAATACTGCGTGTAAAATTCGTGAGATTTCCTCAATTTGCTAGTCAAATGAGGCACATCGCTCCTAACGACATTGTATAGAGGACATTTCACGGAACTGTAACAAAAACGAAACCATCTGGTTTTAGCAGCAGCAATTTACTCACCCACGCCTGTGTTTCGCCATTGAATTTATACAGCGCCACTTGTGATGCGTTATCTAATATGTCGACCACGTACTGATCGCATTTCTTGATCGCCGAAAGGTTTAGTTTCATCTCCGGTTTGGCAGATGCATTTTTTGTCGTTTCCGCCGCCATCTTGACTGTTTTGTTCAGTACGTCATGAAGCCTGTCACAAGACTCCCTTCCCAGTCGGTTTCTCTGGAGAGGGGTGGGGAGGGTTTTGGCAATGAGAGATGTTATGGCGTGAAACGTAAAAAGAGTAAACCTTACATGTGATTTACATTTTAAAGGCCTAAATTTTAGCGAGAAAATAGAAAGATCGCCGTTTGAAATATTCAAGTTCAGACTGCATCAAGGAGGTTCAAGAAAAGACAGCAAAGCGGCTGCATCTTGAAATGAGCTTTAAAGTTCATATTGTTTATCGACGTGTTTGCGAAAACAAAATTATTTTAAACGCCTGTTTGACCAAGGCAATAATGTCAAATTTTTGGAAACGCTGACAGATTGACACACAGCAGCTTCGAACATGCGGAATATTACTCCATATCAGGATTAAGAAGATATCACGCGTCGAAAACGCATGGAATAACGTATTTGATACAATGTGGCTATATTTTGCAGCGATCTACGAAAAAAACAATGAACACAGAAGCATTTCGATGTAGTTAGGAACCGGGGACGGCAAGGAAAAACTTTGTTTTGATAAGCGAAATTTGTTTCAATGGTGGCCTTACGCAAAAATAAGCTAACAACAGCGATGCCAGCAGGGGAGCACAAATTCAGATATTGTCAAAACGAACTTCCTGTCGATTTTCGCCTGAACTCATAACACTTCCACAGCGCTTTCCCGTGAGATGCGTTATGTGATAAAACGTGATAAAACAGATGAAGATTTGCGTGATTGAAACGAACGCTTTTCACTGGACCCGAAACAGCAACCCATGTGCGATACGCGAGATGATTCGATCGTTGCAAGAAACTGTTATAACTCGAAGAATGATGTGTTTTGACTCAATACCCTATAGACGAGCAAATCTTTTGTTTTCGCTCCAGTTTATTTCGACATGTTTTAGGAAGGGGAGTTTTGAGTACGTTCGCCGGAAAAACAGAATTTCCAGATTCGTACGAATGTATAACATATGCTGAAATTAGCCTATGACCGCTCTGCAAAGGAAAGAAGGTACAACCACAATTTCATATGTTTTGTTTTCTTCCTGCCATTCGGTATTGCTTGTGTCTGTGAATCAATTATTTTGAATTGTTTTGCCAGTTAAAACAGTTTTAGCGGAAATGGTTTTGTCTATATTAAGGAAGTCCTTTGGTACTACAAGTTGGGCTTCAGTTTTGGAAGGAAAATGGAAAATATCTCTCAGTCATATAGCGATCGATTAATCATCAGTTCTCGGTTCTATAAATAAAAAAACACACTAGTTCAAGGCGAATGATAATGATAAAGTAAAATGATCTTTCTTTGATAAAGGGCAGCGATAAAATAAAAGAAGACAGATATAGTCCTAACACAAGTTAAAGTGCAGTGAAGTGAAGTTGAATTTGAATGAGTATCTAAAATCCTCTAAGGATGATTACTGCGATTTGTAGCGAAAAAGTATTGAGAAAATGAAGTGGATCACTAATGGTGATCAACATTTTCTGACATCTCCTCAAGAGATCGGTTGGGATTGAAACCGCAATTCCGAGTTGGTCATGAGACTAATAAAGGAAGTTCAGCACAACGGTATGTTTAACATCCTATTTTTCTTTAATAAGTCAGTGCAAAGTGGTTCTGGTCCCGAGTTCGATTTCCGTACTGACCACTACCAGGATATGTAATACGGTAACCAGGACGGTAACCCAGAGTTTCATATCCTTCATATCCTCGGCCACGTTTGTAAATACCTTTTGTTTGGTAGCTACAGGGTTTTATCCCTTTTACCACTGTCGCCTCAGTGCGCATATGTGTGGCTTCAACTTACCCTTATTACATTTTGACGTTGTCATTTCAAGCCACATCCCACAACCCTACCATTTTTCATCATTTTGACATTCATAATGTGGGAACCCCGAACTCTTCTGCTAGCTGTGCCATGCTGATGAGGCCTAACAAGGCCGAAACAGCTGTCCGTGGCTGCTGGCTTTTGAGCTAAATATTTTCATCCATGTTTTGGTAGCAACAGGGTTTTATCCCTTCTACCACTGTTGCCTCAGTGTGCATATGTGTGGCTTCAACATACCTTTACTACATTTTCACGTTTGTAAATAGCCATCTGTTGGCCTGCCTCTCGCAAGTTGGGATTTTTAGCTAACTTTGTATTGTGTTTATACGCCTACTTTTAATTCCGAGTCTAAATAAAGTTTTTTTCATTTTCTTTTTAAAGCCTGAGACACGCCTTAAGAATAAAGGAGTTGATCTCCGAAAGTGTTAAATTAAATTAAATTTTTAAGTTTTCCATATCAAGTGAGTCCGAATTAAAACAGGATTTCGTGAGAATAAAAGAATTGATCAACAAGTGTGAACAGCATCTAACTTCTCAATATAAGCACAAAGTAAAGCAGGCGAGTCAATGAAAATTGGCTGGCCGGTGATGCATTATGAGATTCTGCCAAGTGGTCCGACAATAATAATTAGAGAATCAATATGAGAATTTGAACAACGATTGTCTGTTTTACTGCAATGTAAATGGTCTGAACCCAGGGCCGGTTGTTCGAAGCAGGGTTAAGGTAACCCAGGGTTGGTGCGAAATTTCATTGCTGATTTGAGAGCTTAAAAGGCACATTCAGTATAATTCTTTTCGAATACAATTTGATGATTGTATGCTCTGAATGAAATAGAGAAAGGTATAGGAGAAGACGCTTTTTAACGAGAGGAAAAAAACTCGGGTTAAAATTTAACCCTGGGTTAGCGCTAATCGGCCTTTGAACAACCGGCCCCAGGAGTCTCAGTGGTTGTTTCTTGAGTTTGATTGTCCGAAAAAACTGATGTTGATGACGTTGACCAGGAGCCCGCGTTAACTGACGTTTTGACAACCTGAGCGGAAGTCATCATCAGAGTCCAAAGTGTCGTCAATTGGTGGTAGTTATGTCTCGGTTCAATGTCGTGATTGGTCGAAAAAGCCGTGATATTATTGGCTGTTTGTCAGTAAGGCCATGGAGGTTATTGGCTGTAAAGACTCAGTTGCCTTTGAATTGGTCAGTTTTTGAAAATCTTTGATCCGGTTCAGGATGCCCGTCAATAGGTCGTTTGTGCGGTGCAGGTAATTGTTGTCAAAGTAATTAATTGTCTGTTTTTTTGGTCGCTGTAGCTGTATGTGTTTACTATGAGTTTTGTTCTCATCTTTGGATCAACCTTGCTATGTGACCATTCTTATGGAAAGCTACTGAACAGTACTGTACTGTGGTACTGTTTGTTTTATTATACATTGTGGTTCTATCTTTTTCATCTGTGGATCAAACCATGCAGTGTGACCATTCTTTGTAAAGCTACTGAACAGTACTGTACGTGGTACTGTTTGTTTTACCATACAGTGTGGTTCTAACTTTTTAAAATGTTGATCAAACCATAAAGTGTGACCATTCTTTCTAAAGCTACTGAAGAGTGCTGAACTGTGAACCAGCTATGCCGCATTATCCTTCTTCGTACCTACTTTTCAAAGTATATTTACCACGCATATGTCAGTGAAGTGTCATATGAAAAACATACTGAGCCAATTCAATATGCCTGCAACATATGAGTCGGGTAATCTCGATAAAGAGGTGAACTCGACAAAGTTGTGTGCGAGCTCGCGAAACATGGTGGGCGTGAACTTGATTGGTTGCGAAATCGGTTTCATTTCTCCCACCGAATTTTGTTGGTAAAGAGCGCACAAACAACAGTCAAAAAAGAGAAAAAGAAAAGAAATGGTGCTTTCACTTTTCGGGTACAGCTTTTGTTAGTGCGCAAGTTTTACACTTGTAGTTTACATTGCATCGGGAACTGATAATAAAGGTAAAGTTGAAAGCAGCCGAAAATTTTGTTTCGTTTCGTTTTCCGGAGAGTGGGAGTTGAATGGTGCAAAGGGGAAATTGTAGGAAGCTCGATCATTCTTCCCAAAGTTATGCAAAAATGTAAAGGATGAAGGCCATAAAGCATTTAATTTTTTTACCATTGTCTTGTTGACGTACAAGTCCTTAGCCGAGAATCATACACTTGATATTTTGGGGGAGAGCTGCAAGCGTTTGTCTTGGTACGAATTTTGCAAGTGTGTTCGAATTTTTTCCAGTTCTTTTTTTATCGAAACAAAACCTTTATGCAAGATACCTTTTTTGCCCAATTTCTGTTTACAGGTTTTTTTTTCCAAAAAATCTTCTAAACTTGCCCTCTTCAAGAACCAAAATGTCCGACCGTCTCCTTACCAAAGAAAACTATTTATGAATTTTCTGGTTAAGTGATAAATTTTTACTTAGGTAGCTATACATGTTCAGGTTTTTCTCGAAAATGTGCTCTATCCGGCTGTGGTTCGCTATGAATCGGTGAATAAGACCCCTTTTTCGCTTTCAAACTTTCGCGCTTCTCTGTACAGTTTACTATTTGTGGCACTCGCTCACCAGTTTTAATGTCAAACCCTCGAAGGATCTTTCATCTGATCGTTAATTATTACAGTTGTTTGCGTGTCGATGCTCTTAGCTGCAGTGCAAGGCTCCCTGGCCATTTCATTTCACATAATCAACGATGTTCTTCCTCAAAGACCATCGGAAGTTGTGTGGGCCTTGGTTTTGCGTGTGGGAGTAAACGAACTACGCATGCGCTGTAATTGCGCTTGCAGGTGTTAAACTCCGTTTCACCAGAAATCTTACTATTTAAAAAAGCTAACTTTCTTTGGTACGCTAAGGAGCGATAAACCTTGACTGAAGTGTTCTTTTGCACTACGTGTTATTCTTGCTTTTAATACTGCATCATTAAATAGAATCGGAAGATTTCCTTCCTCTATAAAGAAATACTGCAGAACCCACGCATCCACTTAAATGTCTAACCCCTGGTCTTTTATTTAAACCGTCTTCCTTCATACACGAATCCTATTTTAGTTTAAAATGCTAAGCCATGACAGCAACGTTTGACCTTCAAAGGACATCAAGTGAGTACCGGAGAAACGAGACAAAAATAGTATTTTAAAATTGCAGTTTCTGTTGCTAGATGTGCCGCGCAGATCTTAACGTAAACCGTGTTTTCCTTTTCGTTGCTTTGATTGCAAACTTGAAATGCACCGTCAAATTGAGTAAACATAAATACAGGGGTCACTAGCTGAATGTTTCGTTCATTTTTCCGGGATTTATTTCATTAGAACTGCTGCGTTGGAAGTTGCTAAGAAGCTGGACTAGGGTGGGTGTGACGGAAATTCTGTTGTTTGCGGTTAGCCTTGTGTGACGGCGTCACGCAAAAGTGATGCTGCATAAACGAAGTGCCCGTATGTATCGCACTTTTTGCTCGGATAGACTTCTGTAGTTATAAATGGGGAATTAATGATGTGTGATTGCAAATTGTTGACATGAACATACGACGACTTTGTCAAGGCTAAATGTTTAGGAAACAGGCTAATTTCAGTTTCCACCATGGAACTAAATGGTTGGTTCATTCTCTTGCTTATACTGGAAGGGTTTCAGTCGCTTTAGGAAACAGTCATTCGAATGTGGTTGAGAGCGGACTGACTTTTCAGCATTCTGATCTCTCACGGGTTATGCGGTTTACATCCGAGTAAGGTAACGTTAACTGACTCTTCGTATTTTGTTTTTCCAGGCTATCCAAGAGCCAATTTGTCACCTGCGATGAAAGTTATGTGGCCGAACACTACAGACCTGATGCAAACTCGAGCCCGACTCAACGGACAAGCGAAATACGGAAAATCTGGACCCCCCAGTAAAAGACAGAAAAAATCTGCTAGTGCTGTTCGACCAAAGAGAGCGTTGCTGTGTTTGACTCTCGGCAATCCTATACGAAGCGCTGCCATAAATCTCGTAGAATGGAAATATCCTTTCAATTACTCTATTTACAATGGTTGAAAATATTTGTAGCGCGATGTTGTGGTACTTGCGGTGCGGTGTTGTCCCTTGTTATGGCAGTGGTGGTTCTCGCTAGATCATATATGCTTGCTCGTTTTCTGTTGCTTAGTTTGAGGTTTTAGCCGCATATTATTGAAACGTTTTCCTTGACTCTAGCCTTACGCCTTTCGATGTAATGATACTTATAACTATATTTGCCAATTGTGCTGCACTGGCCGCGTATGAACCTCTTCCCGAACAAGATAGCAGCGAGATCAACGAAGGTTTGGTACGTAAACCTAACTTCTCGCAGCGTGCCAAATTTGTTGTTGAATGAATATTTATGTTGTACAATGTGGCCATGACTTAAGCTCATTGGGGACATCATCTGTGAGTGACGGTTTAATATTTAGAGCGACGGACCAAGGGGCAATCCTACTCGAATAATATCTTTTTACCGGTAAAGTAGTGAATATTTGTCTAGCTAGAGTAGGGCTGAAAATGGGGGTATTATTTGCAACATCTTACAGTGTTTCTATTTTTCGATGAATTTGTTGTGGCTCAGCAATCTTCAAAAATATTTTTCAGCTCGACAAAAAGGAAAAGATCTTCGCTAGTTGAGCTTCACCATCTGTCGCCAGCTTACTGAGGCTTTGTCGCCTGTGTCGTGTCGGTGTTCATTTTTTTTAGCGCATACGATCTCAGAGGTATCACTGGAGTATTTTTGTAATATTTATATTAAGAACACTGAGCTCCCGAGTCTTTGTTTTGGTTGCAGAGAAATTACATGCGTCTAGTACCATTTAGCGTATTAAATAGTTGGCGGGCTTTCGAGATTTTGAATATTTCGTTTTGCGAGGGTGCGAGTCGATGCGAACAGCGTGTTTTCTGCTGGTTGGTAGACCACTGTGTAGAAGTTCTGCAGTGGTTTATTCTCAAGGAAAAGTTCATCCAACACAAGGGCAATTCATTCAATACAATGACCACATTTGATCGTGTTGCATGCTAATTAAAGTTTAATTTCAACCAAAGCGAAAGCGTCTTGAGTAATCCGTTTCGGCGTTGTAAATATCACATTCGAAGTAGTAAAAATCGATGATTTCATTTGTAAACAAAGTCACCACGCATGGACAATGTGACGAAACTAATGTGGTTTATCTAGAAACCACAAGGGCTGACCGAAATAGTTTACGTGTCTGCGGTATCTATTACCGGAAATAGTTTAGATTTTTCACTAGCCACTCCTAGCACATGTATTACTTGTTTTCTATCCGCTCTACATTATTATTAAACGTCGTTTGCTAAAGAAAGTCTCTCGCGTGTTGTTACATGGTGGCAGCGAGTGGAGAGCTATAGTGGTACAATATTACACATAGTTTCTCATAAACGCAAGAGTAAAAAGAATGGCATCGGGATACTCCCTACCACCTCCAGCGCACCTCGAGATTCATGACTCGAACGCTGCGGAAAAGTGGAAAAAGTTCCTGTTAGCATGGGAAAACTACGCTCTCGCCACAGAGCTCAGCGAGAAGTCCCAGCCAGTACAAGTAGCCACACTCTTGACAGTGATAGGCGAAGAAGCAAGAGAGGTGTACTCCACCTTTAACGACTGGGTAAACGAGGGAGACGACAAGAAAATCGGACCAGTACTAAAGAAACTAGGAGATTACTGCGAACCGCGCAAGAACATTCCCTTCGAAAGATATCGCTTCAACCGACGTATTCAAGAGCCAGGAGAGACTTACGACCAGTATCGCACGGCACTTCGAAAGTTAGCCGAGGGTTGCAATTTTGCAACAATAACTCCCGAAGAAATACTTCGCGACCGCCTGTTGTTTGGAATTCGTGAACCCAAACTCAGAGAGAGATTGTTAAGAGAGACAACATTAACACTCGCCAAAACAGACGAAATCTGCAGGGCATCCGAGAGCACGACTGCTCAGATGAAACTTATGGAAAAAGAAGAGAATCCATCAAGCACCGTAAATGCAGTCAGAGAAAAAAGCAAGAACCTTAAAGTGCCAAGAAAACGAAATCTCAAAGGCAAGGACTCCCAACACGGAAAGCCCAAAGAATGTGAGAGGTGTGGCTCTGTTCATGATCACGCAAAGAAAGAACAATGTCCGGCTTTCGGCAAGACGTGTTTGAAGTGCGGTAAACTATCGCATTTTGCAGCTAAATGTCGCAGTAAGAAACGAGACAACAACACTCGCACGTTTGTTAGAGCTGTCGACGACGATGTCAGCGAATCCGAGGTATTCTACGCCGACATGATATCAGCAGTAGATCTGGATGATTCCCAACTCGTGACACTAAAACTGGAGTCTGGCAATTATCTGCGGTTTCAACCGGACACTGGAGCACAGTGCAACGTAATTCCGGTGAGCCTCTACAAGAAAGCCACAAAAGACCACAAATTGGAGCGCGTGACACCACTGAACACTCAACTCTCAGCCTACGGTGGTTCGAAATTACAAGTTGTGGGCCAAGTTCGCATTACCGTGTGGCGTGACGACTACAGATGTCAGTTGGATTGTAAACTTGTTGACAACAACACAATCCGCTCCCTCCTTGGACGAAAAGCCTGTGTGGGCATGAAGATCATTACATACACTGACAATGATCAATTAAACAAACCACAAACAGGAAATGCCCCAGTGTACTCACTCGAAACGGCAGCAAAAGTAACGCAAGCGCCCATTACCAAAATGGCCCTGATTAAGAAATACCCGCAAGTTTTCGGCGAAGGTGTCGGAAAGCTGGCCGGTGAACACCATATTAGAATTGACAGCACCGTTAACCCTGTACAGCACGCACCGCGTCGCGTACCTGTGGCACTCAGAGCTAAAGTAAAAGAAACCTTAGAAGACTTGGAGAAACAGGAAATCATTGCACCCGTGACCTGTCCCACAGCATGGATAAGCTCCATGGTAACTGTACCGAAGAAAAACGGAAAACTACGCGTATGCCTGGACCCCAGGGACCTCAACCGTGCCGTCCAACGCGAGCACTACCCTCTCCCAACAATTGAAGACATTGCTACTCGACTCCATGGCGCGAAAGTCTTCACAAAGCTCGATGTACGAAACGGATTCTGGCATGTGGTCCTTGATGCAGAGTCGTCCTACCTGACAACCTTTCACACCCCGTTTGGACGTTACCGTTGGCGACGCCTGCCTTTCGGTATCAGCTCAGCTCCTGAAGTCTTCCAACGCAAAATGCACGAGCTCATTGAAGGACTTTCAGGCATCGAAGTCGTGGCAGATGATTTTATCGCAATTGGTTGCGGAAACACAGTTGAAGAGGCCATTGATGACCACGACACAGTCCTGATTAGATTCCTGGAACGCTGCAAAGAGCGAGGCGTTAAGCTCAACACGGACAAGCTCAACCTCCGACTAACGGAAGTCCCGTTCATCGGACACGTCGCCACAGACAAAGGTCTATGTGTAGACCCCGCCAAAGTCCGGGCGATCAGCGAAATGCCCGCACCCACAGACAAAGCCGGAGTTCAGAGATTGCTGGGACTCGCACAGTATCTCAGCAAGTTCCTACCACGTCTGTCTGACATCACAAAGCCATTAAGAGAACTCACCCAGAAAGACGTACAGTGGACCTGGGAAACTGCCCAAGAAGAGGCATTGGTGGCGCTAAAGAATGCTGTCATGACTACCCCAGTCTTGCGCTACTACAACCTAGAGGAAGAAGTCGCGCTCCAGTGTGACGCCTCTCAGTTTGGGTTAGGCGCCGCCCTATTACAAAACGGACAGCCGGTGGCCTACACATCGCGTGCTCTTACAGATGCAGAAACTCGCTATGCCCAAATAGAAAAGGAACTGCTCGCAATCGTTTTTGCGTGCGAACGTTTTGAGCCGTATGTGTACGGCCGTGACGAAGTCCATGTGGAAAGCGACCACCAGCCCTTAGAGTCAATCTTTCTAAAGCCACTCCACTCAGCACCTAAGCGACTCCAGCGAATGTTGCTGAGACTCCAAAAGTACAGCCTTCGAGTGACTTACAAGAAAGGTCACGACATGTTTCTGGCCGACACCCTGAGCAGAGCTTTCCTCCCAGAGGTCAACGCCTGTGAGTTCACGCAAGAGCTCGAGGAAGTGGATCACACAGCCTCACTACCAGTCAGTGACGAGCGTTGGCAGCAGATCAGACATGCATCGGCAGATGATCCTGTGTTACAGCAGCTACGTGCTACTATACGCCGGGGATGGCCAGAAACCAGATCCGAAATTCCGGAATGTCTCTACCCCTACTTCGACATGAGAGATGTGCTGACTGTCCAGAACGAACTCGTCTTCAAAGGACAACTTCTCGTAGTACCAGCCTCCCTACGTAAGGAGCTTATGGCAGTGGTACACAGCTCGCATATTGGCGTTGAAGGGTGTATACGCAGAGCACGTGATACCCTCTACTGGCCCCGCATGGCAACCGAGCTACGAGAGTACATCTCGAAGTGTGACGTATGCCTAGCCCACCGCACCGGACAAGCCAAGGAAACACTCGTACAGCACGAAGTGGTGGCCCGTCCCTGGTCCAAAGTCGCCGCTGATCTTTGTGAGCTAGACAACCGCACACTCCTAGTCATCACTGACTACTACAGTAACTTCATAGAAGTTGCTCGACTCAACACCGCGACGTCACGCAACGTCATCAGAGAAATGAAAGCCGTATTTGCCAGGTATGGCATTCCAGACGTCCTCGTGACGGATAACGGTCCCCAGTTTGCATCCGCTGAATTCGCTGTCTTCGCGAAAACCTGGATGTTCAAACACGGTACATCATCACCCTACCATCCACAGTCAAATGGAAAGGCTGAGAACGCCGTGAAAACTGTGAAACGCCTGTTTACCAAGTGTAAAGAGTCTGGCCAATCAGAGTTCCTAGCACTGTTAGATTGGCGGAACACCCCGACTGAAGGAATTGGCACCAGCCCCGCCCAGCGTCTAATGGGACGTCGCTGCAAGACCCTCCTTCCTGTCGCCGGTACCCTGTTACAGCCTCGTTACTCAACAGAAGAGGAGACACGCGCGCTTATTGGCAACAAACAGCGGCAGCAGCACTACTACAACAAGCATGCAAGGCCGGCACTGCGACCAATCGGACAAGGTGAAACCGTGCGCATGAAACTACCTGGTCAGAAAACCTGGAGCGCTGGTACCTGCATGGCACAAGCTGGTCCGCGTAGCTACGATGTGAAAGTCGGTGAGACTGTATACCGTCGCAACCGCCGCCAGCTGATTCAGTCCAAAGAACCTCCCATTGTAGACTGCAGCGAGCCAGAACCTTCTACATCATGTGCAGAAACAAAACCTCAACACATTGAACTAGCCAATCAGCCGCCGACCCAAGCATCCAGCACCCCTGACTCACAACCTGTTAGTATACGCAAATCACAACGTACCCGCAGACCACCTGCTCACCTAAAGGACTTTGTCACCAAATGAACTATTAGTTCCTCTAAATACTTGTTGATTCGATCTTGATTTATTAGGAAACACATGTAGCTTACTTTCTTTATAGGAGGAAAGATGTGACGAAACTAATGTGGTTTATCTAGAAACCACAAGGGCTGACCGAAATAGTTTACGTGTCTGCGGTATCTATTACCGGAAATAGTTTAGATTTTTCACTAGCCACTCCTAGCACATGTATTACTTGTTTTCTATCCGCTCTACATTATTATTAAACGTCGTTTGCTAAAGAAAGTCTCTCGCGTGTTGTTACAGACAAGTTTTCAAGTTTACATGTTGACGTCTCAGTAAATCGCTTTTATATTTACCCTTGTGTTTCAAGCCGACATTTTTCATCGATTCCTCGGAATGCGTGCTTTAAAGGGCTGTAAATTTGCGTATCGAATGTATCAGCTGCACTTACAACCTGCGGACATTTAATGTGATTTGCTGTTATTCTATTTATTCAAAGAAAACTCCGTACCTTACACGTAGATATACCACAAGGAAACAAAATAGATTTTAGCTCACATTCTGGGCCTATTTTCAATTCGCGACGCGCACAAATTACCAAACAATACTGGTTATACAGATTTTTATCTTCTTTCGTTAATTATTGAATTAACGATGACAAATTTCTTTTCTCATACTGTGCGCTCCGCGGGTAAATTCGTCTCCTTTGCTCCCTTCCTTATCTTGTGGTCTGTTTTAATGATTCAGATGTACCGAGATAAGGTGAATCCATTAAATTTTAAAACTAAAGCTGCCCTATGGATTTGCACGTATTAAATTTTGAAAACCCATGATTACATTTTGAGCTCTTCAAGTTTTGTTGATAAACGGCAGTTTTTTAAGTGTTCAGCCCGTTTGCTGTTCTTCTTGTTGGGTCAAAACGTCAAAACTACTGTAAACGTATGATCTGACGGAGTTAGTTAAACGCTACTCTTAGTTCATACAGCTTTACGCTAGATTACCTAAACCTTGTTTTCAAACGATTTAACTTTCACTCTAGCCTTCGCACAAGATTTGTTTTTGGGAGTTGTAAGCTGTTCTTCTAGGGCACATTCTAGATCGTAACCCAAACACATTTTACACCCTGTTAACTTATGACGGTGGGGTGACCGATTAATTAGCATGAACATTTGTTGAACTAGATTGAGTTATATTCGCGCTGTTCGAAATGTCAACATTTTTGCAGATCAAACATTACTGGTCTTGAAGTCCGTCATAACTTTTTGTGCAGCTTTCTTTTCCCTTGTGAAAATAATTTATTTTTAGACGAGCTTTGCATTTCATGCATGACATATTAATTATTATGACAAACAATCAGGTCAAAACAGAAAAGTGGGATATATTTGCTCTGTATGCACAGTCATCTTTCCTGAGCTTTAAAGTTTCTGTATGTAAACCATTTTTCTCTAAAAATGAAGACTGTTAGCAAAAACGTTTACCATGTGTTCCAGCTAGTTGTTGTAACATTTAATTTATTTCTCCCCTTCAGTGCTCACACTAGTATAAGTAAAGAAATGCAGACAGCATATATGTGTTGCATAATTTCCTTTAACTAGATACAGACTATTGTCTGTTCTTAAGTCTTGCAGACATGATTGTCCATAGAGATACATATCCAAATTTGTAACAACCTTACTTAATTTCCAGGTCAACTTCTTTGCAGGGGGTGGCTGTTTAGGGAACTTGATCAAATTAGGAAATAAAGATTTATTTGTGGAACCTTGATATAATCTAATTAAGTTACATATTTAACTTTGTTCAGACAGGCATTCAGATAATATCCTATAGTGTCTGTCTAAGGCTTTGTCCTGAGGCAGGGCACAGGGAACCTCAAATTGTCAAGTACAGCGTTTCTTTAAAGTGAACCATCTTCCTCACAGTATGCAGGATGTTTGCTCCATGAACCTACTTTAATGGCCTTGCTCCCACGAGTCCCCTATAGCTTAGTGATAGAGCATCTGAATTGGTAATTGAAAAGTTGTAGTTTACTGCCTATAGTGCGTGTCTAAGGCTTTGCCCTGAGGCAGGGCACAGGGAACCTCAAATTTTCAAGTACAACATTTCTTTAACAAGTTCCATCTTCATTACTTCACAATCCATTTACTTTGATATTCAAATCCTAGCAGTATGCAGGATATTTGCCCCATGAACCTACTTTAATGGCCTTGCTCCCACGAGTCTCTTATAGCTTAGTGGTAGAGCATTGAATTGGTAATAAGAAAGTTGTAGGTTTGACTCCTATGGGGAGAACTGAGATATTCTAGGCACAAAATACTTCATCTTCATTATTTTATTTAGGATGTTCAGATCTCAAAGGGATTTTCAGAAGGTATTCCTCAAAGCAAACATTCTGCTGTTTGAGATTCAGCATTAGGAGGGTGGGAGGGAGGGAGGTATTCAAAAATGACTCCCTGAGCAAGGGTGGGAGAAAGGTTTGAAATTTATGGTTCCTACATTTTTTTAGAAAGAGAAAGTCTCAAATATTATATTTTGTCAGGATATGTTGGGTTTTTTACATGTTTTTGTTTATTTTTATGTTTTTTTTGAAAGTATGCATTGCCAAGTAGAAGGGAAAGCATGAACAATGCACAGTATTGCAATATACATGTAGTATGTGAAAAGTTATTGTCATTTATTAGGATTAGTTTATTACGTTACGTGCCAATGATTCCTTTAAACTTTCTTATCGAGATGAAATATGTGGCTTAATTTACAGGAAACTGCTGAATATGTCTTTTTAGCAATATTCACACTAGAAGCTGTGTTGAAGATTATAGCATATGGATTTCTTTTCCACCCAAATGCTTACCTGCGTAATGGATGGAATATTTTAGATTTTGCAATTGTAGTTGTAGGGTAAGTTATACTTTTTTATCACATTAAGGTAATTTTAGTATTGACCCTTTTCTTGTCTAATGCGGTCTTTATTCAATTTGTTATTGTTTGACAAAATGAATGAGTGAATACAAGAACATGACAACAGATCATGAGGGAGAAAACATAATCAAGGAACTGGTTTGCAGAGTGAAAACAGAAATTCACCTCCTTATCTCTGTAATGATGGAAGCTGCAAAGATGTTACTCTGAGCCTTTTTCATGTGCTCCTCTCCCTCAAGTATTAAAATAAATGCCTGCCCATTTTTACTTTTTGATACACGTGCTATTTTAGCATCACATCTAAGTTGTTTTACATTGTGCTATATATTTGCGTTTTCTTGTGTTGTACATTGTATATATTGTGGTTCAATTTTAGCCTTGGTTTAACTTTTATTTTCCTTTGTTTTTGGGTATGGGAATGTATGATAATGAGTTTAAAACAAAGGAAAATAAAATTTAAACCAAGGATAAAAGTAAACCTCAAGATATGTATTTTAAGAGGTTAGCTCAAGTCCCAGTCATGGGAACTACAATGTCTCTCAATCCCCAGGTGCATAGAAAATTCTATACCGTTGTATAGTGTCTGCATTAAGGGTGAAGGGGCAATCAGGCCAGTGAAGACCACAAGTCCAGAGCATATGCCTATACCAGTTTTCAATCTGTGGCATGTAGCATTTCCAAGTATTCTTTCTTTCTCCACCCCCACTCACTCAGGACAGATGCTGGCCCATAACTAGGTTACCCCTATGAAAGGGTACCCATTTATATACCTGGGGGGAAAGAGACAGTGCAGAGTCAAATTTTGGGATCAATGTAAGTATCTGGGCAACCATACACCTACCCCTCCCCTAATCCAACATTGACGCTAACTTTTTAACTTATTATAACTTGTTGGGTTAGGGGAGGGGTAGGTGCACAGTTGCCCAGATACTTCCATTGATCCAAATTTTGTGTCCCTTGTTTTTGTTTCCCTTGTTTTCCCAGGAAACAAATCAGTGCCCCATTTTCATCAGCTTTTTTCTCTCAAAAATAATTACCCATACATTGAGTGGTAAAGCTCTTTAACATTTCCTTGGAAAATACATTTTATTTTAGGCAGGGTCTCTAAACCTCAAAACATTTTATTCTGGTTTTGGTTTCAGAATTGCAACAATTTTAGTAAAAGCATTTTTAGATTCAGAAAGTTTTGATGTGAAAGCATTGAGGGCATTCAGAGTACTCAGACCTTTGAGACTGGTCTCTGGAGTTCCCAGTAAGTGTAAACTTAAGATAGATAACTTGAGATCAGTTCTCTGTTAGATTGCAGTAATAGGTAAAGGCCCACACGACCGAAGCTTATCCCAGTTTCAATAGCATGAAGCAGCTGGGAGTATTATTACTCCCCCCTGGATGGGATGCTAGTCCATCGCAGGGTCACCCCCAGCATTATATCGCCGGTTATATCCACTTATACACCTGGGTAGAGAGAGACAGCTTTGAGTAAAGTTTATTGTCTAAGGAAACAACACAGTGCCAGCACCAGGGCTCGAACTCCAAAACTTCTGTTCAGAAGTCTGACACGCTAATCACTACACTACTGTGCCTCCTGAGATTGCAGTAATAGAAGACTAATAATTAGCTATGACAAGTTGTATAAACTTAAAAAGATGTCAAAAGTGGTCAAACTTAAAGTACAGTGCTTCACCACACATTTAAGACAGTCTGAGAAGGGTATGCAATACCGGTACAATGCTCTAACTAATTGAGCTAGGCAAGGTCATGGGTATTGATCCCAGTCAATAATTTTTTTTTTCATGTCTTATCTTTGCAACTGTATAAGTTGTGTACATAATTGCAATGAAATTTCATGTATTGCTAATGTTTTGTTGTCATTTTCTTTCCAGGTTTACAAATTGTATTAAATTCAATCATCAAGGCATTGATTCCTCTTTTTCACATTGCCTTGTTGGTGGTGTTTGTTGTGATAATCTATGCCATTATCGGTGTTGAGCTCTTCATGGGGAGATTGCACAAGACATGCTATGATAATGTCACAGGTTTGGGCTTTGAATTCTGCAATAAAGTAACTTAATGTGCAAATCCTAGTCACAAAATAATGAAGCTGCATGCAAAAGGTTGTTGCAGGGCAAATTTGAAAACCATGTTACTCATTATCACTCCAATGGTTTCTTATATACGTGAGCATAGGGGATTATCACGCACAAGGACGTAACCCCAGTTAGTAATAAGGAAAAATCTTCTGTGCCAAGAGTGGTTCTAGCCATGCACCGTAACGCTCAGCCATACCAGGCTAGTCTGTGTCATCAGGAGAAAATATATCCATTTTACTGTATGAAATTGAGTGGCATAAGGAGTCAATAAGTAATGATAATAGGACTGAGTGGAGTTCAATTCGGTTTGTAATCATAAAAGTGATTAACAAAATCGGACGACCTTGTAGCCAGAGTCTGATTTGTTTAATCACGAGTATCATTGCAGACCGAATTGGACAACACGAAGTCTTATTACCAATTAATCATAACTTTAACAAAATTTAATCTATAAACTATAAACTTCTTTTTTTAAATCAAAACGCGTTAAATTCCAAGATTTTTTTTGTTGCTAGCAGTGAAAAAAAGCCATGTAAGCGCGTGTGTGATGACGCATACTGTCCAATTACGCAGGCATAATGCTTACCGTCCTATTTAACTTTCCTATTAAGGCTGAAATCAGGGCAGTTGATAGCCAATCAGATTTGAGATTTTTGTTGTTAGTTATGATTAAACTGACAACAAAACTGATATGGCACATGTGTGGATAAGAATGATATCCACACATTTGTGATATCACTGGTGGGTTAGTGTTTTTTGTATTTATTTTCCATCACATGGTACTAGCAACACCACCAAAATTTTATGTAATAAAAAGTAATTCACTTTGTTGCTTGGAGATACAGAATTTCTGTTGTCATGTTTTAAAATATTTCAGTCGTTTGCTGTGCTCTTTCATGAAACATTTGCCCACAAGAAATTTTGTGTAGTATTAGCTTATTATATGTTCAGTGCAACCATACTTTATCTGCACATCTTGCATGAATGAGTTGGCCCTTAAACCCTTTGATTTTAAACCATAGGTGCAGAGTCCTTTGAGGAGCCTAACCCATGCAGCACTGGAGGGTCAGGTTATCACTGTGATGCCAGTGCTGGGCAAGTCTGTCTCGGAGGCTGGACTGGTCCCAATTATGGAATTACAAATTTTGATAATATAGGCTTAGCATGCTTGACTGTGTTTCAGTGTATCACTCTGGAAGGGTGGACAGATGTAATGTATATGGTAAGATATGTTTTGTGTAAGAGAATTTAATTTTTTCTCAAGCATCTGAGCTGGCTGGAATCCTAAATCCTTGAATTTGATTTGCTAATGATGCGTATGTGACTGGTCTAGCTTTTTATGATACGGTCCACGGGCCAGATTTTTTCCCCGCTGTAGCAATTTCCTATCTCTTTTCTTACTTAAAAAAGAAGACATTCAAAAAAAATAAATGAGTTGTTTACTGGGCTAGGTCGGTCCGTATAGGAAAAACCTGTGCCTTTGGTCTTGAGTACATTCCAAGGCCTTGGGCTATGACTATGTATGTTGTGTGTATTCCAATATGTATGTTGTGTATATGCGATAAGATACGTTTTATGTTTGACTATGTATGTTGTGTGTACTTGAATATGTATGTTATGTATATGTGGTAAGATAATATGTTTTGTTTTTGAATATGTGTTGTGTATTTGGTAAGATTAGTTTTGAGTATGTCTGTATATTGTGTATAAGGGTATGTTTTTTTATGGAAATGATTGTTATTTATAAATGGCCCACTATGGATTGCACACTAGTTCAGCAACATCTACCGGTATGTAACTTCTGAAAACTGACGGTTTTGAATTTTTTGCTTTTAGATAAATGATGCAGTAGGTAATTCCTGGCCTTGGTTATACTTTGTGACGCTCATTATCTGGGGTTCCTTTTTTGTACTTAATCTTGTACTTGGTGTTCTTAGTGGGTAAGTTAACTTAAATATATTTGTTTCCTTTTTTTTGATTAAAAACATTCTTATCTTTATCATCATATTCAGACTCATCAACCAATCGAACTCAGGTTCAGTTTATCTGGCTGTGATTCAATGATCTTGTTTGAATTTGTTCCACAGGGAATTTGCAAAGGAAAAAGCCAGAGCACAAAAGAGTGGAGAGTTTCAAAAATTCAGAGAAAAGCAACTTGTGGAAGATGCTTACAATGGCTATTTAGACTGGATCACTCAGGCGGGTGAGTCACAGAGCGCCACGTTTAAAGTGACCCTTAGTGGCTTGATCCAAAGATGAGTGATGCATTCTAGGTGTCACTTTTCAGAATGATTTAAGTTCAACACACATGTTAAGAATAAGATCGTTGAGGGAAATAAATGCCTTTGTGTCCTTAGGTCTCTGCGCAAAGAGGGCTACGAGTAGGCAGAGAGATACTACCATTTCAATGCCTTAGTTCTTCCCAATTTCACCTATGCCGTTTCAGTCTATGGAGCATCAGAGTCTGACTTTACTCCTGTACAATGTTTTCTTGATAGTTGTTTGAAAAGGCATTTTACCACAAGGAATCTTAATATACGAGCTATTTTAGAGAAACAGGATCGTAGTATTTTTAAAAGGGTTTCCTACGCCGCCAATCACCCTCTTTCACTAACTATTCCGCGCGTAAAGACCTGTTGTAACAATGTACGGAGGAGATCAAGCGCCCGACCAAACATCAAGAGTGAGCGCTTCCAAGATACGTTCATAGATCGGTTATTTTTTAGGATATAACCTTGCGTTAGAATAGCAAGGTCTTAGAGATTCGTAGCTTATTAATGTATTGATTTGATATGTATTTAGAATTTTAAACTTTTATTTGTTTATAAAATACGTAAGATATGTATTTTATCTTTTGAATGAATTGACTATTTATGTATTTATTAAAAGATAGAACCACACGGTATATTTAAACGGTGTAGTACTGTTCAGTAGCTTTCCAAAGAATGGTCACACTGCACGGTTTGATCCACAGATGAAAAAGGTAGAACCACACGGTATACATGTAGTTTAACAAACCATGCCACAGTAAAGTACTGTTCAGTAGCTTCACAAAGAATTGTCACACTGCATGGTTTGATCCACAGATGAGAAAGATAGAACCACACTGTATAGTAAAACAAACAGTACCACAGTACAGTACTGTTCAGTAGCTTTACAAAGAATTGTCACACTGCATGGTTTGATCCACAGATGACAAAGATATAACCACAGGGTATAGTTAAACAAACCATGCCACAGTACAGTACTGTTCAGTATCATTCCAAAGAATGGTCACTCTGTTTACGGTACATTGTTGTTCAATTGTTTAAGGGAAGAATAGTGTACTAAATCGTAATTTAGAACTTTTCTCGTTTTGAATTTGCAGAGGACATTGAAGGTGACAGCGATAGTGAAAGTGGGGACGAATCCAAGAGTTCTCGAAAAACATGTAAGTTTTCAAATCTGAGGTTAAACTGTTCGTAGAAGCAATCACTTCCCATTGCTTTTTTTAAAAAGCAATGCAAAATTCAGTCTCCTTAAATAGCGAAGCGCACTAATGACGTCACGAAATTTTAGACCCCCGTCGTGAGTCAGACAAACAAACGCCAATTCTGCAATGCTTGTAAGGGGAATGTGTGAATAGCGAGCGGTTCGCTTCCATCTTTTACGTTTTTCACCGACGAAAACGACGTTCCAGGCTCTAAATTTGAAAGAGAACCAGAAGAATACACCAGTTGAAGCGGTGGTTAAAGTGCAGGGGATTGAAATTGAGCGGAAAACGAGATGAGCTACTGAGACGTGTGAGCGACTGTATCAATAGCGGAAATCATTACACGCTCGATCCGAGTATCGACGATGGCAAATGGTTCTCCGCAAAAGTTTTCAAAGAAAATGCAAAGTTACAAGCAAATTGTAGCTTAAGTTTGCTTCCGTTTGTTCCATCTACTGGCTGGTGTGTTTTCCCATCGCAAAACATACCTTCGCTTTTCAACTATGGGCAAAACCAGCTTCGGTAAATTTCCGCACAGGTCCCTACTTCATTATGCATTCTGTAACTATACTATTTCGTTCTTTGAACACAAGAAATATTTGCACGTGCATTGCAGCAGATAAGACAGCTTCAGCATGCATAATGAAGTAGGGACCTGTGCGGAAATCTTACCCCAGCTTCCCCGACAAGTTCTCATACACGTGCTTGCGCGTCACATCACACATTACTTGATCTTCTTCAAATGTTGTTGTGATTCATTGATGGCATCGGTTGTGCTAGACTCAAGTAATTCCCGATCGTCAGTCGGTATAAATTTCAGAAACTCATCTGATTGCTCGCCATAGTTCTCTTTAATTACCTTTTTTTGCTTTGTCACCGGCTCCTCTCTCGATTTTGGGGCCTTTCTCTTTGGAGCTGACGCTCGTCCTGCTTGTTTCAGTGTGAGATTTGCTTTGTGCGGGTCTGAAAACTCGACTATGGAACCTTTTCCACTGGGCCAGTGAAGAGCACAAATGTACGTGTTTTTGTTAACGTTTTTCTCCGTAAAGAATTCCCGTGAACAAGCCACTATCCAACGCTTACACTTTTCGAGGTCTTTCGCCGGTTCGGGAAAGGTATAAATACTTCATGCCTCGAATCCTCCAACTCTTTTAGCGATTCCTGCCATTTTTCTGGATATCTTGAGTCTGTTTTGCACTTACCCCAACAGCAGTGTTTGGTGCCCACCATTTCTCTTATTTCTAGAATGATAAACCGAATAATTGACTAAAATTTTCACTTTTCGCTTGACAACCGCGACTCTCGCTCATACATTTGCTTTGTTTTGATCGCAATGTTTGTCCGACTCTGCGGGGGGTCTCATGGGATCTCGCGCTGACAAATCTATTTTTAGTAATAGTGTACTTCGCTATTTAAAACTTGATTTTATTCCTTCCTGCTTTCTCCCGTTTCTTTAATGTCGTTCTCTCAGCCAATCATCTGCGATGCTCCCGTTTGGCTGCGCGACGCCCCTTTCGATTGGACAAAGATACATCACGTGATTTTTATGCACGTGATCAGCTCACACAACGTAAAAAAGGCGGGAAATTAGTGTGGAAGCCGCGTTTTAAATTCCTCGACTTTTTAGTTATGTTGCTCGCGTTTTTTAGTCCCCATGTTTATGCTTTCGTGTTTATGCTTTCGTGTTTTCAGCGAGACATTCCAAGTTTGAAGACATTGAAATGACGGACAGAAACGAGAGACAGGAGAATGGTCCTACTCAGGATACGCAAGGCTGGCTTCATCACGAAAAGTAAGATTGAACGAAGAACATTTCTTTTCAGAGCAATTAATATTTACAGCTCGATGCATGCGCTCGGAACTTTCTAGGTGAACTTTATACAGAAATAGAAACATTTAACTTCAGGTTTTATACATTGCATTACAGGTGTTTCCGTTCCACCGAAATTCCTATAATTCCATTTTCCCGAATGCTACCGGCGGTACAATCGAGTTAGCCTGTTTAAACGGTGAAAACTTCATCTACACCAGAATTTTATGTAACAATTTTTATTAGCTACTGTATACTTGTATGAATAGCCAATTTTGGTTTGACAATCTAGTGGCTGAGAAGCTTTAATTTGGCAAACGAAGTTTGTCGTTGAAAAAAAGTTGCACGTGCGGACAAATAAAATGTAGCAAAATTTCCAGGTAAAATGTAGCAAAGTCACTTGTGGCGCCCAATAAAAAACTTAAAGACGTTGACAAAAGTTTTTTGTGCCATATACTCAGTCAAAAAATATTTGCAACGTAAAATTCTTACCAAAAAATTGCTCGTGCCGACAAGTCGTCACATCATTTGTGGTCCCCGAATCTTGTTTGTCTCTATCGCTTCTGTCGAAATTCACTCGTGCCGCCCTAAACTTCGAGCTGTGGACAAACGTTCGCTGTGTCAAAATACATTTTTCGTGTTCAAATTGCTCGTGTTTGAAGTTTTATAGTCGCCTTCATGGCTGTAACCGAAGTTACAGTCTTTTGAAACGTTTTCTGTGCCGTTTGCTGAGAAATTTTCTGAAGAATTGACTTGCACATTTTCCCTTCCAAATTACCGTTGTTTCCCCTTCTTTCCTCTTTTGGAAAAACTCGTTCTTGCAGTAGCATCTGTAACATAATGTGGTCTTCTCTTTAGAGAGCAAGGGTGGTGCAGTAATGAGAGCACTCGTCTCCGACCTCTGTTACCCAGTTTCGGTTTGTTGTTGGTTGGGTTTGTTGTTGGTTGGGTTTGTTGTTGGTTGAGTTTGTTGTTGGTTGAGTTTGTTGTTGGTTGGGTTTGTTGTTGGTTGGGTTTGTTGTTGGTTCTCTCCCTCTCCGAGGGTCTCCGATCTCCGGTTTTCCTCCCTTCACATAAGCCAACACCTCCAAATTCCAGTTTGATTAGGAATTTGATAGCAGGTATGCTTTGTAAGCTCCCTGGATGGACAACCCTGGGAAAATTACTTTTTTTATTTTAAATAAAGATCTCTATCTATCTATCTATCTATCCATCCATCCATCCAT
The DNA here is from genome assembly GCA_949710005.1 of Ricordea florida. Classification (NCBI taxonomy): domain Eukaryota; kingdom Metazoa; phylum Cnidaria; class Anthozoa; order Corallimorpharia; family Ricordeidae; genus Ricordea; species Ricordea florida. Next base: position 2,949,552 of record OX453285.1, read on the forward strand.
CCATCCATCCATCCATCCATCCATCCATCCATCCATCCATCCATCCATCCATCTATCTATCTATCTATCTATCTATCTACCTACCTACCTACCTACCTACCTATCTATCTATCTATCTATCTATCTATCTATCTATCTATCTATCTATCTATCTATCTATCTATCTATCTATCTATCTATCTCTATCTATCTATCTATCTATCTATCTATCTATCTATCTATCTATCTGTTAGTTGACGAGTAGCCACCTGTTGGATGTGCCGCTGCGAAAACGTTTTTTTTTTAAGTTTATTTATTTCAGTACTTTTCATTTTTTTTTTCTAGGAAAGTCCTGAAACGCTGTCATCATAGACTTCGAAGAGCTTTACGGAAAGCTGTCAAAACTCAAGCATTTTATTGGGCTGTTATCATACTCGTTTTTCTAAATTCTTTGACTTTAGCTATGGAGCACTATGATCAGCCACTATTTTTAACCAAATTTTTAGGTAAGTTTGAATTTTTCTTTTGTGTTTTAAATATAAGGCAATATCTGTAAATGGTTTGAACCGAGGATTCTCAGTAGTTGTTTGTGGAGTTCGATCGTCCAGGTCACAGTAGCTCGAAACTGTTCGAAAGTAGACTGTCGAAACTTCAGTCGTCCGCATCAACAATAGGGAATTTAAGAAACGACGACGGCTACGACTATGACAACCCCACAAAACAATAATATCATTGGTCAAAAGAGTATAAATAATCGTGCTGCAGGTGCAGCACAGATTTTAGCAAGTGTATCAGTGGTCCTCTACATAACGACGACGTGAAATCACCAAATTTGAGGTTTTGATGAGAACGTAAGCATGTAACAGAGAATCTTTCATTCTCTATTTTAAATTTGAAACTGCTCGTCTACCGTCGCCTTCGGACATCTTAAACTCCCTAATTGTTCTTTGTAGACTGAACTCCACACACCTGGATGATAGAACTTCACAAATAGGCAGTATCATTGAGGAAGGCCAGCCAATTCAGTTTTTGTCTGTCTTTTAATCCCGTCTATTTTTCTTTCAGATATTGCAAATAAATTATTTTTAGCCTTATTCACGGTGGAGATGCTCCTTAAAATGTACTGTTTAGGTTTCCATGGATATTTTGCATCACTTTTCAACAGATTTGACTGTTTGGTAAGTCCTTACGCTTATGTTTTACACCAATTAGAGCGATTTTAATATTCACTAACAACCCAATGGTTGTGGTCTCGCTACAGTTTATTATTGGTCCATACATCTCGTGCCCTTCCGAAGACATTTCCTGAACCAGACTTCAACGAAAAAAAACCCTCCAAGCATTGAAATACGAGCATCTGATTTTCAACAGCAAATGCCAATTATATAACCCTACAAAATCCTTAAAATCAACAACGCGAAAAATTAAAATCTTCCTCACTGTCTTAGAACCTCTTCCTAATTGGGTGGGTTTCTCGTGGAAAATGAGCCTCTTTATTAGCGCATGACTTTTCTTGTTACACATGCTGACATTGCGGCACAGTACCTGACTGCATCATTTTTTTTGGCTACTTCGTATGAAATAATGCAGGAGCCAACATGTCAAAGGAAACACGAGTGAGTGAGTGAGGGAGCCAATCAGCGCGTGCCTAGTATTTAGCCAATCACAATGCACAATACAATTCGCACACCGCGAGGAATTGTGGGAAATACCTGGAAAGCCCAAGATCCATGTGCCCCACACACAGACATCGTCACGTTTGCAGTTGCAAAAAGGTCCGAATAAACTAAATAAATGCAGAAGCCACATGCGTGCCTTGCTTGTCTATTTTTATTTTTTTGCTTATAGGTCGTCATTAGCAGCTTGTTAGAAGTCGCTATCACAGAATCGTTAAATCAGCCTCCTATTGGCATCAGTGTTCTTCGGTGCGTGCGTCTGCTTAGGATTTTCAAAGTCACAAGGTCAGCGGAATTTGTTATGTACCGTAGTACTGTTGATCAAACACCTTGAAGATAGTTTATACGAACAGCAGTTTATGAAGTATTTCTAAAATTCAATCTGTATAACGTGGGTTCGAATTCGTCAATTGATCCCCCCAGCGCTGAGAAGAAACTTGCGCTCCCTAGTTCACCACCAAGAAGGTAAGAGAGCCTTAGAGATCAGCAGATCCTTTGTTTAATATTAAATATCCTTTCTATAGCCATATAGGTTAAGTCGCTTGTAGGCGCTGTCACGAGCAGTAAACTGTACTAGTTAGGTATTAGGGAGCTTAAGCACGCACGTTTTTGAGACCTGAACGGCAACCGGAAGAGAACATTTCACGTGCTAGGACAGTGGTATTTCCCAGACTTTTATAGTGATCATCTCTAATGGAGAAAAGATACTAATCAATGTAAATGTAGTTGTGTGAAGACAAGTTAAAAGGGGAAAAAGCTCACTTCCGGTTGCCGTCCGCGTCTTAAAAACGCGCGTGCTTAAGCTCCCTATTGTCTTTGATGTTGTTTAGAAGCTTGGCATTTCAATAGCGCCCAGGCTTCATTGAACCGCGACGGTGGCGGGTTATTACCCGATGCTTATTTTGTAACGAAGCAACGCCATTTATCCTGGGTATAAAAGGAGTTTCACAGCTTTGCCCAATCACCACCCCCAGGAGAAGACACAACACAGGGTGTCGAAACGTCGGGTCGGTGAATTGTAACTTTGCAAGTTACATTCATTATTTCAAACCAGCGTAGCATCAAACTACGATCGTTGTCAAAAATGTGGACAGATAGGCGCTTGTTCTCGTTCACAACAAAAGACAATCACTATATCTAACTTCTCCCCCTCCCCTCCCTGCCCCCTCAATGTTGGGTAACCTGTTAAACACGATGTTATTTTTTTATCACCAAGGTATTACGTTTGATAATATAATACCAACAATGATTGCTTGATGTAAGAAAACAAGGAATTCGGACAATCGGTCGTACGCATTTTGACAAAGATGGTATGTCTGATTGTCCACCTGGTTGCAATGTGCACTTTTCCTTTAACTGTTTTTAATGGTTATTATATGAAATTTAGTGGTGTACCGAATGGTAGATAATCGATGAAAATACAATTACACAAGTGTGTTATCTGCTAGCACTCAGTACTTGGTATACAACGAAATTTTATTTAGTAGAAAGGACATGACGTGGTTGCTCTTCTCATCAACCATAGTTTATGTGTGTAGATGGTTATGAAACTTGACAAGTTTCTTTGTGTCACGCGTTTTTTCTTCTCTTTTTTGGCCTTGAACCTGCACCAAAACACAAGTTTTTGGGTAGGATAACCAATGAAAAGTTTCGGACTAATTTATTTGCAAGTAACATGCGATCCAAAAACAAAAGATTGTGCAGGATCACTGTCAATTCAACATCTATTGCGACTGCACTGTTCTTGCTTTTAAAATTTCCAGGGTTTCATAACCAGTCCCTAGATTAACTATGCATCAACACTCAAAGAGAAATGTCGTACCTCCACACGGCCGGGTAAAATCCTCTGTAATAATAATAATAATAATAATAATAATAATAATAATAATAATAATAATAATAATAATAATAATAATAATATACATGAAAAAATTACTCGATTCTGATTGGCTGAGAGCAGTGCAGTTCAAGTGTAACACCAGTGCAAAAAGTGTAATACCAGTGCAAAAAGTGTAACACCAGTGCAAATTACACATCGATTTTCTCGATTATGATATTCTTTATTTTTGAACGACCCGCTTTGAGTTCGTAGCGTTATCAGTTGATCTTCATCAGCCAATCAGTAAATAAAGTGTCAAATCCGCGTCAAATGCGTACTTCCTGTCCCACCGCAATGAGATCTTCCGGTACTTCTTCCAGGCGAATTTTTTCATGTTTATATTATTAATAAGTAATCATACGGCTTTTCTCGTTCAATTTGGAATTAATTTGTACTTGTGAGTTTTTCAAAAAGCTGAAATTGCACTCGCCGAAGCGGCTCGTGCAATTTCAGCTTTTTGAAAAACTCACTCGTGCAAATTAATTCCAAATTGAACTCGAAACCGTATGATTACCTTTACTAATAATAATAATTTACCGACTCACTAGACTCGCGCTGGTGTGGAAACTGATTTCCTTGTCAAACTGTGGTGTTGCAGGTACTGGAGTTCACTCAGCAACCTGGTGGCTTCCCTGTTAAATAGCATGAGATCCATCGCAGGTCTTCTTCTTCTCTTGTCTTTATTCATGCTTATCTGCTCGCTCTTAGGAATGCAAATCTTTGGTGGAAGGTGAGTTTGTGATAGTGTTTTAACTACAGCTATTTGTAACATTACTTCAGACAGTGCACCTTTTCGAGGTGTCAGTACTTTATCCATGGTCGGGTACAATAAAGTCCCCCCCCCCCCCCAGTCATTGTTGCTACCAATGCAAAACCATGGTTTAAATTTAGACATACGACTTTAAAAGGTATAGAGGGAGGAGGGAGCTGGAAAAGAACCAAAGTTTTGTGTTGGCAGTGATCAAAAAGGGGTGATATTTTTTTCTCAGTCTCAATAATTTGGCAACTTGTTTTAGCTTCTCATTGTCTTCGAAATATTACGAAAAATACAGGCTAACGAGATTCAGTCTCACCCATAATAGACGTTACGAAGTGTCACAATTGTTTAAATCTCATCAACACGCGCCAACTGGTTAGCTCAGTTGGTAGAGCACCGGACTACTGAGCGAGAGGTCGCGGGTTCAAACCGCGGCCGGACCAACACTCTGGGTCTTAAAATATCTGAGGAGAAAGTGCTGCCTTTGTAATAATACCTGCATATTGTGAGACTTTCTAGTCTTCTCGGATAAGGATAAACCGTAGGTCCCGTCTGACAACCCTTGCTCATGGTGACCCAGTGGGACGTTAAAAGAACCCACACACTGATCGTAAAGAGTAGGGGACGTAGTTCCCGATGTTGTGATCTGGCCTTTGGGTTGGTGCTTCACATAGGGATAACCTCATTTCCCCTTTTCCCCTTGGATAGAATTGTCCAAGAAAAATAGGTATGTTCTATATTCTATGTTCTATGTTCTAATATCTGTTATATATTAAGTATTGTATATGAAATTGAAACGATGTATATTATCAGCATGTCACTAAGGAAAAGGAAAATCGACTTCTCCCAATAGGGATTTACAAACCACTCCTACAAATATGGGGTGTCTGGAATAAAACCGCATGCATGTTCTTGCAATAAGTACTCTCTATATACTCTTTAACCCTGATCGTATCTTCATTTTTATCCAGCTTCTCAATTCAAATTAACTAATAGCGTTTGTTTCCTCTGTGTTCTGTAGATTTAACTTAGATGATGATCAAATTCCACGCAGTAATTTTGATTCGTTTTGGAGAGCACTGATCACAGTTTTCCAGGTAACTTGAATGCTATTCAAATAATTTTTTTCTTGAAAGGACATATGTCCGACTAAGTGACCGTTTTGGTCAGACAAAACAAAAATGTAGCCGGACATTACCAAAGAAAAGAAGGTTGAATTTTATTTATCTTTAATATTAAACAATACATGATAAAAAAATTTTCCGGACATCATGTTCGACCAAAGTTGGGATTTCGTCGGACATGAGCTAATTTTGGTCGGCCAATGGCCGATGACCGATTGTTATTTGCAGCCCTGGTAGACCAACCAAAACAGAACCCTGACCCTTGGCTTGATTTTAGATCACGTACAGCGAGTTTTAATATAGTAATGCTTTTGTGGACACTCTTTTTAACAAGTCTACACTTGGATTACCGCTGCACACACTCCAATGCAACATTCAGAACTCAGAGCGAATGCATGTTGTCAACACCAGGCGCGGGAAAACAGTGCGCGCTGGTGACGGTTGGTTTTAATTTTAGTTCTGATTGGTTAAGAAAGTGGCGTGAGATACTTTAGGCAATCACGTTTCGTAGAAATGCAAGACAATGAATTGAAAACTATTGTACGTTTTCATCTTTGTTAGTTTCTTACCTCATCAATTTTCCTGCTTGTAGATACTCACGGGGGAAGACTGGAACGCCGTTATGTACAACGGGATTCGAGCCTGGGGTGGCATTAGCCAGGGGGCCTGCGCATTAGCGATCTTGTACTTCATCTTTCTTGTCGTAGTTGGAAACTGTATCCTGGGGAACAAATCATTTTGTTCGCATTGTGTTGAATAAAGAGAGGCAGATGTCAGTTTTAAGCTTATTTAGTATTGCGATGTCCACACCCGGGAGGAGTATTACCCTGCAAGAAAACGTGAGCGAATCGCAAAGATGGGAAACGTTTCAAGGCTGTAAACTGAATAGTGCAGCACATATAAAGCAGTTCCTATTTTGGTAACACACCTTATAGTTACACTTGAATTTCGGAAATTTTAAGTCTAGAAAATGTAGTCATTTTCTTCTTGAGTTAAAACGATTTTGAAAGATGTCTGTTGAAAGATGTCTGTCACAGACAAAATAGCCTCGTATGCACACGTTTTTTGGGCCTCGTCACACATTCCTTCCCCAGGAAGGAAGAACGTGTGCGGGCCTCGTCACACATTCCGTCTTCAGAAAGGAAGATGGCGTGACAAAGGCCAAAGAACGTGTTGGGGCCGTGTCACATATCCCTTCCCCAGAAAGGAGGAACGCGTGACAAAGGCCAAAGAACGTGTGCGTAGGAGGCTACAGGCAAAACTGAAGAAACGAAATATATATTCCCCTAATTATCATTATTATATTATTGTTGGCGTTGTTGTTTTAAATTTCCTTAACGAGCTGTAGATATTTTACTCAATGTATTTTTGGCCATTGCCGTGGATAATCTGGCCGATGCAGAGAATCTGACAGAAATGGAGGAGGAGAAGAGGAAAAAGAAAGAGAAAGCGAAGGAGAAGAAAGAAGCATTAAAGGCCGCCAAGTCACACAGTAAGGTGGACTTGGATGGCTCGGTAGTAACCAATCACAGTCAAGCATCACGGTCAAACGTCACGTTGGACAAATCAACTCAGGAGCTGCATTCAGCGGGAACTGTAAATGGAAACGGAATCCCCAGGGTGAGTGGGTAATTGCATGGGCTCCTGGTAATTTCTTATCGTGCAATCGACTCCCCAGTGTAAGGGGGTTAAGTGCTTATTGTAGTCGCTCAGTTAGGACGCCCATAGACCTCTTTAATAATGGCGGCCAAACAAAAAATTCTTTTGTTTTCATGGTAATGAGCCTTAAAGGCCTCGCTAGGATTTACAAAATTCAATAAAATTTTTGTTCCAAAATGAGGCCACTGGGGCTAATTAGCATATATACAAAAGAATAATAAATCGGCCGCCATTTATGAAAGTGTTCTATATTATGGATGGGAGACACTCAAATTGGAGACGGGTAGAGACGTATAAAACGCGCTTTTCCCTCGTTACACGCCTTGCTCTATTAGTGTTCGTTGTTATCTGAAGTTTATGGGTGTTTATAACCATATGCTTTATTCACATTGATGGTACAGAAGAAGAGCGTAGATACATATCTTGGGTCTCCTGTGGTTCGTGCCTGTTGCTTCGCCCTTTATTTGGCTAAGTCTCTTTTCTAACTGTAGGTATCGTCAAATCTGGACGTTGAAGCTCAATCAATCGATCCTTCAGATGTGCAAGGTTCTTCAGCCGCTGTTAACAGTAAGTACTTTAAACGACTTAAATAGTCGTAGAGAATAAAGCATTCCCACCGCTAAAAAATCGTCCCCTCTTAACCTTGATCTTGTTCTTTCGACTTTCAGACAATAACGAGGAGGGAGGTGCAACTGGTTCAGTAGAAGACATCGATAAGGCGCCTATGCCACAAGAGTCTGCTTTATTTGTGTTCTCTCCAACCAACCGGTGAGGATCGTAGATAGTTTTGACATAGTTAGTTAATTAATAGGAGAACTGATGTAAAGCGTCTTTGAACATTTCTATATGAAAAAGAGCGCTATACAAATTCATTATCATTATCATTATCATTATATAGACGATATTACATGGCCTCGCGGAGATACGAAATTTCTCATTGAGTGCTGAAAAATCTTCACTTTTATGCTGCGCTAACTTGTAAAATATTGTTGACATAAGAAAAGAAATTTCGTACTACAATTAAGTATAGAATTTAGTGGTTAACAAATAGCTTCAAACGCTATCACACATGTTTAACATGTATCATTTTTATCCAAACATGTGTGATATCATGTTTATTGATTTGCTGTCACTCCGTTAACCTCCAAGTATTATATAATACAATATTTTATTCTTTTCGCAATCGTTTCAGTATTTTATTTGTGCTTGTCCTCTCACTAGTCATGGAGTCATAGATGGAGCCGTGACCAAACACGCCAAGAGAGCGTTACAATCCAGTGACAATCTATGAATTCTCCTTAGTACCATATACTTTACTTATATGCCGAGTAGGGGAACTTGGTATCAGTAAAGAAATAGAAAACATGTACCGTGTGTTGTAATCGGTTGACAACTTCACGATAACAAAACGATGAATAACTTTAAACGGTGTTTAATACGTATTTTCGGCTCGATTACGACGGTGTTACAGAACGATCTCTACACGATACGATTTTCCTAAAAAACTAATGTTCACATGACTCGTGTCTCAAATAACCGGTAGTTAATATTCAGCGGGTAGCGTAACGCAAACATGTCACGGTTATATTCCGGTAGGGGTAAAAACTAATTATCTCTTCAACATTTTCCCCTCCCGAATTGATAAGTGAAACTTGAAATTCGTCCACAAAATTAAATCATTAAGAGTTACTGTTGAAATATGATAAATTTCAATCAGTCTGTGAATTCCAACGGGGAAATTCTCGTAACTGGTCGGTTGAGAATCTTGTCTCCAACTCGAACATCAACAACTCTCACAAGCTGGTCTCTTCCTGGATACGTACGTTCAATGCGCCCAACCTTCCACTCTCGTCTAGACGCATTGGGATCGATGACCATTACTACATCACCAACTTTAAGGTTTTCTGTCGGAAAGAACCACTTCTGACGGGAGCCAATGTGAGGTAAGTACTCCTTCATCCAGCGTCCCCAGACATGTCGAGTTAACTCTTGCACTCGCCTCCAGCGTCTGCGTGGACTAAATGCGGTGCTATCCACACTTTCAGGAACGAAATCGCCACCCATCTGACCAATGAGAAAGTGATTCGGTGTGAGTACTGGTTCATCGTTCGGGTCGTCACTCACTGTGGTCAGCGGTCTTGAATTCATCAGACTTTCAACTCCAATGAACGTTGTTTCCAGCTCTTCGTCATTGATATCAGCATCTTTAAGAACGGCATAGATGGCTCGCTTTGCTGACTTAATCATTGATTCGAACACACCTCCAAAGTGGGGCCCTTGTGGAGGATTCCAATGCCAAGTAACGGCGCGACTAGACGTCATACGTTGAAGCTGATCGTGATCCAGTTGACTGACCAACTCCCTGATTTCTTTCTCAGCGCCCACGAAGTTCGTACCATTGTCACTCAGCATTTTCGTTGGCCATCCTTTCCTTGCCGTCATTCGCACGAATGCGTTGAGAAACGCGTCGGTTTCTAATGAGGTTGCCATCTCCAAATGGCAGCAGTGTGTTTGCAAGCACATAAACAAACACAGATAACGTTTGGCACGGGGTCGTCCACGCCCTTGCATGATAAAGTACGGTCCTCCAAAATCCACGGCACAATTAGCGAACGGTTTTGTTGTCATCTGGAGACGGATTTGCGGTAACGGAGCCATCTGTTGCTGGGCTGGTTGGACTTTAAAACGTCTTGCACATTCACGGCATTCTCTGTTCACTCGTTTGACCTCCTCACGAACATGGATGACTAGGTACTTCTCTCGCAGATGGTTTATGGTGTAGTTCACACCCATCTGATGGCCTTCGCTTTCGTGATGATATTGGACGATTAATCGCGTGACATGATTCCTCTTTGGCAGGATAATTGGAAATTTTACATCATCTGAGAGGTCATCGGAGTGTCGCAGCCTGGTATTCGAACGTAGAATCCTGTCAATAAGGATTGGAGTGCTGGGGAGCAGCGTAGATTTTCGCGGAAGGGTCTGGTTCTTTATCAGTGCTCCGATTTCATCACTGAATGCTTCACTTTGAGCTTCCCTGATAATTTCTGTTTCGGCAGTTAACAGCTCTGCTGGCGTTAGCTCTCCAAATACTCGCTGATTTTCTGGTTTACGACAGTTGCTCACGAATCGTTGTACCCAGCTTCTCACACGCACCAACGACAGTCCAATCTCTAACACTCCTTTCGGTTTGACTTTGTACCACTTTGAGTATCTTATGGGGTCTAAGCGCCACTCTACTTCTTTCAACTTGTCTGTCTGTGCGTCGCGTTCATTGGTCAACAGCTGAACGACGTTGTAGCTTGTTGAACTCTCATTGTTCTGCCTGGGCGTTGATTTGAGCTCGGTCATTGCTTCACGTGACGGCTTGTCGAACTTGCAGTCCGGCCATTCAGCTTCAGGACATTGTAAGAAATCGGGTCCGTTCCACCACTTTGAACTCTCGGTCAACTCTCGTACCAACATTCCTCTGGTGCCAAGATCCGCAGGATTCAAATCTGTGGGTACGTAACGCCATTGGTCAGGGTTAGATTTGTCATGGATCTCACCAATGCGGTGTGCAACAAACGGTTTGTATTCACGGCTCTGTCCCCGAATCCAAAAGCCGACATTCAGTCTGTCCACCCAGTAAGTGACATTACTAGATGGGATCTTGAGTGCAGAACAGACTTGATTTGCCAATCGTAGACCGATAAGAGCGCCCATAAGTTCAAGTCTAGGAGTGCTCACAGTTTTTAACGGAGCTAAACGGGTCTTGGATGCGATAAGCCGAGTAGTAACATTTCCATCTTCGTATTCGTGTCTGGTGTATACGGCTGCGGCGTAGGCCTTCTCGGACGCGTCGGAGAATGTGTGCAGAGTGATAGAGCTTTCCTTTGTACTTGTGTCTTTTAAACACCGAGGAATCTTGATCTCCTCAAGGAGGGACAAGTCACTGAACCAATTTTTCCACTCTTCTTTCTGTTTGGACGGAAGCGGATCATCCCACTGTAATGCTTCCAGCCAGGCTTGCTGCACGAAAATTTTGGCTTTAACGACGAACGGGGCTAGAAAACCAAGCGGGTCAAATAGCGCTGCCGTTTTCTTTAGGACATTTCTCTTCGTATATTCAAAGTCCTCGGCAGGCGGTGAGTAGTAGAACAGAAACTGATCGTTTTGTGCGGACCATGACACGCCCGACGTTTTTGTCACAGGGAACTGATTCTTCTCAAGATCAACTTCGGAAGCGCGATCCTCGTCTGGAACATCCTCCAATACTTCTGGACAATTCGAAACCCACTTTCGAACGTGGAACCCGGCCTTGTCACCCATCTCGGTTAACTGGCGTCTTGTTTCTATGGCCTTCTCTACGGAATCCACTGACGGCATGAGATCATCCATGTAACAATGATTCTTTACCGCATCAGCCGCTAACGGGTAATTTTCTTGGTGGAGTTCTGCGTGTTTTTTCTAAGTGAATTGTGCACAGAAGGGACAATAACATCCACCAAAAACGAATCGGAGAAACTCGTAAACTTCCGGCTCTCTGCGGAGATCCATATCACGCCATAAGAAACGGTGCAGCGGTCTGTCTTCCTCGCGTAAGACTAGCTGATGATACATTTGACTTATGTCGCCAACTAGGGCAACTGTCTCTTTCCGGAACTTAACGAGAATGTCGAACACGTCGCTTTGCAGCTTCGGCCCGGTTAGCGCTTCGGTGTTTAAACTCTTTCCTTCGAAGGGTGCTGACCCGTCAAACACTATGCGTACTTTGGTAGTCGCCTTGTCCGGTCGAACTACTGGGAAGTGTGGGAGGAGCCACTGGCAGTCGGGTGTTGGCTCGTCATCAGGAACGCGGCGGATGTACTTCTTATCCAAGTATTCGTTAAACACCTGTTGATAAGCCACGGCTACTTCTTTATCTTTCATCAGTTTTCGCTCGGTGGACACCAATCTTTTCTTTGCCATCGGTAAATTGTTCGGCAGCTGCGGTCTCTCATCTCTCCACGGAACGGCTACTTCGTAATGCTGGCCATTAAACTTCAAAGACTTGCTGACTTTATCCCACGCTAACTTGTCTTCCGGTGTTGGCTGATACTGATCAGTCGGGATAATTCCGATACTTTTCCAAGTCCCAGAAACGTTTCAGCAAACAGTTTAGTTCAGAGGTGTCCTTCTCAGGTAAAGCAGACGTTGGCTCTTTCCCTTCGATTTGAAGGCGAAATGTGTGATGGAATCCAGTGTAGTGCCTCTCCTTTGCGTCTGGATTCTGAATCTTTCCAATGGCAGTCCATCCCAGGGGACATAGTCTTGCGCACGGTTCATTCGGACCTCCTGTCACTTCTTTCATCGAATACATCAGCTCGTAATGGTCTGCTCCAAGTAGTACATCGATTCGACTTCTTTTTGTAAGACTTGGGAATGGAATTCCGCGCAAATGACTCCATCGGTCTTGGATCTTGATCCAATCAACAGCTTTTAAACCCCCGCAAATCTTGGTGGAAGTTTTGGCGATTATCATTCGGTCCACTTGACCATCAGTGCTTTCAATACCGATTTCGAATGTTCCCGACATAAACCGGATTGTTTGGTCATTAGCTACTTTGTCCTCGATTGGCTCTTTCTCGCCTGTCAAACCAAGTTCGTTCACAATATCTTCGTTGACGTAGGTTGTATCGCTACCTTCGTCCAACAGGCAGTTCACGGTGATTCTCCTTTTACTGTTCTTTAAAATAATCGGCACGGTGCGTAACGCCACTTCTTTCTCTCGCTCTTGGTTTCCGAACGTCTCCATGGTGACGGATTGACTGTTGGCACCATTCCCCTCCATGGTTGTTCTCGGTCCGTTAATTGGCTGAAGGGGCGTGGTCGGAAGATAAGACTCTGCTTGTGGCCGCAGAGGAGTTTGAGCAGGCGGCGCTTTGTCATAGTGAAGGAGATTTTGATGGGTTCCTTTGCATCCGTTTATGCCGCATTGCTTGCTTTTTCGGCAGGTCTTTCCGTGATGGTCATCCGCGAAACATCGGAAGCACAGTCCAAATCGTTTGACTGTTTGCCATCTTTCATCGACGGAAAGTTTTTGAAATGCTTCGCGCTTCAACAGAGCGTGATTTCCGGTGCATACACAACACTTTTGATTTCCTTTTCCATTCTTATCGCCGAAGTAGCTTCGAGAAGATCTTCTAGGAGGCAGATATTTACCACTCCGTGGTTGTTCATTTCGATCTTGAGTTGAGATTCCGTTCTTGATCTCGGTGGCTTGTATTTGATATGCCGCTTCTTCGGAAACCCAGTCTTTCAATGTCTCGAGGGAATCTCGGTACTTGTTCTCGTCTAGCCAGCGGTAATATTGAGCAAGTAGGCGTTCGGGGATCTTCTCGAGGATCATTGTGTGCAATGCTCCACCTTCTAAATCTGATCTTCGGTCATTCTCTTTCAAAGTTATTACAGCTCGCTCCAAGACGTCGGCGAAGGTTGCCATTTGTTTGGCATTGTTGTCCTGGATCGGTTGGAGGCGTTTAAGTTCTTCTAAATGCGACTGAACTTGTCTTCGGCTTCCTCCATATTTACGAAATAAGCGTGATTTGGCCGCCTTGTACGCTTCCAAAGAATATCCTAATCCTTTAATGGTGTTTGCAGCCTCACCAGCAAGACATGCTTCCAAACGTAGCATCTTGAATTGCGGCGATAATGACGTCATGTCCACACAACTGGTAAAAGCCGCGTTCCAGCGCTGAAAATCCATTTTGTTTCCAGAAAAAATTGGAATTCGGATTCTCTCTAATTGCCCATGCGTTTCGCGATTTGCAGCGGTAGAACCAGGGTCAGAAACTTTGGCATAATTCGGTGATGTCGGCATTTCCGGTGGCGGCTTTTTAACGGAGTACATGTGGTCGAAATCGGGGCGGTGCTTTTCACATTTATCTGACTCCTTGGGCGATTTTTCCGGCGATTTCTCTTGACTATGTTCGATCGATTTCTTCTGTTGCGATGGAAGCTGGCGAAACTCATCGGTAACTTCTTTTTCTATTCCCAATTCTTCCTCGATTGCGTCTTCCAATTCCTGGCTTCGTTTGTTTATCTCTTCGTTGACAGCTTGAAGTTCCTGATCTTGTCGTTCTAACTCTTCACGATTCTGTTGAATTTCCAATTCCAGCCGATCTCTTCGTAAACGCGCCTCCATTTCTGCCCTTTCCTTGACTTTTCGTCTCTGTGATGCTTCGCTATCGGCGACTGAGCTGGCACGCGATTTGACTTTCGTAAGTGACGCCAGCTGCGCGCGAGCGGGCATGGTTTCGCGATCGATATGTTCGACCAGATCGTCCGCTTCGTCGCTGACTTTCTCCGCCATATTTTCATCCTGTTTTCGGCGATAAGCATTCTCTAAGCGGGACATAACCTGAAGAACGTTTTCCTGTTGTTCTTGAATTCTTTCCAACAGCGTTTTTATGTCGACCGATCAATCATCTTCGGTCAGGACGATGGCGAGTTTATTTAACAGACGCGTCATCTGCGATTTCGCATTTCTTTTTTCTTGTTTGCAATCCGGAATGCTGGTGCTGCATTCTTGACTAACTGCTTCGGTAGATTCCACATCTTTCCCGTCCTCGGACATTTTGAACGACAATTTCCACTTTCACTTACGCGTAGCGTTCAGGACAGGAACGCCCCCAAAACAATTCCTCGATTTCTCGTAACTTTCTTGTGTAAATCCGGCTCGAAGGACCAAATGTTGTAATCGGTTGACAACTTCACGATAACAAAACGATGAATAACTTTAAACGGTGTTTAATACGTATTTTCGGCTCGATTACGACGGTGTTACAGAACGATCTCTACACGATACGATTTTCCTAAAAAACTAATGTTCACATGACTCGTGTCTCAAATAACCGGTAGTTAATATTCAGCGGGTAGCGTAACGCAAACATGTCACGGTTATATTCCGGTAGGGGTAAAAACTAATTATCTCTTCAACACCGTGTTTCTATCGAGTTTTAGTATAAATCTACTAGCGTTCTATCACAAATGCCGCGCTCTGATTGGCTTCGCTACCCACTCTCTACTCTGTGATTGATAGTGAGTAGCGTAGCAGTGTGCCCTTGCTAACAAAATTGTGGCCGCTTCTTCACGTTTTCGAAGTGTCCGTGAAGAAGATTTAGACAGTTTACTGGTCGAGGCTGTTCCAGAAAAGACAAAGTTTTGAACGACTGTTAGATTTATACTATCACTCGATAGAAATCTCGAGCTCATAATCTAATTGTTTAATAGAAACATGAATTCTAACCAATCAGCGCGCGTATTTTCTCTGGATTGTTTTCTAAATCAGTTGATATATGCTGATGATATGTTCAATTCTTATTATTTCCTTGGTGGGAAATTTATTGATGTTGTAAGGAGAAGTCGTACTTTAATCAGTTTCCTGTGAGTAAGTAGGTTACCAACTGTTACTGTATTTTCTTTCAGAGTTCGTGTCTTCTGCTACAAGGTGGCAACCAACGCGTATTTTGTGAATTTCATTCTCTTCCTCATCATTATCAGTAGTATTCTGTTAGCTGCTGAAGACCCGCTCCACGCAAGTGCAAAGAGAAACCAGGTGGATATAAGATTTCTTTTTGTTTAAGATTCTAATTCTACTTACTAATAATCTCTCTCTATCCATTTAGCATACAGATCTAAATGTACCGGCGTTATACATTTGCCTACATTTTTCTAACGTTTTCATCTGTACATCAAACCATGCAGTTTGTGACCATTCTTTGGAAGGCCACTGAACTGTACTGTACTTTGGTACTGTTTTTAATCTGTTTCTTTCATAGTTAATTCTTTCAAATCATCTTTGTTTCCTTTTCAGGTGCTGAACTACTTCGACTATTTCTTCACTTCTGTGTTCACTTTGGAAATTCTTATCAAGGTATCAAAAAGCTCTAACACGATTTTTCTGTGTAATTATAACAGGGGAGTAACTGGCTGTTACAAGCCCTGCATTCCACTGGTCGTGTTCCATTTCCCGTCAAACGTTCACCAAAACAACAACGGGTCTTGACCGTGAATGCCGGGGTACAATTTACAGGCCACGAGCAATTTCCTTCTATTTTTTTACCAGACAATCACGTGTTATTCGTTATGCTTTGTAGTTGTGAATTATTTTGTTCCTATTTGCAGGTCATTGCCTATGGTCTTGTTCTTCACAAAGGATCATTTTGTCGGAGCGCATTTAATCTTCTGGATGCGTTGGTCGTTTCTGTCTCTCTCATATCCATCGTATTAAGGTAAGGTGGCACTACATGTATTTAGTAACACCCAACTAGTGTACTAATGCAAATTCCGCAATCGGATTGGCTACGCTACTTGAGGACTATTCGAGTAGCGAAATTCGTGACGCTTTCTTTCTTTTAAGGATTTGTTCCTTTTGTGTGATCCGGATATAGATTTGTGATCCGAGATCACACGGATCACGGCGCATCCAAGGAATCGGTGAATCTACTCTGTTCTGAACATTCGCTCCACTTAAAACTTACGTCCTCACCCAAAACCCAACCCCGAAGCCACAGGGCGTCACTTTCTGGATTGTACACTTTGACTAAAGGTCTGTGTTGTTACCTTTTAGAGACAAGCAGTCACAGTTTTCAGTTGTGCGAATTTTAAGGGTTCTGAGAGTGTTGAGGCCTTTGAGGGCGATTAACAGAGCCAAGGGACTTAAGGTAGGCGGCTAGTGTTAAACTGGCAAATACGAAAGGCAGCGTTTGATCACATATTAATATAGTGTGTCGTAGTGTTTTTACGACCAATTTATTCCCCAGTATACATGTCAAAGTAAACGCTTACAGGAATCACTTGATCCGAAAAAAACGTCACACACTCTCGCCTTGTTCTCAGCCAACCGGTTCAAACCGGTTGGATGACATAATGTAATAAGATAGTTGAAAGTACAAAATTCAACAAATTATTTTTGACAGTCTTTAAAGATTGTTTTTCACTTGTTTAAACAACACTCCACAGTTCTCTGCATACGTCAATAAAGAACCTCTACACTCACTACAGACATGCGGTATTCGCCAGGTCGCAGGTTAGAGTCCTATACTAGAACATACTAGAACTGGAACATACCTATTTTTCTTGAACAATTCTGTCCAAGGGGAAAAGGCGCAATGAAGTTATCCCTTTGTGAAGCGCCAACCTAAAGGCCAGACCACAACACCGGGAACTACGTCCCCTACTCTACGATCAGTGTGTGGGTTCTTTAACGTCCCACTAAGTCATCTTGAACAAGTGTTGTGAGACGGGGCCTATGTTTTATCATCCTTATCCGAGAAAACCAGAAAGTCTAACCGTTTGTGGATGTCATTACAAAGGCAGCACTTTCTCCTCAGTTATTTAAAGACCCTGAGTGTTGGTCCGACCGCGGTTTGAACCTGCGACCTCCCGCACGGTAGTCCGGTGCTCTACCGACTGAGCTAACCGGTTGGCGGTTATCCAAGTCTGTTCTTTTTCCAGGCTAAATCGCTAAATCGCCATTGCTAATATTTCGTTAACCCTTTAACTCTCAGTATTCACAGTTCATTAACCATTCACGTTATGAGAATAACAAAAACGATCACCAAAAAAGAGTTCTATTGATATTTATACAAATTCTCCTCCCTAGTACCGTAACAAATATACGAGAACAGATAGGAGAAAATGAATATTGATATTGGGTTTAAAGGGTTGAAACTGCGAGGGTCAAATCTTCAATTACGTTTTTAGCCGCGGTGCTAATATATGATTTATTCCATGTACACTCAATCGTATCTATATAGAAGATATCACACGGTGGCGAGAAGGTATGAATTTTATGTGCGAGTGACAAGAACAATATTTCACGCATTCGTTCGTATTTCATTCGTATTTCACGCATTCGCATTCGGGGAGCAGGGTTGGCGCAGTGGTGAGAGCGCTCGCCTTCCACCAATGTGGCCCGGGTTCGATTCCCGGCCCCGGCGTCATATGTGGGCTGAGTTTGTTGGTTCTCTACTCTGCTCTGAGAGGTTTTTCTCCGGGTACTCCGGTTTTCCCCTCTCCACAAAAACCAACATTTGATTTGATTTAATTTATTTCATTTGTGCTTTACAGTGTCCCCAATTAGTACAGCAGTGCTAAATACACTTGACACTCAAATAAAGTTCATTATTATTATTTATTATTATTATTATTCGTTGTGCTCACTCGTGAGATTGTTCTTGCCACTAGAACATTAAATTCATATCCTCGAACTAACGTGTGATTTTCTCTTAAATATATAGATAAAAACACATTAAGACGTTAGTTTGGCAGCTTTGTACACAATCTGAATCGTGCAAGGCAGGAGATGACGTCACTAGTGAGGATATGGAAAATGCGCCACTACGGGCCCGGATGTAGTTTCGTTATAAATTTTACAAGTGGTGTAATACCGAGTAAAACACTTACGTCTATAGTAAATATAGTTACAGATTAAAAATAAAAAAAATTCACATTCTCCTTTGACAGGACAGGAAGGTATCCTTGGAAGCTCTTATGGCATCTCTTTTGCTTAAAACGTTTTTTTTTTTCTTTTTTAAGCACGTGGTCCAGTGTGTCTTTGTGGCAGTAAAAACCATCGGTAACATCATGTTAGTCACCATGCTCTTCAACTTCTTATTTGCTGTGATTGGTGTTCAGCTGTTCAAGGTAAAGAATGGTTAAGTCGATAGTACATCCGCGCTGATTGGTTCAATTGCATCAGTGTATTTGGATGCGATAAGGTCACTGGGCCATCCTTTTACATGAGCAGTCTTTTTGTCATTTTCTTTTTTTCGTCACGAAATATTTTGGCGGCTGTTTAAGTCGTCCTATTTTTGACCATCATGTAAGACGTGCTAGCCACGGCAAGCAATGAAGCGTCTCCTCGTAAACTACCGGAAACATCCCATTATCTTAGAAAGGAATAAGGTCGTGTTGTCTTTTACTGACCGGGATTAACCCTTTAAGCCCCAATAGTGTCTTGATAGATTTTACTCTGGCTAACACCAGACGATTTTACTCTGGCTAACACCAGACGATTTTACTCTGGCTAACGCCAGACGATTTTACTCGTCACAGGGAGACCCCTCGGGGCTTAAAGGGTTACAATTACTGGTTTTTTTTTTCTTTTATCTTTCCAAAGGGAACTTTCCTTTACTGCACCGATGAAGAAAAGCTTTCGAAAGAGGAGTGCCAGTAAGTGTGAGCTTCGTTGCCCTTTTTTAAAAAAGTGTTGACTTCCTACAGTCATCGATTTGATGACTGAGGATTTGAATCTGTGAATGAAAGGGTTTAAAGTAAAGAACCACATTGTATGACTCAAGGTTTGACTCTGGGAGTGAAAGGGTTAAAAATTGGAGCCACTTTGTACGATTCAAGATTTGTCTCTGGCATTGAAAGGGTTAGAGAAGAACACAAAACCATCTGTTATGAGATTTGGCACCGAGAGAGAATGATTGGGTTAATAGGTAGAGCCCCTTTGTATAACTCAAGCCGTGACCTTGAATGTTAAAATCACTTGAGGATTTCAATAAATTTGAACTTGTTTGTTATTTTGCAGAGGAACTTACATCGAGTACAAAGGTCCTGGAATGTCTAACCCCGTGGTAAGTACGTCTGCCCACCCCACACTCCATTTTCCTCAAGCTTATGTGCTTTCGTTTTTCGTTGTAAAGGGGAATCTTGTTCCAATTTTTTTTAGGCTAAATCGCAATTGTTAAATTGATGTTAATACTCTTCTATTACATTCATGGGACTTTTTTTATAAACAGGTAAAGACGAGAGAATGGAAACGTCATGATTTCAACTTTGACAACGTCGGTAATGGAATGTTGACACTGTTTACTGTGATGACGTTTGAGGGCTGGCCAGGGTGAGCATGCGCAGAACTGTACTTACCTGGCATATTCCTCCTGTTAGCAACCATATACAGCACTTCCAAATATGTTAGCATACAGTACACGAGATAGAGAGCAATACAACATAACGGTGTATGAGGTTGTATAGTGTAACTTGGAGCTACCATAAGTTATATACCGGATAACATACCCGCATTGAATCTTTCAGTTTCCACATCCATCAAGAAGTGAACGTTTTTTGTGTGAGAAAAATTTTTAAGTAAATTTTCAATCCAGACAAGAGTGGTACCCTTTCAGCTTTTTTTTTTTCAAATGAATAAATCGGTAACTTTAGTGAAGGATTTGTTTTGTTTGACCAGTGACAACTCTTATTCTTTGCAAGCTTATACCAGTAAATTCTTTCTTTTTTACCCCTGTTGGTAGAATCTTGGAACATTCCATCGACTCAACTGATGTGGATCAGGGACCGTTTCAAAACAATCGTCCCTGGGTGGCCATATATTACATTATCTACATCATCATCATTGCATTTTTTATGGTCAACATCTTTGTGGGTTTTGTAATCGTCACTTTTCAAAGTGAGGGAGAAGAGGAGTTCAAAGGATGTGAACTGGACAAGAATCAGGTACAGTCAGCAGGGAGGAGATAGTTAGCTAGGCTCTTACCCAAAGGGGAGGCGCTCGAGAGACATTTTTGTGGAAGGGAGGGATGGGACAGGTTTGTCTGTGTAGAGAGGTTAGTATAGGTTTGTACGTGTAGGGGGTATAGGCTTTGAACATGAAGGGAAGAAGTGCAAGAGGTTTGTATGTGTTTGGTAGCGTCTGGTAGCCTGATGGTGCTTGAGACTTCGAGACTGAGAAATGTGTTGGGTCAGGCACTCACAGGACACGGGGAAGTGAGCTAAACCTTCCACCTTAATGGGAGGAGCGAGAATAGGATTCCGTTTGTAGGGAACGAGGGAGGTCAAGTTTTGACTTGCATGAGAGAATTGGGCACAAGGTTTCCCTTGAAGTAAAAGGAATGTCTATGGAATGTTCGACAATTACCTACTTTAAAGGGGACCGGTGAGAGTAAGTGAATTCTAAGCGAATTACTCTTAATGAAAATGTTTCCTTTTCTGCATATTGCAGCGTCAGTGTATTGAATTTGCCTTAAAAGCTCGTCCGTTACGTCGCTACATTCCCAAAAATCGACTGCAGTTCCATATATGGCGTGTGGTTACGTCACAGCCCTTCGAGTATCTGATCTTCGCCTTCATTGTTTGTAACACTGTGGTTTTGATGATGCAGGTGAGTCATGTGACTCTTAGACTACGGGACATTCATAAAATAATAATAATAATAATAATAATAATAATAATAATAATAATAATGGTAGTAGTAGTAATAATAACTGAAATACAAGCTAAACGTTTATCGTAGAAAACTTGTGTCACTAGATAAAATAATTGCCCAGCAACATTTGAAAAATAGACGATAGCCTTAAGATGTATTCTATGGATAATTTTTATGAAAAACGCAGGAATACAGGCGACCAGGTGTTCTTCATAACTCATCTATATTGCAACTGTATGACCCTTGACCAGGTATCAATTCTCACTTATGAATCTCTTTCACTTATGTTTGTTTGGAGAATCTGACTCTGTATCAGGTTCAAATTTACAAATTGATAACTTGGTTAATTCTGCTTAACATTGCATTGATATTGTTGGGAGAGTTATATTTTGAACACTCATTTTAATTGAAGGGACAATGAATGATTTTTTTGAAGTAGTTGTACAATACGACTTGGCATTTTTAATTCAGTCGAGTTCTATTTTTCCAATCAATCAATCAATCAATTAATCTTTATTTAAAAACACGAAATCTTGTTATAAAAATGCTCTTTCTATGAGTCGCGTGAAAAATTACAAAAGAATACACTATTTTTTTTAAACTATTTAACAAGTGTATTTTTAAAAACCTATATAATAGAACTTTCTTTAATTTATAGTGCACTAAAAATAATCTTTCCCACTTATTGAGGTTTTAAACTCTTTTAAACGAGGCATATGTCTGATTTCCGAGGGATTCTTGTTCCACAGAACAGATTCTCTATCATGTAGGCTACCTTTTGCATAGTGTCATTCAATTCAGTCTGTAATCATACTAGTGATTAAACAAAATGGCTGCCAGTCGTTCGCGCGCTTTTGATGAAATAAAATTTTTTCGTGTTGTGCAATGCTTTTTCTTTCCTTTTTTTGTGTATTTATACTAAAACAATGATTCGCCTCAGGCTCAGTGATTATCGGTGAAAATAACTTTCAGTCTACTGACCTTAGTTTAATTTCTGTTTTTAGTATTATCAAGAACCTAAACTTTACACCCGAGTGTTGGACGGTTTCAACATTGGCTTCACTGCGGTGTTCTTCCTTGAGTGCATTCTCAAGCTTGTGGCATTTAAACCAAGGGTAAATACATTTTACTTGTTTATAGTTGTCACGACGGTGTCATTTAGAATACAAGATGATCTGGGAAACAAGGTTATTTTGATGGCGCACTAAGTCTATTGGGATGGTGTACGTCACTTTCCAATGAAGGTTTACCGATGAAGTCCCGACTTCACCTGTCGGGTTTAACTCGGTCTCTGCCGAATTACGAACGAATGCTTTGCTTTGGTTTGTTTGATTTCATTTAATGATATGATTTGATTTCATTTCGTCTGTGCGTTACAGTGTCGACAATTAGTACGTCAGTGTTAAATACAGTTGACACTCAAATAAAGGTCGTTATTATTATTATTATTATTATTATTATTATTATTATTATTATTGTCATTATTATTATTATTATTAATGCCAACGGGATTTAGTTGAGTTATATTGATTAAGTTACGGGGCTTGGTGCCGGAGAGCTACTGGTATATTCATGAATGTAAAAGATATAATGTAGTTGAGATGTAAGCTGCAAAATGAGATTGCACCAAGAATATTCACTAGACTCGTATTGTCTGAAGCACCCAGGACTGAGTGAGCGACCATACGAGGTCTGAATGACTTGTGATTCGCGTACAAAGTTTGCGGGACTTTGTCGCGGTTTATCGAGTGTTCCACGAACCCAATCGAAGTTAGTGATTCGCGTACAAAGTTTGTGGGGCTTTGTCGCGGTTTACCGAGTGTGCTGCGAAGCCAAACAAACATTAGCTAGAATTGTCAATTATCTTATTTCATTACAATTACCAGTTTTTCTTTTTCCCTATAACTGCGAGCGCTTACCGTCTCCGCCACGAAGCTTATCATATTCAGCTATCGATTCACGTGTGAAATTAGTCAGGACCTTGCCGAGCTCCACCGAGTTGTTAACGAACAAACGAACACTTTTCGTGGTTGTCAACGATCGTTTTTCATGACAGTGTTTCTCTTTCCTTAGAACTACTTCATGGATCGATGGAATCTCTTTGACTTTGTCATTGTTGTTGGCAGCATAGTTGACATAACCATGAATGAAGTGTCGGTAAGTAGCACAGCGTGGAAAACTAGGATGACGCCGAGTGCTTAATCCTGTCGATGTCATTTCCCTACCCGCCGTGACTGCAACTGTTGGCGCAAAAAAAGTTCCCGCGCGCCTGCAATCCTACCTTTCAAACCAGAAGTTCCGTGTTGGCCCAACAGCCCCATAGTCACATCCGCTTTTCTCTTCTCGCGGGCCGCAGGCATTGGTTGAAAGCGCCACCCTTTAAATGCAAAAGAAACTTTACTCCACACTGTCTCTCTCTCCACCCAGGTGTATAAATGGGTACCGGCGATATAATCCTGGGTATATTTCTTGCAAACGCTTTTTATTTTTTTGTTCCAACCTCTTGGAAGAAAAGGAGCATTTCAATAGCCCATAAGTGCTGGAAATACGATTCCGACAGAGCTTCGTGCCATGTGTTAAATGTTACTGTACTGAGCATGCGCACAGCAGTCTGTCACCGTCCGCCTTGAGCACCTAACTTTAAAACATGAAACTAGCACGGCTTTATAAACGGTTTTATTTCTTTTCGTCTGCACACAACCTTGTCTTAATAAACTATAAACAGTATTGTAACATTTCTTGGTGTTTAACCTTGTACAAGCACTAGTAAGCGAACGTTTCTATAGGCACAAGTAAACAGCCTTTTTAAACGCACCTTAGATGAGGAGGAACGAAAAATGTGCACTAAATATTCTGTGTTTGATCTAAACAGTAATCGTGCTAGTCTGACTAACAAGTTAACCAACGTTAAAGTGACCAAAGAAAGCCTGGAGTTTGCGCAAGCACTCTTCTTAATATTCTCCAGTTTCTCTGAACTGTAACTGTATTTGACTAACAAGTTAACAAACGTTAAACTAACCACGGAGAATCTGAAGTTTGCACAAGCACTCAGTTAAAGCTTGCCTTCAGCCTGCTGTTGAAGAAAAGTTTGATCGTAATCCTGTAACGCTACGGTTTAAAGACTTGCAAATGACGCTTTATTTTTGTAGGATGTTTTCAGGCGGCATCGAGGTATTTCGGAGCTGGAATTAGCGATGGACAGCGGCTCCGACGGCGACATTCATAGAATTGTAAGACAATAAACAGTTTTTTTCCCACTAACGAAAACAGCTTTGCTGAACTAAATACCGAGTTAAATTAAGCCTTCATTAAAATTGTCGTGGCCTGGAGCATAACTTAAAAGCGTTCAGACTCTAGCGACTTGCTTTAAGATGATGACGGCAAAGGACTTAAAAAGTAGCAGCTTAAATAAACTGCTTTTTTATACTATTTTAAAACGAAAGCGACGTTTGAGCGTTAATTTTAACATACTACAACTTTAACACAAAGTATCTAACGAATGGGATCGAACTCTTTTATTCCTGAAAGTTAGAGTTACCTTACAGAATTGCCCTGCTTCAGGATTGTGTTTTATTGGCAGCAGCGAAGCGTTTTATCTGGTGTCCCTTTTATGTTTTCATTTTATCTATGGTTTAAATTTTATTTTCCAGTGTTTAAACTCATTATCATACATAACCATACCCAAAAACAATGGCAAACAAAATTTAGACTAAGATAGAATCAAACCACAGCATTTCCAACATTGAGGACGACGTAGTAAAATGAAAGAACCATTGTTCAATAACATTGCCAAAGTCCGCTCATGCGCACATCATTATTCATCCCAGTTCTTACTCCACGCAACAGTGCTAACTTATCATACTCGCTTCTTATTTTTCGTCAAGAAGGCGACAACCGCTTTCACGCAAAGATGCTTACAGAACCTCCGTGATTCCACGCGTGTTGCCCTCCCGCACGTGCACAGGCTTTCGCGCACAGGCTTTCGCTATCTGTCTTGTTGGCAACACGTTGTGCAGTCATTTGATAGCAATACACGGACAGAAAGTAAACTGGCACAGTGGTAAACTAAACAATACACCATTTGCTTGTCAAAAGAACCGTTAAATCAGGCGACAGTTTTGATCCTCTGCACGTGACTGTCATTCACGGAATGATAATAGCATAAACCGTTCATTGGCCGAGGAGAAAAGAAGCAGCGATGGGGGAACCAAACGAATCGATGAAGGACTGCCTCGTGGGGTTGTTCTCGCGAGTATCACGCATGTGCGCGAGCGTCACGTGTGTTTATGTTGCAAGGAAAGAGGTCACAATTTACGATTGAACTGTACAGTTGACTTGCTGTTTGCGCATTTTGTCATTGCAGAGTGAACAGATGTTTGCATTCGGCTTCTTTCGTTTATTTCGCGCCTTGCGTTTGGTCAAACTGCTCAACCAGGGGTCTGGGATCAAGACCCTCCTGTGGACCTTTATTAAATCCTTCCAGGTGAGCCCTATTATAATGGACCTTCCTACTTATTGACAGGGATCGCGCGTGCTCAGCTGAACAACCAGGCGATGTGTTTAACCGGTTTAGTTGGTGTAAACACACTAGAAAACATACTTGACACCAAAGACGTTGAGTTTAGCAATCAGATTTAAGGTGGTCAGGTTATGGGGTTGTCTACAATATTGTGAATAGCGGAACTGCGCGACTCGACAAATCTGTGCTATATGAAACATTTGTTACACTGATGTCTCCTTGATTTTTGTTTCCTAGGCCCTACCCTATGTTGCCCTTCTTATTGTGATGATGTTCTTTATTTACGCCGTAATCGGAATGCAGGTAAGCAAAGGACAAGATGTGTCATTCTTTCAAGCAGTTGTTACTCTGAATGAGAAAGTTAGAACCACGCTGTAGTGTAAAACAAACACTACCACAGTACAGTAGTGTTCAGTAGCTTTTCAAAGAAATGTCACACTGCATGGTTTGATCCATGGATGAAAAAGTTTGAACCACATTGTATGGTAAAACAAACAGTACCACAGTGCAGTACTGTTCAGTACGTTTCCAAAGAATAGTCACAGTGCATTATTTGATCTACACTTGGAAACGCTAGAACCCTACTAGTAAAACGAACGTTTTGTTCACATTTTTTATCTTTCATTTTTCTTGCCACAGATGTTTGGTCGAATCGCTCTTAATCCTGAAACAGCAATCACCAGAAACAACAACTTCCAGACGTTTCCTCAGTCTCTCATGGTTCTTTTCAGGTGAGACAAAAAGCAAACAAACCTTTGCTTGAACTCTCAGAAAGAGCATGAATTTCATCATGATGTTGGAAGATATACTAAGTAGAAGCTTTTAGCTTAACCCCTTGTAGAGTGATTGCTAGATATCTTCTCCTTACCATACCAGTAACAAAACAGTTATGATATTGGGATAAAGAAATTGATAGCATGTAAGATTGTTATTCACTCTTGCTAAAATATACTTGTGGCCTCGTGGTAGCACGTGTGGGGCTATTTCTACTCAAACCGACTTTAACTTATGCTCTCCTAGTAAACCTGTCCAACAGATCGAGTGGAGAAATAGTGCGTTCAATATAGCAACATCTCAAGGACCTTGATTGCAGGCTATGTTACTGGCCACACCCAGTACCTGTATGCCACACATTTTTTTTCCTTTAAATTTTTTTTTATTGAAATTTTTACACACTACGTACAAAACTAATACAGGTACACTATTTTACATTTCATTACAGTTCCTTACTCTAAATAACGATACAAATACAAATGCCACACTACTTACAAAAAAAAACAGCTACACTACTAATATTAAATATATTGAAAAACTTTTTTTATCTAAGGTCGAAAATTCAGAAAACAGAAAGTACAAAGTTAGGCATACTTAATCATCATTAAAAATAAGTTATCAAGAAAGCCAAAAGAGAAGGTGATCCCACTTTTTGTAATGATTAATTAGTATGCCACACATGGAAAGTGACATTATAAGTAAATGAAAGAGAACGTATAAGTCAACTCTTGTTCCTTTTCTGTAGGTCAGCAACCGGCGAAAACTGGCAACAGATTATGTTGTCGTGTACACATCGAGATGACGTCAAGTGTGACCCGGATGCTGACCCGCAAGATCCCTTAGGACTGTGTGGCTCCGACTTCGCCTATGTGTATTTCGTGTCCTTTTACGCTATCTGTTCGTTTCTGGTGAGGAGGCCTGTTGTTTTCTTTGTTTGAGAAGTTAATTATATTACGTATTGCTGAAAACATTGAACGGCCCATTGTGAAAACCATGAAGAACCAAAGAACACCAGTAAAATGACATCGTGTAATGTTTCAGTTTGGACCCGAATTCATCCGGGGTAAGTGGAGTTTGATTTGGATGTAATTCGAATTTGATTCGGTTTTTCCATTTGGGTTCAAGTCCGGCTTGATTTGGTGTTCACTCGGCCCCTGCTCCAGTTTTGGTATAGTATATAATTCCATTATTTGACTAACACGTTATTTATTAAAATGAGAATAAGCAAATCTCTTCAACAGAGTCTATGAAGAACTTATTGGTGCAAAAAGTTGTTTTTGGTTACTATAGCGATATTCAGGTTTACTGTGTATTCACTTACTTGCTCTATTTGAATAGCACCTGAGTCTAGAAATGATGTAGTTTGTACGTTCATTGGAAACTTGCCCACCACAACTTGTGTGGTGTTGTCTGATTTTTATTGCTTCCGAATCAAACTATTAAAAACATTATTTTGCTGTATTTCAGATAATTAACTTGTTTGTTGCTGTTATCATGGACAACTTTGACTATCTGACACGCGATTGGTCAATTCTCGGACCCCATCACTTGGACGAGTACGTAAGAGTCTGGTCCGAGTATGACCCAGATGCAAGAGGGTGTGTCAAGCACGTGGACATTGTAACAGTTCTCAAGCGAATCGCGCCACCGCTGGGCTTTGGGAAATTTTGTCCCCACCGGGAGGCCTGTAAGGTAGGAAGACATCGAGCACCTTAAAATTGTATCGTTAAATTCAGTTTTATAATGTTCACGGTACTTGTACTATTTTCTGTACCTGCAATCTTGGCCAAACTCCTTAGGACAGTGGACCCATGTTTTTGTACCTTGACTAATAACACCTTCCCCTTCCCCCCCTCCCCTGCAATAATAGGGAGCTTAAGATTTTACGACGGCGACGGCAACAACATCGCCGCAAAACAAAGATATCATTGGTTAAAAGAGCATAAATAATCGTGCTGCACGTGCAGCACGGATTCTAGCAGCAAAACGAATAACGACGACGTAAAATTACCAAATTTGAGGTTTTGACGACAACGTAAACGTGCAACAGAGAATTTCTCATTCTCTATTTTAACTCTGAAACCGCTCGTACCAATTTATTTTTAGGACATTTCGCCCATATTGTAGGACGTGAATGAAACTGAACAATCGCGAAAGATTTATGATCAAGCAAAGTTATATTTTGAGGTGACGTTTTCGTCGACCGTCGCCGTCGTAGATCTTAAACTCCCTGTTGATTTCATGTTCAAACCCTTCTAGCAATATTCTCGGTGTATCAAACAACATTGCCCCGGGGAGGGGGGAGAGTGGGCGTCAAGGAAATGTTCACATGGTATCTTTAAAGGTGTTCAGGATCAACACATTTTCACTTTTCAAGGGTTTTTCGCCAGTATTGTTGCATGTATTTGTAGTCAATTTTATCCTCTCCTTCTCCTCCACCTTCTTGTGCACTCAATATCGTGCTTTTTGTGGTTGCTTGCTTAGAGCAGGAACCACTATGTCATCGCTTGTGTAAGTCAGTAAGTCCGTAAATTGCAATTGTGTAATTGACACGAAGTTGTGTCGAGTTCACCACGACAGCTTGGCGAGACTTAAGTCAGATCGTCGACAGCTTGACGAGACTTAAGTCCGATAAAAATGATGTTTCGCTTTCCGTCCGATTGGTCGTCCGATTGCCGTACGATGAGTTTTCGTTAACACTGTACTGTGGAATTGTGGGACTCGTTTGCTAGGCAATACAAATTGCTTGTGCTTTCGAAACGGAAAAATACATATTGCGAGTTTCGATGTACCGGTAAAGTGAAAGATGCTTTCTTCTCCTTTTTACCACTTTGCCGAGCACAGCTTTCGCCAAATGAGGCCAAGTACTGTTTTCAAAGTTTATTTTAGGTCATTTTGTGGTTTGGAAAGAGGTTTTAGTGTTAAGACGAGCCGTGAATTGACGTAGTGTTTGTTTGCTGACCATCCAACCTTCCGAACTCATATTTCAAGTGAACACCGACAGCTTTCCAGTTGTAAACCTTTGGCCAATCAGGACTGCTTTGAATCCTTGGTGCAAAATGAGAATTCCTGTAAGAAATTTACACTTTGTCCGACTGGTGAATACTCGTAACTCTTACATCCTCTTTGACGAAATATGTCCTTCGGGACACGTATGATGTCCTTTGGGACGTGAAATTTGTTCAGTATTTAGTAAACACAAGTAGAGGTTAGAGGCCTATTTTTGTTATTTTTCAGCGTCTTGTAACCATGAACATGCCGTTAACTCGTGATGGAATGGTGGACTTCAATGCCACCCTTTTTGGACTTATACGAACATCACTTAACATCAAGAGACCAGAAGGTAAGCAGCAATTAATAGACTAAAATAAACTAAAAAAACTAAAAAGGGTAGATTGCTTTTTGTGATTAATGGATTGGTCACACTACATGGTTTGATCCATGGATGAAAAAGATAAAACCACACTGTACAGCAAAACAGAGAGTACCACAGTACAGTACTGTTCAGTAGCTTTCACGGCATGGTTTGATCCACAGAATGGAAAGATAGAACCCCACTGTACACTTGATCTTTTTTTCCACAGGAAAGGGTTCAATAGACAAAGCGAACGAAGAAATACGGGGTATCATTTTACGTATCTGGCCCAAGACTTCAATGGAACTGCTAAACAAAGTTGTTCAACCTCCTGGAGTGCGTAAGTTGACCACATTTTCGTCAGGTGCTTTTTCTAGTTAGTAATAATCATGGTAACTGGACCGAGTGAAGTAGTTCCATATAGTTCACCTTGGCATAGTTGATTTTAAGCCGGTTTGTCATAATAAATGTAACTTAAAAACCTTCACTTTACGACCCGACGTTTCGACACTCCTGTCAGTCACCACTGTGAATTATCACCACTGATCGCTTGGCATATTAACAGCGCCCTCGCTCCATTTAACCGCGACAATGGCAACGATTACCCGACACTTATTTACACCTTGTAATTAAAAGCAACACCATTCATCGCGGGTGTAAAAGGAGCTTTACAGCCCTGTGCTATTACCCCTGAACAAGACACTAGATAGGATTGTAACTATTTAACTCTTTCACTTCCAAGGGGTCTCCATTTGACGAGTAAAATCGTCTGGCTTTAGACAGAATAAAATCTATAAAGTCACTCTTGGGAGTGAAAGGTTTAAGTTACATTCATTATTTCAAACCATCGTAACATCAACTATGTCTGATTATCCACCTGGTTATAATGTGTAACTTTTCTTTTGATTGTTCAAGTTGCAAAACCTACCTTTGTTTTTCTTGCACAGATGACGAAGTGACTGTAGGTAAGTTTTATGCCACCTACTTAATCCAGGAATACTTCCGACGCTTCAAGGCCAGACGAACGGCTGAAGGCATGGCAAGTGACGTAACAGGAAACAGCACGCAGGCACTTCAGGTGAGCAGCGGTTGTTATACCTCACACATGCGCTGAGTAGTAATGACGATCTCAGAAATCAAAGAATTTACATGTACGTCATAGGTGAATAGTAATTCAATTAATTATGATAATATTGATAATGATTATAATTTTGCTACCTATATAGCGTAGTTTCCTTAACAAAACTATGTAATTTCGATCTGTTAACTTGATGTAAAGAAGAAACCTCATCACGGCCTGATCAGAGTTTCCAACGGTGATCTTGAATGTTTTTTCTCTTTTCCGCTGAAAAACAACTGAGTATCCTCTGTACTCTTTCACGAAACATTTAACGTCCCCTGCAATACGCAACCCTTCAAAGTCTGGGCTGCCTGTGACACCCAGGAATGTGACCTCTGGTGCTCAATATCTGTGTACATTTCTTTCTAGTATTGACCGTAAACTCGCTCAGTTTCTCAGTTGGTTGTGACTCTTCATATTTCCCTTCGTATAGGCTGGACTGCGCACACTTCATGGTCTCGGCCCGCAGCTTCGCCGCGCAATTTCCGGTCAGCTGGGCAGCGACGATGATGAATTGTACCTGAAAGAAGACGAAACTCAGAGAGCGCAGGTAAAGTTTGTTCCACCCTTAATAATATACATGGAAAAATTTCAGCATGCTCATTGGCTGAGAGCACGTCAATTAATCCCAAACAGTGCAGAAAATTGAAATTGAGTGCAAAAAGTTGAAATTGAGTGCAGAAAGTTGAAATTAAATTTTTGCATGTATATTATTAACAAGTAATCACATGATTTGTCTCGTGCAATTTGGGATAAATCAGCAATCGTAAATTTTTCAAAGACTACAAATTGCACGAGCCCGTAGGGCGAGTGCAATTTGGTTAGCCTTTGAAAAATTTACTCGTGCTGATTTATCCCAAATTACACTGGAAATCATGTGATTACCTATACTAATAATATACGTGCAAACAATTTAATTGCCACTGATTGGCTGAGAGTGCGTCAATTAAATTAAATCTTAAGCAGTGCAGGAAGTTGAAATTGGGTGCAGAAATTTGAAACTTAATCAAATGCTTTTGAGTTTAACTTTGCATAAGTAAGCTCTCGTAAATTTTTCATAGAAAACAAATTGCACTCGCCCTAAAGGCTCATGCAGTTTTTTCAGTCTTAGAAAAATTTACTTGTGCTCATTTCCAAATTGCACTCGAAATCATTTCATAACCTATACATATTGCATATCTTCTGTGTAGCCGCGGTTTTAACGCTTCGCCAGTCAGCGGGCAAGATTAACCGAATCCTGCACTGTTATTGGCTACGCAAGCGGGCAAGATGGAGCCGATTTGCCAGCTCGGGATTTCCCGCGAGTTTCCACAAGAAAATCGTTCCGTCGCGTTTCGTAAAGTCATTATTGGCTAACATTTTCATCCAAAATGGCTAAGTATTGGTTTTGTTCATTTTGTGCGACTGTTTTGGACTGCGACATCACCTCGGTCCATAAATTAGCTAAAATAGACCTCCTTCATTATACCAGCCATGTTGACCTCACGCTTTATGAATAATCCACATGTCTACTGCTCTCTCCATAGCACAAAGGATTCTGGGACAGTCTTAAAAATGCGGTGTCAGTATCCCCAAAACACAGGTGAGTTCTGATCTGTACTCAACTATTCAAACTTTAGTGTCAAGCTTAAGAATGCAGGGTTCTCATTAAGTTTTAAAGTAGACGGCCTCAACCTAACACAGATGCATGATGGGAGTGGATTGTGATCGCGG
This sequence comes from Ricordea florida, assembly GCA_949710005.1. Taxonomy (NCBI): domain Eukaryota; kingdom Metazoa; phylum Cnidaria; class Anthozoa; order Corallimorpharia; family Ricordeidae; genus Ricordea; species Ricordea florida. The sequence continues at coordinate 2,982,301 of OX453285.1, forward strand.
GCGCACGAACTGAAAAATATGGCGGCTCGCGGATTGGCGGATTGACCCGGAGGAAAACATCAGGTGAAAAAGAGAGCGTTGTCATTATCAGTGCTATGAAAGTACAAAATTTTATTGTGATATGTAGAAATATTTACGATAAAGCTGTCTTCATTATTTTTTTCGCACAAGGTTACTTTTTTATTCATATACACGGCTTTCTGTTTCACGGTAATGCTTAGTTAGTAAACCATATCATCAAAAAGTGAGAACCCTGAGACTGAATGTCAACGCAGGTCATCCTGGTATCGACATTACACAGGGAAATCCACTCGAATGTTTGTTCTTCTGTCGAGTGCTGATTACAGACATCTAATTCCTTTAATTTTGGTGTTTAAATTTCCAGTTTTCGTCGGCCTGCGTCATTCCGTCTGTCGGGGCTCATAAAGAAGCCTGGGAACACTCCAGAGCCAAAGAGAAAGAGTTCTCTGCCGTCCAGTTTACATGTGGGTCGAGTGGTTTGTATTGCACTGTATATTGTTAATGGTAACAGGACTGAGCGGAGTCCAATTCAGTCTGTAATCAAACGAAACAAAACAAAGAAACAAAATTGGACGACCGCGAAGCGGGAGTCCGATTTTTTTAATCACGAGTATGGTATTTTTGAATACAATTTGACGATTGTATGCTCCGAATTAAATAGAGGAAGTTAGAGGAAATAACGCTTTTTAACAAGAGGAAAAGAAACTCATGTTAAACGTTGACCCTGGGTTAGCGCTAATTGGCCTTCGAACAACCGGCCCAGAGAAATAAACGTAAGATATCTCCTTTGATAACCTTTTACCTGAACTGTAGGTAGTTTACTTATGAATGTGAATATATGAAAATTTCTCATATGTGAACTGCGAAGATAAGACCCGAAAAAAGTTCAGACCCTCGGTAAATAGTTTAATAGTTCATATTTTTAAGCTGTTGTTATATTACGTTTTTATTATTATTTTTACTTATTGTAAGCGCGTTGCGAGTTTTAAACGCGCCAACAAGAACCTTTTTATCACTATTATTGTTAGAAGGAAGGTTGATGTTATTTTTAATTTTTTTTCTATCAAACCGCTTACCTTTTATCCCTCAGAATAATCTGCATTTTCTTTTGCCATTTACTATGCTCCCGGCAGCTAACCTTAATTGGTAACCTCTTGTACATCAGTCAGCCACGCGTTGGTCATGTGAACACCTTATTTGGTCTGTTGCAGTTGTCACCTGACGTGGAGTTCTTACGATCAGACAAACGCCCGTTAGTTGCTTGTCCCAGTCCTGACGTTTCTGCGGACGAAAATGCGAACGAAAGTGAGGCTGGTCCGCCTCGCATTGAAGTCGATCCCGCGGAGTCATTTGACAGAGACCCGCCCCCTAAAGGTAAAACACATTACAGCTTGAAAGGTGCGTCAAGTTTGCCATTAGATTCCACCAGTATTGCATCCCATCGATCGATTCCCTATTCTCGACAACGAAGTAAAAGCGAAATTATTGGCCCTTTTTCCCGACCTGCCTCCGGAGATGCATCGTACCTTGGTCGTCAGCTCGAGCGCGAGAGGTCGGCCAGTATTAAGAGTCTCCTTGAAAACATGCTCATAGACGAAGGCGTACCGATATGTCCCGACGATACGCTGGTGCGAGTTGCCGAGCAAGAGATCGCCGAAGCTTTTGACGTGTCCGAAGATGAACTGAACGAGGCGGCGGACAGAATTTTATCTGAGATTGGAGATTCGTTGGTGGAGAACGAGTCAAATACGGAAGAAGAGGACATCGAAGACGATCGAACCACAGCTGAAATTTGCAGCCCGGGAAGCTCGCGGAATATGTCACCACTATGGCGTAACAGTTTGAGAAGCGAGCCAGACAGCCCTATTGTCATAACCGACCTTTAGCTCCTGACTCGGAGAGAGTTGTGACAGAATTTGAATTGAGGGGGCTGCGACTATTGATGACGTGAACGCGAAGTGTGCCTGTGCCTCACGCGACAATCTGCTCCCAAGGAGCCTTGCGCTCGCAAGCCAGTCTCTATAGACCACCCACCAGCACCATTCATTGGGTCAACGAAGCCCACATGGAGTGCACGCGATTGGTTTGTCAAATCGCGGTCGCGCTTGTAAAGCTGACGACTAGAAACGAACTTTGAGTAAAGCTGTGAGATGAGCTATTCTTTGCTTATTCCAGCTCTCGCCAATAAGCTATATGCCAAAACTAATAGGGTATTGTCTGTATAGAAATTGAGGAAATAGTAACTTTTGTAGATCTTGCAATGGAACTGTGCGCAACGAAGGGCTAAGCCTTTTCTAAAGAAATTTTAAAGTATGTGTCTGTGGTTTTATTACACTGCTTATTTTATTAGGCAGCTTGTTAACGTATTCATTGGACCTTGTGCTGTTTCGTGTCTGTGCTTGTGTTAAGTTGTAAATTTTGTCCATAGTTTCGAGTCTACTGTTTTGGATTGGAATGGGGCACGCGAGTGCATTAATACAGCAACAATGCCAAACCAATTTTAATTTGTTCGATTACCATCGAACATTTTCTCAAAAAATCATTTCTTAAAAATTGATGTTAAACAACGTTAACTCTTTTACTCGCATTAGCACACATTTCCATTTTTATTTTTTGAGGTAGATAAAGAAAAATGATCAGCGGTCACATGTTAACGCATGTAGCGTCATTTGAACAAAGTCAAAAATGGATTTTGTTATTACAAAGTAAAAATTTAATTTTTACTCTGATGGATTTATCCCCTCTGCTCTCAATGTTACTTTTACTTGCGTAATGACGACTTCCAAAATGGCGTAACCATTTTTATTCTTTAGTCTTTGTCGAGGAATGGAACCGTTTTCCATTTTCTCCTTTATTTTTCTTACTCAAGAGAGTCGTACAATGCCATGGACATGCTTTTTATTGCTGTACAGTGTTTGTTAAAGCATTGCTTTGGTTTGTGCTATCTGTAGAAGAAAGAGATCGTCTTCCTAAATCTTCTTTCAACTTCAGTTTTCTTGTTTAAGAGAGTTGTACAATAACCGTGTACATGATTTGTATTGCCGTGCAAAATTTGCTGAAGCTTTGTTCTTTTTTGTGCTTTAAAGTCTTAAGAATCGACGCAATTTTTTCTCTTTCATTGTAATCTTGAAATGATTCAAATTACCCGTTTATTTGAATACGAATTTAATTCTACTGATGTCGACTGACTTTGGGTACAAAAATAACAATTTCCACAAGTTAGCTAGAGAAAAAACGTAGTCTTTTATTGTAACCTTAACACATTGGAATTTCTCTTGGACGGCTTTGTAGAGATTTTTCTTTATTTATTTGTTTGTTGGTCTGTTTAAAATGGTTGACTTTATTGCGGCATCTCTTTCAATTTAAGTCGGCTCTCGAGACATAAGCAGATGACTAACGTTTTCCGTGTATGACACTGAATTGTGTCAATTGAAGTTAAAGCTTTTTAATTGCACTCTCGTGCTTTGCATTTTTTCTTTTGCTTGCCGTTTCCGAACGTGAAATTTTCATCTTTTTCATATTTGTAGTTGTATAGCTCCAAGACCTCTAGTGCTGAAAGGTGTGCCGCAATACCGTTGTCAGTTTTGAGAAATTCGATTCCGTCGACACCGGAGAGTTCAGTTCTGTTTTAGGGCAAACATCACGTTTGTACACATTTTTTACTGTTATGAAATATTCATTGTCAAAACACGACCGATGTTGGGAAGATATTTTTGTAGCGTGTTATTTAAACCCACATAAAATCAGGGTATAGAAGATAGTGAAGTTTTTATTGCATTGTAGAACAATTTCTACCAGGCTGTATATAGAAATTTTAATTTTTTATACAAAAATCAGGCGCCTTCAAGGCAATATAAGATAAAAATGCTGGAAATATGAGAACTCTGCAAATAAAAAATATTTTGTAGAAAAGAAACGATTTATGTATTACGCTTGTAATGGAGTAACCAGGATGTTCAGTTTATAGGTGGTATTTGCTTTTTTGGCGCAACGTGATCATTGCGAGAAATTCGATTGGCCATATTTGGTTCTCATCCTTGATTGGTCATTAACTCTTTGATTTATTTACCATATTTGTGAATGGTTTGAACCCAGGAGTCCCACTAGTTGTTTGTCAAGTTCGATCGTTCGGGTGTAGGTGATTCTGTGAAGAACTGTTCTTGGTGCTGACTGGCGTCTTTACAACCAGGAGTTTTCGAATGGTCTTTCAAAAACTCTGGGTCTCGCAAAATTTTAGTCAAATTTCGCGGGTCTCGCAGGTAGCGGTTATGTGCGTCTCGCAGTCTCGATTCGTATACGAAAGAGTCTCGCACTCGAAACACTTTGAAGTCTCGGTCTCGCAAAGAAAAACGCTAGTCTCGCATTCATCATTTGTCACCCCTACAACGTGAGCGTGTCTTCAGGTGCTGGTGTTTGTCTCTGTTCAACGTTTTGATTGGTCGTTTAAGTCGTGATGTTATTGGCTGTTTCTTAGTGGAGCCGTGACGCGATTGGCCGTAGAGACTTGTGTCTGGAAGACTCATGCTTAGGCTATCCGGCTATGTTTAGAGCATCAAGGAAGGCAGAAAAGATTTGTTCTTTCTTTGATCCACATTCGTCTGTACGGAATTCGACGGTGAACATACATTGGTGCATTTTTGATTTTCAGGTCAGTGTGCACTGGAACTCTATTACTCTCGAAATGTTTCTTCAAAATCTCGCGATGGAGTCTACGTATCAAGCACTTACAAGTATAATGGTTCAATTTATTAATAAAATAAATAAAAGCTTGTTTACGAGGTTGCAGATGGTGTTAGCATCGCAAAGAATGCTGGAATTTCTAAACTGTGCGCCATGTTGGATGCAAAGTCTAGGCCTGGCGACAAAGTAAGGGGGAGGGGAATGCCTTCTTTACTTTAATCCATCACCCTTACGTGGAAGACTGACCCTCCTGCATTTGTGGCCCAACCAATTGTAGGCACTCCTTTCTCTCCCTTCCCCTAATCCTTGCCGTTTGTCAACATGCAACTGTATGGTTCAAGTTAGAATGCTTATGCCATGCCCAGGGACAAGAAATAAAAGTCTGGTATGATGAAGTAGATTGGAGAGGGAGAGGGGTTAGTTTGTTTTAGCCAGGGATATATGGCAATGTGAGTGAGAGTGATAAATTTCTCAGATGCTGTTTTTGGGAATAATACCCCACCCCACTCCACATACAAACACTGTCCTAATACTAAAATAGGCCTGTTAAGATCATCTCAAGTAGTCAACACAATTGGAAATGCATGCATGAAAATCTCAATTTATTTAGACTTGAATTTTTCAAAAACTTAAATAAGCCTTTTTTTTATTTTCTATTTATTACCAGGGTGGGGTGTCTTTAGGAAACTTGTAACACAAGAATTGCATACTGCTGCAAACAAACTCCAAAAAAGTTAATCTGAGTTCTCTCAGTGATAGGAGTTTTGGCTACGACCTTTTAATATTATTACTAGCTTGGCCACTCCTTAAAGTAAAGATCTGCTTGTCAATGTTTTGGATACTTTTTTTTAGAGATGTAAATTAAGTATGGACAAATGGTCTTAATTTCAATTAAATGAAAATAATACAGAATTGTAAGCTTGGTTCCCATGAAATACTGAGACATGACATACTGAGACTCTAAATACAATCGAGATTCCTACCACTACCTTGTGAGGAAAAATAAGATAATATTGTCTTAATATAATTATTCTTAAGGTAATAAAAATTATTATCTTAATAATAATCGAGATAATTATCATCTTATCATTCCTAGAAATCTATATAATACAACAAGAATGGAAGCACAATATGGCTTATCAAAGCCATGGTAATAAATGTGTATAAAATTTGACATCCATTACAACATTATTAAAACTTTGAATTTTAATGCAAACTAATTAAAGTTCTGTGTGCTCTTTTGTGATTTCCTGGATTTTCTTTATGTAGTCTGATTTCTCTAGACAGCCACGGCACTCTTCATCAAAGTCATTTAAAATCTTCTTAAGGTCTTTTACTCTCAGTTTTTTGAAGTCCACATTTTTCAGATCAATCTGCTTGTCTGGAAAGAAAGTGAAAGCAGATAAAAGAATGATATTAATATCACAGCTCCAATCCTGGTCCAAAGTCCTTGGCCCACCTCATAAAATATTTTAATGATGTTGCTTACAACCAAAAAAAATCACCTTAACTTGTTTCATTTTACAATGGTGATGTACCTGGACATAACAAAATTGAAAGGAAGTTTGGAGGGGTAGGGGATAAGACAGTTTTATTTATAACTATGTCCAGCCTATATCAGAAGAAGGTACTATGCCAAACCTTTTGGTCAGGACTGTAGTTCAAGGTAAACAACAAACCTGGAGATGGGGGCAGAACTAATTATGGAATTAAATATGGGTGGTGTAGCAGCTCGTCCTAGATCCTGAGCCAATTGGTTTGCAACCCAAACCGCCAAACAATGCTAAAACAATAGTGACGATTGAAATCTATTGTTTGGAGGTTTGGGTTGCAAACCAATTGGCTTAGGATCTAGGACAAGCTGCTACAGCACTGTTAAATATTGGAGAGGAGACTAGTAACTAAAGTTTTTGTTAGGAATCTGTTACATTATTTTGTTACATTTCTATGGGTTCGTTGACAGGCAGCTAAGTCCACAAAGTTAGAAGCTATATTTTCACTGAACCAAAAAGGCACAGATTGAACTTAACTATAAGACATAGCTATGGAAGAATCAAATATGGCTGATACTGCCACATTCCCTATGTAAAGACTGCAAGTTTGTGACAAGCTTCATTCTCTCATGAGGCTTGCCAAATGAACCAATTTACCTATTGACATTTACATAATGATGGTACAATGCATGCATGAGATGGTTTTGGTTGGCAGTTTGATAACTAGGTATTGAATCTTAGTTTGCAGAAAATATTATGTGCACTGACAACTGCATGTATATTAGGTACAATGCTGTGTCCAAGAAGGCAAAAATGGGGTCAAAAATTCAAGTCAAAACATCCCTTTGTCTTCAGGCATCAACTTCTTCCAGTGTAAGTATAAATGGTCTCAACCCAGGGGTCTCAGTAGTAGTTTGTGGAGTTCAATTGGGTAGGTCTGAAAAGAAGTGTTGTTGATGACTCTGACTGACGTTTCAACAACATGAGCAGAAGTCAGTGTTAAATGACATGTGTCATCAAGTGGTATCTTTCTGTTTATACTTACCATACTGCAGCTCACAGATCTGCATGTCCTTCTTTTTAAGACTCTCACAGATTTTTTCAGCTGGCTTGTGATAACTCAAAGGCTCAACAACATCCTTTAGCATGCCAGTTGCAGCATCATCAGTACCGCCAACATAGTAACACTAAACGCAAATTAAGCCAAACAGTCAGGAATATTAAATTTTCTCTCAAAAATGGGTTCAAACCAGGAAATTGCGGGCGCTACACCGATTTAAAAACTCCTGGTCAATTCAGCTCCTACAAGGGTTGTCAAAGAGATTTTCAACAGCTGGAGAATGTAAGATAATATACTGCACAGGGGATGGTAATTTTATTGCTTTGTTTCTCAGTCTCTCTTTTTTTGGGGGGGAAGAGATGAGTCCCACAAACAGTTGCAGCAGGTGCAACTGTGAATATTGGCATGGATATCACCAAGCAGCCCTGCTCTACATGATCTTATAACTTCGAAAAATTTAGCTTTAGCTCAATAAAGCATATCCTCAAAATTGTTTTCTATTTGCTTGACAAATGCATATATATACTATTGCACTGGAAAGTTGCATATTGATTGCATTTGGAGTTGAAGCAGAGCAGTCAAAAAGGACAAGAGGTATCACCAGCTGCAGTTCATCACTTACACCACCCTCTTTTCTGTCTACTCTCTGACTTTCTCCTCCTACTACAGAGAATCTTTTTGACAGCCCTGTCAAAGGTGTTTATCTTTACAAGGATACTACTTTACTTTGGTCAACTTACAAATCTATTCTCCTTGCCCTTTGCTTTAGCACAGGTGGCTTTGAACTTTTCCTGGATTTTATCGACAGTTGATTCATCACTTGACAACTTACTGGCAAAATTTGTAAGAAATTTTATACACACTGAAAAAAAATTGGAAACCAAAAAATATTAATATTTTTATGGTGCTTCATGATATCAATTTGGAGATCAAAACATCCAACAGCTGTCTGTATGAGCCCCAGAATGAATCAAGCAAGTGGACAGCCTACTGCTGTCTAGATTGCAGGGAACCTGATGCAATTCTGGAATATCCTTATAATTTGCAGTATATCATTTGCTTTAATCAGAATTTAATTATCTCCTCTTAGTTCGAGAGTTGGGTTGCCAATAATCATTTCTATATAGAGTAGTTCAACTGACTGTCATATATAGTGTGGGAACCCAGACATTCTTTATAGTGTGGGAACCCAGAGCTCATCTGCTAGCTGTGCCATGCTGATGAGGCCTAACAAGGCCGAAACAGCTGTCCATGGCTGCTGGCTTTTGAGCTCAATTTTTTCATCCTTTTTTTTTGGTAGCAACAGGGTTTTGTCCCTTCTACCACTGTCACCTCAGTGCGCATATTTGTGGCTTAAACTTACCCTTATTACATTTTGACATTGTCATTTCAAGCCACATCCCACAACTCTACCATTTTTCATCACCTTGACTGTCATATAGCCAAACACAGAGATAATATTCTGGCCAATCAAAACAGATAAAAATGGCCAACAAACCAATCAGACCTCAAGCATGAGAGAATATGCTAGCTCATCATGATTGGTATTTGGTAATTTTACTTGTCTTTGGTTAGCCCTTTCACCCTCAGCTGTGATCAGTATACAACCTCTCCTTTCAATATCAATACATTACAAAGAAACCTGGTGATGAGAATTGGGCAAGCGATCAACCCCAGCATACTGAGTCGATGCAATACCAAATTCTCCAAACTGGAAAATAAGGAAGTGTATGGCACTCACTCAAGAGAATTGACGCTCAGATCTTGGAGTAAAGGATTAGAAAAGGAACAAAAAGGTTCTTTAGCCAATTAGCAATTTTTAAAACGCATAGTCAAAGCAATAGAAAAGAAAACCACTTCGTGCGATTAAGTGATTTGTTGAGAACTTCACTGCATCACATTTGTTTGAGCAGCTTATTTGAAATAAGGAACAACGCGAAATTTTACTCCAAAGATTGCATGAAACGACAACGCTTGTGCGAAGGAAATCAAGGACTGATACAGCTACTGAAACTGAATGCCATAGTTTATCTTAGAATTCATTTAATTTATCAGACTACAGTTACAACAGCTTGCAATATTCTCATGTTGACACGTAACCGCAGTCTAGATTAATTTTGTAACCTCTCATGGCACTAAGTGGTCATACTAGAGTCTTCTCCAGCAAAAAATTAATAATCTCACATTAAAACAACAGTGTAAAGGATGTTTAGTACTGCAAAGGGTTCTAGACAAAACACTTGAAAATACGAACTAACTTTCTTAACATCAAACCCTAGGTACTGATCAATCAAGTAGATGATCATGAGTTCATGAACAATAACGCAATGATCGTTTTGTAAGGTCGCTTAAGGGGATAACAGTTAGTGTTAACATGCACTGAATTCTAATTTAATAAAAACAGTAAGTATCTATACAACAAATAACAGTAAGGTTTAGCTAAAACTGAACTAAAGCAAATTCTACGAATGCAGTGTATGTGTCAGTGGTAGTTCCTCACCTTCACACTCTCCTTCTTTTAACTTCGCATACACAGACCAAAGTTGGCAGCTAAAAAGAACGTTAATCACGAATGCAATAAATAACCTCATGACGAAAGAAAATTAAGGATCGCACTTTAGAAACGCTACACGATTCTCCTTCCAGCTCCACTATTCTTTCTAACAAATTCCTGGTGTACCGGCCTGTTACGCAAAATGCCAATGCAATCCGTGTAGTTGGCGGCCTCTGATTGGATGACATTACTGCAAAACAAATTTCTACGCCAGCGATAGTCAAATCCAGCGTTAATACTCCAACGAGTCCGCAAAATAGCTGCTCAGCGATTTCTGGTCAGAATTCAGTTCCAGGCCTCCTTAGAAGAACACACTCGTATTTATTTATTGCTATGGAAATAAAATTATTCGAGAAGAATATTGTATACTGTGTTTTTAAGGACTCTAATGGCGTTTTCTATTGGGAAACTTGGATATCTTTCTGATTCGGTGTGCAGAATGTAAAGATGTCCTTGACTTCAGCCTTATCGACATTGTCTGGTGGATACTTCAGAAAACCCAACCCAAAACAAAGGCGAGTTGATGATACAATCTTTAGGGAAATCTTCTTTCCTGTTGTTATGTTTACATCACTTCACTAACGAAAAGCTTGAAGTACGAAACCTCAGCTTTTATCGGTGCAGTTGTGTATGCCTTGAATAATTTATAAGATCCTGACCAATGAAACGCAGTGTTAGACTTAACAGAAAAGGGATCTGACCGTGGCTAGTACGGTAGATAATGATTTGCAGTTTTGCACAGTTAAACCAAACTGTTGACATTTAAGTTGCCAGCGTGCAGACGTCTCCTATTTCCTTTGTTGCACGCGTGCAACAAAGGAAATAGGAGACGTCTGCACGCAGGCAAACATTTAAGCTGTGCGGATTCGCAATAAGCCAGGTGGAAATATTACGTCCTTTGAGAAACCACTTCCCAAAATAAATATCCTTTTTTCTGATAGTTTTCCATTTCATAACTGAATCGAACTTTGATAATTTTCAGATAGCTTCGAATATTTCGTGATAAATTAAAATTCCATTTGTAGGATACAAACGTGTATTATGAATCAGAGCAATTCCTTTCTATTTATTCAACACCATGATTACATGTATTTAGGATTCAAGATGCAGCCAGTGATGTTGGTAGCTCTGTTCACTCCAAAAAAAGTAAAAGTAAGCACCATGAGGAAGTTGAAAGGCAGAAAATCGAAACGGAAGCAAAGGCAGCGAAAGAAAGACAGGAGGTGAGCAGTAACACTTTACAATTCAGTAAAACAGTACCACAGTAGATTTGTTCAGTAGATTTCCATAGAATGGTCACACTGCATGGTTTGATCCACAGATGAAAAAGATAGAACCACACTGTATAGTAAAACAAACAGTACCACAGTACAGTACTGTTCAGTAGCTTTACAAAGAATGGTCACACTGCATGGTTTGATCCACAGATGAAAAAGGTAACCACACTGTATAGTAAAACAAACAGTACCACAGTACAGTACTGTTCAGTAGCTTTTTCATAGAATGGTCACACTGCATGCTTTGATTCACAGATGAAAAAAAAATTAGAACCACACTTTAAAGCAAAACAAACAATTGCTACAGTACAGTACTGTTCAGTAGCTTTCCATAAAATAGTCTCACTACATGATCCACAGAAAACGCAAAATTTTGTTAAATTTTCAGCACTGTGCACGCCTGTATGACGTGTGGTCTAAGATCAGACAAGAAGAGAGAGATGAACATTACCAGTATCTTAAAGAAAGAGTAGCTATTCAGCATGAGCTTATCAAACAACAAGATGCACTTTTCAAGAAGCGTCGAGCACAGATCGAAGAAAAACATTTGCAGGTAATGTAACAGTTCACAAAGATTATAAAAATCAATTGTATTTAAACGTTTGCAGTTACGTGTCATTTCATTTATAAAGATGTAAAAGTGTGTTATTTTTGTTAGTTATGGACACTCTACATGTAACAGGGTTGTCACTAATTTTTCAAGTAGGCAGAGAAATGAACAAAGTAGCCAGGAACAAACATTTACTAGTGTGACTAATGTTTTATTTTTGTTTCAAAGTAACTGGGGCTCAGACTTGAAGTAGCTGGGGAAAATCCCTGGCCCTTGGCCCTGAGTGAGAGCTCTGATGTAATCTGTTTTCTTAGCATAATCACTTGACTAAAGAACATCTAATTGTCACAGTTATGTATATACATGTATACAACTTAAACAGTTTGCAAAAACAAGATCAGAAAAAGATTCAGGCTTGAACGAGATCCAAACCCATGAACCCGTGGGCTAGACATGTCCATATATTCACATTCGTAACAAGCATCTGTTGGTAGTGCTAAACAGTCTGCATATATAAATTGGTCTCCCAGAGGAGGTACTGTATCAAGCAGTATACTTTCCATATCATTCATCATAAATTTACTTCCATTCCAATTTTGCATTCATTTTCACTTGCATTGCATCACAGTTGTAATTATTAAGTATTATCAATGACAGTTAATATATTTTGATAAGCTTTTCTTGAGACCACTTCCTGTTCGTGATTGTAAATTATTCCTTGGATTTTGTAGTTAAAAGAAGCCAAGCGTTTATCAAGACTTGCAAAGTCTGAGGAATACACAAAGTTTGTCAGGGAAGTTTTAGGTAACAAATATCTCAGTTTTTTAACTGTAATGGTGAATATCAAATTTGAGAGTCATTTGCAATACTAAACAGTGCATTGTATTGACAATCAATCACTTGTATTTATAAGGTAAACCAAGGCCCCAAATCCTTTGCAACAAAGTTTGAAAATGTCTCTCAGAATGTTCTTACTTAATTCCCTGTGAGTTAATTATTATAACTTTGGATTCCTCACTTGGACTAGCCTACGTGTAGCCACACCCTCCACCCCCGAAGGAAAAAACATGAGGAGGCAACGTCGTTCCCTCCTCCCGTTTTTTCCTTCGGGGGGAGGGTGCGGCTACATGTAGGCTACACTTGGACCAGTCTTCTTATTGACACAATTGATTTTTGTAAAAATCTCACCATTAATAATTTCAGTAGTTCAATCAAAAGTACAGTCGGACCTCACAATCTCAAACTTTCAAGGGAAACAAAAAAAAATAATAGTTTGATAAAGCAAGGGTTCAAGATAACCGATGGAAAATGAGTGTAAAAAATAATCTAAGGGAAATGAGTTTAAGTTCAAGATGTCGGGCAGTTTGAGATAAGCGACTTGAAGAGAGTGAGGTTCGACTGTATCGTTCTAATTTTACATTAGTTTCCCCTCTTTCCCACCTTTCTGTGCTAGATATTGCAGTGTCTATAAACATTTTTGTCTCTCTGTAGGTCTTTGTTTATTTTATACTTGTGCCTTGCCTGACCACTAGAAAACTTAGAATAACTTATATATCTGCCGTCTAGCCAGATTTGCTTCTACACATGCAATTACTTTTAGACAGTGTTATACCTTACGTATGTGCCACTTTTTTATTATCTGACATTGTATATTTCAGTGTGTGGTATACAGGGGTTTCAATAAGTTCTAAAGTAGACGGCTGACCATATTAAAGTAGGCGGCTGTCACAGGTGACTCAAGAAAGGTGGCGATGATTTGGGAAGTAGGTGGCGAAATTCGCCGGTTGCCGGCTTCTATTGAAACCCCTGGGTATATAAAAAAGGTGTTGCTCTTGTGAATTCTTTATCAATTTCATCATTAATTTTGGCAGCTCAAGACAAAAAGAAAGCACTTGGGTTGAAATCATGCAGCCGTGTCATTAGTAGCCACCAGCCTGCTAGAAATCCAGAGCTTATTATGCAGAGTCCCAGAAGTATCATTAGCACAACAGTCACATCACCTGGACAACAAAGTCTTGAAAGCAGTGCTGCATCTGGACCAAGGACATCACTTTTGACTGATAACTTCAGTGAACTGTTGCTCAATCCTGTTGAGGTCCAGTTACAGAAACTTTTGGGGGCAGATGCTGAGTCTTTTCTTCATCCGACGTTCCGCGAAGGTGCCAAGAAGACTCTCAATCCAATGGTTTTTCCAAGAAAATGTGAGTGTTTTCCTTAGAGCCTGCAAAGCCAGTTTTTAAGAGAGAAGGGAGGGTCAGCAGGTGTTGGCCAACATGGCGGTAGGTACGTGGTGTAAGCATCGTGTATGGCTATGGAGAGCAATGTATGCCATATATTCACTAACGGGGAACCACTATATGATGCTTACACCACGTACCTACCAAGATGTCTGTTGTTTTGTGAGGATGGGAAGGAAGGGGTGGGGGGGGGGAGGGTCATGGGTGTTCTGAGTTTTAGGGCAAAGTGTGAGGTAAGGGGGCACAAAGGCATTTACTTGTCATATCCAAACCCCTTTTCCCTTGCCCTTTTGGATGCCAGTCATGGAGGCTGTTTTCCATAGAATACAAAGGCCCACACAGCCAAGGTTTACCTTGGCTGCTATAACATTAGGGAAGCAGGGTTGGTGCCCGAAGGGGGGACTCCCATATGGAGTGGACGGGGATGCTTGTCGGAAATTTTGAATTTGACCCCTAAAAGAGACCAATCTGGGCGTGGCCGAAGCTTATGCAGACCCCTAAAATCAAAATCAAAATCCTTTCTGTTTTGTTATTTCTTCGCGTGCAACCCTTAATGAGACCTTGACGGCAAAAAATAATGACATTTTGCCCAGAACACCCTAAGCGAGACCAAAATCCAAAATTTACACCCCTAAGCGAGACGACGAGGATCCCCGTCCATTCCATATGGAAGTCCCCCTCCCCCCCGGGGGTTGGTGCAGTAGTGAGAGCACTCACTTTCCACCTCTGTGACCCGTGTTCAGTTCCTGCTGTCTCCTGTGGGTTGAGTTTGAACATTGTTGTTCTCTCGCTGCTCCAAGGGCTTTTCCCCAGTTTTCCTCCCTCAATAAAAACCAACACTTCCAAAATTTCAAATCAGCTAGGAAACAAGTGTGTCGTGGCAGGTGTAATGTGTGTCAATTGGAACTGTCAGTTCCCTTCAATGTTATGAAGCCCCTAGGAGCATTGTTACCCATCCCCCTCTGAGTGGGATGCTAGTTGTTCCCAAGATTACCCCACAGATTTATATCCCTAAAAAGTAAAGAATGAAGTGCTCACCTAGGAGTATTGTTACCCACCCCCTCTGAGTGGGATGCTAGTCGTTCCCAAGATTACCCCACAGATTCATTTTCCTAAAAAGTAAAGAATGAAGTGCTCACCTAGGAGTATTGTTACCTACCCCCTCTGAGTGGGATGCTAGTTGTTCCCAGGGTTACCCCACAAATTTATTTCCCTAAAAAGTAAAGAATGAAGTGCTCAGCTAGGAGTATTGTTACCCACCCCCTCTGAGTGGGATGCTAGTCGTTCCCAGGGTTACCCCACAGATTTATATCCCTGATAACCATGATATGGATGGAGACAGATAGCCGTGGAGTCAAGTTCCCTGCCGAATTTATTGCCTTTAAGATTGTAACACAAACTCAAAACCAAAGAATCATTACTCTGGTGAATTGTAACATGCTTCTTAAGTCCAATGGGCCAATTAGAACTTAAAACAAACACATAGTCAGCACCAAGTACAGGGAAATATGCTGAAGCTAGTTTTATTACTGATAGACCTTATTCTCTTTTACATTTTGTTTTCCCAATACTGATCATGTGATGATACGCAGGAGATTTGATCCTTTGTCTTCATTGAAAAGAGTGCATCCAAGCATGAATATGTCTTCCTGCACTCTTTTAAATGAACAAGACAGATGACCAAATCTCTTGAGTATCATCACATGAACTGTATTAGGAAAACAAAATGTACAAGCAAGTAAGGTCTAGTGGATGAGTAGATATTCATTATACATGTAGAGAAACAGTCAGGGGCTGATTATGAACTTTTAGTTCTTGACAGGGGTTTAGAAGTTTACTAGAGCATAAGCAGGTACTCAAGTTAAGTCTTAACTGTTGTTTCATTCCAGTAAGTGGCGTAGGTGCCAAGGAACTGTGGTCAACACTAAGATCTAACTCAAGAATAAAGCTTGAAATTGAGGACGATATGATACCACCTGATGTAAAAGTAAGTTATATATCGACGTGAAAAGACGGAGTGGGAGGGCCAGACGAGAAAATATGACATGGCTGCATGCCAAATGTTTTTTTTTTCCTGTCGGTCCGACCTAATTAACCAAATAAGCATTTTTATTACATGACCACCGCTCTCTCTTTTTCATTTTTCTTCTTGTATTCTCCCATTTTCAGTAGCTGCGAGCTGGTTTTGCATTTCGTGTGGCTGGGCGGCTTTTTACGGCCCTTTTCGCGCCATTCCGCGCCATTCCGTACGGCCAATATACTGGGACTTTCTTTGTTTGTTTTTCTTCAATAGAAGCAAGCGCAGACCATATGATAAATGGAGCCCATGTACAATGAGGTCGTGAACCATGGCAGGGGTTACTTAGCACCCATGTACCCCTCCCCTAGATCCGCCCCTGAGAACCTACACTTAGTACAATATAGAATGATTCTCCCTTGAACCTTAGTTGGGTGATATCAGTACTGTTCAAGTACTTATGCTAATCGTGTTCCTTTTTGTTATGGTTTTTCCCTCAGAATGCTTATAAGGCTTTTTTAAGAGAGTGCTTCCATAACAGAGTACCCACTGTGAGGAGAAGCTTCTGCAGAGAGGAAGAAAACGTGAGTTCAACAGCAAACCTGCAGACCTTTCTTTTTCAATTCTTGATATAAAAAGTTGCGAAAAACTAAAAACAAGGATAAGTTTTTTTAAAAAACGGGAACATTTAATCCTCACTCTGGCCTCTCCAATAGCATACCTTAAATATGTAAGTTGAACAATAAACTTGCATAGTTTTTTCTTTCAGTTGTTGACATAAAAGGCTTTGAAAACCAAAAATAAATTATAATATTCCTTGGTGAAAAGGGTGTTCTCTTTTTCATTTTAGACGTTGGAGGAAGATCGTCTTAGCGAAAGTCAGCTAATACAAGACATCAAATTTACTCGTCACCATCTGGAGCTTATGTTTCGTGTAGCGCACATGAATCGTGACAAGACAAAACTGTTGGTCAAAACTGTTGACCCAGAGAAACCCCCTGAGGGAACAGTGAGTCGACCGCCAAGATACAACCCACAACAAATACTTCAACACCCACAGGTGAGTGGATGTCACCAGATTGGCTGAATGGGTTTTCTGTGTAATAGCTTTAGTTATCACTTGTAAATATTGGTGAACTACACTGGGATCCGTAAAAGGAAAATATGGATCTAATTTTTTTTAATTTCAAATTTATGGACCGAGTGGAAAGGCATATATCGCAGGATATCAGTTATGTCCGGGTGGTATATATTCAGCTATTAATACTGTATTTGAATAGTTTTGCCGTATCTTTAACGTTCGGGCGATCGGTCGTATACATTTTTTTTGCCTTTTTTGCAGTTCTGCCATATGTTTAATGATAGTTGCCAAAATTTTGCTAGGTGAATTTTCGACGTTATTTGTGGATTAAGATTTATACTGGCCAAATAAATTATTGTCATATTTGTGTTCTTTTTTATGGATGATATTTTCCGCTTGTTTTTATTTAAGGAAACGTGTGTCACAGCTTTACCAATGCTTGCACTCACAGACACGGAAGGAGAACGCCACTCCTTTCCCCCCACCCCTCGGGAGAGCCTCCCCGAATCCGAAAAAGACAAAGAAGTCATCGTTGATGGAGAAAGAATCAAGTTCTTAACCG
This sequence comes from Ricordea florida, assembly GCA_949710005.1. Lineage (NCBI taxonomy): Eukaryota > Metazoa > Cnidaria > Anthozoa > Corallimorpharia > Ricordeidae > Ricordea > Ricordea florida. The sequence goes on from OX453285.1 coordinate 2,999,833, forward strand.
AGGAAATGGCGAAATGTGAAGGAGAGTTCAGCAAACGCCACAATCCACCGGGACCCTCTTCAGAAACTGCTCCCACTAACAAGGGGCTGGCTCGGGAGGTCAATATCCGAGGAACCCTCTCAGCCCCTCCGAGTAGTATCGGCGCAAGGGAGGCCAAGAAAAGCCAAGTCAGGAATTGGGAGCCCCTTAGTTTAAGTGCCCTGTTAGAGTATAGAACACCTGTAGATGTGCCTGGCTCTGGTGAGTTCCTTTTTGGACAACCCAAGACGTGGAAGTTACCGTGAATCAGCTATTTCCGGGCTTCTGAGCGCGAGAGAGTTCCGAAAATCTAGGGACTCCGCTGCGTCCTAAGGTCCAATTACAGTCGTCTGCTCGCGTGTCTTGAATTCCAGTTGTCCGCCTGGTGCTGAGTTTACGAGGGCAGGAAACAACAACACACACGCTTTATTTTCCCCATATAGTTACATTATAGACATTTAGTTAAATTATTTATAAAAGAAAGACGGGACTGGCTATCAATACTGTAATGGGCTTCTGCCGTAGGTTCACGAGGTCCAGATGAACTGTCTGTTGTGTACCTCTCCGCGGGGTACTGACTTCTAGTGGACTTGTCCGCGGGGTCATGAGTTCCGGTCGACCTGTCCGCGGGGTACTGAGTTCCAGTCGTCCTGTCCGCAGGGTACTAAGTTCCAGGGTCAGCATAAGGCTCAGAGAGTAGAGAATGAGGGGTCTAGGACAAAAAATTTATCAGGATTTTATCAATGATTTCAGATTTGTCCTAGGATTTTATCAGGAAATTATCAAGGAATTTATCAGAGATTTTATCAATAATTTCAGAAAAAAAAAATGAATTTTAAAAATTGGTTTAAAGATATAACATGAAATATCAAAAAAAAAATGGAACGACAAACAGTAAAACAATTGAAAGCCCTCGCTAAAGAACTAGGTATTAAAAGATATTCTAGAATGCTTAAAGCCGAACTCATCGAAGCTATAATGGAAGCACAAAGACCTAGACTGATATTCTATGATGAACTGATACCTGATATACCCATTCCAACTCCTAGAACTAATATCCCTAACCAGCCACAAAGACCCATTCTTGATGAACCGATACCTGAGATTAATGTTCCCATTCTCGAACCTTCCAAACCCATATCTCAACCCACTTTAGTTAAAAATTTAGAAAACAAAGTTAACAAAGCGAGTAAAAAGTTCACAGATTGGATTCTATCTTTAACCCCAGAAAATATTAAAAAGACTGTAAAAAAACGAGTTGAAAGACAGAAGAAAAAGTTTAACCGAATATTCAAAAGCTTAACTCCAAAAGAAATGGAAACAGCGTTGGAGGGGTATCTGAAAACCTACAGGATAGATGGACAGAAAGGGTATGGTCCCAAGACATTTATCAATAAAATCAAACAAAAAGTTATAGATCTCATTAATCAGAAAAAGAAAAAGAAATCGATAAAGGTGAAATTTATCTTAACGTGTAAGTTTATAAAAGAGAGTCTACTCACTGACCATATTGATGAAACTTCAAGATACTTTCATTCACCAGTGAAAATAATTACTGAAGCAACCGATTTATCTAACTTATTCGATACTATGACTAATCACCTACTTGAAGAGTTTGAGCGATTTAAAGATAATGGTTACGGTTGGAAATTCGACCATGTGGAATACTTTGATATATACATAGACCCCTTTGAACCTCTTTCTGGAAGTTCTTATATTCCATTACCATCAAAATTAGCATCCAAGAAGGCAATCATCAATGTTAAGAATCATAATGATCATGAGTGTTTTAAGTGGGCAGTAACCTCTGCTATATATACACAAGATGTTCATCCAGAGAGACTAAATAAAAAAATGAGAGAAAACTCAAATAATTTTAACTGGACAGGAATGGAGTTCCCCGTTTCACTAAAAGAGATTGATAAGTTTGAAAAGCAAAACCCATATGCGATTAACGTCTACGGATTTAACGGTGAAGTATACTCTCTAAGAATAAGTGAGAAACAAGATCATATGATCTACTTACTTCTAATATCAAACGATAAAACAAATCACTACTGTTGGATAAAGAATATAGATAGATTGTTAGACTCTCAAGTTAGCAAACATAAATCTAAGATGTACCATTGTCATAGATGCCTTAACTCATTATACTCCAAAACCTCATTAGAAAAACATCTTGAATACTGTAACTCAAACGAAGCAGTTAGGATTGATATGCCTAAAGATAAAGATGGAAATCCCCAATATATTTACTTTAAGAACTTCAACAGAAAAATGCGAGTACCCTTTGTTGTATATGCAGACTTTGAGAGCTATACAGAGAAAATACACACTTGCTCTCCAGATGAAAGTAAAAGCTTTACTAAACAATACCAGAAGCACAAACCATCTGGATTCTGCTATCTCATAAAGTGTTTTGATGATAATATATTTCAACCAATGCTTAAACAATACACTGCTAAATCCCTAGACGATGATATACCACAGATATTTGTGGATAATTTAGAGTTAGATATTAGGGAAATTTATAATAAGTTTGTTATTAAAAACAACCATAAGGAAGTTGAGAATATGCCACAAAATGATAAAAAAGACCATAAAAATGCCACTCATTGTCATATCTGTGAGGGTGAATTGAGAGAAGATAAGGTATTAGACCACTGTCACCTTACAGGAAAATATAGAGGAGCAGCTCATAATGAATGTAACTTAAATTACAAGATTCCAAAGTTCTTTCCAGTAATATTTCACAACCTATCTGGATATGACGCTCATCTTTTTATCAAGAATCTTGGAAAATCAAAAGGTAATATAAACTGTATAGCTAATAATGAGGAAAAGTATATTTCTTTCACAAAACAGATTGTAGTTAATACCTTTACAAATAAAGAAGGTAAGCAGGTTGATGTTAAGCGAGACATAAGATTCATCGATTCATTTAAATTTATGTCAACAAGCCTTGAAAAATTAGTAAATAATCTACCAAAAGAATCTTTCAAAAACCTAAATAGTTACTATGATTGTGAAAAATTAGAGATATTATTGAGAAAGGGTGTATTTCCATATGATTGGTTTGATGGATTCGATAAACTAAACGAAACCAAACTTCCACCAAAGGAGGCATTCTATTCAAAACTCAACGATGAAGATATAACAGAAGATAACTACCAACATGCTCAAAAGGTGTGGGAAACCTTCAATATGAAAACAATTAGGGAATATCACGACCTATATCTTAAGTCAGATGTACTACTTTTAGCTGATGTCTTTGAGAACTTTAGAGATGTTTGTAGTAAAAACTATGGATTGGATCCTGCTTGGTATTATACAGCACCTGGACTAGCTTGGGATGCAGCATTAAAGTTAACGAAAGTGAATTTAGAGTTGCTAACTGACATCGACATGTTACTTATGGTTGAGAAAGGCATTAGAGGTGGTGTATCTATGATCTCTACTAGATATGGTAAAGCTAACAACCCATACATGATCAACTTTGATCCCAAACAACTCATAAAGTATATCGAATATCTCGATGCAAATAACTTATATGGTGGAGGAATGAGTAAACCACTCCCTACTCATGGTTTTAGATGGATGACTGATCAAGAGCTTATAAACTGGAAAAATATCCCATGCATACTCGAGGTTGACTTGGAATATCCTCATCACCTTCATGATTTACATAACGATTACCCACTAGCTCCAGAGAGACTTGTCGTTAATAAGGTTGAGAAATTAATACCAAACCTCAATGATAAGGTAAAGTATGTTGTTCATCATGAAACTCTAAAAGTTTATGAAAGTCTAGGATTAAAAGTCACTAAGATTCATAGAGGCATTACATTTGAAGAGTCGGCTTGGTTAAAACCATACATTGACTTGAATACCAACCTCAGAGTTAAAGCAGCCAACGATTTTGAAAAAGATTTCTTCAAGCTGATGAATAACTCTGTCTTTGGTAAAACCATGGAAAATATTAGAAAAAGGGTGGATGTACGATTGGTTACGAATAAAAAAGATGCGAAAAAATTAATATCAAAACCTAACTATAAGCATCGTACTATATTTTGTGAAAATCTGGTAGCCATCCACATGAAGAAAATAAAGATAGTATTCAATAAACCCGTTTACTTAGGTATGTGCATTCTGGATCTAAGTAAAACAATAATGTACAACTTTCACTATAATTATATCAAACCTAAATATGGTGAAATGGCTAAGTTGCTGTTTACAGATACGGATAGTCTTGTATATGAGATAGAAACAGAAGATTTCTATAAGGATATAAGTCCAGATGTGAGAGAAATGTTTGATACTAGTAATTATCCTAAAAACCACCCATCAGGTATCGAGACTGGTGTTAACAAGAAAGTTATTAATATGTTCAAAGATGAAGCTGGTGGTAAACAGATATCTGAATTTGTAGGTCTACGAGCCAAACTTTACAGTTACAAGATGGATGAAGGCGAAGAGATAAAAAAGGACAAAGGGGTAAAGTCATCAGTAGTAAAAAAGACCATAAGCTTTGATGATTACAAGGATTGTCTATTCAATAAAAAATCTAAGATGAGAAAGATGAATGTAATAAGAAGCCACATGCATGATGTTTATACTGAAACTGTTAATAAAGTTGCACTATCTGCTGATGATGACAAGAGAATCATTTGTGAAGATGGAATACATACTTTTGCCTATGGACATTATCGTTGCAACACAAAATTAGGTGGTAACTCAGTATCTTCTGGTACAAATTGAAGCTCTTCCCTAACAAAACCACGCCTCGGTCCATCTAATAAATAATACAAAACTGGCTGATTGGGTGACACCACACTACGTGAAAGATCGTAAACCTGAATACTCCAAATGGGATCCGTAGCTCGTCTTCGTTCTCCACCTTCATCTTCTCCAGGATAAAGTAAGTATCTAACTTTAACACCGTGTGGTAGTCTAACCTCATCATGTCCAACAACTCGTCTATAATTTGGAGGATTAATATCAACCTCTTTCAATCTAATAGCTTTATCAGGCTTTTCCCCAGTTATTCTCGTTGGTACACTATTCAAAGTTTTCAAAATATCTGGTAATCGTTTAACCCATACTCTAGATCGATCATTACTAATCATTTCTTGAGCATATTGATGACTAAATAGTTTTTCTGATAATGTTCTATTTGCTCTTTCAACAAATGCTTGAGCTCTATGATTTCCAGCTTCAGACCTTTGTATGGTTACATTATGTTTTTCCATAAGTTTTGTTACATCACCCATAAATTCTTTACCTGAATCAACAATTAATGTTTTAGGATATTTTAATTTTCTAGAGTATATTTTTATTAAAGATTTTTAAATCTCATGACTTTCTTTTGATGTTAATGGTTCTGCATCTTTGTATCGACTAGCTATATCAATCACAACCAAAGCATATCGATAAGTCTTTCTTCCAACTCTATCATGTGGTAAAAATAATAGATCTGCTTGATGAATCTGATTCGGTTTTTCAATATTCCAGTGTGGTCTGGGTATATATTTTGGAGCTGGTAGATAGATTTGCCACATAGCCTGTTTCTCAAGCCATCTTTTAGCCTCATCTTCACTGACTTTTGCTTTCTCAGCTAATTTAGGAATTGCAGAATAACCTTTCCAATATCCATAAGTTGAATAGTATATTTTTGATAACATGTTTTCGTTACTAATTTAAAAGAATACTCTACCTATCTTTAAAATAATAACATGTCACAAGCTATACCTGAAAAAATTAATCCAAACAGGATTCCACTAGAGCCTCTCGGTTTGAAAGCGGAATCGTCACTGAATCGAATTACACTAAATCCATCATCCGCTAGTCCTGGGGAAACCTTATATATAAATATTCCACAACTTTCTCAGAATGTAGTGATTGTCCCTGGAAGTGTATCTCTATTATTTGACTTGACTGTTGAAGGTCATGCTAACAACACCCTTGTGAATAACGTAGGCAGTAACCTTGTATCCAGACTTAGGGTTCTTTTTGGTGGAGAAACACTACAGGATACTCAAAGATACGATCTCTTTCAAACATACCATGACTTATACTTAACAGCTGAAGATCGTGAGGATGGAATAAAACAAGGTATTTCTTCTGAAAACATAAGGAAGATTAGGACAAAAGCGGGTGATAAGGTAACCTCAGGAAAAGATAAGGAAGTAGTTCTTGCAGCAGTATACAACACCAAGTACCGTATCCCACTCAACCATCCTATTCTCAACAAGCATGGTGTTTTCTATCCAAAGGCGTTACCTCATTCACTAATATTTGAGATTACACTGGCCCCAGTTCACGATATTGTTGTTTATTCTGACACGACCAAGACTCCAACTTACAAAATCGCAAACCTTGAGTTGGAATATTCTTGTATCTCAAGTGAATACTTAGCTAATGAGGCTCAGTCAGCTTATCAGGTTGGTAAAGTATTCTTTTACGAGAATGTCCTTCTCCACAAAACTTTTACCATCTCCAAACCTAATGACAGTTTCATAAACGAGAACATTAATCTACCTAGGAGATCAATGACAGGGATATTGTGCTTGTTCACAGATGGATACGGCGGAGGAGCACGAGATTCTGAAAAGTTTGTCAATCCGAATATTACATCAATCAAGATTAACGTTGACGGCATACCAAACCGTCTATACTCCAAGGGAATGGAACCGTCAGACTTCTGGGATTCGGTAAAGAAGCGTTTCGGTAGAGAGGGTGTCAAGCTAAATGATTTTTATGCCAACAAGTTTGCTATATGGATTGACTTGAGAACCCACCCCGACAATAGTATTCATGGAGGAGGGCTGGCCTTGAACAACACAAGAGATGGAGTAAAACTTGAAATGAAAAGAGAAGTTGGAGGATCAGGAAATATCACCTGTTACATGTTTGTGGTAGCCGACGCGTTGATGGAGATCATGAATTCAAACTTAAGATCAATTATGTATTAGTTAAAAGATGGAAGAATTACGAGATAAAATTCCTTTTCATTGCATTATAACAGGTCCAACAAATTGTGGAAAGACAAAGTACCTCACGGATCAGCTAAGAGGACCATTCCGAAAAGTTTTTGAATACATTGTTCTCATATGTCCAACTTTTTCCAAAAATAAAACCTATCATAAATTTGCTCACGGAGATAAACGTTTCTTGGTATTATCACCAGATGCTAGTGACAGCGATGAGATTAATGAGTTATTAACTGATTGTCAAACTTTGTTCTCTGGTACAAATACACTAATAATTTTAGACGATTGTGCTGTATCGAAAGAACTAAAGAAACGCTCGAACAAGTTTATAGATCTAGCATTCTCTGGAAGACATCACGGATTATCAGTGTGGGTTCTCACTCAGCAATTAACATCCATTGCAAAACCATTCCGTGAAAATGTAGCTTGTGTGGTTACATTCCATAATCCATCACAAAAAGGTATGAAGATGATTTTCGAAGATTATGGAGGTGATTTAGACTCTGAAACTAGTAAAAAGTTTGTAGAACTACTGAAAACTGAAAAATATTCTAGACTCTGTTTGTGTTTACGTTATCCATTCCAATGTTATTTAGAGATTCCAGCGGTGATTTAAAAGAATCTATGTTTTATTACAAAATTAAAATATGACAGAAGTTGAAGATTATATAGAAGAAAAGACTGAGGTAAAAGATGAGACTAAAGATAATGATATTGAAATAAAACAAGAATCACTAGCTATTCTCGCATCTCTTGGGACTACAAAGGAATATTTAGGTGTTGATATGAGTCTCGGTGATATAAAGAAACTCACGGTAAAAGATGTTGAAAAATATTATAATCGATACCAGACAGTATTAGGTAAGAAAATTAGTGGTGGATTAGTAGATTCATCTCTTCAATTAGTTTCTCATGTCATTTCTTACATGGTTCCTGTGGATGATATCGAAGCGCTTTGTAAAGACTTAAAGAACGATGAGTTGGTTAATCGTGAACTGACAAACTTTGTAGGTCTATTAGCATTAAAAGGTGGAAGATTGGTAGCACTTGCCAGCGGACTATTCCAGGTTGCCAAACACATTAAAATAAACAAAATACAAGAAGTTTCAAATACAAATACTGATGATTCTAACAAAACTGAGCAGGTCACTGAGCACAACTGATTTAAAGATTCTTTACTTTGTGAAATAAAATAATCATGTCTGATGAAGTTGTTGAACAAATTACAATGGATCCCATACCTGAAAAGAAAGATCCTAAAAAGAAAGAGAAAGATCCCAAAAAGGTTGCTGCCGGTAAGAAACTAGCAGAATATAACAAAAAAGCTAAAGAAGCGTTAGCTAGGGAAATGAAACGTGAAAAGGAACAAGCAGAGACCAAACAGGAAGAAAATTCCAATGAAGAGAGCGAATCTAAAGCATGGATTCCAGAGCTATCTTTTACTACCGTGTTATCTATAGTTGGAATAGGGTTTACTGCAGTTGACATGTTTATGAGGTACTACAAAAATAGAATAGTTGATTTATCTCACGTTCCGACTAAAGTTCCGCCCTCACATACCAATACCCAACCACCACCCCAACCAACTCCGAAAATAGTAATGCTTTAAGGAAAGTAGTTTAAAGATTTTCTCTATCCTCAATAAAAATCATGTCAACTGAAAACAAACTTGTAAAAACAGTTACCGATTCAGCCGTAATTATCGGATTAGCTGCTGGTGTTGGATATTTAGCTAAAAAGGCTATGAAAGAATCATTCATCAACGATCCATCCTCAAGTATTACAAACTATGCTAAATGGGTCGCTGTCCTGTCTGGTAGTATGTACCTCAAAACTTATTTAGAAGATCAAAATATTTTACCAAAATAAAGATTTATGGCAGCAATAGCAATGATGGTTGGTGGAGCTATATTGAATGCGACTACGTTCGTTGGTGGCTCATATCTTGCAAAATATCTATCAGGTGATAACACAGATGAAGAGCGAATACGACACGATAAGGCAATAGAAAAATATCAAAAAGATTATGAATCATACCAAGAAAAAAGGCAGAATCTAATTGATTGGTACTCTCAACAGCAGGATGATAAACACCAGGCTTCTCAAAATATTTCTAATACCGATGAAGCTTTGAAATTTTATAGTCAGACACATGAACCAAAATTCTCTGATTATTATAGACCTAGTGACAACCAAAAAATGGGGGAGATGGTATATGTTGGTGGTGGTATGCTGGTATTGGGTTATATGGTTAGTAAATTATTTTAGGTAAGTGTGACCAGTTTAAAGATTTCTTACAGATGAGTAAAAAATCAAAATATGGCAACTGCTTATCCTGAAGAAGAGAACGATCCTTTCGGGTTGGGGGAAGAAAACAAACAAGAAGATCCTGATGATTTAGAAGATGACCCACTACTTGGTAGACAGCCTCCAAAACCAGAGATAGTCTTGAAAACATCCACGACTAAGGGTGCTAGAAGTAAATCGAGGTATATTCGATTACCAAATGAAGAGATGGAGATGGAGGAGATGGAAGAAAACAAAGATGAAATCTGGGCTAAGATTGTAGATAAATACCCAAATGCTAAACCTAATTTTCTTTTCAAATACGATGAATGGGGTAGAATCGTTGTTAAAATCGCTGGCAAAAATCCAGAAACAAATAAATGGCATCAATTATTCGATGACTATGGTGATGTTAAAAAAGGATTACCTAATACAATTAAAAAATATCTAGGACCGAGCAAGGAAGAAATTGAGGAAGCTAATAATGTTGAAATAGCTAAGATAAAAGAATCACAAAACAAAAAGAAGGAGGAGCGAAAATTCCTAAGAAATAAACCAAATAAGACCCCAGAAGAACGTAGTCAATTAGAGACTATGGATAGGGAAATTGCTGAGTATGATAATAAGATATCCAACCGGGAGCGTGATATTGGACAAATCCAGGAACTAATGTCATTACGGGATCGTGTTAAGGCCATCTTCAAAAAGTACGGTTTTACAGTCTTTGCCGTTGTGAGTTCTGTAGGTGTGGTCATTGGTGTTATCGTTTCTAATCTTTCTAAAGGTCTAACCAAATTGGGTAAAGGTGTTGGTAACGGTTTTAAGACCATCGGTAAGAAACTCGGTGAAATATTGCCTGGAATGGTTGGAGCTATCGTGAGCTTTATCTTCAAAACAGCTGGGGAGGTTATTGGATTTTTAGGTAAGAACGCTTGGCTGTTGATAGTGGCTGTGGTTCTATATTTTGTGGAACAATTTAAAAAGAAGAGGCGCTAAGTAAAAACATGAATGATACAACGTTTCTATCTATCACTATGCTAACTCCTGAAACAAGAATTTATATGGATCCACCCTTAACCCAAGTAAAAGAGATACAATTGCAAATTAGTTACACGAATATAGCGACATATCGTGAAAATCCTATTTATTTAATGTGTGATCTTATAGAGCCAAAGTCTTCATATTCCAATTGTTGTATGCCTATCGGTGAAAATGTAGAACTTAAACCCTCACAAGTACTAGCTGTTATTCCTCCATATCAAAAGCATCCTTGTTTAAGAGTTCCACAAACCAAAAATCCGGTCAACTACTTTACTTTGTGGATTTTAGATAAAGATGGAAAAAAGCCCAACTTAAATAACAAACCTATTAGAATTTATTTAAAGATTTCATGTTGATCAGTAAAATATAATATGGAAGACTACAATAGAATTTATCCAAAAGTTCCCATGAATGGAGATCCAAATAATTTCAGGCTTCAAAAATCGTGTGAAGTAGTACATAATCTTCAGAAGGAAATTAGACATTACGAGGATGTTAGGAAAAAATACAATAGAGCGAGGGGAATATTTACAAAAATCAGTGTTGGAAGTGGGGTTGTTTCAGTTATCCTATCTGCAAGTGGACTGGGAACCTCTCTTACTGGTTTTGGTGCTGTTGTTGGTATCCCATTAGGAGCGGTGGGAGGTATTTGTGGGGGAATATCGATTGGATTCGGTGCAGCTTCTAAACGACTTTCACATAAAGTTAGTAAACACGAACAGACAGTTTCTCTAGCAAAAGCAAAAGTAAATACCATTCACGACTTGGTTTCAAAGGCACTGAAAGATAATGCCATATCTGACCAAGAATTTTCGCTAATTTTATCAGAGGTGGACAAGTTTGAAAAACTAAAACTCGAAATCCGACAAAAAAACCGGAAAGATACAGAAAAAAACTTAAATATGAATCAGATAAGAACAGAGGTTCGAGAGGAAATATTAAAGGAGTTAACCAATCCCGCACGTTGAAAATGTCATTTGAGAGAACGCCTGTAGGATGGAATTATGAGGTTGGTATTAGAAAAGAACGGTGTTGATTTAAAAGCATCCTATTATCAACAAAAATAATAAGATGGGCTTACTTAATGATTTCAGAAATAGGTATCCAAAGGCTGATCGTGATCAATTCGTATTTGTAGCTGATCAATATGGTGGTTACATTAGATGGAAAGTTAATGGGATAACAATCATGTCTTATGATGACCCCACTGGTAAAATATGGACTAATGACCTATCACCACGTTTGAAAAGACTTCTATGGAAAGATTTAGGATTGGATGATGATTCATTGAGTTCATTCCCAAAGAGTTTAACTATAACCAATCGATCTTACCCAATACCTGCCATTGATTTTGATGACTTTACAAGTAATATTACAAACATGCTGACCTCATTAGATATATACGTGTCCAATACGAAGAAATTCACCGCTAAGATGAGAAACGTATTTACCTCTCAAGTTGTGACTTTCAAGTTTGGTAAGCAGAGTAGAAAATGGTTGAATGCTCCAGATATGAATTATTGGCCTCAACAACTTAACTTTGCAGTGTGGTGTGCAACCTCTGGATGTGGAATAAGTCCTTTTGAGAGTCTCAACTATCCTAAAGTAGTAAGTAGTTTCATTAAGTTTCATATATATTTCACTATAAGGCGGATATTATATGAATTGAGTCTTCCCCTACCTGATGAGCAACCTTTTACAATAAATAATAATCCATATAATAAAGTTGCATATCAACGATTGTGTGCTGAATTTGGAATCTCAAAAAACTCTGACTTTAGATGGAAAGGTGGAAGAAACGGAGGATTGGGAGATATATTTATTGATTATGGTGAAGGATATCATGGAGAGGGTGGTGGATATCAAAATGTGCATATTGTAAGGAATTACGATGATGAAGCTGATCAGTGGCCTGGTGAAGGTGGTAAATTTGCTGATGAGGGAGGTAAGAAAGAAAAGGGTGATCTAATCTCATTCATCCGTAATGACGATTTTGCTGATTACAAATATGCCTGGTTTATCCCAGCAAGTGGTCATGGACTCACTAAAGCTGGACTTGGTAGATTGAATCGATCTGCTGAAGCTTTTGTTTACTGCATATTGGGGGCGCAAGTCAACACTAGAAACTCGATTTATGGAAATGGTGGTGGAGCAATCGAGACTCAACAAGAATTCTTAAACCTGTTTGAGAGTAGTGTGATCGAGAATGACATTTCTAGTTCGATCCAGAGGTATCAATTAGCTGTCCAAGAAGCGAAATTACGGCTTGAGTAGTAGTAAGACGCCGGTTCTAGCACAATTTAAAAAATTTAAAAAAAAAATCAATTTTATTTTAAAAGTTGGAAAAATACCGATTCCGGTCGCAACTTGGATTTTTAAAAATTAAAATCAATTTTATTTTTAAAGTCGGAAAAGTAGCGGTTCTGGCAAAACTTTTAAAAGTCGGAAAAAACCGATTCCGGTCGCAACTTGGATTTTTTAAAATTAAATTCAATTTTATTTTTAAAGCCGGGAAAGTACCAGTTCTGGCGCGACTTGGATTTTGCAAATTAAAATCAATTTTATTTTTAAAGCCGGGAAAGTACCGTTTCTGGGCGCAAATTGATTTTTAAAAGTCGGGAAAGTATCGGTTCTGGGCGCAACTTGGATTTTTAAAGCCGGGAAAGTACCATTTCTGGAACAACTTGGATTTTTTAAAATTAAAATCAATTTTATTTTTAAAGCCGGGAAAGTACCGTTTCTGGGCGCAACTTGATTTTGTAATTTACACGAAATTATCAAGGATTTTGCCAAGTTTTTATACCCCCCTTCACAAGTCGTGCCGACCGGCGGAGCGAGCTGTGCGAGCGGAGGGCGACCTTCACGGGAAACTGATGAGTTTGTGATGATACAAAAATCGATACGAAAGCGATGAAAGGCCCAAAAAACTTTAAAAAATTGAAATTTAAAGATAAGAATTAATTCATAAAAAATGGAACAGACACCAATTCTTGATGAACCTGTGCCTAAGATTAATATTCCCATTCTCAAACCTTCCCAACCCAAATCTAAACCCACATCACTTAAAAATTTAGCAAGCAAAGTCGCAAAACCGATAAATAAAGAGATTAACAAGTTCGCGGATTGGATATTATCTTATATCCCAGAACCCATCAAAAAGACTGTAAACAAACGAGTTGATGGTTTGAAGAAAAAAGTTAACAGAATATTTACTTTAAAAAGAATGGTTTCTGAACGAATTTCAAACAAACGCCTAACTCCAAAGCAAAAACAAACATCATTGAGGGGATATTTGAAAACCCACAGGATAGATGGTCAAAAAGGGTACGGCCCAAATACATTTATCGATAAAATCAAACCAAAAGTTTTGGATCTAATTAATGAGCAAAAGAAGCCCATCAAAATCAAGTTCATCTTTACCTGCAAATTCATAAAAAAGAATCCCAATACTGGACTGATTGATAAAAATTCAGGATACTTTCATTCAAATGTGGAAATCATAACAGAGTCAACCGATTTTTCTGAATTGTACAATGTTATGACAAATCGCCAACTGAACTTGAATTGATTGAAAAGTTTCAGAATAAAGGTTCTGGATGGCAATTCGACCGAGTGGAATACTTTGATATTAATATCGATCCTTATGAACCCATTTCTGGAAGTTCCTATATTACTCTACCTCCAATATTGGAATCAAAGAAAGCAATCATAAACGTTAAAAATGAGAATGATAATGAATGTTTCAAGTGGTCAATAACTTCCGCTGCGTTTCCAAAACAGAAAAATCCACAAAGACTAGATAAACAAATGAGAGAAAACTCTGAAAAGTTTAACTGGGCAGGAATAGAGTTCCCCACTAAATTGAAAGATATTGATAAGTTTGAAAAACAAAATCCTTATTACACGATTAACGTCCATGGATTTGATAAAGATAAGGGAGAAGTATACCCTCTGAGAATAAGTAAGAAACAAAGTGGTTATTTGATTGAATTACTTCTAATAACGAATGATGAAGGAAATAATCACTACTGTTGGATAAAGAATTTTAGCAGACTTGTATCTTCGCAAATAAGTAATAATCAACACAAACGAGAATTTTGTCGTAGATGCTACAATTCATTTCCCACAGAAAAATCATTGGAAAAACATCTAGAATATTGTACCAAAAATGAAGAAGTCAAGATTAATATGCCTAAGGATGAAGATGGTAACCCAAAGTTTATTAAATTCATTAATCACAATAGAAAAATGCGCGTACCCTTTGTTGTATACGCAGACTTTGAGAGCTTTACAGAGAAAATAGATACATGCTCACCAGACCTTCGTAAAAGTTTTACTAATCAATACCAAAAACATAAAGCATCGGGATTCAGTTATCTCATAAAATTTTTTGATGAAAATGAAACTGTTATTAGGCAATACACAGCTAAATCACCGGATGAAGACGTTGCCCAAATATTTGTGGATAGTTTAGAGTCGGATATTAGGGTAATTTACAATAATTTTAGATATAAAAAGAAAGTTAGGATGACTGGAGAAGATAAAATAAGTCATAATTTTGCTACACACTGCCATATTTGTGAAAAAGAATTGGGGGAAGATAAGGTAATAGATCACTGTCATCTTACAGGAAAGTATAGAGGAGCAGCCCATAGCGAATGTAACTTAAATTACAAGGTTCCAAAGTATTTCCCGGTAATATTTCACAATCTGTCTGGTTATGATGCCCATCTTTTTATCAAAAACCTTGGTGTAACAGAAGGTAAAGTAAATTGTATACCCAATAGCGAGGAAAAGTATATTTCTTTCACAAAACAGATTGTGGTTGATACATTTACAAATAAAGAAGGTAAGCTGGTTGAGGTGAAGCGAGAAATTAGATTCATAGATTCATTTAAATTTATGGCAACCAGTCTTGATAAATTAGTAACTAATCTCCCAAAAGAATCTTTCAAAAACTTAACGAGTTACTATGAAGGTGAACAATTAAAGCTGTTGTTGAGAAAGGGCGTATTTCCCTATGAATGGTTCGACAAATTTGAAAAACTCAGCGCAACCCAACTTCCGTCAAAGGATGAATTCTACTCTAAACTAAACGACGAAGAAATAAAAGAAGGCGATTACCAGCACTCACAAAATGTATGGAAAACCTTCAAAATGAAAACAATGAGAGAATACCACGATTTATATCTAAAGACGGATGTACTACTTTTAGCGGATGTATTCGAGAACTTTAGAGATGTTTGCCAAAAGAATTATGGTTTGGATCCGGCCCACTATTATACAGCACCAGGACTGGCTTGGGACGCCGCGTTAAAGTACACAAAAGTGAAATTGGAACTGTTAACCGACGTTGATATGCTTCTTATGTTTGAGAAAGGTATCCGGGGCGGCATCTCTATGATCTCTACCAGATATGGGAAAGCAAACAACCCATACATGTGTAATTATGATCCCAATCTACCTAAAATGTTTATTCAATATCTGGACGCTAATAATTTGTATGGAGGAGGAATGAGTAGGCCTTTACCCACCCACGGTTTTAGATGGATGTCTAATAAAGATCTTAGAGACTGGAAAAATAACCCATGTATACTAGAGGTTGATTTAGAATACCCAACTCACCTTCATGATTTTCATAATGATTATCCTTTAGCCCCAGAGAGGATTGTAGTTAATAAAGTGGAGAAATTAATCCCAAACCTAAACAATAAGGTAAAGTATGTTGTTCATCGTGAAACACTAAAACTTTACCAATCCTTGGGATTAAAAGTTACAAAAATTCATAGAGGAATTACATTCGAAGAGTCAGCTTGGTTAAAACCTTACATTGAATTGAATACCAACCTCAGAGCTAAAGGAAATAACGATTTTGAGAAAGATTTCTTCAAGTTAATGAACAATTCTGTGTTTGGCAAAACAATGGAAAACATTAGAAATAGGGTTGAAATTAAATTAGTTACAAATCAAAAAGACGCGAAAAAATTAATATCAAAACCTAACTACCAGCATCGTACTATCTTTTGTGAAAATCTTGTAGCCATACACATGAAGAAAACAAAGTTAGTATTCAATAAACCCGTTTACTTGGGCATGTGCATTCTGGATTTAAGTAAAACAATAATGTACAACTTTCACTATAATTATATCAAACCCAAATACGGCGAAATGGTAAAATTACTTTTTACAGATACGGACAGTCTCGCATATTTGATAGAAACGGAAGATTTCTACAAGGACATTGCCCCGGATGTAAGAGAAATGTTCGATACTTCAAATTTTCCTAAAAACCATCCATCGGGCATTGAGACAGGAGTAAACAAAAAAGTCATAAATATGTTCAAAGATGAGGCTGGGGGAAAAACGATAGCGGAATTTGTGGGCCTGCGGGCCAAGCTTTACTCATACAGGATGGATGAAGGTGAAGAAGAAAAGAAATGTAAGGGAATGAAGAAGGCAGTAGTAAAAAAGACCATAAGATTTGAAGATTACAAGGATTGTTTATTCAATAAAAAGCCCCAAATGAGACAGATGAATGTATTTAGAAGCCGTTTGCATGATGTTTACACTGAAACTGTTAACAAAGTTTCGCTGTCTTGCGATGATGACAAAAGAATAATTTGTGAAGATGTAATAAATACTTTTGCCTACGGACATTATCGGTTGGATCGTTTTAAAACAGAATCTGGAGGAAGTTCTGTATCATAAGGAACAACCTGTAATTCTTCCCTAACAAATCCACGTCTAGGGCCATCCAATAAATAATATAAAACTGGCTGATTTGGTGAAACGACACTACGAGTAATATAATAAACTTTGATACTCCAAATAGGATCAGTAGCCCGCCTTTGTTCTCCTCCTTCAAGTTCGCCAGGAGATAATAAATACCGAACTTTAACGCCAGGAGGCAATCTAACCTCATCAAGACCGACAACTCGTCGGTATTTTTTAGGTTCAATATCAACCTCTTTCATTTTTATAGCCTTAATTGGCTCTTTACCGGTTATTCTCGTTGGTGTATTATTCAAAGTTTTCAAAATATCTGGTAGTCGTTTAACCCACACACGAGATCGGGCATCACTGATCATTTCTTGCGCGTATTGATGGCTAAATAATCTTTCGCCTAATATTCTATTTGCTCTTTCCACAAACGCTTGAGCTCTATGATTTCCAGCCTCACTTCTCTGTATTTTCACATTATGATAATTCATAAGTTTGGAAACCTCACCCATAAATTCTTTCCCAGGATCAACCATTAATGTTTTGGGGTATCTCATTCTCGCGTCGCGGTCTATTTTCCTGGAATATATTTTTCTAAAGGCTTTTGATATTTCTCGGCTTTCTTTTGAGGTTAATGGTTCCGCATCTTTGTATCTTGAAGCCAAATCAACCACAACTAACGCGTATTTATACGTTTTTCTTCCAACTCTATCATGCGGTAAAAATAATAAATCTGCTTGGTGAATCTGATTAGGTTTATCCACAGTCCAGTGTGGCCTAGGAATATACTTGGGAGCTGGAAGATAGATTTGCCAAATTGCTTGTTTCTCCAACCATTGTTTTGCTTCATTTTCACTTACTTTCACTTCGTGTGAGGGTCTTGCCCGATTCGCTTTCCCAGCTAATTTAGGAATTGCAGAATATCCTTTCCAATATCCCTCGGTTGAATAATATATACGACTTAAATTTTTCGACAAGCTTGAACTCATTTAAAGATTACTCCTCACTTCCTTAAAATAAATATGACAACCGTATCTGGAAAAATTAACCCAAACAGGATTCCTAGAGTACCACTAGGTTTGAAATCGGAATCAACATTGAATAGAATTACACTAAACCCTTCATCAGCCAATCCTGGAGAAACGCTTTACATAAATATTCCAAAACTTTCTGAAAATTTAGTGATTGTTCCAGGAAGCGTTTATCTAGTATTTAAATTGACTGTTGAGGGGCATGAAAATAACACCCTAGTGAATAATGTAGGTAGTAACCTAGTATCCAGACTCAAGGTTCTTTTTGGGGGTGAAACATTACAGGATACTCAAAGATACGATTTATTTCAAACTTACCACGAATTATTCTTATCGGATGAAGAACGAGAGGATGGATTAAGGCAAGGTATTTCTTCTGTGAACATGAGGAAGCTAAGGTCAAATGCTGGTGATAAGGTAGACACAGACGCAAAAGAAGTAGCCCTTGCAGTAGTACATAACACCAAGTACCACATCGCACTAAATCATCCTATTCTAAACGATCATGGGGTTTTCTACCCAAAGGCGTTAGATCATCAACTAATATTTGAGATTACTCTAGCCCCAGTTCGCGATATTGTTGTTTATTCAGATACAACAAAGACTCCAACTTACAAAATCACAAACCTTGAGTTGGAATATTCTTGTATATCAAGTGAATACTTAGCTCGTGAGGCAAAGGCAGCTTATCAGGTTGGTAAGGGATTCTTTTACGAAAATGTCACTTTACACAAAACTTTCACCATATCAAGACCTACTGATAGTGTTATAAACCAGCATATTAATCTGCCGAGAAGGTCAATTACGGGGATATTATGTTTGTTTGTGATACCATACGTTGGAGGAAAACGAGATTCTGAGAATTTTTTCAATCCGGGCATCACCTCAATCAATGTTGATGTTAATGGCGTTCCAAATCGTTTTTACTCAAAGGGAATGGTACCGTCAGATCTTTGGGAGTCGATAAAGAAACGTTTCAGTGGTTCCTCCCGATGGTCGGTAAAAGAAAAGGATTTTTATAGTAATAAGTTTGCCCTGTGGATAGATCTGAGAACACACCCAGATAATAACATTCATGGAGGGGGTTTAGCCTTAAACAACGCACAAGATGGCATAAAAATAGAAATTAAAAGAATAGCTATTGGTTCTGGTATTATGACTTGTTACATGTTTGTGGTTGCTGATGCGTTAATGGAAATCATGAATTCAAACTTAAGATCAATCATGTATTAGTTAAAAAGATGGAAGAATTACGAGATAAAATTCCTTTTCATTGCATTATAACAGGCCCAACAAATTGCGGGAAAACAAAGTACATAATAGATCAACTACGAGGCCCATTTCGAAAATTGTTTGAATTCATTGTTTTAATATGCCCAACTTTTGCTAAAAATAAAACTTACCGCGACTTTGCCCGAGGAGATAAACGTTTCTTTGTATTATCCCCGGATGCAAGTAACGTTGATGAGATTAATGAATTGTTAACTGATTGTCAAACTTTATTCTCCGGAACAAATACACTAATAATTTTAGATGATTGTGCTGTTTCGAATGATCTGAAGAAAAGATCGAACAAGTTTATTGATTTAGCATTTTCTGGAAGACACCACGGATTATCAATGTGGGTTCTCACTCAACAGTTAACATCAATAGCAAAACCTTTCCGAGAAAATGTGGCTTGTGTGGTCTCATTCCATAATCCCTCACAAAGGGGTATGAAGATGCTTTTCGAAGATTATGGGGGTGATTTAGACCCTGAAACTAGTAAAAAGTTTGTGGAAATGTTGAAAAAAGAAAAATATTCTAGACTATGTTTGTGTTTACGTTACCCATTTAATTGCTATTTGGAGATCCCTGAGGTGATTTCCGCGTAGAGGGGCCGACAAAGTCGGTTTAAAAATAACCCATGTATTATCAAAAAAGATGACAAATGTTGAAGATTATATAGAAGGAAAGACTGACCGACCGCAGGGAGGAATTGTAAAAGATGATAATGAACTTGAAATAAAACAAGAATCACTAGCCATTCTCGCATCCCTTGGAACTACAAAGGAATATTTGGGGGTTGATATGAGTCTGGGAGATGTAAAAAAATTATCAGAAAAAGATGTAGAAAAATATTATAATCGCTATCAAGCGGTATTAGGTAAAAAAATTAGCGGAGGATTGGTAGATTCATCTCTTCAATTAGTTTCTCAAGTCATTTCTTATATTGTTCCTGTGGATGATATAGAAGCTCTTTGTGATGATTTGAAAAATGATGATTTGGTTAATCGTGAACTAACAAACATTGTAGGTCTCTTAGCATTGAAAGCAGGAAGATTGGCAGCACTTGCTAGCGGACTATTTCAAGTAGCTAAACACGTTAAAATAGGTAAAATACAACAATTTACAAGTACAACTGAGCATAAAACTCAAGAGATTTCAAGTACAACTGAGCAGTCTACTAAGCAAGATGCAAGCGGGTCTGATACTGTTTACTAAGCATGATTTAAAGATTTCTTAATGATATGTAAAATAATGTCTGACCGAACTGAACGAAGTGAAGGAGGAACAGAAGTTAAGCAAATTACAATGGATCCCGTGCCTGAAAAGAAAGATTCAAAAAAGAGAGAAAAAGACCCTAAAAAAGTTGCTGCTGGTAAGAAATTAGCAGAATATAACAAAAAAGCGAAAGAAGCATTAGCTAGAGAGACCCTACGGACTGCGGAGAAAATGAAACGCGAAGAAGAGAAAAATGAAGAAGAAACAGCTGAATCAAAATCATGGCTTCCAGAGTTATCTTTTACAACTGTATTATCCATTGTTGGATTGGGTTTTACAGCATTTGATCTTTTTATGAGATACCGGGAAAAAGAGGATAATAAAAATAGAATACCTGATTTATCACAAATCCCAATTAATATTCCCGTTACAAAAACACAACCAATATCCGCAGGGCCAGCTCCGCTGAAAATAGGAATGATATAATTCCGGCCGGGTACCTCCCGTTGGTCGGAGGGAGGATAAAAGGATCTAAAGATTTCTTTCTGATGTAGTAAAAAATCATGTCAAACGAAAACAAACTTGTGAAAACTGTTACTGATTCCGCAGTACTTATCGGATTAGCGGCTGGAGTTGGTTATGTAGCTAAAAAGATGATGAAAGAATCATTTATGAATGACCCATCCTCAAGTATTACAAATTACGCAAAATGGGTTGTCGTATTGTCGGGTAGTATGTACCTAAAGACATATTTAGAGGATCAAAAGATTTTACCGAACTGAGCGAGACCCTTTGGGACGCGAAGCAAGCGAAGGAGGAAACCCGGCCTAAAGGGGAGGAACCTCAAAATAAATTATGGCTGCAATAGCAATGATGATTGGAGGAGCTGTATTAAATGCATCTGCCTTTGTTGGTGGTTCATACCTTGCAAAATATCTCTCAGGAGATAAAACTGATACAGAGAAAATACGACACGATAAGGCATTAGAAAAATATCAAAAAGATTACGCAGAATACCAAGAAAAAAGGCAGAATCTCATTGATTGGAAAATGAAACAAAAGGATGATAAATACCAGGCTTCAAAAAATATTTCAACGACAAATCAATCTTTTGAAATATATAGTGAAATGCACGAACCAAAATTTTCAGATTATTATAGGCCAAGTGACAATCAAAAGACGGGGGAAATGTTATATGTGGGAGGAGGAATGTTAGCTTTGGGGTATGCTGTTAGTAAATTTTTATAAAGGAAAAATATTACATTATTTTGTTATGTAACCAGTAATTTGGTTAAATAACATAAGGCTTCCAGTATCTTAATCTAGTTCATCCTCCAAAACATCAGAGGCTGATTTGCCTTCAGAAATAATTAATTCGGGATTAGATTTTGGACGGACTAATAATCTTTTCATTTCAATGTTTGGTTCTACAAGCGCCTCATAAAGCTTTACCTGAAGAGAAATACAACCACCAATAAATATTGATTCAATTTTGATTGCGCATTCTGCATGGCAACCTTTATTCATTAAATCTTCTTTTTTTATTAATTCACCATCTTTTTTATTATAAAATTTGGTAAGAAATTTGTCTTGTTTTTTTGAGTAAATTAATTTTGCATATAGTGTTGGTCCTCTTCCAGGAACTTTCCGAAGAAAAGTTTTACCGGTTTTATCATCAACAATTTTTTCTCTTTTCCAATAAAGAGGATTTAGCCCGCCTTGATACTTGGTAAGATCTTTTCTTTCCAATTCAAACCTGTCAATTGTCTCTCTATTATCTACCAAATGATCAATACAACAATCTACTATTTCGTTAAAAGTATCAATCCATTTTTCCTCTTCGGGTGTTGGTTTATCTCCACTCCATAAACACAAAGGAAAATTATATCCTATAATTTTATTGGTTTCTTGGCTTCGATTTTCGGAAACTCCAAAAGAATACAAACGTTCAGTTGGAATAACAAGTTCTCCTTCGGTTCCATCTTCATTTTTTGTAAAAATATTAATTCGTTTAAATTCAATCTTTGGTTTACTACCAGGAATTTCTCCTGAAATTGGATCAGAAAAAATCATACGTTCTTTAGGGCGGAAATTTTCGATTGGGGTTAATTGTGTATTTTCATTAGACATTTTATTTTTATTTTCTTATCTTTAAATCATAATTCATTTTTATAATTTCAAAATAACTTTAGGTCTAAAGATTTCTTACTGATGAGTAAAAAATCATGGCAGAAGAAAAAATTCCACTATTGAGTCGAGATTATGATGATGAAGGTGATGGTGATGGTGGTGAAACTATTGAAATGGAACCAGTATCATCCACCACTAGGGTAATTATCCCTGATGAGGGGGTGGTAGAAACATCGTTTGGTGGTGATGATAAAGAACTTCCACCGATTAATGAAAGTAAAGAAGACAATAGGTCACGAGCTTTACAAAAGATAAAAGAAAGGTTTTACAATTTTGATCCACTAAATTCACCATTCAGTGCAAGAATCGATGATGTGGGAAGGGTATGGGTTAGATTGACTGATCGAGTTGATAATAAGGAGCATTTACTCATTGAATCTAATGGAGATTTGACAAAAAATATTGATTCACTTCCTATTACAATTAGGAGAGCACTTGGTATTAATTCTGAGACTCTTATTCAAAATAATGAAAAACTAATTAATGATTTGGATGAAAAGAATAAAAAAATTACGGATTTAAATAATAAATTACGTGAGTTTGCCTCAATTGTAGAAAAAGGTGAAAAGGAAATGGAAAAATATGTTACAACTGATAGAAAAGAGTTGAGAGCTATAATTGATAAACAAATAAAAACAATTAAGGAAATTAAAGGCGATTTAGATTTGGCTGAAGAACGGAAGGTATTAGCTAAAACAGAGGTTGAAAAACTTAAAGATGAATTGAATCGATACAAAGATGAAATAGATAAGTATAAGAAGGAGCAGTCAAATTTAACAATGTTAGAACGCGGTAATGAAAGATTACAAGCTAAAGTTGATAAATTTCTAGAACTAGCAAGAAAGAGTATTATTTACAACCAAGAACAAATAGCTGATCTGGAGAGTAAAAATGAAGAAATACTTAAAAATCTACCATTACGAGAACGTGTGAAGGCTATCTTTAAAAAGTATGGTTTTACAGTATTCGCAGTTGTGAGTGCTGTTGGTGTAGTAATTGGTGTTATAGTTTCTAATCTTTCAAGGGGTTTATCTACTTTGGGTAGGGGAGTTGGTAATGGGTTTAAAGCTATTGGTAAGAAACTCGGTGAAATATTACCTGGAATGGTTGGAGCGATTGTAAGCTTTCTATTCAAAACGGCGGGCGAGGTTATTGGATTTTTGGGGAAGAACGCTTGGCTGTTGATAATGGCTGTGGTTCTGTATTTTGTGGAACAGTTTAAAAAGAAGAGAAAGTAACAAATTTCAGCGTAGCTCCGCTTCGCGGGGAGGCCTTAGGGTCGATGGGCGGCAAAGCCGGTCTAAAGATATCAAGTTGATCAGTAAAATACAATATGGATGACTACAATGGAATTTACCCACAATTACCGACCGAAGGGAGGAACCTTAATAATTCTGATCCGCGTAGCGCGGAGGTGGTTAATTTCAGACTACAAAAATCAAGCGAAGTATTACAAAATCTTGAGAGAGAAATTAAACATTATGATGAAGTTAGAAAAAAGTATAATCGAGCGAGGGGGATTTTTACAAAAATAAGTGTTTGTGGCGGTTTGATTTCAGTTATTCTATCAGCAAGTGGACTTGGAACTTCTCTTACTGGTTTTGGCGCTGTTGTTGGAATTCCTTTAGGGGCTGTTGGTGGAGTTTTTGGAGGATTATCGGTTTTATTTGGATGCGCATCAAAAAGACTTTCAAATAAAGTAAGTAAACACGAACAAACCGCCGCAATTGCAAAATCAAAATTAAACACCATTAACGATTTGGTTTCAAAAGCTTTGAAAGATAATGTTATTTCCGATCAAGAATTTTCCATAATTTTAGCGGAATTGGAAAAGTTTCAAAAACTAAAACTAGAAGTTCGTCAAAAATTTAGGAGAGATACAGAA
This sequence comes from Ricordea florida, assembly GCA_949710005.1. Lineage (NCBI taxonomy): Eukaryota > Metazoa > Cnidaria > Anthozoa > Corallimorpharia > Ricordeidae > Ricordea > Ricordea florida. The sequence continues at coordinate 3,024,477 of OX453285.1, forward strand.
AAAAACTTAAACATGTCCCAGATAAGGAGAGAAGTTCGCGCAGATCTATTAAAAGAATTAACCGGGTACCTCCCCTTGGTCGGAGGGAAAGAACATTAAAAATTTCATATGAAAGAACTGATGTTGGCTTCAATTGTTTTGCGGGGATTACAAATACTAGTGAAGATTAATACTTTACATCTTATTCTAAATCTTCTGGTTTAAAGACCAGATTCTCTGAAACAAAAAGAATAAGATGTCATTAGACGATTTCAAAACCCGGTATCCAAGCGCAAACCTTAATAAATTTACATTTGTGAATGATTCATATGGGGGATATATTAAATGGAAAGTTAATGGAATGACTGTAATGTCTAATGATGATCCTACTGGTAAAACATGGACTGATGATCTTTCTACTAATTTGAAAACGCTATTATGGGAAGATTTAGGCTTAGAAAAGAAACCCAAAGTTGGTTCATTCCCAAAGAGTTTAACATTAACCAATCGATCTTACCCAATACCGGCTGTTAATTTTGATGACTTTACACCCATCCTCCCTTCGGTCGGTATAACAAAAATGCTAACCTTTCTAGATATATACGTTTCAAATACGAAGAAATTTACCGCAAAAATGCGTAATGTTTTTACCAATCAAGTTGTTACTTTCAAGTTTGGAAAACAGAGTAGAAAATGGTTGAACGCTCCTGATATGAATTATTGGCCTCAGCAACTCAACTTTGCAGTATGGTGCGCAACATCTGGTTGTGGGATAAGCCCTTTTGAGAGCTTGAACTATCCCAAAGTGGTGGCTGGATTCATAAAGTTTCACATCTACTTCACCATAAGACGTATATTGTATGAACTGAATCTTCCACTCCCTGATGACCGACCGGAGGGAGGAACGGGGCCATTTGTCATAAACAACAACCCTTACAGTAAGGTTGCTTACCAAAGATTGTGCGCTGAATTCGGGATAGCTAATAATTCTGATTTCAGATGGAAAGGTGGGCGAAACCATGGTCTTGGTGACATCTTCATTGACTATGGAGCTGGCTACCATGGAAGAGGTGGAGGATTTCAAAATGTTCATGTGATTCGAAACTATGATGAAGATGCAAACCAATGGCCCGGCGAAGGTGGTAAATTCTCTGATGACGGCGGTAAGAAGGAAAAGGGTAACCTAATCTCATTCATTCGGAATGATGACTTTGCCGATTACAAGTATGCTTGGTTTATCCCAACAAGTGGCCACGGTCTCACTAAAGCAGGGCTTGGCAGGTTGAATCGATCCGTGGAAGCTTTTGTTTACTGTGTGTTGGGGGCTCAAGTCAACACTAGAAACTCGATTGTAGGCATTGGCGGTGGCGCTATTGAGACACAACAAGAATTCTTGGCTTTATTTGAAAGTAGCGTGATTGAGAATGACATTTCTAGTTCTATCCAAAGGTACCAATTAGCCGTACAAGAAGCGAAATTACGGCTTGATTTAGCTATTGCTCCTGGTGTTTGGTTGATGCCGAGTAATATGATTGTCAATACAGAGAGCGTGGTTGGATACAATAACAAGTTGGTTAAAGCCACTGAAGATATGAATTTTGGGGTAAATAATGCATTAAATGCCGAAACAAAAACTGTTGGAATAAGCCATAACTTGGGGTCTTCAAAGCTAAAGCTACCTCATATTCTCTCAGAAGGTAAAACTGAAACGAAGAAAAACCCGCAGGAACCAAAAACCTCAACGAAAACAGACTCGATGAAACGTGAAAATAATATCCGCCTGGAAGGTGGGCCCGGCTCCGCTGATATTGACTCAACCAAACATCAAGATAATCTTATAGTATTTATGGTTTTTGGTGGGTCATTAGCTTGGTTCCTATTTCGTTAATGTTTCGAACTAAGCTCGATTTAAAGATGAAAATGATGTAATCAAAACAAATCAGTCTAAAGACCTCCTCGCTACACGGAAAATGTTAAGTATTACAATGTATGATTCAGAAACTAGGATTTATTTAGATCCCCCGCTGAAAAATCTTCGAGAGATACAACTACTTGATTGCAATATAAAGACCAAAAGGTTAATTAATTTCAAGGACCAACAGACAATATTAAATGACAAGAATCGGGGCTTCATAATAATTCAACCCGGTACATATTCTCTTCGTAACATTCAATCGATCTTTCTTAATGATCCTGACGGGGAAAAGATAACAATAATTGAGACTGATACTGTTGACTATCTTTATTCAAATAAGAACTTCAAAATTAAACTTACGAGAGGATTGTCGATTGGTTTAGGAGTTCCTGAAGTTATAAATCCAGGTAAATTATACCCCATAAATATCCAGATTAAGGAACCACTAAGACTTATGTGTAGTATAGTTGATAACAAGTCTTCGTATTTGAACAAAACCAAAAATGGTGAACTTGTAAAACTCTCACCATCACAACTACTCGCGAACATACCCTCAAAGGATTATCCAACAATTACAGTTCGAAAATATGATAGCGTCATAAACCACTTTGATTTAACCATATTAGACAATGAATGGGAAAAACTTGATCTTAAGGGTTCTCCCATAACTTTTAGTTTAAGATTCAGATAAATTCGTCGTGGTTGACCCTACTGGTCTTTTTGTTACATAACTATTACTTGAGTTATGTAACATAATTACATAAGATTATTCATCCTGTAAGAATTATAAAGTTCTTGTTACTCAATGTCGTGGCGCCAATCCTTAACTATTTTTTTGATTTATTCCGTGTTACTTCCATTAATTCATCGTGAAATTCCTTGTAAAACGCCTCTTTATGCAAAATCTTGTATTCATCTACTCTTACAATTACTGTCAATGTTTCAATAAGAAACCTTTCATCAAAGTTGTCAATTCGGCATTCATGGTCATAGTAACCAAGATAAACACCATCTTCATCATGAAAATAATTAAAGTCATCCCAGTTTGTAATAAACCAATCACGGTACGGGGAATAATCGTATTTACAAATACCAAAATTTAAAAAATAATAATTAGCGGCTTTTAAAATTTTTTTTACAAATTTATTAACGCATATTTCATCAACTCCAAAACCTATTTTTGTTCCAAAACAAATCGAATGAAAAAAATCGTTATTATAATATCCTACTTCAAAAATTATTCCATTGTGTTTAACATGAACATAATCGCAAGTATCAATAAAAAAATGTCGATTTTTTGATAATTTTTGATGCAAGTCTTCTTTTATTTCTTCGATAAAATCGCAAATACTTAACTTTTCGTCATTTTCGTAAACAATTTCCAATTTTAACATTTTTATTTTACTTTTATCTTTAAATCATAATTCATTTTTTTAATTTCATTCTACATTGCTTACAAGAAGCTTTTTGCTTACCATGTTCGCAAATTTGCGATCCGCCGCATTCTTTACATTGTTGTTTTTGTTTACCATGTTCACAAATATGGGATCCGCCGCATTCTTTACAACGCCACTTAACTCTATCATGTTTGCATATTTGTGACCCTTTACACTTTTTACAAGCGTACTTAATTCGATCATGTTCGCATATTTGAGATCCCCCGCATTCTTTACAAAAATATTTGAGTTTTCCATGGGTACAGATGTAAATGCTCTTAATAGTAACTTTTTCAATTAAATTAATAATCTCCTCCTCTTTGTATTTTTTAAACTCATTAATAAGATCTTTTTTAGTCATTTTTGTTCTTCCTTTAATTTTTAACTCTCTCGCAATTCTTTTTATTTCACCAAAATACAAATCATTTAATTGTTCCATTTTTTTAAATTAATTTTTATCTTTAAATTACTATTTTCAAAGTGTTTGGGGCCCTTTCATCGCTTTCGTATCGGTTTTGTATCAGCACAAACTCATCAGTTTCCCGTGAAGGTCGCCCTCCGCTCGCACAGCTCGCTCCGCCGGTCGGCACGACTTGTGAAGGGGGGTATAAAAACTTGGCAAAATCCTTGATAATTTCGTGTAAATTACAAAATCAAGTTGCGCCCAGAACCGATACTTTCCCGACTTTTAAAAATCAATTTGCGCCCAGAAACGGTACTTTCCCGGCTTTAAAAATAAAATTGATTTTAATTTGCAAAATCCAAGTCGCGCCAGAACTGGTACTTTCCCGGCTTTAAAAATAAAATTGATTTTAATTTTAAAAAATCCAAGTTGCGACCGGAATCGGTTTTTTCCGACTTTTAAAAGTTTTGCCAGAACCGCTACTTTTCCGACTTTAAAAATAAAATTGATTTTAATTTTTAAAAATCCAAGTTGCGACCGGAATCGGTATTTTTCCAACTTTTAAAATAAAATTGATTTTTTTTTTAAATTTTTTAAATTGTGCTAGAACCGGCGTCTTACTACTACTGCTTGATTTAGCTATTGCTCCTGGTGTATGGTTAATGCCTAGTAATATGATAATTAATACAGAGAGTGTGACTGGTTTTAATAACAAGTTGATGAAAGCTAGTAGTGATATGAATTTTGGGGTAAATAATTCCATAAACACTGAAGCAAAACAGGTTGGAATAAATCATAACATGGGATCTTCAAAGTTAAAGTTACCTCATATAACTGAAACGAAACCAAAACCACCAATGAAAACAGACTCAACGCAAACATACTCAACTAAACACGAAAATAATATAGACTCAACGCAACATGAAAAGAATATATTAGCATTTATAGTTGTCGCTGGTGGATTAGCGTGGTATCTATTTCGGTAAATTTTTGTTATGTAACACTGACTTGCGTTATATAACTTAATGTTTTTGTTTTGTCTCTTGTGTATCTTGTGTTTTGCGACATTTTTTACATTGCGCCTTCTGTTTGTTGTGTTCACATATTTGAGATCCTCCACAATCCTTACAAAACCATCTTTGTTTTCTATGAATACATATTCCTTTACCTTTACAGTCTTTGCACATATACCTCTCCCGTTTATGCTCACAAACACTACCACCGTTGCATTCTTTACAACGTGATTTCCTTTTATTATGGGGGCATATTTGTGATCCATGACACTCTTTGCATTGATATTTAAAACTCCCATGAATACACTTATACTTTTTTGTTGTTATTTTATCAATAATATTCGATAATTTGTTTGAGTCTATGTCCATATCACCTAACTCTTCAATTAGTTTTGGTCTAGTCATCCAATAATATTTTTTAATACCCTGCTCTTTGACAAGGGCTCTCATATGTTCTACATTTAGGTTTTCCAATACTTGATTGATGGGTTGTTTGAGGTTTTTAGGGGTGGTAACATTAATCTCAGGTATAGATTCTTCAATAATATTCGTGTTTAGTACTTGTGCTTCCATTATAGCTTCGATGAGTTCGGCTTTAAGCATTCTAGAATATCTTTTAATACCTAGTTCTTTAGCGAGGGCTTTCAATTGTTTTACTGTTTGTCGTTCCATTTTTTTTTTGATATTTCATGTTATATCTTTAAACCAATTTTTAAAATTCATTTTTTTTTTCTGAAATTATTGATAAAATCTCTGATAAATTCCTTGATAATTTCCTGATAAAATCCTAGGACAAATCTGAAATCATTGATAAAATCCTGATAAATTTTTTGTCCTAGACCCCTCATTCTCTACTCTCTGGCTCCATCCACCAAAACCACCTCGACCGAGAGAGACTGAAAACACATGGTGGACACTTGTCCTTCTGTGTTCTCGTCCTAAAGGTCTTGAGGCCCAATTTACTTGTCTGTTTCTATGCGGAGTCTCAGGGAAATTGTCTGGCTTCAGAATAAGAGCATTTCTGATTCTCCTTAGAAAAACATGGACGCTGATTGTCTCTTAAAATTCGAGGTGAAGATTATTGCTGCGGGCTGCGGGAATTTGACAACTGGTTTGGAATGGTATATGGTAGATCCTTGAACATTAACAACGGAGGTGGATTCAGAAATACCTGAGCTATTTCATTCCTTGCTTAAGAAAAAACGTTTTACATGAATTCGAAGACTGCGGGAGACCCCACGCGAGAAACACGTTTGGCAGTTTCATGAGTGGGAGTACTCAACGTGTTTATACTGGGCTCTTGGTTTAATTTTCCAACTGCTTTACATCAAGTTCTGCATCCCGGAGAGACCTACCCCCCGAAAACCGCCGTCACTTGTTTTGACTGACAATTCAATCTATGCGTTGTTTGATACGGTAGCCGTGGTGATGGCACCGCTTGCGGTTATTATAGTTTAATAGGGAGCTTAAGCACGTGCGTTTTTTAGACGCGGACGGCAACCGGAAGTGAGCTGTTTTTCCTTTTAACTTGTCTACACACGACTACATTTACATTGATTAAAATCTTTTCTTCATTAGAGATGATCACTATAAAAATCTGGGAGACACCACTGTCCTGGCACGCGTAATGTTCTCTTCCGGTTGCCGTCCGCGTCTCAAAAAAGCGCGTGCTTAAGCTCGCTATTGTAAGTGTTGTAACGTGGTTATCCAATGAGCAAGTACAGTATTTGAAAGCAATCAGTGGCGCCTGCCAATAACTGTCGAGCTTTTTCTCAAATGAAGACTTTGTATGTCCGGCCGAAACTTTTGCCGTGTAGACTACTCGACTTGTTTGACACCTTGCTGTGCCCCTGTATTTCAAAACTCCGACAGAAGTTAAACTTCCTAGTAAGAAAGGCGAGAAGTAACAGTTAACGACTCGTACTTCCTTGGGAATTTCTCCGGTGTTTCTTAAAATCCGACTTGGCGATAAAATTCATTAATACACTGGGCATTTTTTGTTTCTTTAATAGTTTTGTTTAAACTGAATTTCACAACTTAAAGAGCCCAGGCTAAAACAGGTGTAAAGAGGTCTAAATAAAAAAATATTAACGTATTGGTTTCCAATAGTCTAAAAACGTACATTCTTTATTTTATTTTAAAGTGGTTGCCAAGCTATATTTTTCTCATTGACGAATGCCATTAACTTATTTTAATTCCCTAATAATCGTTCTATATCGAAAGTAAACAAGTACGAGTAACGGCAATTATAGCGACCCATTCACATCGAAAGTTTTTAAGTTTTTTTCCAGGTTCCCAGGCAATGGGTTTCTGGTTTCTTGGAACAAACGATCTAATATATGTTTTGCTAATTGCAAACAGATGACGAAAACAACCTCTCATCAAAAATTGATGGAAATTAGATTGTAATTTATCGCAAAGGTTTTCACTAGTGAAGGAGTCGTAGTCAGAAGCATTGAGCGATACGATCTAGTGAAAATCAAATCGACGAAATCGAAAGAAAAATATCGATTCTGCTTGCAACTCCGTCGCTTACGATCTAGTGAAAAATTAGATTGTCGGAAGCAGAAGCGGAAGAATAAACCAATCACAATGCTTGAATCCAGGCCTTACGATTGGTTTATCCTTCCGCTTCTGCTGGCGACTCCGACAATCTAGTTTTCACTTGATCATAAGCGTCGGAGTAGTAAACGGAATCGGAAGAAAATGAAACCGTTCTGATTCTTCTGACTTCGATTCCGTATAGCTTACGACTCCGATTTTCAATTTTCAGTGGGTCATAAGCGCTCTTACGATTCCGACTCCGTCGCTAGTGAAAACCAGCCTTAAGATAAATTGAGGTCGTAACGTTTTTCCTCCAATACGGTAGTTCTTTTTTAAAATCTTGTTTAGGACGAGACTATCTATTTGCAAACAATGTTTGGATTTTTTTTTTCACGGTGGTCAAATATACTCCTCTCTTTTAGTTAATAGATTACTTGGCTTTAGACCCGTACTGAAAAAAAACACCCTCTTCGGAAAAGCGAACTTATACAAATCAGTAATTTCCCTGCCTAATTTCTTGGTTTGAGTACAGTGTGAACTGCCAAGAAAGATGTTCAAAACGCCTTTAAGCCCTTCACTCCCAAGATCTGAAAATTGATTCTCCTTACTGAGTACCATACTTTCCCATTTATGTTTGGAAAATTAAGTTTTTGATAAATTCAGAATCCATATGTTGATCATTTTCTTAATTCTCATAATCTGTTAGCTTGATAATGAATTGAAATTGTAGGGAGAAGTTACCCTTTGGTCACTGTTGAGAGTGAAAGGAGTAAGCTATGAGTGTTACTTTTTAGGTGCTGCTTGGTAACATAATACAGTTGATAAGAGCCTTTGAATTTTTATCGCAATTAAGACCGAAATTTGAATCAACTAGTTCGACTAATTTTGAAATAATCAATATTTCATTCTCACATAGTTATGTAAAAATTAAAGGCAGTGTTGTCTACGTCTCCACACGAAGTATTGAATTACTGTCACACCAAAAAAAAAATGCATTATTTGTATCGTTAACAGTCGCAACATGCGAACTAAGTCAAGATAGGGCCTCCTTTTTGGTTTAACTTAAATTCGAACAGTAGCTAGGTTACCGCATAATGATTTAGTAATGTCCAGCTAATCATCGTTTGGCAGGAAAATACATCCGCACAAACTGGACTGATCCAGATCCCAGGGTGCATTCCGCGCGCACAGACCCCACGCCGAAGTTACGCCAAGGGCTTTGAAAATAAATGTACGCCGGTGCGTCGCAAAATTTTAAAACCCACGACGAAGATCTTCGGCGTAACCTAAACTAAATTCACCCTGGTCCAGATCGAGCCAACGAGTGAGTCATGAAAGGTTTTGGTATAAGTTCAAACATTTAATCCATTGAACATTTGGGTTGTCCAGATGCAAAAAAAGGCAAGGCATGAAAGCTAGTTTTGCTGATCTTGCAACGAAACGTCCCCACGCAGTGCGTGGTTTTGTCTGATTTTTAAGGTAAAAACGCTTTGTACTGCACCGATTCTGGTTGTTACGTACGTATTTAGTAAACAACTGAGACGTAGGCGGGATGGAAAATAATTCGACGATCTATTCGAACAGTTCTATGGAGTCGGCCAAAACTTGCTCTGAAAGAGCGTTCAGCACTGGTGCATTTGTCTTCGCTCTAAATCTCGGAAGCTGCGTCATCAATACGATTCTTACAATTGTGACAATTGTGGTCAACACATTGATTCTTTACGCCGTTTCGCACACTCCTTCCTTGCGCACAGCATCTATGATTTTGCTGTGCGGTCTTGCCATTATCAACTTCGGTACAGGGGCGATTTCACAGCCACTTCACGTCGCCATCAATGTGCTAGACATGCTACAAGATACAAAAAGATGCGACTTAAACTTCCCTTTTGAGATGTCCATCTACGTTTTCTCCGTAACATCGCTGTTCATACTTGTGGTTATCAGTTTTGATCGAGTCCTGGCTATTTGTCTTCGCGCAAGGTACAAAATCGTAGTGACCGTCAACCGCGCTGTGAAACTTCTTGTACTAATTTCGTTGTTTTCTGGTAGTCTTATCCCTCTGCGATTCGTGGCACCCGGGCTTCTACGCGCCCTTGTCATCTGTTTGATAACGCTTTCCCTGGTGTCCATAACCACTGCTTACTCCTTCATTTTTTGGATGATTCGTCGCCAGCGTGGTCACATGCAAGCAAAAATCGGGGCTTCTGTCCAAAACGAGGAAAATCCAACGCGACGGTTCGATATAAAGAAATACACGAAATCTTCTCGCACTGCCGCCCTGGTTGCTGCGCTGATCGTGCTTTGCTACCTTCCTGATGTGTGCGTTCAAATGGGATTGTTGACATCTAAAGAGTACACCGATATTCATAGAAACATGCACACGGTAACTGTTACTCTGTTTTTGGCCAACAGTGCAGCGAATCCAATGGTTTGTATCTGGAGGATGCAGAGTTTGCGCGCAGCAGTTTTTGGAATTGTGAAGAAGTTGCTCTGTATTCAGTAAAGGATAATCGCTGTTGGTCTTAAAGAATCATTGACTGACAAAACAGCTAAACCCAAAGGTTTAGAATTTCTATGCAGCTTTATAGTGGGGGTGGCAGGGTTATTATTAACAGTTTAGCAAGTCATAAGCACCTGTCGACAATTTCGCAAAACGAAACAAATCTTGCAACGGACATATTTTGATGAATTTTGAAGCGAAGAAAAAGAAATAACACACGAAGTGACCGCTCGCAAACATTTTCCCTCACTTAAAACCGGTGACCTGCATGCACATATCCTAATTCCTTTGTTTACGCGTGCAATAAAGGAAAAAGACGACCTCTGCAACCAGTCAAAACCGATCGCTTCGAATCTAAGAGCTGGCAACCAAAAGAACGGCTATTGAACTTGCGTTAACAAGGTTTTGCAAACTTTTCAAACTTTTTTATTCGTGATTTCGGCCTGAATCTATTCTCGTAAAATTAAACCATAAAGAACGATGCAACTCCATATAGTTAGCAGAGGCGCGACTTAAGCCGACTATGGTTTCCATATGTTTCGAGGAGAGTCCTCCACACAGCTATTGCCCCGCGGCATGAAACAGGCAGAAGCCTGGTAGGAGGCTCCGCGGCTGAGGCATTCACAGCAGTACGTATATTTCAGTCTGCGGCGGGCAGTCGGTTTCCCCCAAAACACTATGTCTGAAGGTCCTGCTACTGGAAAGGACTTTATCGCCATCTCTTATTTACCTCTCTAGTTAATGTTGGGTCCGTTGGGTATTATTTATTTCGGAGGACATCTTTCTGGTTGGGCTTTAAGTACGCTGACATGCTGGAGTCTGGTTTCCTGTCAAAGTTAAACCTATATGACTGGCATTCCTTCACGGGGGGGAGGGGTGGTTGTGTCTCAGCTTGATGAGGGCAGGTGTGACTGTGATGTTATCGAACTAACGATGGATCCCTGCGTAGTGATTTAGTTATAGCGAATGGCGAACTTGGTTAAGGTCATTTTTAGAATTGTGAAAAAGTTCTTTGTTTTCAGTAAAGGGTAAAACTGACGCTGTTGTTGTTTAAAATTAGTTTGTAAGAAAACTGACCTATATGCGGAACAATGAAACCAATCTACTCTTTAATTCATTTTATTATAAGGCTGGTTCGGTGAGCAGGCAAAGTAAAGCGAATCCTGTGTTCTGATTGGCCACTCGAGCGAGCAAAATGGGCTTTGTTTTAATTTGAAGGAGACATTTGTCTTTTTTAAAACTCAAGGCTTTAATCCGCTTATCTCGTTCTACTAAGTAAACAAATGGCGACGGTTAACGGGGGCGTAAGCAACCACTAGAGCGCTCAGAACCATTGCATGCACAGGCGACCTACACTAACAACATGCGATGTTCTTGTCCAAGCAAATACACATCACTACGGTTACACTACAGGTTTATTTTGCCCTCCCGGCATTTCCCGCGTTGTCCCGCGAAACAAAACATAGCAAAATGGCCATATGATAAATCCTTTATTGACCAAGCTTTTTCAGTCAAAATGGCTGGATATTGGCCTCGTTCTTTTTAGTCTTTTTATTGTACGTCACCGTCAATAAAAGCGCAAAAAAGAATTCGGCCAACTGTGCAGCTATCTTGACTTCGATCACCCTTGGTTAATAGCAAATATTTATAAGCCTTCACAGAGGATGATGATGATGATGATATTTATTTTAAGTCGTAGACGTTGGAAGTGGTTGCCCAATCTCCCGAGCCAGGGGCTCATGTTAAAAATGCACGACTATTTACAATAAAGGTATAGCTACATTACATTACTATTGCATTAATATCATAAAGATAAAAGGAAAATAAAGGGAAATGCTAAGGTAAATCTAGAATTAAAATATAAACTATTCTTAAATACAACTAATCCTAATATTAAAAATATACGAGTAGTACTAGGTATAGAAACATATATGTGCAAATATAAAAAGAGGAGCCAAGGAGTTTATAGAGTTCGATCCGATTATGAGCGTAGTACTTAGGCCGGACCAACACTCAGGGTCTTAAAAATAACTGAGGAGAAAGTGCTGCCTTTGTAATGACATCTGTAAATGGTTAGACTTTCTAGTCTTCTCGGATAAGGACGATAAACCGTAGGACCCGTCTCACAACACTTGTTCCTAATGATCTATGGGACGTTAAAGAACCCGCACACTGTTCGAAAAGAGTAGGGGACGTGGTTCCTGGTGTGGTGGTCTATCTCTACGTCTGGTTGCATCTGACAATTCATGCATGGGTTGAGTGGGTGGGTGAGATCATATATGGATTGATAGCGGCAGCCAGAGGCGCCGTTACATGCTGACGTCCGATCTCATCCAATAGAAGTGTAAAGCGCCTTTGAACATATTCATATGAAAAAGTGCGCTATATAAATTCATTATCATTAGATTTGAAGACTGCGTGTTCAAAATTGGCATTGCCATTACGGAAAAGCATGTTTGCGAAATCACTGTCCGATTTGGCGCGGGGATATCAAAATAAGTATAGATTAGTAAAGAACCTTTATTGATTTATACCGCTCAGGGTAGCCCCTTCAGATGCAAAAAGCTGTCTGTTATCAATGGGAGCCCTGAGCGCAACAATGTACTAAAACTATAGCATACATATGCATTACACTAACATTAATAATAATAATATAGATAGAAAACTATGTACAAATAAAAGATTTAGAAGCAACTGAGTACGAAATACCATCAAGATAGTTCGTTAAAAAGAGTGCAACCATAGTAATAGAAGGATCGTTTTGCGATCTCAGTCCTTACAGCAGGCGGATGTAAAAGGTTGCTTTGTCTAGTGACGCGCGCATGGATTGTATTATTACGTTTAAAATATTCTTTAAAATATTGGGGACATTGCCCTTGCAGGCATTTCTTGACGAGTTTAAAAACAGATTTACGACGGCGCTCCTCCAGCGTGGGCCATTTCAGAACGTCCATTGCCGGGTTGCTGCGCACAGTTCGTGCAACTATTCTGGCAGCCCGGTTTTGGAGGGCTTCAAGGTCTTGTTTGTGACCTACTCCGCAGCAGCCCCACACACTTACACAGTATTCTAAAATTGGCCTAATTAGACTACAATAAACTATATTTGCACTCTCTCTAGTGAGACCTCTACGAAGCCTGCCGAGCATTCCTACGCGTTTTCCTGCCTTCGAAATAAGGTGTTTTATATGCTCATTCCAGCTAAGGCGGTCATCAAAAACTATACCGAGATAAGTGAAGTGAAAAACCCGCTTAATAACATTGTTATTTAAAGTAATAGAAAAAGAGTTTACGGCCGATAATCTGGGGGCAGTTCCGAAAAGCATAGCTTCAGTTTTTGAGACATTAATAAACAGACTATTAAAAGAAAGCCAGTGTTCAATTTTAGACAGATCAGCAATCAGCATGTCTTGAATAATAGAGGCTTTAGAGGATGAGCAGTACAAAACAGTGTCATCAGCGTACATCAAAATATTGCATTGGGACACCACCTCCGGTAAATCATTTATGTGTAGAATAAACAAAAGTGGACCGAGGATAGAACCCTGAGGTACCCTGGTACTGAGGAACCCTGAGGTACCCTGAGATGGCTTCCGGAGTAGAAGTCACCCCTTGAAACTCAACAACCTGGGTGCGGTTCGACAGGTAGTCCGTAAACCAGCCATGCTCTTTATCCACAATCCCCAAATTGGAAAGCTTGTCCAGAAGTACCGCATGATCCACAGTGTCGAAAGCTTTACGAAGGTCAATAAACACAGCACCAGTTAATTGACCTTGGTCCATGTTCCTACGAATATTATCAGAAAAACTAAGAGCAGCGAATTCTGTCGAGTGACACTTCCGAAACCCGCACTGATAAGGGCTCAAGATCTTGTATTGCTGAAGATAGTTGTACAGTTGGATATGTACAGCCCGTTCTAAAACCTTGGATAGAACAAAATGGAAATCGGGCGATAATTGTCCATCTCATCAGCCTTGCCCTTTTTAAAAAGTGGAATGACCCGCGCAGATTTCCAATCACAAGGGACTTTGGAAGTACGCAACGAAGTGTTGATAATGAACGTCACAGGCTTGACTACAATATCCGCAGAATCTTTTAAAAGGCGCGCTGGTATGCCGTCCAAACCCACAGCCTTCCCAGATTTCAGGCTACGTAACTGCGACAGAACAAATTCCTCAGAGATTTCTAGAAAATTAGACGGCGGATATTGACGGATAGACGTATTGTGATCACGTTGATTATGACCACAAGTTGACCGTACGGTGGCCATCAATTTGCTTGCCGCGGATGCGAAAAACTTATTAAATGCATTGGCAATGCATTGTTTGTCTGAAGAGACAACGCCGTTCACTTTAATGTTTGGAGACGTAACTTTCTTTTCACCCGGCAGGATTTTCTTCATCGTCCTCCAAAACGATCTGTGATCACCACCACTTTCCTCGATGAGCCGTTTATTATAAGACGCTTTCGCTGATCTTATTTCATTTGTCACACGATTGCGAAAACGGCGGTAGCTATCCCAATCTTCTGAGGTGTTACTTTTGAGTGCTCTTTTGTGAAAGTAATCACGCTGGCGCATAGTCGCTTTTATGCTCTTGTTTAGCCAAGGACAATTGTCAATGCCGCGCACGCGGCGCTGCGTCAGCGGTGCATGACGATCAGCAATCGTGATAAATTCCCGTTTAAAGTCATGCCAGAGTTTATCAACAATGACAGGTCCATAGGGGCAGGGAGCAGAGTTCCAGTTAACACCTTTCAGGTCTTTACGAAAGGCGTCAACATTAAAATGCGCATAAGTTCTGAAGGTCTTGACTTGAGAGGGTGCTCTTTTCCAGTTTAGTTTACGAACGCAATAAACCAATTCATGGTCACTTAAATGCGCAGAAACTACTCCCGACTCACACACATTCTGCGGGCAGTTGACAGCAACTAAGTCAATCAGTGACTTCGAGTTTTTAGTAATCCTCGTGGGCTGATCGATTAGCTGTTTGATATTTAGACTCCTGAAAAGCGATTTGAGTTGTTTACAATCGGAGTCATTTCGGTGACTAGACATAAAACAACAATTGAAGTCGCCAAAAAGGAGCATCTCTTTGCCCTCCGCTGAAGCAGTGTCTAAGATGCCATTTAGCTTAACCATAAAGTCCTTATCGTAATACGACGAGGTACGATCGGGTCTGTAGAAATTTCCAACAAGAAAGCTGCGTGATTTAGGAACAGCAATTTCCAGCCACATTCCTTCTACGGTATCCAGCTCGAGATCATCCCTCCGCTAGCTACCGAGGCGTCGTGAACAAACACCGCAACTCCACCATGATTGCCCTTTCTGTCCTTTCGAAAAAGCCTATAACCCGGTAATTCATATTCACTGTCATTTCTGTCAGGCTTAATCCAGGTTTCAGACAGAGTTATTATTTGTATGCTTGAATGGAGCTCTTGTAATAAAAGGCGAAGCTGATCAATTTTATCGCCAAGGCTCCGTACGTTTTGGTGAATAAACTTGAGTCCACGGAGTTTGACAACGTCATTCAGTCCATTAACAGGCCCAGGGTTGAGACTAACATCTCCAGACAGAAGAACCAAATAACCAGCACACAAAGATAGTCTGACGAGTTTGAGTCCGGCTCTCGCCTTCCAACATGGTGGAATTGATGGGCTTGCACTGTAGTGACGACTAGAACAGTGGTTTCGATCAGGGACGTAGTACCTGTCGCCACTAAAAGCAACCAAGAAAGCCGCGGTAGGATTAGATACACGATAAACGTGTAACGAAGAAATGATAGTAGAAAGCAGAAACAGAAGAGACAAATATCGAGAGAGCGCAAACGGCCACCGTCCGACCGCCATCGTGCACGTGCAAAATATTGCATATAAATTCTCTGTCTTTATATGTTATGCAATATAAAGACAGAGACATATGTTTGCCTCTTGACTTGGAATTGAGGCGAATATTCTTGATTCGCTTTTAGAAAAGAGTTTTTTGCGCTTGCTTGAGCACCTCTCAGGGATTAAGCATCACATGGCTTAGGGGCCGACCAATCCTTCGCGAGATCTCTTAGTGCTGGAAAGGTAGGTAGCTCATCGCTGTTATTGAAGGTCCCGGGTTTGGATAGCTGCAAAGTGAAAAACGTAACATACTTCTCTTTTAAGTTGGAAAGGTTTAGGGAGCTATGCATCTTCTATTCTTTATAGGCAGAAGTGACAGTCTTGAAACAGAAAAGCGCGTCACCTGGCCAATTTTGCTCCCAGAGCTACTCGTCCTTATTCCCTTAAAAATGGCTTTGATTGACGGAGGCTCTTTGGACTGGGCGATCACGCGGCAATTTCAGGGGTGGCGAATGGTACTGCCAAAATCTTGGGTCGCAAAATTTTCCTCCGATCTCGAAATCTCGCCAGCATTTGCGAAGAATCTCGAAGTCTCGTTTAAAATGCATTTATTTCGGTCACGAAGTCTCGGATTTTTCCTCCAAGTTCTCGATTCTAATCCATAACTAAACGTGTGATCAGGTGACTTGTTGGTTCAAGTTACTAACAGTAGCACTCAATTATCAAGTCTTGGGCTCCATTTTTTTCGGGCTCGGATTTCCGAAAATGGTTTAGTCTCGGTTTCGGATTTTTAAACAACGGTCTCGGCGTCTCGGCAAAACTCGGATTTTATCATTCGGTTAGTGGCTCAGACCCAAGCGACCTCGCAACAGAATGACGTGAAACCCTTGGCGCTAGTGATTTTTAAACATGGCCGCCAGTCAGTTCCTTGTTGCTTTCTGCGACTAGAAACTGTGGTGTGAAGTGCAGTTATTTCTATGTCCTGATTGCAAAGCAGAATTTTTTATATGAGACTGTTGAGCCATGGGGGTATCTTGGTGAGTGATAAAGTGTTATATTTATTGAGTGATAAATATTATATTTTCTCAGTAAATATATTTATTAAATCGAGCAGACTAATCTGCGCTCGAATATGCAGCTTAAATGTTTTGAACTCCTTAAAAGGGTTAGTCTTTAGCCATTAGACTGAAGTGAGAGGATTTAAATTTGCATGTACCTTCGAAGTTTAGATTATCTTAAAAAAATGGTGCCATCTTGAGACCATATTTGAGCCTTCTCTGACCTGCTGAAAAATAAATCATTCATATCTAAAGCTTCGTTAACTTACAATTCTACCGTTGTCGTTGTCACTATTTCGCGACAAGCTACCGATTTCACAGTGTAACATTAAAACATGTCACGGTAAGATTTCCTCACAGGTCCCTACTTCATTATGTATGCTGTAGTTGAATTGTCTTGGGAAGTGCGCGTGCAAACATTTCTTGTACGGCCACAGCATGCATAATGAAGTAGGGACCTGTGCGGAAATCACTCCCATTTCACTCCCAGAACTGGTCAATATACAAGTTATACTAAAGCTGACAATACCAATACACTCATTACACTGCAGTACAGTAGGCAGGGCAGTGAGAAAAAAAATAATCAAAATGCAACCAGGTGGACAATCAGATATAGTTGATGCTATGCTAGGTTGAAATTATGAATGCAAATATAAAAAGTTACACCGCTTCACCAACCCAACATTGCAACATTCCTGTCTAGCTTCTTCTTCAAGGGTGATTAGGCAAGGCTGTGAAATGCCTTGGAATGATTTCTGCACAGGTCCCTACTTCATTATGCATGCTGAAGCTGTCTTGTCTGGTGTACTGCATGTGCAGATATTTCTTGTGTTCGAAGAACGAAATAGTATAGTTACAGAATGCATAATGAAGTAGGGACCTGTGCGGAAATCTTACCAGTGCCTTTTATACTTGTGATGAATGGTGTTGCTTAATTACATTAAGGTGTCAATAAAAGCAGTCAAGATACCGAATTGATCTAATGTTAAATTCTTGTAACTAACATGTAAGGAAATGAAAGGAATTCACAAGAGAGAATTACCTCCAGTTTTCACTCGTTCAACATGCTATTATATAAAGCCAAGATCTGATTCCTTTTTACTGGATGGTATGTTATTTGTTTTTTCTCTGTAGTGTTATCCCTGTAGATTTACCAGAAGGTAAAACTGGACAGCAAGCCTTAGCAGTAGAAACATTACAGAAGAGAGCAGAGCTGATGGGTGCACAAAAATCTGGCAATTGGTGTGTGGAATGTGAAACATTCCAAGCAGTGAGTAACTTTAGTAAGTGCATTCATTGGACTTCTGTGTTACTTAACAATTATTCGCCAAAGGCGAAGTGATTATCGGTGAATATTTACCGAGACAAAGTCGAGGTGAATATTCACCGATGATCACTGAGCCTGAGGCGAATAATTGTTTTAGTATAAATACACAGGTGATTATTTCAAGAAAAGAAAAAGCATTGTACAACACGTAAACATTTTATTTCATCAAAAGCACGGAAACGACTGGCAGCCATTTTGTTCGTTGAGGTTATTATCGGCTGATAATCCGAGATAGCGAACCAATCAGAGTGCGCGATTTTGTATAATCACCTGAGTATTTATACTAAAGCAGTTTAATTTATAACACTTCGTCTGAGATTAAAAAAAAGACTGAACAGCTGACATTTATCTACCTTTTCCTGAGTCTTTACATTTAGTTTTTAAATGAAAGATCCTCACAGTTATTGAGGAATTTACATGTTAGACAGGGAAGCCGCAACAGCTAAATAGTGCTAATTTCTGAGGAATAGTATTTCTAAATTTCCACTTCAAATTAAAATGTGAGGGAATTGGTTTTTATGGAGGGGGGAGAACTAGAGAACCAGACACCCAGAGTACAGAGAGAATTAATCACAATTAGTATAAAGGTTCATGTTTGTTTGTTTGTTTTTCCTGTTGTTTCTTAGGTACTGGTAGTAAGTTGATTCATCTGGTTCACAGCTCTGAGTTTCCCTATTCATCCTTTGCTGTTTTGGAGAGTGGAACTTGTTTGGTTGCTGATTCAGGTTTTGATTCATTGATGGTCAAGCTGAAGGCATTCTATGCACCAAGAAAAACAGCTAAGATTCAAGTAAGTGAAAGATGCAGGAACGTGTTAGTTCAGGATCTCATTTCACTTCAAAAGGTAATCGACAAAAGTGGTGTACACTGTACATGTATGAAAGGCTGCCACTACTGACTCAAGTAAAATGGAGGTACAAATTGTTCCCTAGGGTCTATTGTACATCTTGAGTGAATTTCAAAAATTGACCCAAATGGGGCAGAGTAAAGGCAGATTTAAGACAGAGGAACATAACATTTGTTTTACAAGTGGTCATTTAATACAGGGTATTGTATTACCCCAGAGTATAAAGATTCTTTACGCTACAGAATGGTAGTAAGTCTTAAGTTAATTGTCAAGTTTACCTCAATAAACCTAGACAGCACCAATGCCTGGGCTTGAAACTGTAGAGTTGCTGCTCTGAAGTCCAGTTATTGTCATGTTGACTTGTACTCTGTTATGCCTTGTACTTTTAACAGCGAATTACAAACTGTTCTGACAAGACTGTATTTTTCTCTTCCAGGCCAAGGGACAACGGTATGAGTATGGCGATTTTGTTCTCAAATTTGGCCAGGTTTCTGCTGGTCCAAGCTTCAAGGGACTTGTTATTGAGGTAAAATTGTTGTAAGTGTATTTTCCAGTAATTTGGCCATACAGAGGTTGAGGAAGGGGGGGAGGAGAGGGAGGGGAAGCTTTTTTCTCCCCTTGCTTTTCCTGCCTCACCTTGCTTCACCTTTGGCTATAGTGAGCAAGTTACTATAAACTATTCTAATACACTGAAGTAAAGCTTACCCTTTCCAATAATTGGATAATCAATAAGATAATTATTTTTAGTTTGGATGATCTACTACTAAGCTACCAGAGGTTTGTGGTAGCAAGGTCTTTAAACTAGGTTTGTTTGACAAACATCCTACATACCGCTAGGATTTCATTGTTAATATGGATGGTTAATGAGGAATCAAGGTGGTACATGTTGGGCTTGGAGAATAAGTGAAAGTATTTTACAATATCTCTCAGGCAAACTCCAAAAAACAGAATCCAAACATTCCTTAGCGGGAGGCCCTCCAATTTTTAATTTGGACTCTCTACTTACTGAGCTATAGAAGGCCATTGATAGCAACATAATTAAATCTTCAAAGTAGTTCACTTGTCAGACATCCAGATCTCAAGACTGGGCTGGAGGCAAGAATTCACCCATGTGTTACTTTGCAGCCTTTTCTGAACCCGACATTGTAGAACCGCTGACCACGCTACGAGCAAAATCACACTTTTAAATGTACCTTCGTTACACACATGCAGATCAACTTCACACACTCCTTGAATACATTATATATATAATGTATCATACATAATCAATGAGCCTCGACACTACAGACATATTTTTTATTTTGTAACATTTCAGCTGGAGTATCAGCCATGTCTGGATGTTCAACAGTGCTGGGCTCTCATGAGTGAACTTTTAGTCAGCTTTATGGATCCATCCTTCTTACTTCCTCCTCCACCAAAATGCAGTAGCAAGAACACAGAACTTTTCTGTCCTTCTGACACAGTACTGCAGTATGTAGAAGTGTTTAACACGTATAGAAAATCACTTGGAGGTCCTCTTTCACAGTAGTGTTCTTTGCAGTTGTTATTGGCTTGTCATGCAACAGTGTTGTTCCAGTGACTTAAAAACCTTTAAGAAATGTAAGAACCTTTAAAAAATGTGAGAAGTTTGGCATTTCAATTTTATTTAGGATTTGGCAAGTATCAGTGAGTATTCTTTTACATCTCATATAAGCCATTTCAGTCCCACACCACTGGAGCCTTCTGCATGGTTCCTTATTTTTGCTCGGCTAACCTTCTTAGCAATAGCCCTTCATCATTCGCTTTAACAATGGCCTGATGCTTAGATTGTTGGCTTCTCTTTCTTCTTACATTGATGCAACATACCTTATAAGCTGGTCTGATAAACCCATATTTTGTGAGTTTATTTTCCCTGCTGATGCATCACCAGTTTAGAAAAGGTTAACCCCTTAAACCTGCAACCAGTCAAATTTTTCTTCTCTTCATTCGTTTTCATCTCAAAAAAGGGGGAGGTGTGCGCAATCACAGCTTAATAACCCTGACAAAACGTCTTTTTGCCTATTCTCTCTCTTACCTTGTTCGTTTCTTTTTCTTTCTTGCCTTTTCTTTCTTCCTTTTTTCTCATTTTCCGTTCAGTTTTTTCCCCTTGTACCCAGTCCCGGAATTGGAAAAACGTCCTAGACAACAAAATGGCGTCACAACAGCTAACGTTAACACAGTTGTCTTCCGACCTCGGTGACATGCGAAATCTTCCCCCAAGAGAAAGGAACTTCCTCACACAGAGTCTTAGCAATGTAGAGCTCTTTCCTCCGCTGCGTAAACCGGGGAAAAGTGACTGGCTTCGATCACATTTCGAGCCGAAACAGTCGGTAAAAACATGGAACACTCGACTGGGCACGTACGTTCCCGCAACACGGAGGAGAAACAAAACGATATATTTGGTCCCTCTCGGCAACAAATGGACTGAATCTGAAGTAGAAGTGAGTAAAAGTGGAAAAACAGAGAAGTTTCTATCGCTTCTTCAACGATTTGCAACTTCTTTCTTTTTGGGATGTGACGTGAAGGTAAAAAAGCCTGTTTCCGTGGAAAAAATGAATTGTCAAACTCGTATCAACAGCCAGAGCGGAAAACCTCAGCTTTTCATCCCAGATATAGTTACTTACTTAAAGTCGAAACTTCCTCACGATGCATTTTGCATTGTTGGCGTTACAATGATTGATTTGTTTCCAGACGAAAGCTGGAATTTCGTTTTCGGGCAAGCTCACCCCACAAAAGCCGTTGGCGTTTTTAGTTTTGCCAGGTACAATCCAGCGTTTTATGAAGATGAACCTTCGGCAATGGCGAGCCCCACTACAAGCACTCTTGTTCTTTGGAGGAGTTGCAAGGTAGAGGTTAAAACTGTCGGGGCCATGTAGTTCCGCTAGATTATCTTATAACCCCTTGCTCTAATTCCGCATGCTGTAGCTGAACAGTTTCGTATTTTAAAAACAGAACCTTGCTCTACTTGCATTATTCTGGACAATGTAGCTACAGTATGTATATAGAGGATATTACATGGCCGCGCGGAGATACGAAATTTCTCTTCGAGTGTTGAAAAATATTTCACGAGTGAGCGCAGCGAACGAGTGAAATATTTTTTCAACACGAGAAGAGAAATTTCGTATCTCCAAGCGGCCATGTAATATTCTGTTTATTATATAGATACCGATGAAATATGATGCTGTGATGGTAATTTCCTATTGGCTGAGCCTGAAGTAGTCATGACAACCGTGATATCTTCACATGTGAAAGATAAAAATTGTTTCTTCACTGGATACCAAATTTTCGTCACTGGAAAAATCCTGGTATTTCATCGGTGTCTATATAATAAAATGATGTATGGGGTGTGTGATACAAAAATTTAGCTGCTAGTTCGGGTGATATTAGAGAAGGGGCAAGATAGGGGGAGTGGTATTGATGTATTGGTGAATATCTCACAAAGTCTGCATCGTGGATCAGCTAAGCATTGTGTATAACATACAAAAATCTTGAGAAGTTCAGGTGGGAAGGTAAATAGAACATGGAAGAAATTGTAAACATGCAGCATGCAAACATCAAGTTATGGATATCAAGTTATGGAATCACATAAGAAACTCAAGAGATGCTTGAGGTGCAGCCAAGAGCATCTCTAGCTTTTTGAGTGCTCAGCAGACTGCACAGCTGCTGCGTTTACCATTTCTTTTATAACATTTATAAGACTTTGTAACTTCCCAATCTGACATCACCATGCAACCCATGGGTAAATGGATCAAGCATATTAGCAAATCATAGCGTGCACTTTTCCAAAGCTACCGGTATGTTATAAATCTCCTTGGTTTGTTTTACGGATAAATTCCATAAATAGCGGTGACTAGAAAATAAAAATGAAAAAGCCATAAGTGAACCCTTGTTAACGTGTTGTGGTAAGAATTTTAAACTGGTTTCTTACAGGTAGCCATCTTACATACCAGTAAATAGCATTTCTCTCTAGATATGTAATTTATAACTGTTTTACAAACCTTGGTTTTTCAGTGTGCACTGTAACACAGGAAACAACACTATTTTTCTTCAGGAAATTAAAAATAATCTAAGGGAACTTCTACCATCAATGAACACATAAAAAATTGGTCTGAAACCTACAGTACAGACTTCCATAACTGTAAATTGTTTGAATGCATGAGTCTCAGTAGTTGTATGTAGAGTTTGATTGTCCAGGTGTATTTATTTCTGAGTAAAAAATGTTGTTGAAATTAACTGAGGCTTTAGCATTGTCACAGTTAAGATGATGACTTTTGCTCAGGTTGTCAAAACATCAGTCGGCATCAACAATGGTTCTTCTCAGAACTACTTTCATCCAGACGATCAGACTCTATCTACAACTATAGATGTCAAACTTAGTCAGAGCTGAACCTCGATTATCTGAACTCATTTGGCCTTGTGCAAAATGTCTGGATAATCAAGATTCCGAGTAATTAAAAACATGAATGTTAATGGATAGAATTGTAGATACAGGTGTTATGCTGTGATGATTTTTGAACTTGGCTAGCCAACCGTTTGATGCTTCAAAGCTTTTGTGATTGTCCCTCTCAACAGCGCTGTCACATGTCACATCTTATAAATATTTATGACAAAAATGGGACCAATCCTGGTACAGATAATTGAGGTTCAAGTGTAAAAGACAATAATTATTGTAGTCAATACATTGTAAGATATGGAAGTAATAAATGTGGATTCAGTTTTATCCTTGGTTTAAATTTTATTTTCCTTTGTTTCAAACACACTATCATACATTACCGCAACATAAACACCCTGGTGATATTAAGTTTCTTATTTCTGATGCAAATGAAAATATGAAAGACAGTATATTTGAACTGCTGATTAATAGGACAGGATTCGAACCCATAACCTCATGGGTTCGAATCCCGTTCAGGCCTGAGTTTTTTTTCTTCAGGCTTTAATTTCACAGCTGCTTAAGTTGTGTACATAACTGCGATGATCAATTAATGTCATTTCTTATTTCTACAGGTAATGACACATGAAATTGCTCACTTGTTCTTTTTGGGTCACTGCGTTTACTTTTCCTGTGGCATGAATGGGAGTAATCACCTGGAAGAGGCCGAGAAGCGCCCCTTGTTCATGTGCCCTATTTGCTTGCACAAGTTGAAATTGTGCATAGTTTTTGGCTTGAGAGAACGGTACCATGCGATGCTAGATTTTTGCCGAGAGGTTGATTTGGATGTGAACTTTACTAAATGTTGTCAGTGGTTAGAAAAGACCTTAGAAACTATTGACAGCATGTAGGAAGAATTTGACATCATCATACAAGTTTTCGTTAAAGACCAAGTAATAGATTATATATAATGAGTCTGATTTGATTTGATTTTCAGTAAGTTTTGACCGCAAGAACGGCCCGAGATATCTTACAGAGAGTTTGCCATAGCGTGTTGTTCTAAAACTTGGTAAAACGAAGTCACAGTTCTGCAGCGAGTGCGTAAAGCCTTTACGGACAAATAGATCGGAAACGCAATCGGGTACAAGGCCATGTTTAACTTTGCACATAAGCGCTGTGATATCTTGAAGCTGTTTTGTTATACAGAGAAGGTATATATCGGCACGTCTTAGAAGTTCTTCATATGAGTGGGATTTACATATCACCCTTAGGACGCGTTCTTGTATCCGTTCTAGCTTCCTTTTGTCCAATGATTTGCAAAAATACCAAGTTAGGAGTTAGATGGCAGTAAGTTAAGTGAGGCAGTATAAGCTATTTATACAGTAGCAGCTTAGCCTTGCAGTGTGTTAAGTTTCGAAGACGAGAGAGTACTCCAACTTTCTGGCCTAATGCATAATTTTCTAATATGCTCAGTAAAGTCGAGATTGTCATCTATGTGAACTCCTAGTAGCTTGATTAGCTGTGTGTTCGCAATATCTCGTTTATGTTCAGCGTTTTGTCGCTCTTGTCCTTATCGAGTTTCCATGGATTGATGTTTAGAGACTGAAACTTGTCTGGATTGGCCAGTAGAAAATTATTGGGATACCAGGACAGTGTTTGCTGGCTATGAGTTTTCCACATCCTGTGTCGAGGGTCTCCCAGGGGTTTTGGGGAACAAGGGAACATTGGCAAAATATCGAAGGGAACAAGGGAACATTAGCCAATTTTTGGTAACAGGGAACTAAATTCGAAAAATTACAGTACGAAAACATTCTGATATAAATGTGTGGGAACATTGGAAGGGAACAAAGACCCCCCCCCTGGGAGACACTCTGTGTCCTACAGCTTCATGGTCCCTTCCTTCGACGTACATTTTGTGATCATCAGCATACATTGTTAAATTTTCGTCTTAAACATGAGCTGACATGTCGTGCTGGTAAATGTTCCATAATAAGGGACCGAAAGACCATCCTTGAGGGTATCCCCGTTCCATCTTTATCCAATCACCCTGTTTAGTCTGTTGTCGAAAAATTACCCGGGGGGCGACTCCCATATGGAATGGACGGGGATGCTCGTCGTCTCGCTTATGGGTGTAAATTTCGGATTTCGGTCTCGCTTAGGGTGTTCTGGGAAAAATGTCATTATTTTTAGCCGTCAAGATCTCGTTAAGAGTTGCACGCGAAGAAATAACAAAACAGAAAGAATTTTGATTTCAGGGGTCTGCATAAGCTTCGGCCACGCCCAGATTGGTCTCTTTTAGGAGTCAAATTCAAAATTTCCGACGAGCATCCCCGTCCACTCCATATGGGAGTCTCCCCCCCCCCGGGAAAAATGATCCCATCAGGTTAAGGGACGGACCATTAGAAAAGTGATTGGGGGGGGGGGGAATTTTCAGCTTAAACGAATTTTTTTTTTCGCTCACTGCTTGTGCAGGAATTTTTTTTCAGGTGAACCCCTCTGCACGAATTTTTTTACTACGTATGAAAAAGTCACAATTGGACCTTCCTTCTGCATGAAGTTTTTTTTTTTACCTTCTTGCATGAATTTTTTTTTGTTTTTTTTCCCCACCCCCCACCCACCCCCCCCATCACTTTTCTAATGGTCCGTCCCTAAGTGATCGCCCACCAAATCCGTAAGTTTCCGGTTTCTTTACCGTTAGGGAATGGAAGGCCTTGCTCATATCTGTAGATAACACAGATACCAGTTGCTTACTATCAACGTATTGTGGGGATAGTTTATAAAGAAACCCGTGCTACGTCTGTGGGAAATTGAAGCACAAGAAATTGGGATAATCAAACGTCGAATTGATAAAGTAAGTTATGCCACCATAACTGGGTAAAAGGGAGGTGCTGACATTTCGAGCGTTAGCCCTCTTTCGCTCCGACGAAGGGCTAACGCTCGGAAAGTCAGCACATCCTTTTTACCCTATGGTGGTATAAGTTACTTTATTACATCCATTTTGAAATCACAGGTGATCCCTGCAATTTGATTGGCCCACAGGAGTGTGATTTATTCACGAATCGCACTATCTTAGGCTCTAAATTGCATCTTTTTTTTCAGCCAATGAGAATAAACACACAAAAAAAAGCAACCAATCAAATTTACAGGCCTGCTAAAATGAACCAATCAAATTGCTGCAAAATAAAAGACAGAAAGACCCTGTTTGGCAAATTTTGCAACTTTTGTTAACAAGAGTTTGGTTTTTGTTACAAAAATGGATGAATTCAATTACTTACAGTTCCTAAATGATGACAATGAGTTCCTATTGGCTGAAGAGCTAAATTTTGGCGAGTTTCCCACGTTCAGTGTTTATTTTGATGCATATTTTGGCGATTCTTCCTCAACGTCGGCCCAATATTCGTCTGGTCCCGAGTCCAGCATAA